>OY751125.1:7747500-8947500 GCA_963564075.1 Eupithecia subfuscata | reverse complement strand
GGGACATGGTTCGTTGTTGCGCTAACAGTAATTTGGAACGCTTGTGTTTGCGCTATTATCGATTTTAGCGTAATTCGGAATGCAGCCACAGTTAGCCTACGGTATCCCTGTTGGCAACACAAGCAAGTAGCCACACATACCTGTCACAGTAATTATCATTGTCGCAGCTCTCCGTATAATTATGATCAAATTCTGGCAACGCTTCTTGCACAGCGTCCACCATACGTATCCTGATCTTAGTTTTAACGAACTGATCATGCTGCTTAAACCTCTGTGGCATCTTAAGAGGTACCGGTTCGTAGGTCGGTACGTCTTTGAACTTTCTGAGTTTTATTAAAGGTTGTCGGTGGAAAGGACTGAGGTAGGGCTTGATGCTGATTGTTGAAGTTGGGACAGTTTCTTTTGGGGTAGGGTCGGTGATGTCCGGAGTAAAGTTCTCAATGAAGTTTTTGACGGAGAGGTTAGTTTCTACAGGTTTTATTGTTGCTGCTACTTCGGTTCTGACACTTTTGACTTTTTGTAGGACGACTTTGAATGGTTTCTTGTTTGTTGCCGGTTCGTTTGGAGCTGTCTGCTTCTTCTTCAGCAAGTTTTTCAATGTCTCAGTTAGTTTGGATGATGCATGATCTTCTTTCATGTGTTCAGTTAACGAGTTCTTCGAGTTGAATTTCTGTGAGCATTTAACACATTCCAGTTCTTGGTTCTTTTTGTGTGTGTTCATGTGGTTAAGGTAGTTCTGGTATGTGTAGCAGTTTTTATCGCAAGTCCCACACACAAACTGTACCTTGCCTTTCCTGTATCTACAGCCGATCCTTCTGCCCTTAATTGCTCTTTTTCTGATTTCTTGTAAAGGCTCGTCATCAGATGAGTAGATCAGCATCGAGTCCTTTTTGTTGGTCTTTTTGGGTTTCTTGGTTTTTGCCTGCTTAGATTTTGGTTTTGGTTTTCGTATTTCATCCTCTGTCTCAACATTTGTTAAGTCTGTATCAGTCAGAGCTTGTCCTGTCTTATCATTATCTTCAGACTCAGAGTCGAAGGCCGTTAATTCTTCCTGAGATAACACACATTTAGGCACAAATGGGTTGTCAGATTTCTCAGCAGTGAAGTAAACATGGTATTTTTCATTGAATTCTACAAATCCAATGCTTTTATGCTCCAACTTGATGTGTAAAGAAAATGCTTTACGTATACGAAAACTTTTATTGCAGATTTTACAGTGAAAAGGCAACAGACTTTTGTGATTGCTGAAGAAATGTGCAAAGAGTTTCTGTGGGTGTTGGAAAATGGCTTTGCAGTCCGTACACTGGTATTTATACAAGTGGAAGGTCGATCTATGAACTCGTCTGATATGTTTCTTCATTGGATAATCACCAATAAACTCTCTCAGACAATAATTGCATTTCCTTAAGTTCATATCCTGAGGATGCTTCTCAGCTTGATGCTCGGAGAGCTGGTCGACCGTCTTGCAGGTGAACTCGCAATCAATGCATTTCAGGGCTTTGCAAACTTTAAAGTGTATTTCTGCAGCATCTACATGAACAGATTTCTTACAATCAGGGCACATTATTGTTCTCTCATCGCTTTTCTTAATAGCCAAGCATTTTTTTGCCACTTGGGTATGTTTCACTAAAATCTTCTTGGTTGTGAACACAGAAGAGCATAAGCTGCACACAAAAGTTTCACATTTCTTTGTTTCAAGATGTTTCGTATATTCTCTTAGGTTTGTCGACGCAAAGCCGCACATTAAACATTGTAATATCTTTTTACCGACACTCTGCAGCAGCAGTTTCGCTTTCAGACATAATAGCTCAGACAGGTGAGGCATACAACTTAGTATGACACCATCTTTAGCATTATCATGATATTTATTTTCATGGTGTTCCAGCAAAATAACGTTTGGGAATAGAATGTTGCACTGCGAGCAACAAAAAAGATTATCGTTAGAGGCATGTCGTACTTCGTGCAGTTTCAATTTACCTCCGTTTAGAAATACTTTGGCACAGTACTTGCAAGCTCTCAAGTCTAATAAATGGGCGTCCCTTACGTGTTTGCTGTAATCTATAACGCCCGCACAAGTTGTGGGACATAATTGGCAGGGCTGAGAGCTTATTGCAGCCGTGTGGACTTGATTTATGTGAATGAGAAGGTCTTCTGAGTCCAAGAACTCGGCGTAGCACACCGGGCATGTTGTATCGGTCACATATGCCGCTTCTTGATCGAGCTCGGCCGTTAGCTCTTCTAGTAGGTTTGGCATTCTGATGGGTTGTATAACACCTAATTTACATCGCTAATTGAGACACAGTTTTGAAAAATACTGCAAAATACAACGCGAACACGGCTCGCCAAACAAAATTCAACAAGTGTGTTCAACGTTCTCATTAGCTCTGACGAACACCGCCGAACACGCGACGAAAGGGCTTAGAAAATGTAAATATTGCTGTCACTTTCCTACCAAAAATTTGTGAAGTTTTGTTGTCAGGTTTTAGCAATAAATGTAGGTAGGTATTGAACGCATGCCATGCCACATAAATTCGGCATGGCGGCGGCGGCATGCCCTCAGATTATACAATGTGTCTGGTTACCGGTGTCGGAGACTTTGGGGGGGGGTGAAGTACGGTAAATTTTATCGACAAATCACTATCCCTATTTTTTTTTTCTCGCTCCCTGATAAAATGGCAGCCATTTTGTTTTCTTTTGCCTCGAAGCACGGGTGCTTGTATTGTTTAAGCTATAGCTACCCATGCAGAGGTTCTAGGAGGACGATAGAGGACTCATTTGATTGCCAATAATGTAGGCAATTAAGCAATGATAACATTGTTGCATTTTCTATTTTATAATAGAAGAAAAGAGAATTTATAAAACAAAAAAAGTTATTTTTTCATAATTTTTTTCAAACTTTTAGCTTTTTCATAAAATTGAAACCGTCAAGCTATATGTTTTTTGTTTTTGAACGATCGTACAGAATGTGTGCTTCAAAATAAGTCATGCATCTTAGCCCTGAGTAAGATAATTTAGAAGTTATGACGATTTGAATCTGACCCTTGAAAGTTTCAATATCCCGCTAATAAGCAACTGGACTCACGGTTTCGAGGAATTGCGTGTCCATAGACAATTCTGTGCTTTGTTGTAGATAAGGACGTGCCGAAACTGAAAAAAAAGGGCGCGCTGTCAGAATAATTTTTGTTAAGTTTTGTATTTTTCGCTGACGAAAGTTAACAGAAATGGAAGATTTCCATTATTCCAGCCAGGACGTGGCCAACATCTATTTCGTCTATGGATTGTGCAACGGGAATGATAATGCTGCTGTAAGAGAGTATGCGAAAAGATTTCCCAATAAACCAACCCCGAATGCTCGCACATTCATACGACCATACCATTTTAGAAGACAATAAAGGAATACGTTCGTTATGTGCTCTTCTAATACCATTTTCGGCGAGGTTGAGGTGTAGTCGTATGAATGTGCGAGCATTCGGGGTCGGTTTATTGGGAAATCTTCTGGCTGGAATAATGGAAATCTTCCATTTCTGTTAACTTTCGTCAGCGAAAAATACAAAACTTAACAAAAATTTATCTGACAGCGCGCCCTTTTTTTTCAGTTTCAGCACGTCCTTATCTACAACAAAGCACAGAATTGTCTATGGACACGCAATTCCTCGAAACCGTGAGTCCAGTTGCTTATTAGCGGGATATTTAAACTTTCAAGGGTCAGATTCAAATCGTCATAACTTCTAAACTATCTTATTCAGGGCTAAGATGCATGACTTATTTTGAAGCACACATTTTGTACTATCGTTTAAAAACAAAAAACATGTAGCTTGACGGTTTCAATTTTATGAAAAAGCTAAAAATCTGAAAAAAATGTTGAAAAAATAACTTTTTTTTGTTTTATAAATTCTCTTTTCTTCTATTATAAAATATAAAATGCAACAATGCTATCATTGCTTGATTGCCTACATTATTGGCAATCAAATAAGTCCTCTATCGTCCTCCTAGAACCTCTGCATGGGTACCTATAGCTTAAACAATACAAGCACCCGTGCTTCGAGGCAAAAGAAAACAAAATGGCTGCCATTTTATCAGGGAGCGAGAAAAAAAATAGGGATAGTGATTTGTCGATAAAATTTACCGTACTTCACCCCCCCCAAAGTCTCCGACACCGGTAACCAGACACATTGTATAGGTTTCTCTTTCTACGGGCATGCCACATTTTACGTCAACATCAATTAACCACAGATTAAAAAGTTTGGGGATGTTGTAGAATGAGAATGGTAGGCCCACGGGGTAAGCCCACGAATCAGTCAGTAGGTAAATGGTTCATGGGCACAGATTAAGTATAATCATGGGTTAGCTAAAGCTAGGTTCACATTGCTGTGTCGCACGCACGCAAAGTACAAACAATGTAAGTATTTGTAGGTGTTTACATTTAAAATAACAGCAAGGTCTTTTTCCAAGGTCACATCTGGTAACAAATCAAACAACCATCATTTTCTTGACAGAAGCCAGCTTGTAATTTATAAATGACGCTCTGGCTAAGTAAATATGCCCCAAGGTTCAGATGAGTGCTCTGCTCTGGCTGGGCCAAATGTGTCCTCGTCGTCGGAGCGGACTAGAGGTGTATAAGTAACGAGAAAGGTGAAAAGGAGAAGGTGTAAAAGTAAATAGAATTTTTCGAGTTGACCAACTCGGAAAATTCTATTCTTAGATCATGCATCGTTTTTTGTAGCGTACGTTTTTAAATTCAGGAATAAGCGTGCGCAATACTTACACGCATCAACGGTAAGTACTTGCGTTAACTGAAACAGTGGTAGAGTAGAACTTACTGAAACACTGGTGAAACAGTAGGTACCCAAAGTACGAAAGATGCGAGTAACGAAATGCATTCGTGTGTAACGTTTCGTTACTCGGTACTAGGGCGCACCCGTTACTCAGTACCGAATACATACGGTTTGCTACAGCTCTAGAGCGGACGTGACACATAGCAGGTAGCCGGGCGTACAGCTAAAATCTTTGCCCTGCCTTGCATTGCAGTAGGTAGAGCGTTAATTTTAGGGAGAAATAAAATATAATGCAAGCAAATTTTTTTTTTATTGTCCTTCAAATATAATCTTTTTTAGTCATACCTACACCACACCACACACGCGGTCGTCTCATCATCTCTAGACGATAACAGGCTTCATAAAATAACTATGACTGTGCATATTAGATTTGTTAGCGGTTCGTCCAAAAAGCTATTCGTCCAAATCGCGTTTCGTCCAATAAGCGGTTCGTCAGGAATCCATGCGCAATTCGTTAAATTTTTATTAAGTAAGTATCTACCTACTTTAGAATTATCCAAAATAGTATGCATTTCTTAATGTTTCCATACATTTATGAAAATGGTTGAAAATGAAAAAAAAAGCTGGTGTCGAAAAAGATAAAAATTACACCTTTATTTTTTGACGTGACAACGTCTTATAAATTGGTTTGCCGGGTGACACTTCAAGAAACTGCGTTACGCTCCGCTCACTTCAAGAAACTGCGTTACGGTCGTTGTCACGTAAAACTTTCGCCCGTATACCGACTTTACAGGCAACCAATTTTTTTTTAGCCTGAGGGAAATGCGCGCGCATATCGTACTGCCACGGAGAGACAGTACGATGATGTGGGACTCTAACACCACTAAATCCCTCAGGATGCTTCCGCTTCTGTCACTTGTAGTAGGAAGCCAAAAACACGCGCCGCGACCAACTCGGGGATCTTATGAACGCCCTAGGTCCTCCTGCGACGGGTCAGTCGAGTGGCCCCGCTGCCTGCCACACGGTCGCAGAGGATAGGGAGAGCGGCCATCACCATACCGACAGTCCTCTTCCCCTGCGGCCTCCGCCTCTCTGCGGCCATGCTGCCCATACAACACAGCCGCTCGCCTCAATTTGTGCCTCAGTTGCGGTGCCTCCGTGGTGCCTCCCATACGACACCGCAACCTACTACAGCTCCAACTGGGCTAAGAGGGTAAAACCTAGAGATAAGCGTCCTGGGGCCGTCCTGGGGCCAGCCGTGTCGCCGTCTGCGTTGTTGGCACGTCCCATGGGTTCCTCTTAGCTTCGTCGCCGCGTCTGACCAGGCCGCGATTACTAAGCCGCGCACTGGCAAGGCGGGAACCCCTCGGGGGAGAGAAATTACACCTACTTACTTAGAACTCTGACCTAACTTTATACTTCGACAGAAAATACCTACCTACAGGTGGGTTACCGCCCGTACTTTATAATAAAGTATTGTGTGTGCTTTATACTGTATGAGCACAATAAAGTACGCGAGGCTGAATTGCAAGAGCTGAGATGCAAACTTGGCCAGGCCGAGCACTCCCTAGGGCACTACATCAGCCTTTATGAGCATACTACAGAACAGACAAGGGAACTCAACCTGGCCATGGATGCGCTTCTCAGTAGCCAGGTGAGTCTGGAGGGCAGGATTCTGGAGGGCTGCGGGTGCTGTGGACCCAATTTGGTCAGTCCCAACTCAAGTCCGGACAGTACTGTCTCAGCCGCATCCCACCTGGACCTCAGCACTTCATGCTCAGGTAATAAAACCATAATGTACTGCGATGAAATTGGAAAAAATATGGGCCAGTTTTTAAACATGAATATGGAGCACTCTATAAATAATTGCTTACCTAACTGCAATCTTCATGATATTATGCACAGAATTGAAAATGAAAGATTTCACAATAACTCAAACTTGATAATATTTCTTGGAAATAGGGGTAATGTGAACAAATTAGACTTGATTAAATATATGGACAAACTATGTTCCCTACCGTTAAATAAAATTGTAATGTTCACATTCCCCTACAGTGACAGCTTGCCAAATACAGAAAATAACATTAGATATAAGCTAAATATGACATTGCATACTATTTCATGCAATAATAATATACATGTGATTGACACTAACAGTATTGTTAGTAAAAAATATTGCTTGACTAAAAAAGGTAATTACTACCTTTCAAATTATTGCAAAAAACAAATAGCTGTTTCGCTATCCTATTACTTTAATATCACAGCCAAAAATTTGGCTAAACAAAATGCTTCTTTTGAGCATTGTAATAAATTTACAACCAAGACCTTGGAAGTTCTTCCAAGCCATTTAAATTAAATTTAACGACAATAGAGGAAGTCTCTAGCCATAAACAGTCAAATAATATTGGTTACATAAAAAGTCAAAGAAACCAAACCTGTAAAACAAATGCAAAGTTTACCAACTTGGTGCATCAAAATATTCAAGGATTAAAAAGTAAATTACTAGAGTTGGAATTGTTCATGAACTCTTTTCATATTGACATCATCTGCTTAACAGAACATTGGCTGAAAAGCTATGAGCTCATGTTCAATTTCAGTAACCACCAGGTTGGCAGCTCTTTTTGCAGATCACATGCTATTCGTGGAGGCTCCTTAATATTACTAAACAAATTCATGAAATTCAAAGACCGTAAGGACATAACATGCTTATCCGTTGAAAGCCACATTGAAGTAGCATGTGTAGAGTTGGAGCAAATTATTGTAGTAAGTGTATACAGCCCACCATCAGCTTCTTTTGAAATATTTGAAAATGTTATGGAGAACATTTTATTTAAATTATCAAAATCAAATAAAACTATAATGGTATGCGGGGACTTCAATGTTGACCTTTTAGAAGTTTTCTCCCTCAGTACTAGATTGACTAATTTATTTAATTCTTATAATCTAAGGCCATTATTTATGGAACCTACTAGAATAACTGAAACCTCAGCAAAATGTATAGATAATGTATTTATTTGCCAAAGTGGAAAAATTGTAACCAAAAAAATAATAAGCTACTTAAAATCAGACCACTTAGGTCAACTAATAAAACTAGATATTCAACTAAAAAATAATAATTGTAAAAAGAAAATAACATACATACCTGTAACCACAAATCGATTTGAACGGCTGAAATTGGATTGGGAGTGTAAACCATCACCTTATCACTCACTTAACAACCCAAATGAGTCATATTGCAATTTTTTTAACACATTTACCAATGCATTCAATTCAATATTCACACCCAAATCGATTATGGTTTCAGAAAAACTTACCTTTAGTGAGTGGGCAACAGTGGGTATACATAAAAGTAGACAAAAGTTGTATGAACTGTATAGTGAAAAACAATACAATTTTAGCCAGGAGTTCAAAGAAAAAGTAAAAAATTACTCAAAAATATTTAGAAAAGTTTGTCAAATTGCAAAATCAAATTATATTAGCTCGAAAATTAGAAATAGTGATAATGTAATAAAATCTACTTGGAATATAATAAAAAGTGAGACTGGAAAGGTCAGTACATACGTTAATGATTACAATTTAAAGATCAATGATTGCTCAGTTAAAAATGATGTCGAAGTGGCCCAAGCATTTGAAAACTTTTTTACTGAAATTCCAATCTCAACTACAAAGTGTTTAAACTCTTCTCAGGTAATTGCTGAGTCATTGCTTATAGAAAATGTATCTAAATGCAAAAATAAATTTAATTTCACCCATGTTGATGAAAAAGATATTAAAAAAGCCTTTAAACTTTTAAATATAAAGAAAACTGCAGATCTCTGGGGCATTTCCGTTACAATTATTAAACCATTGATTGATACCATTGCAACAGATCTAGCTTTTATATTTAATGAATCTATTGATTGTGGCGTATTTCCTGATCTAATGAAATGTAGTAAAATAATCCCACTGTTTAAATCGGGTAGTAGGTCTGACCCCACTAACTTTAGACCAATATCAGTACTGCCAACATTCAGCAAAGTTTTTGAAAAACTTATTCTACATCAATTGCTTAGGCATTTCAATGGCAATGACCTGCTGCATTGTAAGCAATTTGGGTTTACTTGCGGCAGGTCAACTACTGATGCTGGTGTAGAGTTAGTATCGCATATTTTTGATGCTTGGGAGAAGTCGCAAGACGCTTTAGGCGTTTTTTGCGACTTGTCAAAAGCGTTCGATTGCGTACACCATGAAACATTAATCAGGAAACTACATCACTATGGAATAAGAAACACCTCTTTGGATCTTCTTACATCTTATTTGAGTGATAGGATACAAAGAGTTGACATTAATGGGAAACGGTCTTCGGGGTCTGTAGTTACAATGGGTGTACCACAGGGTTCTATCCTCGGTCCTTTCCTATTCTTAGTTTATATTAACGACCTGCCTCATCTTGTCAAGAATAATCACGAGATTGTATTGTTTGCTGATGATACTTCATTAATTTTTAAAATGAAACGACAAAACACAAATTTCGACGATGTGAATAGTGCAATCTCAAAAGTAGTTCATTGGTTTAGTGTCAATAATCTTTTGTTAAATGAAACCAAAACAAAATGTATTAGATTTATTCTACCTAATGTTAAACAAGTGAAGGCTGATGTAAAGGTTAAAGGAGAAACTTTAGAAATAGTAGAAAGCACCGTATTCTTAGGAATCACCTTAGATAATAAACTTCAATGGGGCCCACACATAGATAAGCTATCGAAGAGACTTAGTTCTGCAGCATATGCAGTCAAAAAAATCCGTCATCTTACAGACGTGGACACATCTAGACTTGTTTATTTCAGCTACTTCCATAGTATTATGTCTTATGGTATACTGCTGTGGGGGAACGCTGCAGATATTAACACCGTATTTGTGCTGCAGAAGAGGGCTGTTCGTGCAATCTATAATATGGGTCCCAGAGAATCCCTGCGTGATAAATTCAAAGAAATAAACATAATGACAGTACCATGTCAATATATTTATGAAAACTTATTGTACACTCATAAAAATATAAATCGGTTCCCTAAAAATAGCGATAAACATAATTTGAATACCAGAAACAAACATAAGATCGCTGTGCCCACAACTAGGCTACACAAAATTAATGTATCTTTTAAAGGGCAATGTATACGCTTCTACAACAAAACTCCTAGTGAGTTGCAAAAATTATCAGTAAATAAATTCAAACAAATTGTCAAAACCTTGCTGTGCAAAAAGGCTTACTATAAAATATCAGATTATCTAGAGGATAAAAAAGCTTGGGACGGGTTTTGCTCCAACTCGAAAAATAACAACTAACAGGCTAAAGGTTTCTTCGTCGCTTCTTTACTTTAGTCTACATACCGAAGCGACAGAAATCAAAAAATATCACTTTATTTCCGTGTCAGTGCTTAGTTTTATGATTTGACCTTTTCTAAGTGTACATTTATTGTATTTATGGAAATAAAGAGTTTTTGATTTTGATTTTGATTTTGATTTTGCGAACATACTTTATTTGCCTTTTCAAGCTATGCTCGCAAAGCTATGCTGGCAAAGGAGCTATGCTCGGAATTTCTCTACGCGATAGGATTCAGGATGCGGAAATCCGTAGAAGAACCATAGTAACCGACATAGCTCAGAGTTAGCAGGCTGAAGTGGCGATGGGCAGGCGATATAACTCGCAGAAGCGATACCTAACTGCTGGGGAGTAAAAGTGCTCGAGTGGCAACCGTGATGCAATGCGAAACGGAGTGTGGGAAGACCTCCCACTCGGTGGAATGACGACATTGTATTGTAGTGGTCGCAGGGAGACGGTGGATGGAGGCGGGCGATCAGGACAGCTACCTATTTGTGGCGTCGTTTGGGGGAGGCCCATGTTCAGCAGTGGACGTAAACGGGCTGATGATGATGATTAAGAATTTAGGATTATACTTACCTAAACAATAAATCTGTGATTAAGAAGTTTTTGAGTGTAACAGGACACTCTTAAGTATAATAAACTACCAATTAACATAACAACGAACATTGACAATTATGAACATTTTAAAACCATAGTCAAGCATTTCCTTGAAAGCCATGCATTTTATAGCATCAGTGAATTTATGAGTAGGTACTTTCTAATTTATTTCAATCACTTTCTTTAAACTTAAACATGACATTGAATTTTCTGATCTGGAATTAATTGAAATTGGTTTTATTTAGGACTTTTTAATTTTGTTTCGTGAATTATGTTTTGTTTTTTTCAAATTGTACAATTTCTGACGTGCCTTGTATAACGTATCTAACGACCTATGTTAATAAATGGTAAATAAATACAAATACAAAAATACAAAATACAGAACGTTGGCATGGTGTTATTCTGTAGGACTCAGTGCGTGCAGTGCGTTTTTGAACCCATCATAAATGTCAATTGTCAACTTGAAATTTTTGTCGGCGCGACCAGTGTTGCCGGTGCGTATCTTTTTGCTCCGTTTCGGATATTTTTCTAACTCAGCGGATAGTTTCACATCAAAACGCTCATCGAAACGGCAAAGAACATCATGCCTAGTTTGCTTGCAGTGCACTATACTACCTACAGTGGGTTTTATGCTGTCGCGCTCTGCACATTAGATGTTTGTTCCTGAAAGAAAGAGAGATTGAATAAATCTGTATATTATTGTTAATCTATGATATTATGATGATGTAGGTATTGTATGGTCTGGCTAGTCTATATCCATGTCATAGGGTGGTTCGTTACACGGTACTAAAGAGGTAATTTTTTTTTAATAAAATTAATATAATTTTGGAAAATATTTTTTATAGAAAGAATGATTGAATAACTCAGTTGTTTATCTATGATGAATATGATGATTGATGAGTAATTGTATGGTCTAGCCTAGCTAGTCTAACTAGTAACTAGTGTGGAATCAATCATACCAATGATTATGGTTCGAACGAAAGAAATGACAGTCACATTTATTAATTACACAGCACAGAACTGACCGACGACGACGTAACGAACTGAATGAAAAAGTAAGGGTACTAAATGAAGGAAAAGAAGTGAACCGTGAACGGAACGAAAGTATTTGCACCGTATTCACGTTTTAGATGGTTTGACATGGTTAAACTAGATGGTGTTGTCATATGCCCAGTTTACTGTAGGTAATTTCTAAAATTTATTCGATACGATACCTGTCAAAAGTTTAGCAGGAATAAAAGTTGATGATTGAGTAAAACTATCATTGAGTAAAAGTACCTATCTAGTACAAAAGTTAGGTGTGAAAAGGTAACAGTCAGACTGATAGAGTTACCTATATCGAATTAATAATAATTTAATAATAGTAGATATAGATGGATGGTAAAAAACTTTGAATTCATTAGCAGGAAACATACAAGAAAACTATCTTTATTAAACATGTAATTTTGACGTGACAACGTCTTATAAATTGGTTTGCCGGGTGACACTTCAAGAAACTGCGTTACGCGTTACGCTCCGCTCACGTTATGCAGACATAAAAAGTGAAAGGAACTCAAAGTCGTTGTCACGTAAAATTTTCGCCCGTATACCTACTTTACAGGCAACCAATTTTTTCTATTGTTTTCGCACTTTAAACCTTTATATAAATACCACAAGTTAATTTTTCACAGTTACTGTTGATTATTTTTGCTGCCAGACGTTAGACAAGACGAGATCGTGTTAGCACTTAGGTAACACGATCCGGCGCGTCACGGCTGTGACGGCATTTTAGAAAGATCATAAAATGATAGTACGGTAACCGCCTCTATTTTTCCAATTCGTTTACATCAAGTAGGTACCTACGGCTACCGCAGCATATAAAATTTTTAATCTATGTTAAACCTTAACGCCTACGCATTAAGACAGATTACGTTGCGGTATTACCGAAAAATGTTATTTAATGAGTTCTCAATGTGTGCCATAGACACACATAGACAGTTTACTTCAAAACGATAGTAGGTACGGCCACAACCGGGTTACCTATATATGGTTTTTTGTTATTATAGTGCGTAACCCCACACTAAGGGTAATTTCTAAGAAATCAAATAATATCGCAAAAATTTTTCGACTTCGACGGGACTTGAACCCGCATCCTTCCTTCAGTACAGGAATGTGCTAACCAACTACACCACGAGGTCAAGTGACGTGGGAGTCGAAAATCTCTGCGACTTCCTACGGTCTCTAGCGCCGTTAGCTCCACCTACAGGGGAAACATTGAAGTTTATCCAATCCTGTTCAAAGACTAAAGTTACATTTAGTTCGTTTGACGAGAGGTGTCGCGTAGCTTAATTCTGAATTAAGCTACGCGACACCTCTCGTCAAACGAACTAAATGTAACTTTAGTCTTTGAACAGGATTGGATAAACTTCAATGTTTCCCCTGTAGGTGGAGCTAACGGCGCTAGAGACCGTAGGAAGTCGCAGAGATTTTCGACTCCCACGTCACTTGACCTCGTGGTGTAGTTGGTTAGCACATTCCTGTACTGAAGGAAGGATGCGGGTTCAAGTCCCGTCGAAGTCGAAAAATTTTTGCGATATTATTTGATTTCTTACCTATATATGGTTACGGTCATAGCCATCTACCGCCCTATGTAAACGATTTATTTTCCCTGTTATTGTCAGTACGGTGGTAGAAGTATTGTGATTTTGTATGAAAAAATCTAAATCTATAATAACAATCTATAAGAAAATCTATCCCCTAATCTTTTTCTATTCTTTCTATTCTATTCTATTCTAAAAATCTTTAATCTCTCTCTCTGTCTTTCCCTACCACCGTGCCATCTAGTACCGCGCCGGAACGTGTTAAAAACTGAATGAATACTAAAGTTTTCAATCGGTGACACCTACTCATCATCATCATGACCTACGGAGCTGAGACGTGGACACTCACGGTAGGGCTGGTCCACCAGCTCAAAGTCACTAAAAGCTATGGAAAGAGATAAGCTCGGAGTCTCTTTGAAGGATGGGATTCGTAACGAATACATCCGACCGAGAACCAAAGTTATCGACTTAACTCAAAGAAAAAGAATTAGCTAGCTGAAGTGGCAGTGGGCCGGCTATATCTCGCGAAGAACCGAAAACGTATTTTTAGTGGAGACCGCGACTCGGCAATTGTAGTGTAGGACGCCATCCGGTCAGATGGGATGACGATCTGCAAAATACTGCAGTCAGGTGCTGGATGCGACAAGGTGAAGACAGGGTGATATGGCGCTCATTAGGAGAGGCCTATGCCCAGTAGGTCTAGCACGGGGATAGTTGTCTAGGGTAGAATAGAGAAGAATGACATTGCATTGTCATACATTGCGTAAATTATTGAAGTTGAAGGTACGAGTTTCAAACATACTACGCATTTGATGACGATGTGACGTAATTTTTCTCTATTCTCCCCTAGACAACAATCCCCGTGCTAGGCCTGCAGCAGTGGATTAATATAGGCTGATGATGATGATGTGTTATTCTAGAACTACCTACCAAATTTCACCTAAATCGGTTAAGTAGTTAAGGAGATACGTTGAAACAAACATTCACACAAAATTTCGCATTCAGAATTTCTTAAATTAATCCGCGTTCAGATATGATATGACCGTATATTACTCTGTCAGGCGGAGTTTCAATTACTTTAGGTCAACTTATATCCATATGTGCACCACATCACACGTCTAAACCAAACTCCCTGAATCTAGGGAATTTATTTTCGACGGCATCTCTAAAACGGCAAAAAATCACGCCCGAAAAGAAAGAAATGTCACTTCATTGTCTGTCATGTCACCATTCGTAAATGCCCGTACTAAATAAAAACTAAGGCGGTTACGCGCTGCCATGCACAAAATCAAGACTACCAGGTAATATTCCAAGCTATTTACTCGATGTTTACATAAAAAGTAACCCAGAAACACGTAACCATAAAATTCTGGCTTATCATTATAACCACAAACTTTCCCTGCCTCTACTCTTTGTATGTCCCTTTAGCCTCAATTCTGCACAAAGAACCGTATTAATTTGTTTATCACGCTTACTATTTAATATGTAACTTTTCAAAGATTTCTTTGTACCATGAAGAAAACCTGCCTACCTACAGAGGTCATGTTAAAATTCATAAAATAGATAAAATCATGTATTTTTCCTATAAATTTATGAGCACTGTAATACATTCGCTTTGAATTATTTATTTATTACAATTTCTACCGATGGAAGGTCCTGAAGTGGTCTTATATCATATTCAGTAAACTTACGCTGTGGCTTAAAATGTAGAACACTATTTTTAACATTATCAGGTAAGTATTTGTTGTATTTTTAATCTTATCTGGTTAATAATGTTTAATCTTACTACGAATTGTGTTATTATAATAATGATAAAGACTAGAAATCACTATTTTATCAACTTCTTGATTAGGGCTTAGCTTCACGTTTGACAAAAGTCTGCTCATTTACGTTTCAAGCTGCTTAGGCTTTTCTCATAACATTATTAGCTATCGACGTTATGTATTGTATTAAGTGTGTTGGTCTTTAATACAAATATAATACACATAACACAAGCTCTACTTAGCTAGGGGCTAGACGATGCAGTGTGAATTGTCCAGCATTACTTATTTATTTAATAATAACGTTATGTATCGACACTAAAAGGTTTGATATTATACTTATTTTGCACTGGTTGTCGTTACTAATCATATGACACATTTTTTGAGGCAATCTTTAAAACTGATACTCATTCTTTTCTGAAAATTCTTTCACTAATAAATAGCTACATTCTTCCAAGGATGTTATATTATCCAAATACTACACACTGAAGCCACAGGCTGCAGTTAGTCATATTTGTGTACAAATTCCTTGTACAAGAAATAAACGAAGCAAGGATATGCAGAAAGATAACTTCTGTTAGAAGGAAGTTGCATGTTAAGGAAAACATAAAAATAGCGACATAATTGTTATTGATGCACACTTCAGTTGTTGGGTGTCATTATTACTAAGTCACACAAATGTACTTACATAATCTCTTACTAGGTTCCGACAGATCTCCTCACATGGTACTCATGCAAACCATAGGAACATTACATTATTGACAACCAATGTGGTGCATGGCGCGGCGCGCAAAGGTCCGCCTGCGACGCAGGAGGTTGCGGATTCGATACCTGCCTTGGGACAAATGTTTGTCTGGGTATTTACTATCAAGTAAAAAGTATCTATCTATGTAATGTATTGTACTAAGTATATCAGTCGTCTTGTAGCCCTGACGCAAGCTCTACTTAGCTTGGGGCTAGATGATGCTGTGTGACTTGTCCAGCATTATTTATTAAAGTAGGAAGAGGAGATACAAATTACAAAATAATTTATTTGCCATTAGGAAAACAAACATATAGATATAGATGTCACGTTTGTATGATATAATGTGAGAGCATTGATTAGCTACGAGTATCATCCCCGCACTCGGCTGTGCTATATAGAGGACTCCATCATCATATTTTGGATTTTTTAAACTATTTTATAATACTAAAGTCATTAACAACGGGATATTTACCATGATTTGAGTTTTGAGCTTACGAGCGGTAAAAAATCTGGCAACAGAGAAGTCTGCGATAGCGGAGCATCTTCTCGAGTCTGGTTCAAACCACTGGATTTAATTACACAATCCACAAGTAATCTCAACAGAGCGACATTACATACCAAGATTGGTACAAGAAGCCATTGAGATTACCAAACACAGGAACTTCAACCGAGAAGAAGGTTTCCAATTATCCGGAACCTGGAATCCTGTTGTGAGAATGTGCAAAAACCGAAGAAGTGATGTACCAACCGGGCCGCGTTCTGATACCGTTAGTGTTGTGTGTCGTGATCGAGTTGCGTTCGATAATGAAGCCGGTGGTAGTAGTAACGTTCGTAGCAAAAGACAAAAAATGAGGGTAGATAGATATATCTGCCAATAACAACTCACTCGCAGTGCCGTCAGTTATTCCGTGATCATGGCGCATGAAACTGTGCCGAAATATTGGAAAGCTCAAAACTCAAATCATGGTAAATATCCCGTTGTTAATGACTTTAGTGTTAATAACCATGATGGATTTAAAAGTTTTATTTTATAATAATAACCTATGCATTTTTTGTGTAGGTATTGTCATAATCTCATCATAATATTTGCTGATAATTTTATTTTAATTATTAAACAAAATCCACAGCCTCTAAGAACTAAATTTTCCAAGTTACTCTGAAAGACACGTGATATTAGACATCCCTTGCTAGACATAGGCCTCCCCTGAACATCACCACAATGACTGGTCCTGAGCTAAAATATAAAAAACTATATAATACTGCTGAATGAGGGTAACTCAGCGGTTTTTATATTTTTTGTTAAAAAATCTTTTCCTTTGTTGCAGATCTTGAAATGCCGTGATACCCCCTACACAAACATATTATTTTTTATCCAAAATTGACAAATTCTCTTTTGGAGGCATTTAATTTTCACAAAAATCCTTTCGGCTATCGTACGGGCAGAAAAATTCGCACCAATTATTACTCTATAAGCTCCGTGAGCTGCAGAGGGGATCAAACATCTTGGAAGACCAGGATGCGATCTTGTTTTACCCATTTTTAGTTTATTTCTAATGACAGACTCTCCGGAAACCATGGAGGAAGTTATCAAGGGCATGTCTGAACTCTCGGTCCTATCCTTTCGTAAGCTCGAAGACGTGAAGCGTCTGGCGAGGCACTTCCGTTACGTCATCGACCATCCGCTGACGGAGAGCAATGCAGCGGTCCACAAGTATCTCAGCTCCCTTGACGACACGCATAGGAAGATATTCACGCAAAGAAGGGAGTGTGTTGAAGTTGAGTACATTTTCACGACGGAAAAGAAAAGCAATCTACAGAGGCAGAGATTCAACAGTATGCAGATTAGTGAGGTCCCTGAGCTGTTGAAAGCCGAGTTACTAAACGCTGAGGATGCTAAACAAGTCCATATCTGCACCGATTGTAACGTGGAAATCGAACTAAACGATGAAGAGCCGCTGATGGAGTCGCTTCAACGTCATTTCAACCTAGAAATCCACGCTCCGAAACCTAAGATGAAGAGAGAAAGCGTAGACGTATCAGAACCGATTCTTCTGCCCCATATGTCTCGAAGGCTCTCCTCCATGGCGTGCGGGGAAACCCACAGCATAGATGTCTCCCATCTCATCAAACCCACTGAGAAGTTGGATAGGAATACTTACACTAAGCTCAATGCGGCGTTACTTAAACACTTGCCTGATAACTCCGAAGCTACCATCGGAACTGCGATCAGGTTCTACACGGAGATCCAGAGCATTCTGTCTCAAGACGTCGCGACGATAGACTTCAGCACCCAGACTAGCTCTGTCGCTCCGATCATAATGAGCATTCGTGACAACGTCTACCAGAACTTTGCGGCCGACGCGAATAGGAACATAGAGAATGAAGAGACCGAACAGGCCCCTGAGAGACCTAAGACGCAGACGAAGAAGTACAGATACTACGGCCCGATCGAGAATCTGATACTCAAGCTACTCGCAGAACACAAACTATTGACTTTGGTGGACGACCGCACAGGGAAGCTTGCCTTCTTCTGCATCGCTTGCGAGTACTACACTCTACGCTTTCATTATGATAGCGTGTTAAACCACGTCTTCAGCGACAGCCATCTTCAGCACCTTTCCAGCATCCTCCAATCTGACAGACACATTCCCTTCGGCCTCCACAAGGAGCCTTCCATCGAAACCATCAAGAAAGTCAACGAGCACTTTCTTCTGCGTCACGACGTTGTGACTTACGCGAACAGCTGGCATTGCAAGCTCTGCAACACAAACACAGACACCATAGAGCTAACAATCCTGCACATGTTAGATGAGAAGCATCTCGCCCGTTTATCCGACGACCTGTACCTGAGAGCTAAGAAGAACGACCACGGGATTCCCGAAGACTGGGGCCCGAAAGACTTGAACTGGTCGAAATTCCTCGCGAGCTCCAGCAAGCCGCAGAATCGCAACGATCATATCATCATCGAGAATTTCATTAAGCCTTCAGGAAAGGTCGGGAACTACTGCTCTTGCTGCGATATGACGCTAAAAGGTCCTCGTCAGGTGCTCTTCAACCACATCCGCCAGAAGAAGCATCTTCGCAACGCCGCGCCGCGAAAACTAGCCATGTTGTACAAGAATCACTGTCGTCCGTTTGAGTACTACGCTAGCTTTGGGAATTTCTACGTGTGCTCCGTCTGCCCTGACTACGTCGCTCTGCCGTCGTACGCTGCTATTGTAGAACACTTTGAGAGCGAGGCCCACTTTGAGAGCATAGCCAAGCTGATCCGTTCTGCCTTATACCCTGAAGTTGACGAGTTGCTTCGCTCCGGGACGTGCCCAGAAGGGGCATGCTATCACGAGTTGTTGGCTCTGAACAAAATCGTAGTCGATAACATCATCAGATGTGATTTCTGCGATGAGACCTTCCCTGATGTCAAGTTGGCCGTGAAGCACGTGCTGTCTTCGTACGAGCATCAAACCGCAGTCGCGGAGGCCAAGCTCGCCGCACACAAGGGGGATATCATCAGCGTGTACATGAAAGGGAACTTCATCCTCCACAGCGAAGGAGCCACCTTCACCTGCGTCTCTTGCAAATGCGTCTTCAACTCGATCAGTGCACTGTTGACCCATCTGGTCTTCGCGCAGCATTTTGTGAACAAACCGTCTACCGAATCCGTCTTCCGCTTTTACCTCGAGTTGAAACATAATGTTTCTATGTTGGCGAGGAATAGATATGTTTATTATGATTTTGGGAGTTTGAAGTGTGGGGTGTGCGACGCCGACGTGGCCGAGGGGGAGAACGCCAAGCGGCACGTGGTGTCGCCGAGCCACAGGGAGAACATGGGGGCCACTTTTGTTAATGTTAATTTGGATGCATCTGGTATAGAGTAAATGTGAGTATTTAGAGTTTACTAGCTACATTGATGACCTCTGTGGCGCAGCGGGCGAAGGTCCGTCTGCGACTCAGGTTGCGGGTTAGATTCCCGCTTCGCTAAGATCGCAGAGCTGCCACACACCACAAAAATGTGCATTCTGTTCAGTTCAGTTACTTATTCCTTTTTGATACAATCACGTACACTCGGAAAAGTTATAAACTTTGGTATGATTACATACAAAATTCATCATCAATAGATTCGTCAATATTATAGAAAGATTTACATAAAAAAAAGCTTCTGATTGTTTCACAAAAAATCTTAGAATTTAAGTTTCCATGTAGAGGTAATCTATTATAAAATTTTATAGAAAGGTAAAGAAAGCTCTTATTTAACTTTGCTAGTCATGTTTCGGAATGACAACATTTTCTTTTTTGCGTGTATCATAATTATAGGTAAGTACTAATGTATTAAGTAGTTCTAAACTTTTCTACATGCATTTTAGCATAAATAAATTTTGAAATATATCGTGTCCCGTGAATGTCATGTCATGCTATTTTATTGTCCATTCAAATAAAGCCTTTAACTCGTTATATTTATTAGATGCATTTTATACGACGGCATCAGAAAACAGACAATTTGTCACTGTAAAATGTATCTAAAGGTTACGAGGTTAAGCTCGTATTCGAATGCTCATTTTTGTGTTGTGCTGCAGTTCTGTTGGAAGTGTGAGCGCCAACCTTTATTGGATGACGACTACACCTGGCGACTGGGCAGGCGTCCTACACTACGCTTGCCGAGTCGCGTTGTCTGACTGGGTGCTTATTTGTTGCAGGTTCGTGGTATAGCGCCACTGCCGTTGGTTGCGCGTATAATTTGTTAATCCTGTGAATTTTAAGAATCATTCTGTATGACGAAATCATTTTACAATTTTAATAAATGAACTAATTTTTTAAATTGTTTTCCTTGTCATTTGAACCTCCTCGGTGGGGATTCTGAGCTGTTGAGAACCTAACTTATGATTTTGTGTCTACATAAGTGGCTAGTTTCGGCTCGGCGCGAGACTCGTTTTTTGTAGTTTTCTGCGTCCTACAAGGAATGGAACGATACTATGAAAAATGACTGTCGTTTCGCCTCTTGACGAACATTTTCATTTCATTTTCATTTTTGCAAAATGAAAATATTTGACTGATTTTGAAGTTAAATTAGATTGCACATTTAATCAGCAATTAGCCATTTTCTCTGACAATAACGCCCATTGTTTTTGAGTGTTTTAAATTATCAAACAACTTTACATAGTAGTAGTGCATATTAAAGGCATTCGCAATTTATAATATCAGTGCGATTGTCTTTGTTAACAAAGACAATCATAAATCTTTAAAAGCTGGTGCGATTGCCTTTTGTTTCATACAATTATCCACGCTGACGTCACAAATCCAGGGCTCTAGTATAAGAAAAACAAGTGGTCGCGCGTGGCTTCTTTTAAATAGCTAGTTCTGTCTGCTGTTCAGTAGATAGGAAAGTAGGGCTTGATAATAAAATGAAGTAAATTCAAAAATAATTATATTGCCTCTAAAACAATATTTTACACACTTAACATAATATTAACAATCTTTCGACACTAAATTAACTTGACTTACACTTTTAATCAACTAAAAGGAAGTTCCAAAATACAAAAACAAACATTTCACTAATAAAAATAACATCAAACTAAAAAACTTGAAAATACTTACATTATCGAAAACCATTTTATTTCATTTTCAAACAAAATAAGATATTACATACAATTTGTTTATTATTTTGTAGTATTTTAATAACTTTGTCAAAAAATACAAAGAAATAAATACAAACTGAAATTTTCTTTACAATACTTTGGCACTCTCTTTCTATAGGTACATGCATGATTCTAGGTAAATATTTTACTCGTGCACAAGAAAATTACATTCTAGAATGCAGCATACGTGGCCGAGGCGGACGCGGCCTAAAAATCGACCTCTCCAACTCGGCCCTTGAATGTCGTAAAAGTCGTCAACTTTAGTTGAAGATACAGAATTTTCAGCCGATTCACAGTTAGAGATAACTATAGCGATTGTCGATTCAACAGATAGTTGATGAAGTAAATAGCTACAGGCTAGTGTGCTGAAAGATTCTAATTAGACAGTTAGATTATCAGAAAATATTGGAGACGTATTTTTTCTTTTGTCGATTAAACAAAAAATGATGAAGATATAGCCAGTTATAGTTCCGCGTGACGTCACGCCCGACCTTTTGAGCCCCCACTCCCAAACTTTGGCGCGCTTTATTTTTGTCATTTTTTGTTTGAATGACAAAAGAAAAAACATGTGTTCAATATTCTCTGATAATCTAACTGACGGACTAAATAGAATAATATTTTATATATAAGCCCCGCAAGTTGATATTGCGATTGGCGGCCATCTTGGTGACGTAGTCGACGTCGCACCGTCAGCACAATTGTACTTTTTTACGACGGATGACGTCACGCAGCTGTTATTGTGACAAGGTTCCATCGCAATATCAACTTGCGGGGCTTATACTCAGGACAGGACTCTACCCTATTCTCATCAGCACCCCGACGTCCTGTGGACGCTGCAAACAGGGGGGAGGTTGTTTTTGATATTATAGTGCGTAAGCTCTCACACTCGGGGTAGTTTCTAAATCAAATAATATCCCAAAAAAATTCGACGTGGATGGGATTTGAACCCGCATCCTTCCCTAGATTCATCATATCCTAAACTTCAATGTTTCCCCTGTAGGTGGAGCTAACGGCGGCGCTAGAGTCCGTAGGAAGTCCCAAAGTTTTTCGACTCCTACGTCACATGACCTCGTGGTGTGGTTGATTAGCACCCGTACTGAGGGGAGGATGCGGGTTCAAGACCCGTCGAAGTCGATATTTTTAGTTTTGATTTTCAAAGGAGGTTTTGCCCTAGACTACTCTTAGCAGATGTTAGATACCCATAGAAGGACACTGCTGCCAAGTGATGCTGTTCAAGTCTTAGCCTGTACCGAAAAGTTGTGAACTTATAATTTTTCACGTGTCTCACCTTTGACAGTAAACATATTCTATTCTTCCTCTGGAAGGTTCCATACGGCGCTGTATTGCAGTACGCGGCAGAGCAACTACTGCGGCCACAGGTTTGTACGTTGGTGCCTCATAGGAACGCCTTACAGCACGGAGGAAAGTTGCTGATGCTGTGTTAAGGCGCTTCCCCGACCCAAATCAGCGCCACCACCTATTTTACCTTATTATTCCGTTATACGAAGGAAATTAAAAAAACCGATTGGCCAGTTTGTCCTTCCTATCCTATGCTTTTTTTAATGCCCCTGTATAAGTTTTATTTTGTATACTTTATGCAGAGATGCGAAGTTGCTCTTTTTGCCCACCATGGTGGGAAAAATGAGCAACTTCGCATCTCTTCTATACAAACAAAAACATTTATAGCGGCATTAAAAAAAAGCTTATAATAGGAAGCACAAACTGGCCAATCGGTTTTTTTAATTTCCTTCGTATAACGGAATAATAAGGTAAAATAGGTGGTGGCGTTGATTTGGGTCGGGGTAGCGCCTTAATGATTTAGTTCAGTTAAACGAAAGACATTTTAAGTACATACGTAAGGCCTCGGAAAAGGAAAATCGAAGTTTCGTTGTCGTGCAAAACCAACTCTTGTGTCGCTTGCATAAGATTAGCGTTTGCACGAAAACGAATCGGATACTTCGATTTCGTTATGAGTATGGGCCCTGGTTATGTCAATTTGTGTTAGGTATTGTCCAAAAAACTGTAAGACACTAAAATGTAGCTTTACTTATTTTGATCCTAAAGAGTGCAATATTTTCAGTGATGTCTAATTATATAAGTTTTAACTGATTTCGCAAAAAAGGAAGAGATTCTATGTTGCATGTGTTTTATGTAGGTATTCGCCGATTTCTCCGTCAATTGTGGAACGAATTTGATGATTTTAGTTATGTATAGAAATGGTCTCGGGGCGGTCAAATATAAATTTTATTCCCGAGCGATTACCATGCTGTGTGGTGCCAGCTTAGATAGCATCACCCCAGCTCTTCCCGCGGGTGTCTAGAGGCGACTAAGGGATACCCACCGGGGGCGGGAGCAGCGCCTTCTGCAGAACAATTCTACCACCGAACTACGATCCCCAACGCGCATGCCCAGCGTGGGGACTATGGGCATTACCCCCCCCCCCCCCCATGAGATAAAAGCCAATAAGATGTTTATCAGGGGGAGACCTGCGCCCAGCAGTGGACCAATATAGGCTGTTGAGATGAGGAGGTTACTATTGGGCCCACAAAAACTTTTAAAAACAGTGAAAATATAAAGGAAATCGAAGTCGATTTATAGTTTTTGTATAATCATCATGAAGTTATTAGCATCCGAATCGACGCCATTTTCTGATACATATCCTAGACTTATGGCAAAAAATTTAATCTACATTATGATACAAATTAAATTCTAACTCACAACTCGATATTTCGTAAATAAGCATTTTGTACTATTAAATATAAAATTGGAATAATCAAGTCATTTGAAGCTATTTTCATAAATAAATTGTATCATATACACTAGCCAAACTCGATGAAGAATGTTTATAAACTAACCGCCCTTACTTAACCTAAAACTTACTCCGTTTCTGCGTCTTTTTATACGCAATTTACATAACTTGTCGATTTGTGGTCCTTCCTTCAATAAATATTGCTTACAATTAATCTGAAACTCGACGCCAAGCGAGTGAGTTTTAGTTATTTGTGTCGTGATTTGTTTACAAACATTCGACATCGAGTTTGGCTAATGTATAGAAATTTGCTAGGTAACCACAGCAAGTTCACAGTGGACATTCACAGTGGAATATTCTTTCCCTCTCAAAAATCTCTTGATTTTTTTTAAATTGAATTTAATATTATGTATGTTTAATCAAGGAATATTAAATTACATTTCAACGTATATATGTATGTATGTACCCACGGTGGAATAAATGAAATGAATTATACACGTCTTCTTGTGGCTTGAAGCGTTTGTAGAAAAATAGCAGCGACTAAACAATCACGAATCACTAAAAAAAACTAGTATTTTTATCACAAAACTCTCGTCAGTGAGTCAAAGATATCTATCGAGGTATGAATTTTACAATGACTATTATTCTAACATATTTTACTAAACAATTAACTACTACAAAAGTTACTTTCTTAACATTTTGACACAATAGTGTCACAATTTTATTCATGAAACTCGTAAGAAAATCTACACAAGAGAAAATGTAATTTTCAGACTTTCGCGACTTCTTACCAAACCTAGTAAAAATTTAGCTATACCTTATGTTTTCATTTCTCTTTAAAGACTGGTGTCTGCAACGCGATGGAAATGTCCGAAATTAAAAAATTGGTTGTCTGTAAAGTCGGTTTACTGACGATAGTTGAACGTGACAACGCAGACGCATCGCTCACTTAAGTATGAGAGAGACGGATGTCGAGCGCTCTCGCTTGCACTTCAAGCCTTACATGGAACGCCTCAGAGCGAGGTAACGCCGCATGACGTCATGTTTTTTCGTGCGTGCAGCTGGCTCTATCGAATTATAAGACGTTGTCACGTCAAAAAAACGTGATGAATACCCCATGTAACCCAATAAAATACTAAACCTTGTATTATGAATGCTTATACTCAGACATAGGTAACGCTTATGCCGTAAAACTTTTTAAACTGTTGGGACAATATTTCGATGACCAAGCGAATACCTGTAATAAAACTTTTTAAACTTTCTAATATACCCGATATAATCATTAACTATGAATACCTGTAGGTAGGTCACACGCGCACTGCGCGGCGATGTACTACAGCCAGTCCCCTGTCATCCATCATTGTAGTCGCTAGTCACACTAATATTATAAATGAGAAAGTTTGGATGGATAAACGGATGGATGTTTGTTACGTCTTCACACCAAAACTACTGAACAGATTGAGCTAAAATTTTGCATCGGTGTAGCTCTAAGCCTGGAATCAAACACAGGCTACTTTTTATCCCATAAATCAGTTCCCATGGGATAGAAATTACCTTTGACCGTTTCCATAGAAAGAACGCGTGCGAAGCCGCGGGCATAAGCTAGTGTTTAATATAAATCTGAAAGTGAAAAGTCGTTTTTTCATTTACCTCGCTCACACTCGAACCTCAATATAGGCAGGTCATTAAAGTTGTATTAGGGCAACTATAAAGATACCTATAAAACTATCGCGATCCGACTGTTATATTATTGTTGCGTGTACATAATAAACAAATAAATAAAAGTAGTTTTGACCAAAACACGCACCACGGACCAAACCGAGTCTAAGTGCGGAAAATAGAGTACACAATACAATACAATACAATACAAGTAGTTTTGGCGTTGTCTTCGCACAAACATCTTCAGAACGACACAAACATTCGCCTTTATAATATTAGTAGAATGTATGAAAATTAATATCATAAGGTCAATTAAACTATCTAATTATCTAGGAAATCAAATAATATCGCAAAAAATTTCGACTTCGACGGGACTTGAACCCGCGTCCTCCCCTCAGTACGGGGATGTGATAACCAACTACACCACGAGGTCAGGTGACGTGGGAGTCGAAAATCTCTGCGACTTCCTACGGTCTCTAGCGCCGTTAGCTCCACCTACAGGGACTATCTAATTATCTTATAGAAGAACATAATATAGCTAAGTTATTATGTTTGTCTCCTCAGCAGTACCCACAACTTTACTGAGAAATCGCGAAAGTCTCAGAAAATCATTTAGACTACTAGTGCCACCATTTTGAGGGCTAGGCTAGTTAACAAGAGACATTCCTAAGTATTTATATGTGTATGGGGCGGGCGGCGCGGGCGGGCCGCTGCGAGGGCGGCGAGTCCGCCGCGGACTCGAGGCACAGCTCCGCCGCCTGCTCGGCCAGCTCCAACGTTATCTGCGGGGAGATCATTAAATAAATAAATAATGCTGAACAATTCACACAGCATTATCTAGCCCCAAGGTAAGCAGAGCTTGTGTTATGGGTACTAGATAACTGATATACATAATAATATACGAGTACATAGATATATATTTTTTATTATACATAGAAAACGACCAGAACACCCTGAACAAATATCTGCAGATCGTACAAATATTTGTCCCGAGGGGGGAATCGAACCCGCAACCTCCTGCGTCGCAGGCGGACCTTCGCCCACCGCGCCACAGAGGTCGTCAATCAAGTCATTACTAGATGCTCGATTACAAACAAGCTATAGTCTTGTTCACGTAGGAAACGTTCCGTGACGTTTCGGTGTGAAAATTATAGAAATGACCTAAGGTGTTATCGAAATAATTTAAATCGATTTTTAGTGACTTGATTATAAAAATGACTTATAAAAATCGATTTTTCGTAAAATATTTGTATCTCAACTAACAGTTCAAGCCTTTTCTCGTAGGTAGTTATAGAAAACGAATAACAAATAATAAAAACACGCAAGCCTCTTGTGAGATGATAATGATGTCGTAAGTTACGATTTTAATTTGCAATAATTGATTATTCGATACGTTCCGTTCTACGCAAAATCCCTGATTTTACAAAAAATGAGATGAAGACCAATAAGGCGCTTATCAGGGGGAGACCTGCGTCCAGCAGTGGACCAATACGGGCTGTTGAGGTTACGAAAAAAATGTTTTCTATTTTTTATTAGGCGTGGAAGCTAACTTTACAATTTAGTTTTTGATAATTTGAGTGGCGTATTGAAATTCTATAGGTTAGTTAATACGCAGAAATGGAAATTAAACTTATTTGAATTTTACATATTTATGTGACAAAATCCTAGTCAATTAAAATGAAACGCAGTTCATCTGTCAGGGAACGCTTCCGAAGTGAAAAAGACTATAATAATGAACACTTGTAGGTGGCGCTGCCGGCGCTCGAGTCCGTAGAAAGTGCTAAAGACTTTCGATTAATCGGTTACTTGCCTTGTGGCGCAATAGGTGGCGCTAGTACTGAGAAGGTAGCAGGTTCAAGTCCTAACGAGGTCGTTATATTTTGGGATATTGTAAAATTTCTTAGAATATTTCATTTCAATTAGTTCCAGCCATTTATTCAGAAAAATATTTATATTTTGTTACTTAAATACAATGCTTATGAATACTGTTGTTATTATGAACATAAACAACAACTCTATCGATTTCGTACCCATAGTATTTATGTAACAAAACATAAATATTTTTTCTGAATATGCGTGGCAATGCAGCCAGCGTCTTGGGGACGCTTCCGACTGGTATTGATATGGATCAGTTGAGCTACCTGTAGATTGTTTGCAACAGTCTCCAGTTAGTACAATTGTTTCAATTGTAAATACTAGTAAAATTTTCTTCGTGAATAAAGGCTTTAGACCTAAAAAAAAATTAAATATTTATTCTGAATAAAATGTTTGAAATGAAAAATGCTAAGAAATTTTCCAATTTCAAAAATGAATGACCTCGATGGGACTCGAACCCGCACCCTCTCGCTCACTGTTTGCCGTCTTTTGACTATTTTCCAAGTAATTACTTGATCATCACATAACAATGCTGTACAGTCAGCTGCACAGACATGTATACACTTCCAAGGTTTAACTTTCATTTTACTTGGAACTTTTCAAATAAAAGGACACGCACACGTTTTTCGAACAAAGTAGTCATCGTACTTGTCAGAATGCGGTACATAAATTATCACAATTACTATACACTTACTATTTAGTCAAATTGAAAACTTGGGAGTGTATACATATTTTTGCAGCCGACTGTACTTCCAAAGACATACATTTGGATAAAATAAACTATACCAAACAAAGGATGACATTTAAAGGACAGTGAAGTCTATACAATATTCATGACGGATGTAAGCGGGTTAACTACGAACCTTATGTTGGAAGAACACCAACGTTGTACAATATGCAAGCGAATACAATAAGGAGCAACTACAGGCTGCCTCTATCTGTGATTGACTTACAAAAGATGGTAGAGGGGGGCTCAGCCCCCTTACTTGAGCTAGTTATATACCTTGGCGTGCGCGTGGTGCGTGGTGTCGGGCGGCAGGCGCAGGTGGTGTATGAGCGCGGCCAGCGCGGCGGGGGGCGCGCCGCCCGCGCACGAGAGCTGCACGAGCCGCGCGCCCATCTCCGCGCGCGCGCACGCCGTGCGGGGGTTGCTGCGGGGAGGGAGAGGGAGTATCAATAACACATGTAGACAACTGATGTGGCCGGCGGGCGAAGGTCCGCCTGCGAGATTGCAGCTTCGATTCCCGCCTTGGGACAAATGTTTGTACGATCTGCAGACATTTGTCCAGGGCGTTCTGGATGTTTTCTATCTATATTAATAATTTCGTACCGGTCTACGGTAGACTCGAACGAAATGCACATCAAATTGAAGAGCGTAAAAAATTAGTCGATTCGAGTCGACAACTGATAGGCGGAAAATTCGGATTATCGAGTAGTTTCAATATGAAAATGAATAAATTGCTAAAAAAATTGTAACGGCGTTGCAAAGTAAACATGTCAATTAAGTATAAACATGTCTATGGTTCGGTCTTGGCTCCCCAGGGTATATAAATACTCCTTGATCGTAGCTTGGTACATATATAGTGATCTGTGGTTCGGTCTAATTTCTTTGAATGAAAACTCTTTGCTCTTTGATTGAGAAATCATAAATGTATAATAATAGTAATAGTAGTATTTTATTGCACCCGTGCGAAGCCGGGGCGGGTCGCTAGTGTATAATAATCTATGTAGTCTTGTATTATGTATATCAGTTATCTAGTACCCATAACACAAGCTCTGCTTAGCTTGGGGCTAGATAATTCTGTGTGAATTGTCCAGCATTATTTATTTATTTACATACCTGGGCGGGAGCTGCGCCAAGGCGCGGCAGGCGGAGGCCAGCGCGGGGCGGAGCGCCTCCAGCCGGCGCGACACGGGCGCCGCGCCCGCCGTCTGGCTGCCCACGAGGGAGCGGATCTGGAATAAACAACTCTCTATGTAAACAACTTTAAACTAAATATTCAGTAAGGTACACCTACTACTACGTAAAGCTGGGGAATAGTGCATTTTACACCAAGGCGAGAAAGTGATCAATTCCTACCGAGTGTGTCGTTTTGACTATTAATTGAATTGAATTTGAATTATTAATTGAAATTTATATTAAAATTTAGAAGAACTTACCGCGCCCAATGATGTTGGTAAAACCTCATTGACCGCGCCAGTCTTTGGGTTCTTTTTTCAAAATATTGTTAGGAAATCGGAGGAGGCCTAATGGACTTGGAGTAAAAACTTTTTGTCGTTTGACCGAACGAAAATAACCATAACTACCGGCCGATCTTTTAGAAAATAAAAAAAAATAACACGTTAGAAATGGATTTCCATATACTTTTTCCTCCCGCTAAAACACGTGAGAAATGAAATTCCATAGAGTTTTTCCTCCCGGTTTCCTATAGGCCTGCAAAGACATACTTTCTATTCTATAAATGGAAAAGGAATAGGCAACTTTCCGAGCAGGTGTAGTATAAAATATATTTGCGAGTTGAATCGCTTCACACAAGGTGTATGACACGGTGGCAGTGAACCGCTGTGGTAAACGTGTTGAGTGGAGACCGCGACTCGGCAAACGTAGGACGTCCTCCGGCCAGGTGGGATGCCGACCTGCTCTAGACTGCAGGCAGATGCTGGATGCGGCGAGCTGGAGACAGGGCGCTATGGCGTTCATTAGCTGAGGCCTATGTCCAGCAGTGGAGTAACATAGGCTGGTGGTGGTACGCACCTCGGCACACACTTGTATGTACTGGTGCAGCGCCGCGCCGCCGGACTCCCAGCCGCTGACCTCGCTGCGGCCCGCGGCCTCGCTCAGCTTCTCCAGCAGCGGAGATATGCTCTCCAGGTCATCTGGAACAGATGGGTTAGGTTTAGACTTGCGTAGTCATAAAAACAGAATTCAATGTTTACTTAAAGAAGGAGGCTTACTATATAAGCTCGTAGGCAAGTCACACTAATATTATAAATGCGAAAGTTTGGATTGATGTTTGGATGGATGGATGTTTGTTACCTCTTCACGGCAAAACTAATAAACGGATCGGGCTGAAATTTTGAATACAGGTTATTCTAATTCTGGAATCAAACATAGGCTACTTTTTATCCCATAAATCAGTTCCCATGGGATAGAAATCATCTTTACACGTTTATAGAAACAACGCGTGCGAAGCCGCGGGCATAAACTAGTCTTATATAAATTACTAATGTCTGCCCGCGGTTTCGCACGCGTTGTATCCATGGAATCGTTAAACGGTAGAAATATATCCCATGGGAACTGTTTTATGTGATTAAAAGGCCTATGTTTGATTTCAGGCTTAGTTAGGCAAAGTTTCAGCCCGATCGGTTCAGTCGTTATGGCTTGAAGAGGTAACAAACATCCATCCATTTTGATTATTGTTATTATCAAATACTAGCTTCTGCTCGCGGCTTCGCACGCGTATTTTTGATATAATAAGTATCCTATTATCTAAGTTAGGCTTTGCTCTAAGAATACACAAAATTTCATCTTGATCCGTTCAGTAGTTTTGGAGATCCTAGGTAACATAAATTCAGATTTGACAAACTTTCGGCTTTATAATATTAGTACCTGTAGACCTGTACCTGTAGTTGTTTCAATTGTCGATACTAGTGTAATTATCGTTGTGAATAAAGGCTTCTGCCATATAAAATTAGTAGTATGAAATAAGGTGTTGATTGATTTTCTTTTCACTTGAATTTTTGCTCGGCTATTAGAAGAAGTAAAAAGAATATCATTGTCATGTCTTCTCAAACAGCGGAGTAGCGCTCCTGGGGCTCCATCCATGACTCCCAGCGACCGCTACGATGCCCTCGCTCCATCGACTGGACAATCTCCATGTAGCACCCTACAGCCAGCTGTGTGGTGCCGGCTTAGAATTAGCAGCACCCCAGCTCTTCCCGCGGGTGTCTAGAGAGGCGACTAAGGGATATCCACCGGGGGCGGGCAGCAGCGCCCCCTGCAGAACAACTCTACCACCGAACTGCGATCCGCAACCCGCATGCCCAGCGTGGGGGTCATGGGCTTTCCCCCATGAGATAAAAGCCAATAAGGCGATAATCAGTGGGAGGCCTGCGTTCAGCAGTGGACCAATATGACGACCTCTGTGGCGCAGCGGCCGAAGGTCTGCCTGCGTCGCAGGAGGTTGCGGGTTCGATTCCCGCCTCGGGACAAATGTTTGTACGATCTGCAGACATTTGTCCAGGGCGTTCTGGATGTTTTCTATGAATAATAAAAATATCTATCTATGTAGTGTATTGTATTAAGTATATCAGTTATCTAGTACCCATAACACAAGCTCTGCATAGCTTGGGACTAGATAATGCTGTGTGAGCAGTCCAGCATATTTATTTAATATAGGGTGTTGAGGGTGATAGTTACCGGCGAGCACGGCGTTGGGCAGCAGCTGCTGTATGAGCACGCGGTGCGCCTCGTTCCAGCGGCCCGCGCCCGCCAGGTGCTCCGCTTCCAGCTGCGGCGAGTGCTGGAATCAATACAACTCATTTATACTTCACCTCCCACTCACAAACTTCTAATTTGTATTTGTATTTATTTATTCCATCGTAGGTACACTTGTGTTACACTTGATGTCGTTACATTCTATATTTATGAACTATTTTAATAATTACATCCATAGGTTTTTCGTTAAAGGAAACACCATAAGGTAGGTACAAAGGTAAAAAAGAAAAAACAGACAGACATGACTGAAAATTAAATAAAAATGAAATAAATAAAAAATTAATTAATCAAGGGTATGTCAAAGTATGCTGCTGTATAAGGGCATTGTCAAACTATACTAAAAATAATGTACAATATTGTAATAATAATAAACTGAGAAAATAATAATGGTAACAATGTCAGAAATAATAAGACAACATCAGATTTTTTCGATGTATTTATTCAAAAACGCAATCCTAAAAATTTAAAAATCAGTTGTACAAATACAGACTTAAACTATAAAAAGGCTGTATTTCCGATAAAATATTCGGTAGAAAATAGACCCAACTTGTCTCAAATAAAACGTTAAGTGCGAGTTGACTCGCGTAGGGTTCCGTATAATTATAAGATCATGCTTCTTGCCAAATTATTCTAGGTCAACAGGAAGTACCCTATAATGGTCCATGGCGAGAATCAAATTATTATTTTTGTGAATAAACAACAAATTTACAGTTTTTGGATTTTTTCCTTTACTTGTGTTATAAGACTTAGCTTCTTGCCAAATTTCATGATTCTAGGTCAACGGGAAGTACCCTACAGTTTTTGTGTGCTTGTGATTCCCTTGGAAATTTCATAATATTGGGACATAAACGGCTGTAACTTTTGATTGCGTTGACTTAGAAGTTTGATTTATATCACCTCGCTGTAAGAAGCTACGGACTTGAATATTTGATGTGATTTTCAACTCGATACCTTCACGTGTTCCTGAGAAAAGGAGGTTGACAGACGGACAACAAAGTGTTCAACTTTTTTTTTGTTTGTTCCGCCTTTTTTCCCTATGATATGAATCGGAGACATTTTTTTGGGCTAACATTTTGCTTATGCCAGCTGTTTAATTTAATACGTAAGCGATCAGTGCAACTTCGCGTTTGGTCATGTCGTAATTTTTTTTTGTCGTTATCTAAGGGTTCCTTTTTTCCTTTTTTTTTATTTTATTTATTTGGGAAACAAAAAGCTTAAGTTTAGGTGACAATAAATTCTTTAACTAGACCAATTGAAGCTAAAGACAGTTTCCACTCATAGTCTGTAACAATAACCGGAACTAATTTAAATTTAACAACAGTTTATAATAAAAAAATTAAAAATACAATACTATTAATGCAATTTTAAGTACTGTGTGCCGAAATAGAAGTAGTAGGTACCTATTTAAAAAAAATACGAATCTAAATTACAATAAAAATTAAAATAAGAGTTTCAGTGCAGTTTTAATTTACCTGGTGTCAGTACCAAATCAAGCAGACTGGCAACTACAAGGTGGGGAACTAGGATGGATATAAATATACCTACTGATCATACATAAAGTTAGAGTGTAAAAGATTATAATTGATCGAAGAAGTTGATATTAATTAACTTCTTGAAAGAATTGCGCCTCATGTTGAAAAGATCTACATTTTTAGAATATTTGGTGTTAAAAGTTTGCATGGTCCGCAGTAGATATGTGTCTTTCCGGTAATTTGTGGCGCAGTTCGGTATGTATAATTTAAGGTGGTTTCTTCGAGTTTTGAGGTACGGAACCCTGAAACCTAGCCCAGTTTCCAATAGTAAAGTGACTCAAAACAGTAAAAAAATGTCAGCTCTCATTATCATGTTGTACTAACCTCGTATTTGGCTCTATGTGCCTGAGCAACCAGCAGCCACGTGCTCGGCACGCGCAGCCGCGCCAGCAGAGCGAGGCGCGCGCGCGCGTCGTCCGTGCCGGCGCGCGCGGGCGCGTGGCGCGACAGGACCGCGCGGACCAGGTGGGCACGCCTGATATATTACAACAATAACATTATACAGTAGGAAGGTACGGATTACTGTCAAATCAAAGATAGATATTTTTTACTAAACATAGAAAACTTCCAAAACCCCCTCTAGCAAATTTCATTATTCATTCATCATCGGAGATACGACTTAATTCTAATTTATCTTGAAGATATGTATCTATCTACTTAATTATGTATGTATCTATCTACTTAATTATGTATGTATTTATTATACAGGGTGCCACATAAAATGTGTACTGAGTCGAAAGGGGGAGATTCTGGACCCGGAGGAGATCAACTTATGAGTAACAATTTTTAGAATTTCAGGATATCTACGTATTTGTTAAAAAAAAATTGTTTTCACCTTCCTATGCATGTTATTTTACACACTCTTGCATTTTCTAACATCGTAAAATAATAATAATAATAATTTATTTCATAAATGGTTTTGCTTTTTTTTCAGCAAAACCAGTGGTTTGACATGAAATTATTACCAGTAAATGATGTAAAATCTTTGAAAGTTCAAAACAATAATAATTGTATGGTTTCACCATACATAAACAAAATCGCGCACGCGTCATTTTGCACGCGCTGCATTTTACTTTGATTGTTATAATTTTAAATACATACCTTCTTCAGTACGCGACCTACTATTACACCGGAAACACCTATCAAGGGAAGATTTGCCACCTTAACCTTGTATTACGTAACTTCGTAAATAAACTTTAACTTTAACTGTGAATCTTGTGGTCCTACTCATTTTAACTGGCATAACTAACTTTAACTACTTATTACCCTATCAGTGAACTCAGTGATAGATACCTAGTGCGGTGCCATACTTGGATACCTATCTACAACATCATCTTTCATGTAAGGTCATCATCATCCAGACCCTACATTTTGGTCCTTCGAGCCTTCGGGAAAACGAGGTATTTATGCTTTTGTATTCTTTTTGGCGATAGCGAATCGGTTGAATTGGCCTCCCACCAGCGGGAATCACCAGTTTGATTGAGAAGGCGTACATATTGTCATTTAAGTGCAAGCTAAATACCTGCAACGACCAGTTTCAACTGAAATTGTGAAGACTACGGAAACTCTGTGGCCTTCGTGTCGTGAACCAACGCTGCTCTCCCTCTGCCACCGTCTACTACGTGCCAGAGCTAGAAGAATACACGTAAAAAACACGAATATGAAGAAAAAAAGTCTCTATTTTTTTACAATTATAAGACGTTCGAATTTCAAATAAAATCGTAGAACAAAAGTTGATCCCCTCGGGGTCCAGAACCCCCTTTCGGTTTAGTACACATGTTTCGTGGCACCCTGCATATCTATTATCTAGTACCCATGAAACCAGCGTTCCTTCATCATCAATCAGCCTATTTTAGTCCACAGCTGGACATAGGCCTCCGCTAACTCGCGCCATAGCGCCCTGTCTCCAGCTCGCCGCATCCAGCATCTGCCTGCAGTCTGTCGCAGGACGTCATCCCACCTGGCCGGAGGGCGTCCTACACTACGTTCCTTAATGATTGTTTATTATTGGTTAATTTCTGTCTGGTCTGTTTTGTGGCTTGGAATTATAAGATTTATAAGTTAAGCATCACATATTGTAACCCATGCATATTTATACTGACATTGCCAAGTGTGCCTTCTGCTCCTGCGGTGAATAAATGAGTATGCGAAAGTTTGGATGGATAGATGGATGGATGGATGGACAGATGGATGGATGTTTGACTCTTCATGCCAAAACTACTGAACGGATCGAGCTGAAATTTCGCATAGAGATATTTTTTTTTTTTTTTATTTATAGGTTCACAACACTGGTTTTTACACAGAACAAAGACAAGGATTGACTTAAACATTATGTAAATTAGAATGAGTGTGAAACCTACTCGTTGTGAACACGGCTTGCTTATTAATGAGTTGTATCATTAAGTACCTACTTAATAATGAAGTGAATGAGAAAAACATAGGTATACAAATAAAAGGTAAACAGAACAAAAATTTGTTGACTTACAGGCTAGGGAGTCTCTTAAGAATGGAAGCTGATACATAAAATATGTCTACAGTTTGACAGATTGCATTGTAGGAAGAACACATGCGATTAATTGGAGAAAATTGGCTATACTTGGAGTGGCACTGAGGTTGATTTTAATCCTGGAATCAAACATAGGCTACTTTTTACCCCATAAATCAGTTCTTATGGGATAGAAATCACATTTAAAAGTTTCCATAGAACCAACGCGTGCGAAGCCGCGGGCATAAACTAGTTATTTATGATACTCACTCTTTATCATCAGGTAGGTAGCAAAGCGCGTGTATAGCGGTGTGCCAGTGCCCCGCCGCCTCCAGCTGCTGCGCCGCGCCCACCACGCTCTCGGCACTAGGGTTGCCGAACCAAACTCCGAGGAGGAAGCTGAAATTACACAGATTATAAATGCGAAAGTTTGGATGTTAAGATATATAGGTTTTTAGTGTAATCAGTGCGCCGTACTGAGGGAGGTATTGACCTGCTACCACAGATTATTAAATAGTGAATGAATCAAGCTGCAACGTCCATGTTGTAGGCAGGTAGGAATCATCTTCGACGTTCTGTTTTATGTTGTTGGGAGGAAACGGCGGAATGAGGATCCGTAACGTTTTCAGTTGAGAATGCAGATTGATAGAGCTAAGAAATTCATAACAAACAGTGCAAAAATTTTTGTTCTACGACAAAAATTGACGAAGTTATGACAAAATTACTAGCGAAGTTCACCGAGTGACCGCCGCGGGCGCGTGTGACGTCACTCGCTCGGTCGCCGCCCGTTAACCGTAGGCAGATAATTATCAGTTTTTAGTGATTTACTGCGAAACTATAAGTTTAGGAAAAAAATACAAAACTAAATAGACTCAGTTTTGAGAGAGCCATCGAATGAAATTTTAACTTTTTAATTTCTTTTTTGTAATGGTCCGATTTGTATCATTTACAATTACATATAAAATTTTGTATGTCATCAAGAATAACGTGGATACTAGTTCTATTGAAATTGCTTTAACATTACGGATCCTCATTGAATCCTTCTGTGGGGATCTTGTTCTTCCAGACCTTGCACAAAATATAGGAGACCATTGCCAGGTAATCAGATACTACAGGATTATTTAAATTGTCTGCCAAAAAATTTAAATTTTCTCCCTCAATTTGGTTTGTGGGTCCTAATTTCAATAATTTGTATGAAAATCTGTGTAAATGATACCTCACAAGAAAGAACAATAACTAGGCATGTTTTTAAAAGGTTTGCACTAAAGAAGCATCCTCCGTTTATTTTAAAATGCCGCCAAGAAATGGCTTTAAAATCTTTGAATCTTTGATTTGATCAGAATCTTTCTAAAAAAATTTTCGGTTATAAATTTAGAAAATTTCGAAATTTTTAACCGTATGTAAAAAACGAGTCTGATGCCGCAGATCATCAAAACATGTTTTAATAGATGGTTTACACATTATTTTATTGAAATAAAGTAAAAAAGAACCAATTTATTATTCCAATTCGCCGATATTATCAATGAACTGTAGAGTTTTGGTTTTCTTTGAAAAATCCTTATAAATAAGGTAAAAATTAATGGTCAGCCATCGTCTAAGACAACCATAGCCCAAATGGTTCCAAATAGTCTGCGCTAGCTTCACCTTCAAGTTTTGCACCCCGCTACCAATCACCCTGTATGTAGATAAAGAATACTCACCTCAGACTGTAATCCAGCGGGTCGGGCGTGTACTGCGCGGGACGAGCGCCGCACACCGCGTTCATGGCTCGGGCGCGGATCAGCTGGTAGCGGAGGTCCAGCACGCGCCGCTCTGTGCTGTTGCTCTTACTCACCTCAGACTGTAATCCAGCGGGTCGGGCGTGTACTGCGCGGGACGAGCGCCGCACACCGCGTTCATGGCTCGGGCGCGGATCAGCTGGTAGCGGAGGTCCAGCACGCGCCGCTCTGTGCTGTTGCTCTTACTCACCTCAGACTGTAATCCAGCGGGTCGGGCGTGTACTGCGCGGGACGAGCGCCGCACACCGCGTTCATGGCTCGGGCGCGGATCAGCTGGTAGCGGAGGTCCAGCACGCGCCGCTCTGTGCTGTTGCTCTTACTCACCTCAGACTGTAATCCAGCGGGTCGGGCGTGTACTGCGCGGGACGAGCGCCGCACACCGCGTTCATGGCTCGGGCGCGGATCAGCTGGTAGCGGAGGTCCAGCACGCGCCGCTCTGTGCTGTTGCTCTTACTCACCTCAGACTGTAATCCAGCGGGTCGGGCGTGTACTGCGCGGGACGAGCGCCGCACACCGCGTTCATGGCTCGGGCGCGGATCAGCTGGTAGCGGAGGTCCAGCACGCGCCGCTCTGTGCTGTTGCTCTTACTCACCTCAGACTGTAATCCAGCGGGTCGGGCGTGTACTGCGCGGGACGAGCGCCGCACACCGCGTTCATGGCTCGGGCGCGGATCAGCTGGTAGCGGAGGTCCAGCACGCGCCGCTCTGTGCTGTTGCTCTTACTCACCTCAGACTGTAATCCAGCGGGTCGGGCGTGTACTGCGCGGGACGAGCGCCGCACACCGCGTTCATGGCTCGGGCGCGGATCAGCTGGTAGCGGAGGTCCAGCACGCGCCGCTCTGTGCTGTTGCTCTTACTCACCTCAGACTGTAATCCAGCGGGTCGGGCGTGTACTGCGCGGGACGAGCGCCGCACACCGCGTTCATGGCTCGGGCGCGGATCAGCTGGTAGCGGAGGTCCAGCACGCGCCGCTCTGTGCTGTTGCTCTTACTCACCTCAGACTGTAATCCAGCGGGTCGGGCGTGTACTGCGCGGGACGAGCGCCGCACACCGCGTTCATGGCTCGGGCGCGGATCAGCTGGTAGCGGAGGTCCAGCACGCGCCGCTCTGTGCTGTTGCTCTTACTCACCTCAGACTGTAATCCAGCGGGTCGGGCGTGTACTGCGCGGGACGAGCGCCGCACACCGCGTTCATGGCTCGGGCGCGGATCAGCTGGTAGCGGAGGTCCAGCACGCGCCGCTCTGTGCTGTTGCTCTTACTCACCTCAGACTGTAATCCAGCGGGTCGGGCGTGTACTGCGCGGGACGAGCGCCGCACACCGCGTTCATGGCTCGGGCGCGGATCAGCTGGTAGCGGAGGTCCAGCACGCGCCGCTCTGTGCTGTTGCTCTTACTCACCTCAGACTGTAATCCAGCGGGTCGGGCGTGTACTGCGCGGGACGAGCGCCGCACACCGCGTTCATGGCTCGGGCGCGGATCAGCTGGTAGCGGAGGTCCAGCACGCGCCGCTCTGTGCTGTTGCTCTGACGAACAAAACATCAACACACATAAATTTTAGTTTTTATCATTGACTTGTATCTAATTTTATTTTGATTGCAAAATCAACAAAGAAACAGAAGCGCTTTGAGTACACAATGTGAAGTGTCACGGAACAAGGGCCAATAAGGCAGCGTTTTTATGACCCGAAACTGAGTGCAGTTTTACTTTTTGATTTTTAGCTTAATAATTGATAATTTTGAAAGTGTTATTTTTTTCGGTAATGAATTAACCTAAATAATGTATTAATAAAAAAAATGCATATACCCTATTGGCGGCACCATCGCCCAAGAGCAATTTCTCCCAGAGAACCTCGAATGGGAAATTCATTCCTCGTTATTTTGTCATATGTTTTGAATTAGATTAGCAAAAAAAATATGCGAATGACCTGCGAGATTAAATATAAAACACGCGTGTTAAAGTTCAGGGTTACATAGCTTTTTCCCTATCGAAATTGCGATGATAAGCCGTGGCGTAGCTTCGGCGGGATTTGGTTCCACGCCTACATATATACAGGGTGCCCCATAATGAGTGGATAACCTTGAAGGCCTAATAGAAACGAAAAAAGACGACCCGTTTGGCACTTACTATATTTTTTTTAATATGTTCATATTTTTGGGCATCACATTTGTGGATCACACTCACGTTTAGATACTTACCAGTTTTTTATTAATAAATAGATACTTACTTTTGTATTTTTTTTTTTTTGTGATTCTAAAAGTTACTGCATTTTTATCGATTACCGATATTTTATTGACTATGTTTGATTTTGTTTTGTGCTGTCTATGTTTGTGAACTAAATAAACCATTTATATCTATCATCATGTCAAAAATTTGAAAAGTTTTGTAGGTATATTGGAATGGAGGAAGTGTTTACTTCAATGTTTTGGTAATAATAAGCAGTAATTTTTAAGAGATGTTTAAAAGCGTTTTTTAATTTCATTTTATAATGTACAGTGTGACTCAAAAAAAAATGTATCAGAACCTCGGATGCCATGTACGAAACATGTCCATTTAAATTGATTCTAAAATGGTAGTTAACTATGAGATTAAATACAACAAATTACTGAGATACGGCAGTAAAATGGTATGAAAGGCGCCATTCTAAATAAAAACAAAAGTAAGCAAACACATCAATAAAAATATTGTATAGCTACTCTTGCTTGAAAACAGTGACGTTGCAACTCAAAAACCGTGAGCAAAATCTATATTTGCTCACAAAATCTTCTTAATTCACATAGGAACACCATCATTATGGGACTCCCTGTATACTTGCATACCTACAATGATACCGCTAACCGACGTTTCAACCGGACACCAACCGAAATAAAACCAGCCGCCCGCGACCCGCGCTCCTACCCACACGTTCGTTTATCATACTTTACGAAAGTTACTCAAGTTTCAAACCTAAATTAGGGATTTGTGTTTGAAGAAATCTAGTTGCTTTGAAAGCGCTTTGACAAAAAACAGAAGCCAGCAAAAAGTGGACATATTCACCGCAAACAAAGAAAAACCTCAGCAATGTCTCTATTTGGATCCCTCCCCACCTTCGATCACACCCGCCACTCCTGGTCCACCTACAAGAACCGCATGGACAATTGGTTCATCGCCAACAACTTGGACTTTGCCACCGACGGCAAACGCCGTGGCATCTTCCTCAGCGCCTTGTCTGATGAGACTCGCAAACTTGCGACTTATCTAGCTCTGCCTCTGGACATCCAATACCTAACGTTTAAAGATATTATTAACAACTTCGACGATCTGTTCCTTAATCCTAAACAGTTCAAGCATCGGTTGCGATTCTACTCCGCGCTGCAGATGGAAAACGAAAGTGACTTGGAATTTATCGCCCGCTTGCGAGATTTAAGCATGTACTGCGGATTTAAGGATGAAGAAGAAGCATTGAGGGACAGATTAGTGCTAGGGCTTCGCCCCGCTAAGCCTTTCGTGGAGGAGCTAGAAAAACTTTGAAGATGAAAGATGCGGAATATATCTGGGGTCTACGGGAAGTCCTTGCTCCACCACAGAAATTGAAAATTCACCGCTCGTAGAACGAACGAAAACACAGTCGGGCCAACATGGTTCGACCTTTGGGAGACCACTAGCACAGCCGGGTCAAGCTTCAAACTTTGGGGGAACACATACACAGTCGGGCCAAGCTACTACCTTTGGGGAACATTACACTCAAATCCAGTTACTTCCATTGGGGAAACAAAAACGCAGACAGACTTTTGTCTAGCGAGTACCTTAGGGTGAACAAAACCACTAAGCTGGGCTCTTTGGGGGAAAACGGTCGGTGCTTCCTCCGGAGGATCGTGGGCACTCCTGGACGAAGCTCCGCTGTCTGGGGAACCGAAACCACAGCCGGGATAAGCTACATTTAACTTCAGTTTCAGTTTCCAATAGTTTATTGCAAGTGATTTATAAATTATACTTAAAACACACATTTTTACAATGTTTTTAGCATCATCAGTTTTATTACTCGATTAACGAGCCATTTTGTCAATAATTTTTTTGAAATGTATAATAAAATCAATAATAATTAATTATAATTTTCTTAATATTCCCTTCAACAATATATATTACTTTACTATTTTATCTATTTTCCTTCAAATGTTAAAGCAATATCAGTGATGAACGTGAAATATGAAGTTATGCGACAACCAACTACCTATTGTCCTATTACCCGTTTTCCCGTAGGAATGAAGCATTTTCCCGCGATAAAAAGTAGCCTATGTTCATCAGGAATAATGTGGGCTTCTAATGGTAAAAGAGTTTTTCAAATCGGTCCAGGAGTTTCGGAGCCTATTAAATACAAACAAACAATCAAATCTTTCCTCTTTATAATATTAGTATAGATGTCAATAAACTTCATTTTCATTTAATGGAAGTTGTTCCAAAACAAACTAGCTTAGTAGTTAACTCGCTTATATTCCAAGTTCTTCAAACTAGAACGAAAGACGTGGCTGGAGGTGTATAGCAAAGGTCTAGAAGATAGCTCTTCGCTCTCGCCTTGAAGAGAGCCAGGTTCACGATGCACATCCTACCTCCGCCGAATATCTATCTATGTAGTGTATTGTATTATGTATATCAGCTATCTAGTACCCATAACACAAGCTCTGCTTAGCTTGGGGCTAGATAATGCTGTCTGAATTGTCCAGCATTATTTATTTATTTATAATCTAATAGTATCTAAAAAGTGCCATACAACTGGACAAGCTTCCAGCACCTATCCTGTATAGACACTTCAGGCATGTAGGCAGCATCAGGCAAAACAATTTCTTAGCAGTACATAGATCAATGCGGGAGTGGTCACGCTTCACACAGCTCACGATTATCCCACTGCGTCAAGTGAAGCGAGTCGCAAATCCTCACATAGCGTGGCGAGCGCAGCGAGCCGCGCTGTTTATATTCACATGCTGTGTCAGGGTCTCGGCTGCTCTCTAGCTACAATATTAATATTAACTATTTATAGTATCTATTTGTACTATCTATAGTAACTATATATATTAACTTTATATATTATAATATTAAAAAATATTAATATTAATAACAAATATTAACGACCTACCACATCTTGTTAAGAATAATCACGAGATTGTGTTGTTTGCTGATGATACTTCATTAATTTTTTAAATGAAACGACAAAACATAAATTTCGACGATGTGAATAATGCAATCTCAAAAGTAGTACATTGGTTTAGTGTCAATAATCTTTTGCTTAACGAAACCAAAACAAAATGTATAAAATTTACTCTACCTAATGTAAAACAAGTTAAGGCTGATGTAAACGTAAAAGGAGAAACATTAGAAATTGTAAACAGTACAGTATTCTTAGGAATAACCTTAGATAGTAAACTTCAATGGGGCCCACACATAGATAAGCTAGCAAAGAGACTTAGCTCTGCAGCGTATGCAGTCAAAAAAATCCGTCATCTTACAGACGTTGATACTTCTAGACTAGTCTATTTCAGCTACTTCCATAGTGTTATGTCTTATGGCATTCTGCTGAGGAACGCTGCAGATATTAACACCGTATTTGTGCTGCAGAAGAGAGCTGTTCGTGCAATCTATAATATGGGTCCCAGAGAATCCCTGCGTGATAAATTCAAAGAAATAAACATAATGACAGTACCATGTCAATACATTTATGAAAACTTGTTGTACACTCATAGAAATATCAATCAATTCCCTAAAAATAGCGACATACATAATATAAATACTAGAAATAAGAATAAACTCGCTGTGCCCACAACTAGGCTACACAAGATAAATGCATCTTTTAAAGGGCAATGTATACGCTTCTACAACAAAACTCCAAGTGAGTTGCAAAAAATATCAATAAATAAATTCAAACAAATTGTCAAAACCTTGCTGTGCAAAAAGGCTTACTATAAAATACCAGATTATCTAGAGGATAAAAAAGCTTGGGACGGGTTTTGCTCCAGCTCGAAAAATAACAAATAACAGGCTAAAGGTTTCTTCGTCGCTTCTTTACTTTAGTCTACATATCGAAGCGACAGAAATCAAAAATATCACTTTATTTCCGTGTCAGTGTTTACTTTATATTTTGACCTTTTCTAAGTGTACATTTATTGTATTTATGGAAATAAAGAGTTTTTGATTTTGATTTTGATTTTGAATACGTTTCGCGTACTGCACTGCGGGGAAGTCCCTGATAAAGCCTACCCGTTGTTATTTTCGCCGCTCTTGGCCGCTTTATGCTGTTCTTCTCCCAACTAGTGAACGTTATAAGTTACCTCCGCATCGGCGTGCACATAGTGCGGCAGTGGGTACTGCATGCCCATCTCGTCGGGGGGCAGCGTGGTGAGATCCACGTCGTCGTCCGAGGACTCCGCGAACAGCGCCTCGTAGCGACGGACCGCCTGCTCCAGGGAGGGGACCGGCGGGGTGAGGTAGCTGCGGAGGGGAGAGATCGGGTTCAACAGTTGTTATGTAAAAACACTTATATTATAATTGCGCAAGTTTGGACGGATGTTAATCTACGATGTTTTGTTTTGACTCAGGAAGACAACTGGTGTCAATTCGGATGTGAGAATTCATAACAAGCTAGTAATTCCTTTTCATAACAAGCAAAATAAAAGCATCCCATGCACATTATTCGTCGATAAGGTAGCATTTAAAAAAAATGTTCTAAAAGTTCTGCAGGAGGACACTGTATAAATAATAGTTTTAGTACCTAATTGTTTTTCTTTAAATATGTATAAGAACACATACAAGTAACCTAAAGCAATGAATTTATAGTTACTACCTAGTTATTTTACTAGTACCTAACTATAAATTAATTGCTTTAGGTTAAGTGAATTGTATCTCATTTTTCTAATTAACTGTACTTTTCTCGTTTGATTTTGTTTATGTTAGACTGTCAGTATTTTGTAAGTTTCTTCTATAAAATCAAAATTCTATAAAAATCTCTTATTGGCCGTAAGTTAGATTATTAAGGTTAAAACTGTAGACATAAGGGCAACGCATCCCTTTTATTATGCTCGTAATGAAAGGGACGGTATCATTTTTAGTTCTGTCAAATTAGTTAAGTTTAGTTCTGGCAACATTTGAATTGCCACCATTAGCTATCTAACGGAGAGGTACAAGCTGAAATGGACTTTTTACGTTGAAACTATAATCTAAAATGTATTTAGGCCCGGCCCAGAAAGATCAATGCAGACAGGGCATCACGCGCTTCAATAATAAATCACACTAGCTGTTCGATACATCGATCACGTAGGTAGGTAAATGAGCATCATCAGCAGTTTGACCTAAGTAGGTTACTCGTGCCGCGAGCGCGGACCGGGCGCCCACGGAGGTCAGTGCATCAGCAGCAATCATCCAAACCGCACTCATTAACATCGTATTAGTCGTAGTTTTATACAATATAGCTTTTGTACCATAAACTCGGCTTTTATATTAGCATCCCGGGAAGAGCTAGCCGCGATTCCTACACTAGCGTCAATTCACAGTGTGGCCAGCGCACCAGGCCGCGTGAATTGACATGCTGTGCCGCACACTCGCGTAGCCGTGCTGTACAACGACGTGGAATATCCGTGCGGTGAGCGGAGCGAGCCAAGCTGTGTATAGTAGCCGCCAAACATCTTGTCTGGTGAGGAGCAGCGAGAATAGGAAGTTTGCGCAGGTACACTCATGCATGTGACGGGGCGTCAGGATTTTGGTCCATTTTTCTTCCAACCTAGCTGCTGTGTGCGTGTCCAGGGTAGTTGAGGCAAATAAAAGGTGTCGTGCAGAATCACAGTGTATTTTCCAGGAATTATTTGAACAGGGAGGGCACTAGTGTAACACGGACGGGGTGACCGTTTCGCGTCTGTCTCCGCCAAGCGCCGGGAATAGATAGATAGCCTGTGAGCGCTTGTCGACCGGCCGCTTGACGACACGACTCTGTCAGGCGCGCGCAGTGAGTCCAGCCTTCGCAAAGCCTCCGTTCGTGTTGGATGCGACACATATAACTCAGATTATGCCGCCGACAACGCGAAGGCGAAAGATATAGGTACAACTTCACATAGCATCTTGCTCTTTCATTGCTTGACACAAAAACTCGAAGTGAATAATCGACGCGACTGTCCAGAAGGTAACCGCCCATCAATTTATCCTAAGAATAGCGTTCTGCGCATCTCTGTCACGTGGTACGCCGGACAAGAAGTTTGACGGCAACTATACATTGGGCGTTTTTCCATTAGCCAGCCCGGCACCGGCACGGCACCGGTATGGCCGTGCATCGGCACCGGCGCCGGGGTTTCGTTTTTCCACTGCGCCGGTGTCGATGCCGGTTTACTACGGTCCTCCTGCCCGTCCCGCGCACTCATACACGCACACGGCTACAATTCATATACAATACACATGCAATTTTGCCGGGCCGGCACGGGTGGGAAGCTTGCTACCCCGGCGACGGCGACGGCGCCGGTAGGACTCAATGCCGGCGCCGGTAAGTCAAAAACCGAGTCATACATTTTCATACATTTTTGCTTCCCCGGCACCGGCACGGCGTCGGCGCCGGCGCCGGTGCCGGGCCGGATAATGGAAAAACGCCCATTGACATGGTGTTCTATTGCGAACTCTTGGTACCTGTGTGTGTAGAGCAACGCCTGCGTCCAGTGTGCGTCGTTGAGCTGCTTGCAGTGCGTGCCGCTCAGCAAGCACAGCGTGGCCAGCTTGCTGGCGGAGACCAGGCCGTCGGCGCCGCACTCCCGCCAGAGGGCCAGCTGCCGCGCGATCAGCGACCGGAATGTGGGGTCACCTGGGGACAAGATGATCAGTAACGAACAGCAATTTTTTGACGACGGATGTGGCGCTGCGGGCGAAGGTCCGCCTGCGACGCAGGTAGTTGCTGGTTAGATTCCCGCCTCGGGACACATGTGTGTACGATCTGCAGCTAATTGTTCTGGATGTTTTCTATGTATAATAAAAAAATCTATCTATGTAGTGTTTTGTAATAAGTATATCAGTTATCTAGTACCCATAACACAAGCTCTGCTTAGCTTGGGGCTAGATAATGCTGTGTGAATTGTTCAGCGTTATAACAGGAGCCTGAGAAAGCTACGAAGCCACCCAACCACATTATGTGTAGAGCTCACCCGACGCCTGCGCGATGAGCGCCGCCATGTTCAGGTCTCCGTGGTCGCGCGCCGCGCGGCACGCCTCCAGCACGCGCCCGCCGAGCAGCAGGGTCCACACGCGGCCGCTGTGACCGTCCTCCGCTGGAATTAAACATTACATAGATATGACAGTCCCGTGGGAGATAGGTCGACACACTTGCGCCTTCCTATCTTCCGAGGACATCCGTGAGGGCGGGTGCGGAGGCAGATTTGGCCGAAGATCTCAAGAGGCGCAAATATGCAGGTCTCGACAGAGCCGACACATTTGCTCCCCTTGGAGTCGAGACCCTAGGTCCGTGGGGTACCGAGGCTCTTCAAGTTTTAAGAAAATTATCTGAGCGTCTGTTCGACCGGCCCGAGAGCTGGTGAGTATCTGGCGCAGCGCATCAGCATTGCCATACAGCGGGGCAATGCAGCCAGCGTACCGGGGACACTTCCGACTGGTATACATGTATCAGTTGAGCTACCTGTAGACTGTTTGTAACAGTCTGCAGTTAGCGCGAGCGTCCGTCCTGAGTCGATTTTTTTGCTCACGAGTGTACTTCCTAATGTAGCTAGAAGACATAGGAAACAGTAAAAGTAATAGAAGATAAGGTGGTCGTACTAACCGTCCTCCTTCTCTCCGTGCGCGGGCTGCGCGAGCTGGCTGTCCGTGACGTCACTGACGCAGGCCGTCAGCCACGCGAGGAAACGCCGGTGGCGGTCCACTATCGCCGCGTCGGTGTTGCTGGGGATACCTGAACAAAACGCGAATAACTATTTAAATAATATCCCATAAAACGACGTCGACGGGACTTGAACCCGCCACCTTCCACTTGCCTCCAGAACGGAAGCACTACAAAAAAACAAGAACCTTAAAATACGGAAGAGTAACTAACTTGCTGTTACGTAAGGCTTTGTGTTCTTCGCACTTAAAAACGGTGCGGATACCTTAGCCCCCATACAAACGTACTTTTCGATTCATTTGGAAACTACATGCCCGGCTTAAATGAAATTTTGTATGCATAACCGGATAAGAAATAGCTATGTTTGTAGCGTTTTAGTTTTTCAAAAAACATTATAATCTTTAAATGAGAGCGAAACTAATTTGCCATATTTTGAGCAACAAATCGAGGCATTTTCAAGCTATTTTTTATGCATGATAGACACCTTTATTCGAAAATCTGTCGCGCTGCAAACATCCTAAATATATTCAACATTAGAAGTAATCAAAAATATTTCTGAAATCAGTCGTTTATTCAAAATGAATCGGAAAGTACGAAAAAATATTTAAAATGGTGAAATTCCTTCTAATTTCTGCAACCGCTTGCTCACACGCGGGGGGCGATGAGACGCAGGGGGGATGAAATTCCGAATTAAGGCGAACGCCGCCGAAGGGCCGACACGACGATGCGACGAGCCGTGTCGTACTCGTACGTAGTCGGTCGGGCGTCGTCGGCTATTCTCTGTTGGTTGTTTACTTGTGCTACACTTTGCCGTCTGCCAACACGAAATAAAATGGAGTCTAATGTCAAAATGCGAAAATTGTTTCGAACTTCTGTGATTTACGCCCATTTTACAATACCAGTGTCATAAAATATTTTCTACTAATATTTCTTCATCATTTTATAACTTTGTTAAACAAATGAAATAAAATATAATATGTAGCACAAAACCATTGTTATTTTCCATTCTATGGATATGGATTAGAAAATAAACCCTACGTAATTTAACATAAGTACCTATTTAGAAAAAATGAGTAATCTTCTATGAACTTCTATTTCGAAACATTTTTTTTGATATGGTATCACCATTGTTTTCATAAAATATCTAAGTTTCTGAATTAGAGTTACGTCACTTCACAGTATACATGTCACTTTGTCATCGAATGCGTACCTAGGTAAATTGTTTGAAATTCATTCCTTCAACTTCAATAATTTACGCAATGTATGACGATGCGATGTCATTATTGTCTACTAGCTTCTGCCCGCGGCTTCGCACGCGTTGTTTCTATGGAAACGTTCAAAGGTGATTTCTATCCCACGGAAACTGATTTATGGGATAAAAAGTAGCCTATGTTTTATTCCAGGCCTAGAATTATCTGTATGCAAAATTTCAGCCCGATCCGTTCAGTAGTTTTGGCGTGAAGAGGTAACAAACATCCATCCATCTATACATCCATCCAAACTTTCGCATTTATAATATTAGTGTGAAGTGTGATTCTTTCTACCCTAGACAACAATCCCCGTGCTAGGCCTACAGGCATACTTACCTATTCTGTATTACCTACCTATTGTAAATTATTGCATCGACCGACTACGTACTAATTAGTTCCTATTCTGTGGCGACACCGAGCACACGCACACGCTTCACTCCCTACACACACAGCCATAGCTTTGCTTTTGATGGTTAGACGCGCTTTCTCACTCATAACGCGCCCCATTTCATTCGACATGAAACAACAACAAATCGGCATGGGCCGGCCGCTGAGATTTGGGAGAGGTTCGTAGCCTTCTTAAGCAGAGACGCCTGCGATGGCTAGGGCATATACACCGCATGGATGAGTCCCGCCTTCAAGACAAGTTTTGCTGAGCGAAATTGCGAATGCTAAACGAGGCGTTGGGAGACCCATGCTGCGATACAAAGATTGCGCAAAGAGGGACATGGCAGCACTTCATATTAAACCATCAGACTGGACAGCTCTTGCGGAGAACAGACCAGAGTGGCGAACAAGCCTACGCGAGGGTCTCGAACACCATGACCGAAACTGGTTTGTTTCTCTTGCTGATAAAAGAGCAAGACGGCATGCAAATATCTCAGACCCAGCATGCACCACTACGTACAACTGCACAATTTGCCATCGCTCGGTGCATTCGCGCATCGGGCTTCACAGCCACACAAAGAAATGTAAAGCCAACCAGACCACGGACATTACCTAAATCGTCTATAAAGACGGAACAAGGCCAATGATGATGTGTTCTTCGGAACTTGATTAAGCTTGCATTATCGGAGGAAGCAAAAAGACAACCAATCCTTGATCGCGCAAACACTTGATTCAATTAAATTTAAATTAATTACAACTGACCATATACTGTGGGTCGAGAAACCACCGGGCTCAGTGGACCTGTTGGGCCGGACACGGTTCAGAGGATCCCATCTGTGACTAACTATTTGGTGGAAATTCCACCTTTATCCCCAAAGGTCCATAGACAAGTGTCAGCTTTCCCGAATTAGCCATTATTATTGTTCCTGATGATAATGATAAAAAACCTTCTGACTTTCTCAGAAGCGGAATGAGGATTGAGATGTCAGTGAGTTTACAGCCTGTCTACAGCTGTGTGGTGACGGCTTAGAATTAGCAGCACCCCAGCTCTTCCCGCGGGTGTCTAGAGAGGCGACTAAGGTGGGGTATCCACCGGGGGGCGGGCAGCAGCGCCCCCTGCAGAACAATTCTACCACCGAACTGCGATCCCCGACCTGCATGCCCAGCGTGAGGATTATGGGCATTACCCCCCATGTGATAAAAGCCAATAAGGTGCTTATCAGGGGGAGGCTTGCGTCCAGTAGTGGACCAATACAGGCTGTTGTGGTTGAGGAGTCAACAGGCACATGAGGCACACAGAACAATGCAAAAGCTGCAGCAATGCAACAGCTGTAAGCCAAGTATCTCATGAAAAGTCTCTTACCGTCGTTCTCCAAATCAGCGCCCCAGAGCGCGTCGCAGAGCTTCCAAACCTCCAGGCAATACGCGCCGCTCACTCCGAACTGAATGAGAAACAAAATGTGGGTCAATTTAATCAATTTGAAATGTAATACTTTTTAACAAAAAAAATTAAACCACCGAAAAAACTGAAAAGCAAAAAATAATAAACGTTTTTATTTAACTTTAATAACTAAGTTGAACAGGATTGGATAAGCTTCAATGTTTCCCCTGTAGGTGGAGCTAACGGCGCTAGAGTCCGTAGAAAGTCGCAAAGATTTTCGACTCCTACGTCACGTGACCTCGTGGTGTAGTTGGTTAGCACATTCCCGTACTGAAAGAAGGATGCGGGTTCGAGTCCCGTCGAAATCGTAAATTTTTGCGATAATATTTGATTTCTTAGAAATTACCCTGAGTGTGGGGTTACGCACTATAATAAAAAAAAAAAACCTCGGAACTAAGTTCTTAAACTGATGCAAGTATACCTAAGTAATTTTGAGTCGGCGCCAAACATTTTCCGCACGCACGCATCACGCTTTACGTAATTATTTAATAATTCTTGTTTGGCGCCGACTCAAAATTACTTAGGTATACTTACATTAGTTTAAGAACTTGTCGCCAAAACTAAGCTTAACTGACTTAACAGCACTGAAAGTGATGCCATCCTTTTTATTTCGGTCGTTATTCATCGCAACATCATCTTAGTTACTAATACAACAACTTACGTTCTCTCAAGTTACTTACTAATACCCCCCGTGAGATAACAGCCAATAAGGCGCTTCTCAGGGCAGGCCTACGTCCAGCAGTGGACCAATATAAGTTGAGGAGGTGAGGTGAGGAAGTGTATATTTATTTTAGCTAAAAAAATAAAGAACTTTTGTCTTTGAACACTTTCATAAGAGGCCCGTGATCATCATCAGCTGTATGTGAAGCTAGACAGTGAATCCGTTATCTCCTCCGCTGCAGCTCACCTTCTGCTTTCCGTCCCGCTTGTCCTCCGCGTCGCGTATGATCTGCTGCAGGGCGGCGTACCTCTCGCGAGGACTGTCGGACAGGCGGAGTCGCGGACAGGATGCTTCGCTGGAGGGTTCCACGAAGGTGGAGAATTCGAAGAGGCTTTCTAGGTGCCGGGAGAGGACCTCCTGGGAAAGAGTATACTTATAGATAGATGGATAATACTTTTATTCATCACCTTAATTTTTTTTTTACATAGAAACATATAGAGAACAGAACTTGAAAAGCGCGTGCGAAGCCGCGGGTAGCAGCTAATATTTCTAAATATATATAAATCACGTGTCACTTTGTTTGTCCGTGATGGATTCTGAACTACTTAACCGATTTTAAATTAAATTTGCACACCGAGTGCAGTTTGATCCAACTTGAAAGATAGGATAGCTTATTCAGGGAAGGTTTAAAAGCTGAGGGCGGTACGAAGTTCGCCGAGTCAGCTAGTAATATTATAAATTCATACACATTGTCTGTCTGCTTGTTAGGGGCAGGGACATAGATAATATTCCGGAAAAGTGTGTGTTAAGACGCAGGCAGTAGAGTTCCCTATTTTGGTATGTCTTATGCCGTATTCCTCTTCTCTTATTTAAGGCAAAGACACGATTCAGGTTGCAGAGGTGGATTTAGACCTTTAAAATTGACAGCCATAACCTCCTTAGACTATGAATAACTTTGTAATAGGAGTAGTGCAAGGCACAACACTCGCCCTAATATTGTTCCCAGTGTTTCAATAGAAAGGAGAAAGAAAGAACCCAGAAACACATAATTCAGGTTGCAGAGGTGGATTTAGACCTTTAAAATTGACAGCCATAACATCCTTAGACAATGAATAACTTTGTAATAGGAGTAGTGCAAGGCACAACACTCGCCCCAATATTGTTCCTAGTGTTTCAATAGAAAGGAGAAAGAAAGAACCCAGAAACACATTAAGTAGATACTTACAATACATAAAATAATAATTACTAACTATAATAAAACGGAAACAAACAAGTATATTGTTATAGAAGTACAAAAAGGTCCCTGTCTCAGCATCATGCCGCTTCAAGTCGGAGTTAGTAGCAGCGCTAGTTTCAAACAGGACGTTCTGTTCCTAAATGTGAACCAACCAAATTGTAATATGGAGTAGCGCAAGGCTCGACATACGGTCCAATATTGTATCTCGTCTATAAATGTGAACTAACCTGTACATTGTAGTGCGAGTCTGGTTGCGCGATGGCGAGGCGCGTGACTACGCTCTCCGACCAGTCGTCGTCGCCGCGGCCGGCTACGTACTTGGAGAGGTCGCTTAGTTCCGCACCTGCGTATACACAGAGATTAGGAATAAATACACTTAACGTGGGTGTAGAGTCTAAATACACCTTAACTGTATTTTCTAATCTAATCTTTAGACCAAACGAACAAAGAGAGCTAGAACAAGAGCATTCTTTCTCAATCTTTTAGTGTATAGGATTCTGCTTTACTCTTTGGGTTATTGTTTGGTAGGAAGAAATAAAAAATATTCGCTCCATAGTTCTCGGTATTTTATTATTAAGTGAGTGATGTGATGACATAAAAACCACAGAATATCCTAAACAAACAAAAAGCAAAAATACTGCGAGTGTGCTTGCTATTAGAAGAGAGTAGGCGAAAGTCGTTTGAAGCTCGTTTTCAGCGTTACACCAAATTAGCAACGAGCAATATGAGAACCAAGAACTAGAAGACAAGAACGCTGCGAAGTGACCGCTCCTGGAAATAAGCACGTCCGAACACGCAAGAACGCTCAAACGAACGTCGAAAAGCATTTTTTGTTTAGCAATTGATTATACAAAATTACCTTAGGAAAGAATCGCGAAGTTTTCTTGTAATCTATGCTATATGTATAAGTACTTACTATTGGGTAGATGATTGAGAGCTTGATAAGTAGTCGGGAAGACGAGTACGCCGCCCGGGCCGAAGCCGACGCGGGAGTGCCGCGCGCGGCTCACGGCCAGGTCGGCGAGGCAGGACGCGCCGAGGCGGCCTGGACAGAGGTCAATATACATTATTAATAATGCCGGACACACGACACAAGACACACAGACGACACAAGACAGAAGACACAGATAAGGTCTCGTTTTCTGCTTACATCTCATAAGCTACCTGACGACCTCTGTGGCGCGGTGGGCGAAGGTCCGCCTGCGACGCAGGAGGTTGCGGGTTCGATTCCCGCCTCGGGACAAATATTTGTACGATCTGCAGATATTTGTTCAGGGAGTTCTGGTCGTTTTCTATGTATAATAAAAAATATCTATCTATGTACTCGTATATTATTATGTATATCAGTTATCTAGTACCCATAACGCAAGCTCTGCTTACCTTGGGGCTAGATAATGCTGTGTGAATTGTCCGGCATTATTTATTATTTATAATTTATTATAAGCAACTTTTTAATTCAATAACTTTCAGATTCTTTAGGGGTAAATCTGTCGGTGCATATACGTTGTTCTAGGTATACTTATGGTTTGCGATATTCTTACAATGATTACAGTGTACAGTGCAAGAAACACTGAGCTCTCCTTTATTGAATATCTTAAGCTCAAATGGTAAACCGTATCTTAAATTTGTATGTTATTATTATGTTACACTGATAACTTTAGCTGTGCGTAGAAGATTTAGATGTTATAAACATTTCATTTAAAATTTATTTATTTAATTTAAATTACAGAATCAATACATTTAAATATATTACCTGCTATGGTGTTCTTGAAAGGCGGTATCTTCCGATGGTACCGCAGCACTATGGTGTGAGGCTGGACTTGCAGCGGCTTCATGGTCACTTCTGGAACAACACATCCATTTGAGACTCTATTGTTCAGTAAACTAAAGAACAACCTGACTTTAAATGAGACTGTAGCTCCCCTCAAAGGTACGTTTGTCCCATCCTGATTGGTGTAGATGATGTAGATGTTAGTTCCGTGTGTACCCAGAGGGTACCTATACTCGACACAGTAGGATCTTTACGCGAAAATGACTCTCAAACCCCTCGGGGTCTGTAATCGCACAACGGTTCCAGGTGTTTTCTAGTATGTTGCATGTCCACCATTGGAATCTGATAATATAACACCAGCTCTGCTTACTTTGGGGTTAGATGCTGTGTGGCAATGTCCAGTACTATCTCACACGGACACAGGGTGTCCTAACAAAGGACGCCCTGTGTCCAGCTGGGCTATTCAGACTCTCCGCTACCGAGTCATCGACACGGAATCTAACGCAGATTTACGAAATTCAGATATATTAGCGGTTGTTAATATTTTCTGCGTTCTGCGGAAGTAAACTGCTACAAAAGTAGTTTTCCACATATTCTAGACCATTATCTATGAACCATGTTACAATAAAGTTCAATAAAATGTAGCTTTTGGTAATATGTTACCTTTTTATATGATAAATTGCTGCAAAAGTAGCACTAAGTCGAAATTTGCTAAAACATGGGTTCATAGAAAATGTTTTCATTACTTATGGCAAACTACTCTTCTAGTAGTTTAATTCCTTGCAGAACGCAGAAAACATTAAAAACCGCTAAAATATCTGAATTTCGCGCGAATCTGTGTCAGATTTCGTTTCGATGACTAAATAGCGGAGAGTGTAAATAACCCTGCTGGCGGTATGTCGACCTGCTCTAGACTACTGGCAGATGCTGGATGTATCTGGAGCCAGGGCGCTATGGTGGGAGTTGAGAGGCCGTTGTCCAACAGTGGACTAGCTGCGACTATGTTTACCTTCAGTGGGCTGTGTGGTATCTGGTCCCACGTCCGTATCCTGCCGCACGAGGCGCGGCGCGGAGGGCGGCTCGCTGTGCCGCGCAGAGAGCGCCGCGCGGGGCACCAGCTGGTCGCCTGTTGATACCGACACGTCATCGTCGTCCATTTCTGGAAATCAAATCAAATCAAAGACTTTTTATTTCCATAAATACAATAAATGTACACTTAGAGAGATCACATTGTAAAATTATACACTGATACGGAAATTCAGTGATATTTTTTATTTCTGTCGCTTCGGTATGTTGACTAAAGTAAAGAAGCGACGAAGGAACCTTTAGCCTGTTTGTTGATATTTTTCGAGTTGGAGCAAAACCCGTCCCATGCTTTTGTATCCTCTAGATAATCTGATATTTCATAGTAAGCCTTTTTGCACGGCAAGGTTTTGACAATTTGTTTTTATTTATTTACAATTTTTATTTACTGATAATTTTCCAACTCACTAGGAGTTTTGTTGTAGAAGCGTACACATTGCCCTTTAAAAGATACTTAATTTTGTGTAGCCTAGTTGTGGGCACACAAATAAGGATTTAACGTTATAGATAAGCGAAAGAGCAATGAAAGATAGAGGGCTAAGTTACCCCTAATGATATAGGAACAGCATGGTTTTGTGGACAGAAAACCCATTGAGTTAAACTTGTGAATCTTGTATCAGTCTATGGGTGCAGGTTTTAAGGTAGTCTCCGTATACAGACTACTCCCAAGCTTTTGATAAAATAACATGATAATTTTAATACAATAACTGTTATCAATTGGAGTAGATGGTGATTTGCTTTGACGGCTTGAATCATATTTACGTGCTCGAAGTCAAACTGTTCAATCAAGGAATTTTGTTCACAATTTGTTCCTGTTACTTCAGGCGTGCCTCAAGGATCCCATCTTGCCCGCTACTTTTTAATCCTTTCTAATAAGAGTGTTAGATTTGAATGTGGAGGGATATAAGGCGAGACGAAAACGGAATAAAAGATGGATGGATTTTGTGAAAGAGGACATGGGTAAGAAAGGTGTAAGTACAGAGTTGTCATACAATTAGAGAAATAAATAAATAAGCAGGTGTTTAAAGACCACATTCAATATAACCACTCCCGCACATTTATCAGGTTGTGACAAACATCCTCACCCGTGTCAGCATACAGCGAGGCCTTCATGAGCTGCAGATGAGCGCTCTGTCGGTTCTCCAGCTTCGCCAGCTCACTGGTAGGACTTTTCACCGATAGCGCTGTAACAAAAACACAGTGTTGCCATCTTAAATTGATCTGCGAATGGATACATGGAATCATGGAAGTTGAAGTATCTAGTAAAACCATCCAGCCCATCAGTGCCCGGCGGTTAGGCATGCTACCGCACACGCTAACGAAGGTGCGGTGCTTGTCACACTAATATTATAAATGCGAAAGTTTGGATGGATAGATGGATGGATGTTTGTTACGTCTTCACGCCAAAACTACTGAACAGATTGAGCTGAAATTTTGCACATCCGTGTAGCTCTAAGCTTGGAATCAAACATAGGCTACTTTTTATCCCATAAATCAGTTCCCATGGGATAGAAATCACCTTTAAACGTTTCCATAGAAACAACGCGTGCGAAGCCGCGGGCATAAACTAGTATTTTATGTTCTTATATTTTCACACTAATAATATGAAAGTTTGGATGCATGTTTGTTACTTTATCACGCCAAAACTACTGACTTTTCACTGATAGCGTTGTAACAAAACACAGTGCTGCCCTCTTAAATTGATCTTCTGAAAAATCTTTGATCGACTCAATTCTCATATGTGTGACGAGGGAATTGACGGAGATGAAAGCGAAAGGCGGTATTACTTGTCGCCGAGAGGCGGTTTATTATAGAGGGGAACGTGATTACAAAGGGTGTCCCGAATGGACTTTTTGGGAATAAAATAATAATGTTGGACAATCCACACAGCATCATCTAGTCCCAAGCTAAGCAGAGCTTCTGTTGTGGGCACTAGATAACTAAAATACTTAAAACTTTTAAATTCATCATGGTTATTAACACTTAAGGCGAATAGTAGGGTGGATAGTGGCGCCACTACATATTTAATTTAATCATTAAGTTATACAAAGGAATTATCAAAAAATCGGACCGCTGGTAGACGATACCTATCACAAGCTTTTATTTAATGTATCTGTAATAGTTTTGTTTTGTGTTATTCAATCAAAAACCATGTTTGGAGAGCTTGGTGGCCACCAATAGGAACTAAACTCTTGAAACATCATACTGTATTATTTAGGCAGAAAAATCTGCCTAAATAATACAGTAGGTACAAAACTAATAGAGATACATTTAAAAAAAGCTTATGATAGATATCGTCTTCGCGCGGTCCGATTTTTTGATAATTCCTTTGTATAACGTAATTATAAAATTAAATATGTAGTGGCGCCACTATCCACCCTACTATTCGCCTTAGGTCATTTACAAGGAGATATTTACCATAATTTGAGTTTTGAGCGTTCCAATATTTCGCCACAGTTTCATGCGCCATGATCACGGAATAACTGAAGGCACTACGAGTGAGTTTCTATTGGCAGATATATCGATCTACCATCATTTAAAATACTTCAAACAATACTTAGCATAGATAGGTATTTTTTATTGTGTATAGAAAACACCCGGAAGGAATACGATTGCAATTGTACAAACATTTGTCTCGCGGGAATCGAACCCGAAACCTCCTGCGCCACAGGGGTCTTCAACTGGTCGTGGATATTGTAGAATGCGGGATATAATATAGGTGCGTAAGAATTATTAAGGGCAGTAGTACCTCGGGAGTCCTGGTACAAGCTGTGTCCCTCTGCGCTTTCTTGTGTGGTGTCCATCTCGAAAGCTGCAACAATAGTACATTGTACATCTAGGCGAGAAAGTACCTAATTCTTATCGAGTGTGTCATTTAGAGTCACTTAAAACACACGAGTGTGAGGAGAGCGATGTTGTCTGCGAAACAGTTTTACTAAAATTTACTGCGGGCATCATCGAATTTCAATAGGTACTGCAACCATGTTATTCGTTACTTAAGAGTCCGGCGGACCTCGATCGCAACTTCAATTCGAGGCGCGTGCAAAAATCGCCCCGAATATCGCTATCTCTGTTTAGTTGATGCAGGCGCGCGCGGGACGCGGTAGGTGTACTACATACGTGAACACAACCATCCATAGTGCCGTGCTTGTGCGTGTGCGTGAGTAGGTATACACACCTCTGCTATCGAAAGCGGCAGGTAGGTTAGATACTAGACTAGGTACTAAATTTGCCTACCTATTTCTTTAGGCATACTATTTGCGTTTCATACCTACATACCTAGGTACCTTGGTACTTACATTTTGGGAAGTGCAAGTGTATTTTAAAAAAATCTAAGCGAATGTTTAGTTTGATAACGCGTTCTTTTCTTCAAGTTTCTCTACAAGGTACCTAGGTACCTATGTAGAACCCAAATATAGGTAATATCATTGGTACCTAGAACCTAACTAAACTGATCGATCAGGAAATACGTACTTAGGTAGTATGTAAGCACCTACGTATACTCCAGCCAAATTCGGTGTGACATTTTTGTAAACTAACCGAATTTGGATGGAGTGTAGGTAGGTTCGTCATACGGTTCTGCTTCTGCAATACCTAGGATATACCTAAATTTAGGATTAAATACACGAGTAGGTACCTATAGTGAATTTCTGACAAGAAAATAAAAGGCAAGGATATAAACGTAAACACTTTTGTGTTCATTGATACTGACACTTTCATTTATTTAAAAAAAACATTTGATTTTGACTTGTCACATTTATTTACTTATCAAAAAAACAAATCAATTTACGATTTTGGTAAAGCCTTGTGGGGTAACCATATCGGCTAAACACTACGAAATTTGTTATGGTACCTACCTAGCTAGTCAAAAATATACCTAGGTAGTGTGAAAGATACTTATAAAACAAGTATGGATTGATGGATTGGTATGTGTTGATTAGGTACTTCTTTACGCGAAAACTTCTAAACATCTATATCCAAACTTTAAAAACATCTACCTACATCCAAACTCAAAATAGGTATGAGTGTGATAAAATATACACAGGATGCCACGGAAAGGGTTTATTAAAACGAAAACGGATAATTCTGGAATCCGAGAGATTCAACTTGTGAATAACGATTTTTTCAATTTCGAATATTTATAATTTATTTGTAGGTACGTTTTGTATACCTAAGAATACACGTAAAAAACGATGAAAAAACGTCTAATTTTTTCCTGTTTACTTCCGTTACATTGATTATGGTTACCAACTGCAGCAATAAAAAATCGCGGCTCGCTCCGCTCGCCGATATTACTGTTGTTTATGCTCTGTATTTTGATTAGCACAGAGGCAACGTTCCCAATTTTATTGGTCTGGCTGGTCCGCTATTGTCAGTTTGTATCAATCCAACCACCACAATAAAAAGCACAAAATATAACAAATAATCTGCGAGGTCACTTTGTCAACCAGTACAAAAAATTAGTAGACAACAAAATTTTCGCGTTTTGGTCTGGTCGCTGATAACATTTGTTCCTTTCCTTCTGACTATGATCCAAAGCTCAAAACCCGGTCCGCTTTAGGTCACTTTGCCAAATTTTCTAAAAAGTTGCCCAAAATCTAACAAAAACCAAAAATTATCGCAGCACGCTGTGCTTGCCTCTGTCTGATAACATTCTGCTGTTTTGATAAGCTTCTGGCTTGCTCTAGTTCAGGACTCCTTCTCCGTTTCAGGCTAGTTTGCAACTGCAAAATACTAATACCAAACAACTCACACGCACAGCCAGATCATAAAAAATTTCGTTGATTCTATATGGTGTCTGGTCTGTTGTTCGCATATTTGGTTGTTATTCGTGAAACTTTAAAATTGTTCTTCACACTAATATTATAAATGCGAAAGTTTGTATGGATAGATGGATGGATGGATGTTTGTTACGTCTTCACACCAAAACTACTGAACAGATTCAGCTAAAATTTTGCATTGGTTTAGCTCTAAGCCTGGAATCAAACATAGGCTACTATCTATCCCATAAATCAGTTCCCATGGGATAGAAATTACCTTTGAACGTTTCCATAGAAAGAAGCGTGCGAAGCCGCGGGCAGAAGCTAGTAGCTCATAATTTAGCTTCATGCTTCTAGCATAAGGGTCTTGCATGGACGCTGCCTCACCAATTTCAAAAAAGGCTGCAGCTCATTCAGAGCTCGCTCCACTTCGCTGTTATTTATTTTCTGAACCAGTTTGTGACAACCCGAAAAAGGGAAAATAATTTCGGCTCGCTCCGCTCGCCGCTACATCTTTTTCGGTGTCTTTTTTGTATTTCAAATTTTTTGTTAATCTCCTTTGCTCCGCTCGCCCCGATTTATATTCATAGCTTTATATCTACCACCGCAAACTTTTTTAAATTTTCGGGGCAGGTTTCGCTCACTTTATTTTGTCATAGGCTCTGGCTTACTTTTCCCCAAACATCAGAAAAAATCTCCAACATTTTTGAGGCTCGTTTCGCTCGCCATTACTTATACTTCCTATTGTTGGGTTGGGAGTTGGGGGAAGGGATGTCATGTTTGCGGCCAATATGCAAAACACTGCATTTTGCGGCTCGCTCCGCTCGCCGATAGTATTTTGTCCTTCTCTGTATTTGGTCCAGTGTGTTTAACATGATTTTGCTCGGGTAGTTACCCGAAAAAGTAACAAAAATTTCGGCGGCTCGCTCCGCTCGCCGCTACATATTTTTCCATGTCTTTTTTGTATTTTCAATTTTTTGTTGATGCCCTTGCTCCGCTCGCCCCTATTTATATTCATAGCTTTATATCTACTACCGCAAGTCTCTAAGATTTTCGGGGCTTGCTACGATCGCTATCATTTATTTTTAAAAAAAAATTCGAAGCTCGCTTCGCTCGCTATAACTAATACCTACTATTGTTGGGAGTTGAGTATAAATTTTCCGCGGCTCGCTCCGCTCGCCAATAAAGTTAAGTGGTTTTCAGTGGGGTCACAGGTGGGGTCTGCAACCGCCTACAAGTAGGTACATTTGGTGCTACGGCCCGCACCAAGTGTGACACTGTGACCCCCCCAAAGTCTTGGCCGCGCCTGGATACCTACCTAGTACCTCCTTACTTCACATACATTGTAGGTACCTATCTTATGATAGGTACATATATCTAAACAACATGTTAGGTACCTACCTACCTAGGTAGGTAAGTATTAGGTAGGTATGTAGGTATTTACTTTAAAATAAGAAAACAACTTTTTTTTATCTAACCTATTTTGTCCCACTGCTGGGCAATGGTCTCCCCCAAACTCTTCCAGAACTTTAAAATAAGAAAACAACTACCTAGCTAATACATCGATGTAAAAGGGCTAATAATATTAGGTAGGTAGGTAGTAAGTAAGTACCTACCTACCTACTTACTGTGAGATACCTACCTACATCCCAACGTTCCGAGTCCATAATATCATTAACCAAACCGTAAGTGAAAAATATCGAAGTCCGTACATAAACAAAGCCAAAGCACGCCAAAGTCGTAGTAGGTAGGTACCTCTAGGTATGTAATGTAATGTACCTAAGGAGGTAGGTTATTGTTTCCAAACAACAAGGCAAATCTCAATCCAAGTCAGTGGCACAGGTCTATAGAATAGTGAACAAACAAATACCTACGCACGCACAGCACCGTAACTTGTCAGACACACTGATTTAGAAAATAGTATACCTACTTACTAAATAATAATACCTAGCCTCTCCTACCATACTAAAAGAACCTATCTATGTTCTCCTACCCCTACGACGACCTCCGAAAGTCCCCGAGCGGTGGCGGCGCCCCGTGTAAATACACGTTGCATTAGTGTGTCTGTCCGAGCCACGAGCGATCACACAACCGAAGTGTCCCGTCCCCCGGCCCTGCACCCCGCCCCGTGCGTGCGCGATAGCATGATTGCCGTTTAAAATTTGGTATGAATTTCGCTGTGTTCTGTAATACCAAAAATGATGACTGAAAACTTTTTGTATTCTTCACAAAGTATTGTTATTCTGTAACTAGACAATATTAACTATGTTCCCAAACAAATAACACATAAGATATTGTTGTTTTTAATACGAAACAAATAGGAAGAAAACTGGCCAATTTTGTCTTAAAAATTGCAAAATGCGATTGGCTTTCATTTAATTTTCGGTAAGTATTTAAAAAAAAAAACTATCCAGGAACCTAGATAAATACTATTTGATTACAAATAATACAATAATATAGTGGAAATATGCTTTAATTAGAAATAATTTTGGTATTACGTTTGTATGGACAAGTCGCCTTCCGCTGGCCTCTTAATAAATTACTTTACTTTAAATTACGAGGTCGCAAAATCGCACTTTCTCCCGAGTGATACATATTGCTTTGTGCGACACCTTCGATGAAAATCATCGTTTTAGAATCTTCAAAATCACTCGAGTAAATTCAAATTGTAAAGTCAAATGTAGCAATGTAGCAACGCGCACGTGCGATGTTCACATGGTTTTTTTTTAAATTATTGTTCCGAATACGGAAGGGGCCGATATAATATGGCGGATTCGGAGTCAAAACTTTTTGTCGTTTGACCTATTAAGAAAATAACAATAGCAACCGGCTGACATTTCCGACAAAAAAAATAACACGTTTGAAATGGATTTCCATACACTTTTCTCTCCCGCTAAACGCGTGAGAACTGAAATTACACAGAGTTTTCCGTCTCGCATTTTAGTACGCCTGCAATGACGTACATTCTACCTTATGTTTGGGAAAGGAATAAGGAACTTCCTGAGCAGCCGTAGTATTAATATTGTTATTTTATTTCGTACAAATAACTCAAATTGACCTACGTTTAAATAGCTTACTCTGCACATTATTTTTTGTTAAGTTCTTATGATAAAGTTGTTAATAAGTGATAATCTATGATAATATGACTGTCGTAGAACGTAGCAATACCTTTAGAAGCTCCACTGAGCAGGTTGATGGAAGTCTGCTGCATAGCGAAGATGCTGTCCTCTGAAGAGATGAGGCCTCCGCCGGAGAGGCCCAGGCCACCGAGACCTCCAAGGCCTCCCACGGGGGGTAGGGGTTTGCTCACTGAAACAAACATTATATTGTAACTGTATAGTGCGACTCGTATTTTGTGAAGAAGTAAAAAAAAGAAATTCGCGCGCGAGCGCTTTTTATGTTGGGAGTCGTAAAAACCATTGGTTACTATGGAAACCTTGGTTACCATGACCTCGCTGTGTCTTTACTTCAGTTCCGTTCACGGCTGATGGAATACGATGATTAATTGATCGGAACCAGTTCCATAAAAGTAAATTAATAGCCACGATGGGAACCAGTTCCGTACAAGTAATTTAAAAGCCTCGTATGGAACCAGTTCTGAAACTCCGGTTCCGTTGACGGCCGAAGGGCTATTAGCTACCATGGTTACACAATTTTCATGACTTTTCTCTCCCGCTCAGCGCGTTATTAATTGATTTGTAAATACTAGTTCTGATTTATTTCTATTATTTGATTGTAATTTTCTTTGTTTTTAAGACTTTAGTAATAAGTCTCTTGATGTCAATAGGCAGGAGACTATAAGAGAGACACATAAGTATAATCTAGATATCAGTCCCACCGGAGGGCTGGCTGGGCGCTTGCTTCTGCAAGGTCTGGTGGACCAGCTGCCGTTTGATCACGTCCGGGGTCTCGTCGTCCTCTTCGTCCGAGTCTGTCAGACCGTATTTACTGAAGTGCTCCACCTGAAACAATTAATTTATAAATATGAGAAGACCGCGGACAAATGGCGAGAACTTTGAGAATAAATAATCTGAAACCGATATCTATCTAGGCATTTTCTATGACATGTATAGTAATTATCTCTTTTCAAAACAAATTAGTACATACATAATTCGTTTTAAAATATGTGCATACATATTTTCATCATCTAATTCCCGTAACACAAGCTCTTGGCTTGGGGCTAGACGACGCTGTGTGAATAGGGTATATGCAGGTGACTTCAAAAACGCTAATTATTATTTTACGTATTCTCTATTGATAAAGATATCACACTAGGTAATATTATAAATGCGAAAGTTTGGATGGATGGATGTTTGTTACCTCTTCACGCCAAAACTACTAAACGGATCGGGCTGAAATTTTGTATACAGATAATTCTAGGCCTGGAATAAAACATAGGCTACTTTTTATCCCATAAATCAGTTCCCATGGGATAGAAATCACCTTTAAGCGTTTCCATAGAAATAACGCGTGCGAAGCCGGGGGCATTAACTAGTATTATATATTTATTCTTGTATTTTTTTGATGTTTTTATTGTGAAATTCAATCATTGAAATCTAAAAATTTTATATCTCAATCGCAAAATTTCTAAGCGTATAGGCATAGGCTATATTTTATCCCGGATAATTCCGGGATAAAATGTAGCCTCTGTCACTCCCTGAAAAGTAAGCTTCCTAACGGTGAAAGAATTTTTCAAATCGGTCCAGTAGTTTCGGAGCCTATTCAATACAAACAATCAAATCTTTCCTCTTTATAATATTAGTATAGATATCGATTTCTATACCTATAGCTACCTAACTACTCCCTGCTTGCTTGTTCTATATATGTCTATGTGTTTAAATGTGCCTACTTATAAACAACCATCCATGTGTCAAACCTGAATTATAATGCACGGCACGAGTCGTGAGCACAGATGGGCAGTAGTGGGGGTAAGCTCGCGCATGTACGAATGTCATGAATGTAGCCGAATGACAGGCGAGCCTCCAATAGACGATGTGCATTGACTGAGGAACCAATCGCGTGCAGTTCGGCACCCCGCCCCGCCCCCATGGCTTCAAAAATTAACTACTGCGCAGGTGTCAGCTTGTGCTCACGACTCATGCCGGTCACTATACCTACCTGTTTTTGGCCAAATAAATGTATATCTTGTATAATAAATGTATCTTTATATATTCGATGAGTAGAACTAGAACGTACCCGGAACACCCAGCTGCCCGTGTGCGGCCGGTACTCGATGAACTTCGTGTCGTGCTTGTCGCACACGCGCCGTAACTTGCCCTCGTAGTCCATCTTCAACAGCCTGTACACAGATAAATATTGGTTACTAATTATCACTCCACACGGTCCTGCGCCAATCTCATCCAGGTTCGCCCTGCGGTGCAGGACCGTGTGGAGTGGCACAAAAGTTTGGAGACCTATACCCAGCAGTGGGTGAAGTCGGGTTGCGGATGATGATGAATTATCACTATCATGGTTTTATAAAAACCACCGTAGTTTGAAGAATTTATTACGGACAAGTTTCTTTCCGCGGGTTCGCACGCGTCGTTCTATGGAAATGTTTAAAGGTTATTTCTATCCCATGGGAACAGTTTTGTGGGATAAAAAGTAGTCTATGTTTGATTACAGGCTTAGAGCTACGTCTATGCAAAATTTCAGCCCTATCGGATCAGTTGTTTAGGCTTGAAGAGGTAACAAACATCTATCCATCCACATCCAAACTTTCGCATTTATAATAAAAATCAAAAGCTCTTTATTTCCATAAATACAATAAATGTACACTTAGAAAAGGTCAAATTATAAAACTAAACACTGACACGGAAATAAAGTGATATTTTTTGATTTCTGTCGCTTCGGTATGTAGACTAAAGTAAAGAAGCGACAAAGAAACCTTTAGCCTGTTATTTTTTGAGTTGGAGCAAAACCCTTAGCAAGCTTTTTTATCCTCTAGATAATCTGATATTTTATAGTAAGCCTTTTTGCACGGCAAGGTTTTGACAATTTGTTTGAATTTATTTACTGATAATTTTTGCAACTCACTAGGAGTTTTGTTGTAGAAGTGTATACATTGCCCTTTAAAAGATACATTAATTTTGTGTAGCCTAGTTGTGGGCACACGAGTTTATGTTTGTTTCATTAGATTAGTTGCTTCATGAAAGAAATTACAGATGGAGGGACGTGTGTCAATAGTGTCAAGGTTGAAACCATTCCATCAATCTCTCCGCGTGAATACCACCACACGCACTAATTAGAGATTCTTTCATCAAACGACGGACGATTCTGCAACTATACCATCGTCATAGTATATTGATTGATTCGGTTATTCGGCTCCTGGTATTTAACTTCACAAATTCCCCTTTTTTCTGTCTCTAAATAAAAGTACAAATAAGTTACCTCTGCGGATCGTCGATGGGCCGGTGCTGCGTCTTGTCGCGCGGCCAGATGCGGTCGAGAGTGACCACGGCGCGCCGGTTCAGGCCCACGCCCACGCGTGGCTTGTCGGCGTCCGAAGGGTACACGATCACCTCTTTGTTCAGGAAGTGTACTGTGGACAGTGTGGAATCATTAGAAACATATATACTATCACAACACAAGCTCTGCTCAGCTTGGGACTAGATGATACTGTGTATGTTGTCCAGCATTATTTAAAGATATCTAACTTTGTAAAAGTATAGTAAAATTTGTGATTTAATTAACTATGGCACACAAAACGGAATGCTATCAAATAGAAAAAACATATAAATTACTTGAGGTCTAGATTGTATTCCAACCGTATGTGTTTCACACGCATTGTTGATAGTTTAAAATCGTTAGTTTTTATTGAAAATGGTAAAAAGGCTAAAGCGTTTGACCATCATCTAAGGGCAAGAGTGAAAAACTGAATAAAACCATTTTTAACTTTTATGATCTTTCTAGCACAGGTCGTGACTTTTACGAGATTTTTTGTCAGAAACGCTTCCCACGCTCAGCGCGTCCAGCATCTTCAAGAATCGAACTATACAAGAAGAGTTGTTTTCTGTGAAATAATGCTGCTAATATATCAGGAAGACCCAGATTTTTTCAATGAGATACTGCCGACCAACGAGTCTCGATTTGAAAACTTAAAAAATCATACAACTAAGACAAATCAGGAAACATATAGTTATGGTCTGGGCAGAATACCAGCGCCCTCTGTTCACAACAGTTGGCATTATGCTGAGCCTAGGCCCATCTGCTACTGCAGCACACATTGATTAATTTTATTGTTAACATCGTTTGTTAAATGTACCTACTGTATGTGTTCTTATTAGTTTAATTAATTGAACACTAAATATTTTATTTTGAATGTGTTATGTAAATGTGTGTGTGGTGGCAAATAAATGGTATGTCTATGTCTACATGGGGTATTTTCGAGTACCCCGGGGGTGAGGCATTAATTTTTTTTATGAGGTGTCTGTACACGGTCCACCCTGTCCATAGAACGTACCAAGCGCGTCAATATCCAGCCCGGCCACGTCGATCTCGCAGTCGTAATGCACGTTCCCGTAGTTGGTGCGGCCGATCGTGAGGTGCGGCACCTTGCACGTGCCGTCCGGACGGAGGTAGGCTGCAATAAACAGATTAAAATATATTTATACTAGCGACCCGCCCCGGCTTCGCACGGGTGCAATAAAATACTACTATTACTATTATTATACATATTATGATTTCTCAATCAAAGAGCAAAGAGTTTTCATTCAAAGAAATTAGACCGAACCACAGATCACTATATATGTACCAAGCTACGATCAAGGAGTATTTATATACCCTGGGGAGCCAAGACCGAACCATAGACATGTTTATACTTAATTGACATGTTTACTTTGCAACGCCGTTACAATTTTTTTAGCAATTTATTCATTTTCATATTGAAACTACTCGATAATCCGAATTTTCCGCCTATAAGTTGTCGACTCGGATCGACTAATTTTTTACGCTCTTCAATTTGATGTGCATTTCGTTCGAGTCTAACGTAGACCGGTCCGAAATTATTAGGTAGGAACTGGCGGCTTTCTCGCATAAAGTGATTTAGGAAAAAAATCGCAAACTGTATTTGTATCATTAATAATTATTATTGTATTTCCATGATTTCTTTTTCATAGCGTTAACAATTTTTTACAACGTTAGTAGACTTAGATTAATTAAATATTTTGTTGTTATAGCGGGAATACTTATACACAACCTGTCAAAATTTTAACCTATTACAGTTCCAGAGATACAGCCCGCTGACAGACGGACAGACAGCGGAGGCTTAGTAATAGGTGGTAAAAGCGTCCCGTTTTCACCCTTCGGTTACGGAACCCTAAACATTATACGTATAAAATGATGAATACGTACTAGCGATTTCATCCAGAGAGGGTATGGTGTAGTACCCGGGGCGGGTGCACTTCACCCCCGCGGGGTGCGGGGGCGCCGCGCGGGGGGCCGGCGGCTCCTCTTCTGATGCTGGAACAGAAATCAATAAAACAATTTTATTTCAATATTAAAGTAAAGATTCATACGACAAATAAATAAATAATGCTGCTGGTCAATTCACACAGCATTATCTAGCCCCAAGCTAAGCAGAGCTTGTGTTATGGGTACTAGATAACTGATATACTTAATACAATACACTACATAGATAGATATATTTTATTATACATATAAAAATATCCAGAACCCCTGAACAAATATCTGCAGATCGTACAAAAATTTGTCCAGAGGCGGGAATCGAACCCGCAACCTCCTGCGTCGCAGGCGGACCTTCGCCTGCTGCGCCACAGAGGTCGTCAAAATACGTTGATAAACAGGTAAAATATAGCACTATTTATCAAACTACTATATAGAATTTCGTGGTTTCACGAATTCACTGTGTATGTAAGCGGGTTTTTAAATTCAATGAGTTTTTAAATTAATTAATGTAATTTCTCTTTCTAGCCACTATTTTGGAATAATACCCAACTCTGATCTATTTTCAAAATAAACTAACATCACAAAACTAAAAGCAATAATTTAAAAAATAATTTCAAGAAACTACAAAATTATCTCTCGCGTCTGGTCGAAGCGACGCGTGACCCGAGAGCTGGTTAGTATCTGGCGCAGCGCATCAGCATTGCCATACAGCGTCGCAATGCAGCCAGCGTAGCGGGGACGCGACGACTGGTATTGATATGGATCAGTTGAGCTACCTGTAGACTGTTTGCAACCGTCAGCAGTTAGCTCAATTGTTTCAATTGTAAATACTAGTATAATTTCCTTTGTGAATATTTGTTTTAAAAGCTAGTTACCGACTAGTCCCTCACGCCAACACAAAGGTTTTTGGTTGAAAAACAGCGCTGAGCGGCGATCGCTCAGCACATGCTGAGCCAATGCCTATTTCGGCACAGGGTCATGGGGGCAAAGCTGGAGTTGACGGTCCAAATTTGTTTTTAATTTAGCTCCTTATTATTTGTTTGGTTTTGTATGTTTTTTAATATGTATATACCTAGACTATGAAAAAGCCTTCGACAGAGTCCCAATAAAAAGGCTAATTTTCAAGCTGGAACATTTTGGCATAAGAGGTAAACTCTTGAAGTGTATAGAAGGGTTCCTTTCAAATAGAACTTTCACAGTACGCGTGGGAGAAGCTCAGTCGGAACCTCACAATGTAAGCAGTGGAGTCCCACAAGGATCTGTGCTTGGAAATAAATGCTTTTCTATTCTATTCTATAATATAGTAACCACATAACAAGATGTATTCTAATATAACCACATATCCCGTTGCTCTGCGAGGATAGTTTCTCTCCGTTAGAACAGCAGTGGTGGCGACAGTACACGGGTACAGGAAGCTTCTTTATACCTTGAGGGAAAGGACAGATAAGGATACCTTTAGAGCTCCCATGGTAACATAATACAAGGTATGCTACTCCGAGAAACAACGGTCACGTGGGTTTTCCAAGTAAACTAACCGAAATAGATCGAGGCTGTTTGTACCGTCTATTGACGGAAGGCTATGTCCAGCAGTGGACAGTACGGGCTGATATGATGATGAGGGAACTTACCGGACAGTTCGTCTCTCTCCCTCGCGGCGGGCGACGCGATCTCGGACCGCACGCCGAGCTCCCGCACGGAGTTCTCCACGGACTCGGACAGGGGCACGGGAAGCGGCCGCAGGGTTTTGGTTGTTAGCCTGATGATTGAATACAAATATTACTAATAAAATATTATAGTCGTGTGGTGTCTTAGAATTAGCACCACCCCAGCTCTTCCCGCGGGTGTCTAGAGAGGCGACTAAGGGATATCCATCGGGGGCGGGCAGCAGCGCCTCCTGCAGAACAATTCTACCACCGAACTGCGATCCCAACCCAGCATGGGGATTATGGGGGATCCCATGAGATAAAAGTCAATAAGGCGCTTATCAGGGGGAGAACTGCGTCCAGCAGTGGACCAATACAGGCTGTTGACATTGAGTAGAGCTACCTGTACATTGTTTGCAAATATTAATATTTGAATTAATATTTGAGTTGTAAATATTAGTTCTAATTTGTTTCTATTATTTAATTCTAATTTTCTTTCTTTTAAATTAAAAAAAATACAACCGTCAAAGTAGCTATTGACTTTTACGGTTGTAAATTTTTATGTATTTTACATAATTGTTTAACTTACCAACTAGCGCGCCTCTCAGTCACCTCCGTTCGCTGTTCTTTTTCTAGAAAAAAAAATAAAAAATAACTAGACAAACATCAACGACATCTATACTAATATTATAAAGAGGAAAGGTTTGATTTTTTGTTTGTTTGTTTGTTTGTATGAATTGAATAGGCTCCGAAACTACTGGACCGATTTGAAAAATTCTTTCACCGTTAGGAAGCTTACTTTTCAGGGAGTGACATAGGCTATATTTTATCCCGGAATTCCCACGGGAACGGGAACTACGCGGGTGAAACCGCGAGGCGATCGTCTAGTAATAAAATAAAACAGTAATAGCCGCCAAACATCTTGTCCGGTGCGGGGCAGCGAGTGGGCAGTTTGCACAGGTACGGTCGCATATAATTCATGCGCCGCCGACAACGCAGCAGCCGAAAGATATAGGTACAGCCACGGTTATATTATCCTATACAGTATTTGGACTCGGCCGTATCTTTGAAATAAATGCCTACAGCCGCGCGGTAGGTAAACATGCGATAGGGCTGCCCGCCTCCACCATTTTAATTACATTTGCCTACTTTGTGTTTCCATTTAGTTTTGTGATTGTAAATATAGGTAGGTACTTTTTTTATATAAACAAATAAAATACTTTGTGAATTGAATGGGAAGTGTTCAATAAAAATGCGTGTTGTTTTTTGATTGGTAGATTTAATTAAAAAACCTGTTTATGTTTGAATAACAAATCGGTCTTATAAATTTGCGACCGAAAAATATTTGCGTCTCGACTGAGACGTACAAAATGCTTTATTATTAAATTTTAGGAGATTTTTTTGGAGAAAAAGGAATATATTTTATTTGGTTATAGATACCTGCAGCTACATTATTAAATATGTACCTGAACCTATTTTTAGAGAAAAAATCGCGCGGTTATTGTTAAAAAAACAACAACACGCCATCCGTTCGTCACTGCGGCACAGCCGCGACTGTCTGCATGCTGAGCGCATGCCGAGATCGAGGCGCGTAGGTATAGCTCGCGTTTTGTCCGTTTGTATGAAGTCGGATTACTGTATAGGATAATATTACCTTGGTACAGCTTCACATAGCTCTGTCTCGCTCTTTCATTGTTTGAAACAAAAACTCTCAGTGAATAATCGACGCGATTGTCCAGAAGGTAGCCGCCCACCAATTTGACCTAAGAATAGCGTTCTGCGCATCTTTATTTATTTGGCACACAAAAAAGAATACAATCAAAATATTATACAAATAGGAGGACACAATAATAAAAACTAAACTGTATCTCTACATACAACATCTATATAACATATCTCTACATAGAACTGCTCTTTCATCTTGCTGTGTACACATCTTGCTTTGTAAGCAAACTAAAACGAAAAAGCTTTGTCACGTGGCTCGCCAGGGGACAAGAAGTTTGGTACAAATGGAACTCACATTCCACACTTCAGAAAGCTTAGTTATTATGAACAAAAATTAGTACTAGCTAAATTAGATTACCTTAATTTATCTAATGTCAGTGTTTATTATTCTAGTTCTAAAGCGCCCTGAGATAAATAAATGAAGAGTTCAACTGAGACTACTTTCAAGAAAATTATTAGAGTCTATTCAGAGACACTCAAAGACAAAGAGGCAGACCACCAGCTGCCTTGTCTCTGGCTTCTCGCTCGTGTCTGCGCCTGTACATGATCCCTTGCACCTGACTCACCTAGGCTCGGATAGAGGCGCGGCGTGTCCGCATCTGTAGGCAGCTCCTGCCTGCCCCAGCTTGTAGACAGCTTGGAGGAGCCCAGCCAACTGGCTTGTCGGTCCGCGCTCGTGTCTGCGCCTGTACATGATCCCTTGCACCTGACTCACCTAGGCTCGGATAGAGGCGCGGCGTGTCCGCATCTGCAGGCAGCTCCTGCCTGCCCCAGCTTGTAGACAGCTTGGAGGAGCCCAGCCAACTGGCTTGTCGGTCCGCGCTCGTGTCTGCGCCTGTACATGATCCCTTGCACCTGACTCACCTAGGCTCGGATAGAGGCGCGGCGTGTCCGCATCTGCAGGCAGCTCCTGCCTGCCCCAGCTTGTAGACAGCTTGGAGGAGCCCAGCCAACTGCCTTGTCGGTCCGCGCTCGTGTCTGCACCTGTACATTCACATTTTATTAGAAGCAGTACAATAACAACGCGATATGGTGCCGCCGCCGCCTCCTCAGAATTTTCACCACCCCAACTCTTCCCGCGGGTCTCTAGACGCGATTAAGAGATATCCACCGGGGACGAGCAGCAGCGCCTCCTGCAGAACCATTCTACCACCGAACTGCGATCCCCAACCCGCATGCCGATGTCCCGCATGAGATAGAGCCAATAAGGCGCTTATCAGGGGGAGGCTTAAGTCCAGCAGTGGTCCATTATAAACTGTTGAGGCGAGGTGAACACTTCCCCGGGTGTCGTAAGAAGCGACGTAGGGATATCCACCGAGGGCGGGCAGCAGCGCCACCTACAGAACTGCGTTCCCCAGCCCGCATGACCAGCGTGGAGATTATGATCACTAATCCCTTATGATAAATTGTCAGGCGGATTGCAGATCGCAGTGATGGTGTTAAAATACATCTGTAGAAGCTGCTGCCCTTCCTCTGGTAGATTCCCTTATTCGGGTCTTGCAACGGGCATCCACGGGCTTGGAGAGGTCGATTCTAACGCCGGAACCGGCACGGCCAGATACTCACTGCTAGTGTTATTGGGGAAGTCGATGTTCCTCTTGACTCTGTCCACTTCTTCGCTGTGGTTGGATTGGATCGCGTTCTCCTTGTCTTGAAGAGAGTTAGTGGAAGGTCTCTCAGAGAGATTCTCTTCTGGGGATCTGAGAATTATACGATTTATTTACTTTAATTTAATGTAGATGGAAAACTTAAACTAAAACTAAATTAAGAAAATTTTGTGTACGTAGTATGTGTGATAGAAAGGAAGAAAGACTAAAGGTGGAAACATAATATTGAAACGCCACGCGACTCGACAAAAGCCAATGCGAGTTGAGTTGAAACAAATCGTATTAATTTTCTATGACCAGAAATGTGGTTCTGGTATAATTTTTTAATATTTCAAGCTTTTATATCATTTAAAACTAAAGTGGCTTGGGAGAACAAATCCAACGAAACCAAACTCGACGAGGTTAACTCGTTTCGTTTAGGAGTCCCTATGGCCACCTTCTGTCTCCATCATCAGAGCAGATCCATGGTACCATAACATTGCATTGTCACCAAATTTACATAAGTACGCCAAATTTTAGTTCAATCGGTTGAGGATAACTGGTCTAAAATTCAGTTGCTAAAGATTTATCCCAAAACTGGTTGAGTTAAAGAAAAGCCTCTTGTACACTGTATCTTTTGCTTGTAACTACCTGTTTTTTTTGGCGAAGGTGTAGTATAAAGCACTATTTATCACTCGGCAGAAAGTGCCATTCATACCTCGTGTCTTTTAAGGCCAAAACGACACACTCGGTAGGAATTGATCACTTTCTCGCCTTGGTGTAAAATGCACTATTATGTGACAGAAACAAATCGCCAGGTATCAAATAGCAACTGACCTCCTCTTTCATTTCTTTAGGCTTAAAAATCAGCACAACACAAGACAAATTTTAAACAAAATTATTTTCAAATAAGAAATAAAGTGTTGATTCCCTCCACTTCAATTTGTTGTACAAGAACGGAGTAGCCGCCTCCACCACACTGTTACTGATTTTTCCAAGGGCTGAGTAAGAGCTGTTGTTCACGTCATGATCTCTTTAATGTAATTGATTACTCAACCGTACGGCGCGCCAGGCGTACGGTTAAGAAACCGTACCGTGCGCAAGAAGCCGACTGCGATACAATAGTAATGAAAATGACACCGTCAACAAGAGCTTAGAGCTACTAAACTAGTTTTCTGGTAGTTTAGTTCCATACAGAATGCAGAAAATATGAAATACCGGTAAAATATTCCACGCGAATTTGTGTAGGATTCTGTGTCGACGACTCGGCAGCGGAGAGTCTAAATAACCCTGAAGATCCCTTGGGTCCGCGACGGCCATTCTACTGTAATGTTATCTACAATAACAATACTTAGTTAATGACTGGCTAATGGCTGGCTGTGTGGTGCCGGCTTAGAATTTGCACCACCCCAACACTCCCGCGGGTGTCATAAGAGGCGACTAAGGGATATCCACCGGGGGCGGGCAGCAGCGCCCCCTGCAGAACAATTCTACCACCGAACTGCGATCCCCAACCCGCATGCTCAGCGTGGGGATTATGGGCATTATCCCCCATGTTGAACACTACGAGCTGTTGAGGACTGGCTAAATACCTGAGAGCCAGTTCGTTGACGTCGTTCTTCTGCTGCGGCCGGAGGACCAGCCGCTTGCGACTCGGCTTCAGGCTCAGCTTGTCGTCCAGGCTCGCGTCCGACTGTTCCAGACCGTCGAACAGGGATTTCTGGAACGATCATACATTTTATAAACGTGTTCTTGAGTGGAGACCGCGACCGCTACGTAGTGTAGGACGCCCTCCGACCGCGCCATCACGGCCGCCTGCGCCGCCGGGTTGGTTGTCTGTCTGTCTGTACGGCCGTGCAGGATCAATATACCTTGTCTAGTTGCGCCCTTGGCCGTAGAGGCAGCCTGACGTCCGTGGGTGAGGTCACTCTGTAGACGCCCTCCGACCGCGCCATCACGGCCGCCTGCGCCGCCGGGTTGGTTGGCTTGAGCGCGTCTTCTGCTGTGGTTGCTGATGGACAAATACAAAATAGTATCACATTTGAATCGGTAGTAACATTGGATTTAGTGTTATTTATTTTGCTCAACAATACTCTAAACTAAATGATAATGGAGAGATGCGGAACGCGGGCGTCTAGAACCGCACTCATCCTGAAGAAATCCCTCGGTAAGGGATGAAACGTTGGTGTTTTTCCAACAAAAAAAAGGTTCGTAGTTAACCCGCTTACATTCTCAATCTCACCTCAACTGCCTATATTGATCCACTGGTCCACTGCTGGACGCCGACCTCCCCCTGATAAGCGTCTTATTGGCTTTTATCTCACAGTTCGGTGGTGGAACTGTTCTGCGGGGGGCGCTGCTGCCCGCCCCCAGGATATCCCTTAGTCGCCTCTCTAGACACCCGCAGGAAGAGTTAGGACGATGCTGATTCTAAGCCGGCACCACACGGCTTACATCCGTAATGTAAATGAAGGTTTAGATAAGTGAATACTTACTGGAATCGGGCAGAAGATCCTTGAACAGCGGCGAGTCTCCGTAAGGGCGCGCCGCCAGCGCGAGGATCTGTTCGTGCACGTTGCCCGCCGCGGAGGCGCCGGACAAACTGACAGACATAACAATACTACATTAATAGGGTAGGTCACTTCAAAAAAGCTAATAATTTTTTACGTATTCTCTACTACTAGCGTCTGCTCGCGGCTTCGCACGCGTATTTTTGTTATAATAAGTAGCCTATTATCTACGTTAGGCTTTGCTCTAAACGTGAGCCAAAATTCATCTTGATTCGTTCAGTAGTTTTGGAGATCATAGGTAACAAAAATTCAGATTTCACCAACTTTCGGCTATATAATATTAGAAGGATAGGATAGCATTGATATAGAAATATATCTGTATATTTATTTTTGAATTTTTTGATGTTTTAATTGTGTAATCTTATCATTGAAAAGTAGATATTTTAATTCTCAATCGCAAAATTTCTAATAAATACATAATAAATGTACGTACTTGGCTACATTGGTGTTGTTGGCGGTCCCCAGGCCGAGCGAGCCCGTGTTCCCGAACATGCCGCCGCCCAGGCCGCTGTCCAAGCCTGCAACCAAATACATGTCGTAACAACATTTTTAGTTAACTGTGGAAATGGATTTTCGACCGTTTAAGAATCGCGCTTGATAAACGCAAACGTTTCGTTGAAAATTCCGAGGTCGGTCCCGCTGTAGACAGAAAAGGATAGGACATTGGATGGAGCTTGACACTTTTTATATACGCTGATATTCTCTTACTGCGTCTCATGGACGAACGTAACATCAGGCCCGGACTCTACAAAACAGGAGACGAGAAGACGTTGCCAAGCAAGGGTGTCACCACCGAACTGTATGGATATGCGTACTGGCTAGACCGGAGCGGAGATGTGTTCTGGCTTAAAGCGGAGATGTGTGCTGGCTAAAGCGGATATGTGTGCTCGTTAAAGCGGAGATGTGTGCTGGCTAAACCGGAGATATGTGCTGGCTAAGGCGGAGGTGTGTGCTGGCTAAAGCGGATAGTGTGCTGGCTAGAGCGGAGATATGTGCTGGCTAGAGCGCAGATGTGTGGTGGCTAGAGCCGCGTACGGCGAGCGTCGGATGCTTGTTGAGATGACACACATCTCTCCTCGTCTCCGCAGCGTGCCGTCCCCAGCTTGCGAGGCACAGCTCACATCTCCGCTTCGATCGCGTCATACAAATATGATAGGTACATCTCCGCTCGCTGGTATCCCCTGAAGCTGAGCGGAGACGAGATGTGTCAATAACGACGTTCTATTGGTTGTTTACGCATGTCAACTCCTCTCCTTTATCCTCCGCTTTGGTAGAGTCCCTTATACCGAAACCTGGGATTTTTTAGTCATACTTTGCGTGCGAAACAAACAGCTGGTGCGTTACAATTACCAGTTTAAGCTAATCCACTGCTGGACGGTCTCCACTAACAGCCCTTCCCACGGCAACATCCCGTTTTTTTGGCAGGATTCCTTTAAGGCGCAAACCTAAACCAAATCAGCGCCACCACCTATTTTATCTTATTAAACGAGGAAATTAATTTCAGTTGCTCTTTTTGGCCACGATGGTGAGCAAAAAGAGTAACTTCGCATCTCTGCCTACGCTATACGAAATAAAACTTTTACAGAGGCATTAGAAATAAGCTTATGATATGTGTCACAAAATCAAAAATCAAAATCGATTTTTGAAAATTCCTTAGTTTAACAAAATAATAAGATAAAATAGGTGAGGGCGCTGATTTGGGTCGGGGTAGCGCCTTAACGCATTCACTGCCTAGCCTCCGCGACACGAGGACGGAGACTAACATCTGCGTCTTGGGCCATGAGTATCCTGTCCAAGGTATCCTGCAAAAAAATGTGTTCAAAGCTCCTCACCAGTTCTAAATGTGTTGTTGTTCTGCGCCTGCGGGAACAGGCCTCCGCCGAGCGTGCCGAAGCCCTGAACAGCTGGCTTGGCCTGCCCGAACGTGTTGGCTCCCAGTCCTGTTACAAAAATAAATCACACTTTAATAAAGGCGAAAAATTGTCTCGTTTTACGCTTTAAATACTGCACGGCAGTTTTATGGAGGCAGGATTTATGACAGTTTTGATATTATAGTGCGTAAGCCCTCACACTCAGGTTAATTTCTAAGAAATCAAATAATATCCCAAAAAGCTCCACCTACAGGGAATTCCCTGTAGGTGGAGCTAGAGTCCGTACCGGCGCTAGAGTCCGTAGGAAGTCCCAAAGTTTTTCGACTCCTACGTCACTTGACCTCGTGGTGTAGTCGGTTAGCACATTCCCGTACTCAGGGAAGGATGCGGGTTCAAGTCCCGTCGAAGTCATAAATATTAGGGTGTTTGATTTCTTAGGATTTATTATATCAGCTCACCTCAACAAAACGTATTGGTCCACTGCTGAACGCGGGCCTACCCCTGATAAGCGCCTTACTGTCTGTTATCTCATGGAGGGTATTCAATTCAATTAATTTGTTAATTAGGGAAGGCCTAAGTCCAGCGGTGGACTAACATAGACATGGTGATAGAGCGTAGTGTAGTGTACATGAGCGTCGCTCTCACCTAGCGTGGGCTGCGGCGCTCCGAAGCCGAAGCTCGGCTGCGTGGTGGCCGGCTTGCCGAAGCCGGCGCCGCCGAACAGCCCGCCCGAGGTGGAGGTGGACGTGCCAAAGCCACCCGCCATTGAACCGACACCTGGAAAAAAAAAATTGGTTGTCTGTAAAGTCGGTTTACTGACGATAGTTGAACGTGACAACGTCTTAAGAAAATACTGATGGAATGGTAGCATTTGATACTCGATCAAAACATGTAAATGTACTATAGTATAGCAGCTGTCCACGCAGACGCATCGCTCACTCAAGTAGGAGAGAGACGGATGTCGAGCGCTCTCGCTTGCACTTCAAGCCTTACATGGAACGCCTCAGAGCGAGGTAACGCCGCATGACGTCATGTTTTTTCATGCGTGCAGCCGGCTCTATCGAATTATAAGACGTTGTCACGTCAAAAGTAAAAGTAGCAGTTTCAGAAAAATACGTAGGTACATTAGTTGCACATTCTTAACTATGTATCAAACAAAATGGTATCCTAGTCAAAAAAGTCAAAATAAACACACAAGAAAAAGTTATAACATTTTAAAAACCTTTTCTAAAAACAAGCTTTTAATGATTTGTCATCCAAACGAAACGTGTCTACATAATTTCAGCTAAATCGGTTGAAATATCTTCAACCGATTTAGCTGAAATTATGTAGATCCGCTTCAAAATTGACTTGCAAGAATCCATCCGAACGAAGATAGTTACTAGTTAGTTAGATACCTTCACACATTTTAACTTAAATATAAGCTTCTTAAAATAAAAAGAAGAGTCACTCATCATGTCATTTGCAGACTATTCATAGCTCCTAGTATTGTATTTGTAACAAATTGTTATATTTTATGCACAAATGACTTCCTCCCCTCAACAGCTTTTAATAGTCCACAGCGGGCGCAGGCTTCCCCCTAATAAGCACCTTATTGAGTTTTAGCTCGTGGGATAGTGATCATAATCCCCACGCTGGGCATGCGGGTTGGGGATCGCAGTCTGGTGGTAGAATTGTTCTGCAGAGGGCGCTGCTGCCCGCCCCCGGCGGATATCTCTTAGTCTAGAATATCTATTATTAGCTCTTTGTCGTTATTTTAAGCTCTATAGACATTAAAATTTAGCTGATGAATGTAATTCTCACCAGCCTGCGGCGCCCCGAAGGCCGGCGCCTGCGTCTGCAGCGGCTTGGCCCCGAACAGGCCTCCGGTCGCGGCGCCTCCGCTGAAGGCCCCGAAGGACGTGCTGGCGGCCGGCGCGCCGAAGCCGGTGGTCGCCGGCTTGGCGCCGAATAGGCCTCCGCCGGTCGTCTGCGGAGAGAATATTAGATAAGTGAATATTCTATTAATTTCTTTACTCTTTACTGCACACCAAGTTACAAGTACTCTTTAATGCACACCAAGAAAGAGAACAAGAACAAAAGTTAATATTTATAAACAGATTTTCATGAAACATGGGTAAAAACACTCGGGACAAAATTATCTATGACACAAAAAAAAACTAAACGAAAATCGATCCACTCGTTTGGGAGCTACGATACCACAGACAGATACACAGACAGACACGTCAAACTTATCACACCCGTCGCTTTTTGCGTCAAACACAGAAACAGTTGCAAAAGGGCGGCATTATCGCTAAGAGCGATCTTGTATAGATGGCCCTCGATATAAATCCGTTTTATTCAAGAGTTGCATACTTTAAGTACTTTATATCATGACTACGAGAAAAGGAACCAGTCGAATCTCGAGGAGTTAGTTGCACAAGAAGTTTGTATATCGAGTATTCTTTGCACAAGGAGTTTGTATCGAGTATTTTTTGCGTAAGGAGGTTGTATAGCATTGAGATGGAGGTCGAATATATTGGTGTGTTCTAAATTCAAACACCAAAATAGTTATAAAAAGCTGCTTATTTTATTCACTGTTTTCAGTGAATAAAATAAGCTTTTTAGAGGGGGAATGATATAAATGATCTATCTCTCTACATAGTACATAACGTTCTTACCTGATTCTGCAGATTGGAGCCGAAGCCGAAGGTGGACGTGTTGGTGCCGAAGGTAGAGGGTTGCGTCGCCGGCGTCGCGCCGAACAGACTTGTGCCTAAACAATTATTACAAAAATTATACAAATAAATTTTAACTAGTATTTATAATTGAGCTAACTGCAGACTGTTGCAAACAATCTACAGCTCAACTGATCGATTTATTATTTGATTGTAATTTTCTTGGTGAATAAAGTTTCTTAAAAAAATATAAAAACTTCTTATGATATAGTCCTGAATATTTTCTTATTTTAAACTTTACGTAACATCTATAAAATAATTAGGAAAATAAATAATAATTCATTGGGAAAAAACCTGCTGTGCGATTACGCAAAACCACCCATCTTATATTGACATTTATATTGGCCTTCGTAATTTGCTATTGTATGGATGTGACCATTGAAATGGCTTTCAAGGCCATTCAAAGGGCTTTCAAATGTAAATTTTAGAATGGATAATTCTTGCGTAATTGCACAGCTGGTATGGGACCAACACAATTCTCTATACAAAAGCGAAAGAATCATCACAATCGAACAATATTTGCTGATATAGCGGGAACAGAAATACACATTCTCTGGAAATTTCAACCGTCTACCTCGTACGGTTCATGAGATAAAGCCCTCTGACAGTCGGACGGACGACAGCGGAGGCTTAGTAATAGAGTTCCGTTTTCACCCTTCGGGTACGGAACCCTAAAAAGTAAATAATATAGAATACTAGCTGCCGCCCGCGGCTTCGCACGCGTTGTTTCTATGGAAACGTTTAAAGGTGATTTCTATCCAATGGGAACTGACTTATGGAATAAAAAGCCTATGTTTGATTCCAGGATTATAATTATCTGTATACAAAATTTCAGCCCGATCTGTTCTGTAGTTTTGGCGTGAAGAGGTAACAAACATCCATCCATCCATACATCCATCCATCCAAACTTTCGCATTTATAATATTAGTGTGATAATAGTTACCAGCCGTGCTAGTTTGTCCGAAGGGCTGCGCGCCGAAGAGGCCAGTCGTGTTGGTGTTGGTTTGAGTCCCGCCGCCGAAGGAGAACGACGAGTCTGCGACAACACGGCATCACTGATATTTCTCACATTTTTTGAGTTTTAAACAAGACAAAATTAAAAATTTTAAAAACCCGCCGACGTTTATAGGCTGAACAGATTTTCAAGAAACATGGGTAAGAACACTCTGAATAAAATTATCTATGACACAAAAAAACTACTTAAACGAAAATCATCCATTTTGGAGCTACGATACCACAGACATATACACAGACAGTTAAACTTATAACTTATAACATATGACTTTTTGCGTCGGCGGTTAAAAATAATAGCAACATTGTGTATTGTAGGAAAAAGCTCAAATCGCCGCGCAGTATCACGTCATATCCATTCAAGGTCAAACTCCACGCATCGGATGATTGGAAAAGTACTGTCAGTAACAAAAATATCTGCTAAAATTGATATGGAAACTATTGTAACGATTTAACGTTACAACATGTAGTGCAAATTCTAATCTGTCAGAATATCACTTGAGTTTGGCTGGAGTATTGGTTTAGCTAAACTGGGGTAAACATTTTCTTGAGTGGAGACCACGAATCTGCAAACATCGTGTAGGACGCTCCGGTCAGGTGGGATGACGACCTGCTCTAGACTGCAGGCAGATGCTGGCTGCGGCGAGCTGGAGACATGGCGCTATGGCGCTCATTAGGGGAGGCATATGTCCTGCAGTGGACTAACACAGGCTGATGATGATGATAGGTTTATCTTTGATAATACGCAAGTTAATTTGTACCACCTACCAGAACCTATCAGAGGAAGGGCAGCAGCTTCTGTGTATTATCTAACACCGCCACTGTGATTGATCACCAATCCGTTGCCAAGTGTGGTGATTATAGCAGGGGGGGGGGGGGGGGGCTTGTTTGGGGAGACATGTCCATCACCCTCCAACCTTCCCATGGTCCTACCAAACTTGCGGTTACACGGACCGAAACTATGAGAGAAGAGTCACTCGGGTAACTCTAGACTCTACAAATCCTACGCACTTTGTCCCGTACACTCTCCCCCTTCTGGGGCATGCCACATCACATCACAGACTTCATTGCCGGGCTGCTCCTCCCCAGCTCGGTGCTGCTCTGTACCCCCCCCCCCCATCCCTTTGCGAATGTGTGTCTTCCTCCTCAGCGCGCCTAATTCGGTGCCATGCTTTGGCGAATTGCCTGAGCTTAGCGAAATTGGCTTCGTTGCTAACTAGATCTGCGTGATATATCGGACCCTCATGTCCGCCCTCTCTGACTGTGCCCCCAAGTAAACTATTGGATATATTTGGAGACATGTCCATCAGTGGAAGTGTGTGGTGAGAAGGAGCTGGTATGAAAGTGAACTCACTGGGCTGTCCGAATCCCCCCGAGGTGCCGAGCGCGCCGCCGCCCCCGAACACGCTGGGCGCCGCGCTGGTGGCCGGCGCGCCGAATGTCGCTGGAACATTATTGTCAATTTAGATAGATAGATAGATAGAAAATTCTTTATTGCACACTTATATATAGAAACGATACAACAAAACAGCTTAAAAACTAAGTGACAAGTGGTGGTCTTATCGCTCAAGAGCGATCTCTACCAGACAACCGTGGATGGATAGGATCATTGGATAGTACTAGGGGATCTGTGTGCTCATGATGGTTAAATAAATAAATACTTATATATACCTACATATTATATACAATTTATGCTACACTAATAGGTAGTGCGCGGCTTCGCGCGCTATGTTTCCATGGAAACGTTTAAAAGTTATTTCTATCCCATGGGAAATGTTTTATGGGATAAAAAGCCTATGTTTGATTCCTGGCTTAGGGCTACATCTATTCAAAATTTCAGCTCGCTTCTTTACTTTAGTCTACATACCGAAGCGACAGAAATAAAAAAATATCACTTTATTTCCGTGTCAGTGTTTAGTTTTATATTTTGACCTTTTCTAAGTGTACATTTATTGTATTTATGGAAATAAAGAGTTTTTGATTTTGATTTCGGTTCAGTAGTTTCGGCGTGAAGAGGTAACAACCAAACAAACATCCATACATCTAAACATCCAAAATATCGCATGTATGTGATTTACGGTATAAGGTAATTTTTAAAATCTGGCGCGATTCCCTTTGTTTTTCGTATACTGGAGCCCTGGATTTGTGACGTCAGCGCTGATAATTGTACAAAACAAAAAACATTCGCGACAACTTTTGAAAATGTATAGTGCATTATCATGTCGCTGTCGTAAATGGTGCTGTAATCGCGCAATCCGTGACAGACTACAATGTGACAGATCATGATTATCACAGCGCGGCGAGCGAAGCGAGTCGCAGATCCTAACACAGGGTGGCGAGGGAAGCGAGCCCCGCTGTGTAACGATCTAAGGTTTTTGTTATTATAGTGCGTAAGCCCTCACACTCAAGGTAATTTCTAAGAAATCAAATAACGTGTAACGATCTGCCATTCCAATGCGGTGAGCAAAGCGAGACGCAAACCCTCCTCACACAGGGTGGCGCGCAAAGCGAGCCGCGCTGTGCCACTACTGCGACCGAAGCGAGCTGGACACCAAAATCCCATATCGTAAATTGCCAAATCCCATATCGTAAATTGCCAAATCCTATATCGTAAATATAACGACTCGCTTCGCTCGACTTCAAAGTTTTATTATTTATTGTAAACTATTGTAAGGCCTGATCAGGCTATATTCCGCGCATGCGCATGCGCCTGCGAGTGGGAAGAGTTTCGCCTGTATTCTCAGGTATCAGGGGTGTATGTATGATATCAGTCATCTAGTACCCATAACACAAGCTCTGCTCAGCTTGGGACTAGACGATGATGTGTGGATTGTCCAGCATTGTGTATTACTAGCTTCTGCCCGCGGCTTCGCTCGCGTTGTTTCTATGGAAACGTTGTGAGGTTATTTCTATCCCATGGGAACTGATTTATGGAATAAAAAGTCGCCTATGTTTGATTCCATGGTTCGACTTACCTGTATGCAAAACTTCAGCCTGATCCGTTCAGTAGTTTTGGCGTGAAGAGGTAACAAACATCCATACATCCAAACTTTCGCATTTATAATATTAGTGTGATTATGATGTGTACTCACAGGTCGGCGCCCCGAACAGAGGCTTGTTCTCCGCCGGCTGGTTGAACCCGAACATGCCCGATGAAGAACCCTTGCGACCCGCTGTGTAGTCCTCTAGACGAAGCTCTTCGAGGGATTTTGACTCGTATTCCTGGGGAAGAGAGATCATATATCAAACTGTATAGTTACAGAAATATGGTAGAAATAATAAGCGTCAAGAGCTATTGTCATCGTTAGGAAAAGGTCGAGAGAATGGAGAAGAATTAGGCTGGCAAGAAAGCGTTAAGGGAAAATGTTCGGGGCGTAGATCAGTACACTGCGGACCCACCCTACCTCTGGGGGTAGGGTGGGTTTTAAAATAAAAGTTGTACCTTAACTACCAGGGTAGCATAAGCTTGAAGGAAGTAGGCACACTTGACTTTGCCAGTGAACCACCAATCAACTCTCTGTATCTCCAATCAACTTCTGCTCTCCTGGTACTTCGAACACTAAAAGTATGTAACGAACCTTCATACAAGTGATGCAATGATGCTTGATGTTGATGTTCTGCGAGGCTCCGGCCTTCACGACCACGTCTGTTCCGACCAGAGGCGCGTATTTGACGTGGGCTGTTCCGGCGGGAGCTGCCGCCGCGCCGAAACCACCTGAGAAACCATACATATTTAATTATTTTATACTAGCAACTCCGGCTGCGCACTGGTAGCTAAAGGTGTCATCTATTAATCAGGTAATTTTTTATTTTTTTAAGATCACTTTTATCCCTGCGGTTGTCGGTTCTTCGCGAGATATGGCCGGCCCACTGCCACTTCAGCTCGCTAATTCTTAGAGCTATGTCGATAACTTTGGTTCTCTGTCGGATGTATTCGTTACGAATCCTATCCTTCAGAGAGACTCCGAGCATAGCTCTTTCCATAGCTCGCTGAGCGACTTTGAACTGGTGGACCAGCTCTACCGTGAGTACGTCTCAGCTCCGCAGTTCATGACGGGTAGGACGCACCGATTGAAAAGTTTCGTTTTCAAGCATTGCGGTATGGATGACGATAAGACTCGACGCAGTTTTTCAACCTAGCTGGATCCTCCACTAGGCTTCCTTCTCGAAGTAGTTCACTGTCACACAAGACAGTACATAAGCAAGACTCACCGGTAGTGTTACCGAAGAGTCCTCCGGAGTTCATAGTGTTGTTCTGTTGGCCGAAGAGCGTGCTGCCGGCTTGCTGCGTGTTGCCGAACAGACCGCCTGATGTGTTCTGGGTGGTGGTGCCGCCGAAGCCGAACCCTGTAACAGAGATGATGTCTTAGTAGACCACCGAGACACAAGCTCCGGTCGTGGCGCAAGACCCCTCCAACCGCACACACATGACGCACAATGTTTATTTGTTAATTAAAGTTCCATGTTTGCTTAACTTTAATATTGCTGTTTACCTTTAAAAATACTACTAGGTATATAAGTTCACTAACACCACCCCTTTCTTTCCTTTGTAACTTGTGGATAACGGGGCTGGTCATACTTTTAGTAATATTATGATAAAACAATATTTAGTAACAATTCCGCGCAAAACCTTATCTGATAAGATCCTACAAAATGTAATCCGTGTGTACCGCCCGCCCTCCCACAAATTGATCCTACTTAAAATTAGAGAAGGTAATCAATAGACTTATGTAATATAAAATAACCTAATTAAATTACCTACCTACCTCCTTAAATTGATCCTACTTAGAATTTAGAGAATGTAAACAACAGACTTATGTAATATAAAATAACCTAATTAAATTACCTACCAATAGCGCACCGGCAGCGTGCGGCGCGTGACCCGCCCGCCCCGCGCCCCACCGCATACCACCAAATATACCTATAGATCGCCTCCTGCGCAGCTTGACCGCCAGCGTTCTTTTTACATGACGCGAACTAGACGTGGGCGTAGAACGAAAAGTCACTAATTAGGTCATTTGGTGTTTTGAGTTATGAAGGTTTAAAGTTTTGAAAAACAAATAAAATCATAACTTCTAGTCTATTCCTAGTCGAGTCATCCATTCTCTACGGGAGTGACATAGTCATGTTGACAAAACTCCTTAAAAATTAATTTAAAAAAAATTGGTTGTCTGTAAAGTCGGTTTACTGACGATAGTTGAACGTGACAACGTCTTAAGAAAATACTGATGGAATGGTAGCATTTGATACTCGATCAAAACATGTAAATGTACTATAGTATAGCAGCTGTCCACGCAGACGCATCGTTCACTCAAGTAGGAGAGAGACGGATGTCGAGCGCTCTCGCTTGCACTTCAAGCCTTACATGGAACGCTGCACCCAGGTGTCATGGAAGGCTCCACCCAGGTGGGGACGACCTGCCAAAGACTGCAGGCAGATGCTGGACGCGGCAAGCTGAAGACAGGATGCTATGGCGCTCGTTAAGGGGAGGCCTATGTCCAGCAGTAGACTAACGTTTTAATTGACTAACGCCCGAATACTCAAACGCATCTCAGCTCATCAACTCGGCTGAGTCCTTCTTATATCTGATGACATCTTACATTTTAATGGCATACTCAAACTCTACTTATCAATAGTGAGATCGTGATTACGTTAGCACGTCTCAAGTCCTTTGTATAGGGCAACAATTTTGCGGAAAGTTTGTTTTCTATTGCATTTACCACTATTTTCTTTTTGACTTATGGACAGGCCTATAGCCCTTTGAGACATTTTCCATAATTTTCGGTCCAACACGTCTCATTTCATGCAGAAACATCGTTAAATTGTTCGATAACTTTCAAAATGAATTGAAAATTAAAGTAACGAATCGTAATACCTACATCTGTCAGTCCCATTCATTAGGTATTTGTTTACAAAAATTACTCTACGTAAAGATTGATTGTACAATTCATGTCTCTGAAGCAACCGATATCGGTAAATACACAATGAACGACCAAACTAAAAAAGGAAGGGTAACAATTATAAAAAAGAAGAAAAGGAAGCCCTTGTGGCAATTGTGAAATGGTAAGTGAAAGGCTGTTGCTCCTAACCTACGGTACATTCACTACAAAGAACTTGCATATTTCGCTACACTAAAGTTGTTACCACTCCTCCTCTTTGCAGTTACCTCAACCAGCCAAGTCCCGTCTAAGGAGGTCAGCGGAAGCGAACCGAGAGGGCAAGCACAGAAAACCAAGAATTCACAAAGTCGCAGGCAGCCAGGCTCCACAGGAGAACGGCTACTCGAAGGTCCAGAATGGACCGACCCAAGGACCCCTCGTCCTTAGGCGAGGGCGGATGCGCTCCGCAGTAAAAGCCAAAGCCTGAAACTGCCTACCCCACGGCGGCTTTGCCGGCGTGTGAGAAGACAGAGAGTAGTAGTAGTCTTTGCAGTTACATTGGCATATATAATAAAATGTAAAAAGGTAACGCTAGAAATTAATTTATTAAAATTAAAAATTAAAGGTTTTCCACCTTTAGGTAATAAATGGTTTCTCGTTTTATTTCAATTCATATCGACTCCCTTACTTATAAGAAAACAAAGAAGTAAGTACTACATAGCAAAATAGGTATTTATTATCATATTTCTGGATAAAAAGTTATCATTTTGTACTGAGCCCTGGGCCGTTCCACAACATCATCTTTTCTAATAGCCACCATCATCCTCGAACAAGTCTTCAAACAAGTCTTGCCTAGACAAGACCATATTGTGGAGGATGGAACATCCTACTATTATAGTAGGAATATTTTCTAATTTACTTTGTAGGCATGGGAATCTAGTAATCTAATGGTATTTTTATAAATTGTCTTTTTAATTGGGCTATTTCTTTTGCCACTCTTTGCACAATCCGGTGCACTGTGGATTGCTCCACCTTGAAAACGTCTCCAATGGGCTGAATGTTAGTCTGAATGAGAGCGCAAAGATGCTGAACAGTGATTTTATTGAGGCGGAATCTCGATTTGAATTGCTCTTCATCATAAACAGAAAAGCGTAGAGTTTTTTTTCAATGCGTGGCCGCGCCGCTGTCCAACCAAATCTTCCTCGTCTGAAGAAAATGAAGACAGCGAAGATACAGACATTTGGTTCACACAGCTTTCTCCAATGATTTTATTGAGAAACTTCTGCGAGGTACGAACTTCTAACTAAAATCGTCAGTTGTAAGATTGATAGCGACCAGTCTCAAATATAAGCGCATGCTCATCGATCTGAGACGTCGTTTGAGTGCTGTCAAAATTTAAGTTTCGTTTATGAATACCAAATTTACTGTAAGTCGTCGTTGTGTCTGGGTTGGGGATGATCTCAAGTGTAGCGTTCTTAAATTTTAGGATTGATGTTTCAGTATACGATTTTGAAGGATAATGACGTCTTAAACAGCTGAGCTGGTCTCAAATATGTAAGATGCGTTTGAGTATTCGGGCGTAAGTCACTAGCCGCCGAGTAAGCAAAATCAAGAGCGTAAAAGTAACTAAATTGCACGTTTAATTGTCTATCCTAACACAGACGTACGAAAGTTTGGCTATAATAATCAACAAAACACTTTATCTATCATTCAAAATAAAGCTTTGTAGCCATAATAATATTGGGGCGAAAACTAACTTAACATGTAATAGTGCATGTTACACCAAGGCGAGAAAGTGATCAATTCCTACCGAGTGTGTCGTTTTGGTCCTTAAAACACACCAAGTAGGAATCGCACTTTCTGCCGAGTGAAAAATAGTGCTTTATACTACACCTTCGAGGAAAATAAAAAGCAGAATTAATTATTAATTGAAATTTAGAAGAACTTACCGCGCCCAATGATGTTGGTAAAACCTCATTGACCGCGCCAGCCTTTGGGTTCTTTTTTCAAAATATTGTTAGGAAATCGGAGGAGGCCTAATGGACTTGGAGTAAAAACTTTTTCTCGATTGACCGAACGAAAATAACCATAGCTACCGGCCGATCTTTTAGGAAATTAAAAAAAAATAACACGTTAGAAATGGATTTCCATACACTTTTTCCTCCCGCTAAAACACGTGAGAAATTAAATTCCATAGAGTTTTCCCTCCCGGTTTCCTATAGGCCTGCAAAAACATACTTTCTATTCTATAAATGGAAAAGGAATAGGCAACTTTCCGAGCAGGTGTAGTATAAAATGATTTCTTTATCTAAAATTATGAAGTACAATTATCGCAAATAGCGATCTAAAAGACACTAAGTCGATTTGGCTAGTTTTCGCTTTCAAGTTGTGTATCAAACCTGCTACTACATAACTAATCAAGTTATTATTTTAATTTTAGAAAAGAAAGCTTGATAAATTTGGTATACTATATATGATGGTGAGGATTTTGAAGGTCTCAAGGGTCATAAGGTAACTTTAAAAGAAAATACAAGACTTTTCCTAAAGCCCTCAAACGGGGGAAATCTTAAGTTCCAGTCCGCGCCAGTGTTAATTAGGCATCGGCGTAAATCGATGTACTATTGTATTAAGTAAATCAGTTATCTAGTACCCGTAACACAGCTCACTTTGGGACTAGATGATGCTGGTTGTGGATTGTCCAGCATTATTTATAATCACTCACCAGCTGGCTTAGCTCCGAACGTGGTCGCAGTCTGCTGCGGCTGGAACATGCCCCCCGCGCCGCCGCTGTTGAACAGCCCCCCCGCGCCCCCGCTGGTCGCTCCGAATCCGAACCCGCCTGAAGTGGCTCCGAAGGTGGGCGCCGCGGCGGTCGGGGCCGCGGCGCCGAAGAGACCGCCTGAGGAGGTCGCGCCTCCGAATAGACCTGGAAGAAGGATTGAAACAGCTGTAGGGTCTAAGTGATGTCACGCGGTTTTGCGACAGTTCTTGTAGTGTTGTTATTGTGATATTTCAATGGACAAAAGGTTATTTGACTCACCTGTCTGCTGCGCGGGTTGCGCGGCGGCGGGCGCCCCGAACGAGGGCGCAGCCCCGAAAGCGCCACCTGCCGCCGCCGGCTTGAAGCCCGAGAACGGGGAGGTGGTGCTGGTGGAGGCGCCGCCGAACGTGGACCCGGCGCCTGTTGGACAAAGATTCTCATTATTGTTACAAGCTTTTATCAGTGGTTCTGACGACCTCTGTGGCGCGGCGGGCGAATTTCCGCCTGCGATGTAGGAGGTTGCGGGATTCCCGCCTTAAGACAAATGTTTGTACGATCTGCAAATATTTGTTTAGTGTATTTCCTGTCTATGTAATGTATTGAATTAGGTATATCAGTCATCTAGTACCCATAACACAAGCTCTGCTTAGCTTGGGGCTAGATAATGCTGTGTGGATTGTCCAGCATTATTTAACTATTTTATTTTACTTACCCCACTGCCACATCTAATAAAATCCACCCTTTATAGCTTCATTCAACTTATTATACCTGCTAAAGTGGCATCATTGGCCGTGGCGGTCACGGGTTAAGATTCGACACCTTCACTCAGTGGATGTCTAGAGAGCCGACTCAGGTAACCAACAGAAGGGGCAGCAGCTTTAACAGGTGTATTTGAACACCTGCACTGTGATCACCAACACGTCTGTCAAGCGTGGGGCTTATGCCAAAACCCCCCTTGTTTGGGAAGGTAGGTATGTTCGTGGACGAATGTTTATTTACTCAGAATGAACAAATGCATAATGTAACTACAAGACAAAATTAGAATTTTAAAAACCCGCCGACGTTTATTGGCTGAGCAGATTTTCATGAAACATGGCTAAGAAAACTCGGGATAAAATTATCTATGACACAAAAAAAACTGAACGAAAATCGGTTTATACACGTCAAACTTATAACACCCCTCTTTTTGTGTCGGGGGTTAAAAATACAATGGAAGACTGGAAAGCGCATAACTTAAATAAATAAAAAGATTTTATTTCAGACAATATTAATCACCATAGGTTTACGAGATACAATAAAAAACATATATTATCTACAAGACGAGAAAAAATAAAAATAATATAACAATCAGAAAAAAGAAATAATAGAGACTGAAAGAGGAACTAGCTGAGCTGAGGATAATCAATGCGGAAAGTATTTTATACTACACCTGCTCGGAAAGTTGCCTATTCCTTTTCCATTTTATAGAATAGAAAGTATATCTTTGCAGGCGTACATCTTTGTAGGAAACCAGGAGGAAAAACTCTATGGAATTTCATTTCTCACGTGTTTTAGCGGGAGGAAAAAGTGTATGGAAATCCATTTCTAACGTGTTATTTTTTTTAATTTCCTAAAAGATCGGCCGGTAGCTATGGTTATTTTCGTTCGGTTAAACGACAAAAAGTTTTTACTCCAAATCCATTAGGCCTCCTCCGATTTCCGAACAATATTTTGAAAAAAGAAAAGGCTGGCGCGGTCAATGAGGTTTTACCAACATCATTAGGCGCGATTTCAATTAATAATTAATTCTGCAATTTATTTTCCTCGAAGGTGTACTATAAAGCACTATTTATCACTCGGCAGAAAGTGCGATTCCTACCTCGTGTGTTTTAAGGCCAAAACGACACACTCGGTAGGAATTGATCACTTTCTCGCCTAGGTGTAAAATGCACTATTCCTTCATTGATCAGCCTCCCCACAAAGTACTTCCAGAGTGGAGATTAAAAACTGAGTCGCACCTCCCAGCGTCCAGCAGGATATGATTAAAGCCCAATTCACCAAACAGAAAGCACGGCATATTAATGTGTGTGGACGATTATTATTATAGCCCTGTCCTGTAGGTTTGTATTTACTATATGTCAATCTTTAGCTGTTGTGGGTTGGTTGGAATAAAAGAGTTTATTTACTAAACTGAGTCTATTCAATATACAGTAAACAAGAGTACATGAAATTAAATTAACGTTAATCTATAATCCCAAAGTAGGATATGTCTGTTCTAGGGAGAGGTTTGAGGAGTGGCTGGTGGCGATGCTAAGCCAGTAAAAATGCCGAATAATCGAAACGCGTTTGCGCCGCGTACTTTAAGGCGGTACCCTACCTCGTTATTGTGTGAAGAGGATAGGCATAGGATTTCGCGTTCACAGGAGCGGGACAGAGCAAAGCGGCGTAAGCCCAAAAATCAAGTTTTTAGTAGTTATTTGCTCCCCACAAACATTAGAATAGTTAATTGAAAAAAGGCAACATATAAAATGTTCTTTATACTTAGCTCAATTACTATGCTTAATCTCAAGATCGTATCATCTGTATTTATTGAGAAATTAGGGTTTTAGTAAAAAATTAACTTAAAAAGTAACTTTGCGATTTTTTTCAATCGAGAAAATTTTATGGAATCGTGTTTTCGAAACATATGATCGATAGAATAAGTCCTGAACTTTACCATATATAAATTTCAAAGTTAAATATTCAGTATATAGTTTGGAAGATATGGAGGTCCGACGGAGTTGAAAATAAGCAATTTGAGGGTAGGTACCCCCTTAAGCTAAACTGTGTAGGTATAAAATAGTACCTAGAATCCCTAAGACAACTTTCTCTATCCCTTCTACTGTCCTTCCTCCAGGTATAAAGAAGCTGCCTATACCAGTGTACTATCGGCATCACCCTGTTCGACGGAGAGAAAATATCCTCGTAGAGCAACGGGATAGATAGATAGATAATTCTTTATTGCACACTTATAGATAGGAACAATACAGCAAAACAGCTTAAAAACTAAGTGACAAGTGGCGGTCTTATCGCTCAAGAGCGATCTCTACCAGACAACCGTGGAGCTATATGTGGTTTTATTACATCTCATTATTAACATGTATTCGGGTTAGTAACTAACATTATGTATTCAGGTTTAAAAAAATTATCTGAACTAAAACCTCTCCGGTGTCCCTCTCTCGACCTCCGTGGCGCGGCAGGCGAAGGTCCGCCTGCGACGCAGGAGGTTGCGGGTTCGATTCCCGCCTCGGGACAAATGTTTGTAAGATCTACAGATATTTGTTCAGGGTGTTCTGGATGTTTTCTATGTACTTATAATTAAAAATATCTATCTGTGTAGTGTATTGTATTAAGTATATCAGTTATCTAGTACCCATAACACAAGCTCTGCTTAGCTTGGGACTAGATAATGCTGTGTGGATTGTCCAACATTATTTATTTATTTTATACATACTACAAAATAATTCTACCTACTTAATTCTTTAAACTTGTTTTTTACAGTCCCTCTCCATTCAACAGTCGTTCTTCAGGGAGGATTTTTTGAAACTGATCTTAAAAACGGCTCTGCCCTGACTTAACAGTGGGAGTGCAAGCTCGGCCTTTAGTAATTTTCTGGTTCTGGACAAAGGAGATTTTTTCTTACAAAAAAAAATAAGAATTAAGACTGCGTCTTCACACACGTGTTCGTGATGATGGGCAGACGCTGCAGTTCACACAGTGTCGTGATTTACCACATTTTCAGATCTGCATAAACTTTCTGCTTTAATTATAGTAGGATGGGTATTCAATAGGTACAGTGATCTGCTAAATAGTTATCTTTCTAGGTGACTGTACTCAATTACACTATTTCTTAGTTAATGAATATATCGGGTATTTATCGCGTACCTTTTGTTTTATTTCCCCTACGTTTCTACCGCGTTACAGCGCTCGTGGTCACGCGGCGACTGGATGTACTCGGAGTTACAGCCGAGAATCGACGGCAGTATCCACGACTACCCTCAATTCGTCTTCAGAATCAGGAATTATTTCTTGAAAACGGCAGTATCCACAACTACCCTCAATTCGTCTTCAGAATCAGGAATTATTTCTTGAAAAGCTTTCCAAATGGGACAAAATGTATGAAGCATACAAATTTTCTTCAATTGTTTTAATGTTTACGAAATGGGAAGTTTACGAGATGGGAAGGAGCCCGATAACCCTGTATATTTTTTGACAAAGAGAATTACATTCAAATAATAGAAATAAATTAGAACCAGTACTTATTTACAATTGTAACAACTAAGCTAACTGCAGACTGTTGCAAACAATCTGCAGGTAGCTCCACTGATCCATATCAATACCAGTCGGAAGCGTTTTTCAGTTCATTCAGTACTAATATTATAAAGAGGAAAGATTTGATTGTTTGTTTGTATTGTAGGCTACGAAACTACTGGACCGATTTGAAAAATTCTTTCTCCGTTAGGAAGCTTACTTTTCAGGGAGTGACATAGGCTATATTTTATCCCGTTATTCCCACGGGAACGGGAACTACGCGGGTGAAACCGCGAGGCGATCGTCTAGTTCTAAATAAACTTGAACGGCTTGTTCAGTATATGCAGACTAGATTAAAACTCTTCTTACGTATAAACAATTAGTATATCTACATTTGTGACGTCATCTCGCTATCGATTTGAACGCGTGACTCACAGCTTCCAAAATGTGTTATTGGCTTTTAGATAACCGAAATGTGTCAGCGAAAGCGTTGTTTTAGGTAAATACTTTACTTTTTATAACCCGGGCAAATGAACATGGTACCTGGTTCGAAGAAAAGCTGAGAATAACTCGAAAATTTTACACGTGCAAGGGTAGGTAATTTGTGATGCTACAGCCCTCATAGCTACCGAATAGTCTTCTTTTCCCATCTGCCCACTGCTTAGTTTAAATGGAACACGGATAATAACTTGACGACCTCTGTGGCGCAGCGGGCGAAGGTCTGCCTGCGACGCAGGAGGTTGCGGGTTCGATTCCCGCCTCGGGACAAATGTTTGTACGATCTACAGACATTTGTCCAGGGCGATCTGGATGTTTTCTATATATAATAAAAAATATATATCTATGTAGTGCATTGTATTAAGTATATCAGTTATCTAGTACCCATAACACAAGCTCTGCTTAGCTTGGGGCTAGACAATGCTGTGTGTGAATTGTCCAGCATTATTTATTTATTTAATACAACATAGATAATGGTGTCAATTGAGATGTCGCGTCGCCAAAACTTAACTTAACTAATTCAAGCTACAATGGCACAATCAATTGTACCATACTAGATTTAATTAGTACTCAGATCAAATCGTTTATTTCTGACACAGTAAAAGGTTTGCAATATTATAATATTGAGTCGCAGGATCCAGAACTAGCCTAAGCTGTATTACAGGACCCAAGGCTTCTCTTAATAATTAACAAAAGTGTGTCTTTATTTGACTACTTAATATGATTAAAAAAAACAACGAAAAAAACCTTATGCAGTAGGTAATAATATTCAAATTTGCTAAACCAAACAAAATATTTCTAAGCTGCGTGAATAAAAGTATAAATGCTTTAAAAAATAAAGTGTGTACTTAGTAATTTTTAAAAAGCAAAGAACCAAATTAAATTTAACCTCAGAAAATTCTGATATAATACCTACATACAAATACATAAAAAGAAGAAGTATTGTTTGTAAGTTATTTTATAACTTTTGATACATTAAAGATAATAGCGTCAATCCAGATGTCCCCAAAACTAAACTAATTTGAAAACACTAAAAATGTTGCCCTCCCTTTCATAATGATCGAAATAAAAAGGATGGCGTCATTTTTATTGCTGTCAAATTAGTTTAGTTTTTTGTACATCAGAATTAACACCACTATTAAATATTACTTACTAGTTTATGCCCGCGGTTTCGCACGCGTTGTTTCTATGGAAACGTTTAAAGGTGATTTCTATCCCATGGGAACTGATTTATGGGATAAAAAGTAGCCTATGTTTGATTCCAGGTTTAGAATTACCTGTGTGCAAAATTTCAACCCGATCCGTTCAGTAGTTTTGGCGTGAAGAGGTAACAAACATCCATCCATCCAAATTTTCGCATTTATAATATTAGTGTGATGTAATAATGTCCTCCTAGCCGATGCGCAGGAGATATTATAGTGCACAAGTGTGTGCGCAAACACAGGTGCACTCTCTATTCCCTCACTCTCATAATCCGATGGGACGACAGACCGACACGACCGGGGAGATGTCAGGCGCAGGACCAACGGCTTTACTTGCTTTCCGAGGCACGGGGGTGTAACACTGCCAACTTCCTGACTCCGGGCTGCTACTGTGAATTTTCTTTGCTAGAAAAACCCCAATAACAACTATTGGCCCGACCCGGGATTTGAACCCAGGACCTCATAACCAGCGGTTGAACAAGTTGACCGCTCCTGCTAGAACAACAAGGCCGTCGCACAAAACTTATGTCACACTAGTGTCTAGTCTCGGTAAACCTAACTTAAGATAATATTATAAGACAATAATCAAAAAGATCTTATCTTTTGGACAATAAACAATATCCATCTATCTATCAGAACAGAAGTGATAGTTCATAAACTTATGGGGTTTTAAAGATTTTTGCCCTCAAATGAGTCATAATTTTTTTTTTTTCAAAATCGCCGTGCATAATAAAAGTTGTAGGTATATTTGGATAGGAGACACTAAAACAAATTATTCACATAGGTAAAAGAAAAAATATAGTTATTTTCATCTGTGAATATCTCGGAAACCTAACGCTGGACATTATTTTAGTGAGAATTTTTTTATTTGTTTTAGTGTTTACTATCCAAATATAAACAATTTATTGTGCACTATGATTAAAAAAAAAACTATCAACGTTAGAACAAAAATGTTCAAAGCCTTTCGATTTAATTTGTATCCAATTTATTTTGTTTTCTTAAATCAGAATTGTAAGTTCCTTACTAAGTTTTTCCTATTTAAAGTATGTTTTGTGTAAATAAACTTTTTTCATTTAATAATCACTATTTAGAGACAGGAAAACTACCATCTGGACAGTGAAATCTTTATTAAATTTGCACATTCACAATAAAAGCACACACTATTTAAGTTAAGTTTTATGTAGTTTGCCATTTGAGTATGTACAATAACTTAAAATTTAGGATAAAATAAGCTGAATGCTACTTTTTGTAAGTGGTTTTTATCTTTTTCTTCCTGTCCATCATGCATGATGTTTTAGTTTTTAAATACTTATGGTATCATATAAACAAATTATATTTGTACTTTCTATCTAAAAATAAATTAAATCAGTTAGCCCTAAGGGTTGTCCTGTTTCACCAGCTCTATTTTTGTTTCTGCAGAATGTGATGCTTGTTCCTGCTGAGGTTTCGGTATCCCAAAGAATGAGCCACCCAGCGGTGGTTTCGATATCCCAGAGACTGTGCCACTCACCAGTGGCTTTGGTGCTCCAGAGGAGGCAGCTGGAACTGCCTGTGTTCCCCCAAAGGTAGCAGCTCGGCTTGACTGTGTCTGTGTTTGAAAGACCCCGGGCACACTTGTCTGTATTTGTGCTCCCCAAAAGGTGGCTGGAGTTAAATTTTGTGCTGCCCCAAAAGTAGTAGATGATGACTGTTGTGTTCCAAAGCCGAAAGTAGCTTGGCCTGACTGTGCCTGTGTTCCAAAAAGATTACTTTGCCCTGAATAGAATGGAGGTTGATACGGCTGTATCTTTGTTCCCCCAAAGACAGGTTGCGTTCTCCATTTCTGGGCCTCATTGACTTCCTGCACACACCTTGCACGTCTCACAATTTCCAGTGCTTTGGCCAAGGTAAGTTCTTCCAGCTTCTGCTCCAAAAGCTCATCTCTAGCCGGCCCGGGATGAAGCCCTAGCACAAATCTATCCCTCAATGCTTCTTCTGGGTCTTTAAATTGACAGTGCTTGCTTAAACCTTGCAAGCGGGCTATAAATTCTGCCTCACTTTCATGTACATTCTGCTGTGCGGAGTAGAATTTGTATCTCTCGATAAACCCTAGGCGTTTAGGAGTGAAATGAGTGTCGAGTAGCTTAATAATATCGTCAAACGGTACGTTTTGGATGTCTTTAGGTAGAGCTAGATTAACCGCAAGCTTATAAGTGTTATCCACTAAGGCGCTGAGAAGGATGCCACGCCGTTTAACTCCTTCCATGTCGGTGGATGAGGTTATGTCGTTGGCGATGAACCATTGGTTGAGGCGGCTCTTGTAGATGGACCAGGAGTTGCAGGTGTGATCGAAGCTGGTGATGATTCCGAAGTGAGACATGGCTGAATTATTTCCTGGTGAAATGTTTCGATGGATTACACTCTTGTGATTTTTGTAAAAAAAGTGTAGAAAGCACTTACAAACTCTCAATAAACAATTGCTTGATAAGGACTTAGCCTGCCAAAGTTATTTTTAGGCGATAACTCAATTAATTCCCTCCTTCTGCCTCGTAATACACTATTAAGGTTGCTTTTCCGCGTCTGACCTTGCGATTTCGTAGTATCGCAAGCTTTTTCCCACTTTTCTGCGCGGTTTCAAATAAAATTTTGTCACAAGGTACACTGTATTTGCGATAATTTCACGGGTAATTTTGTGAACCACCTTTCTTCAGGTACAAGTAATTAATTCAGATTTTGTAATCGACTATTTATCGTACACGGTGTTAAAAACGAACAATGTTTTGCCGGGCGGGCGTTTCATTGTGGCTGACGGTGACGTGACTGACTGAGAGACAGTATTTATTGATCAGGTTTGTTTGAGTGTTGCCGCCTACGTAAAATAAAAGTAGCTGAGCCAGAGTTGTCTTGTCACATACAATTTATGACAAAATGGTAGAACAGGGTGCAATTAAATTTGTAGAAATTGGTAGAATTTGGAATAAAAAATAGGTAGATCTACCGATTTCTAACAATCAGGTTTAAGTACAGTTTTAACGATTAAAAATGCGTATAAAAATGACTGCAAACAGCACACAACTTCTTAAACTTATGAAAAACAATAAATCACAGCATCAACACGAAATTTTTCGGCCCCGCGCACTAAGGGTTCCGTTTAATTGTAAGACCTCGTTTCTTGCGAAATATCATGATTCTAGGTCAACATGAAGCAGGTATAGGTACCCTGTATATTTTGGTCGAGGGAGAGAATCAAAATTTTATTTTGTTTTAAACTACAAATTTACGGTTTTCTGATATTTTTCGTTATTTGTGTTATTATGACCTAGCTTTTTACCAAATTTTTTGATTCTAGGTCTACGGGAAGTACCCTATAGGTTTTGTGTGCATGTGATTCCCTTGGAAATTTCTAAATATTCGGATATAAACGGCTGTAACTTTTGAGTGCGTTGACTTAGAAGTTTTATTTATATTGCGGCTTCAAGAGGTTACGGACTTGAGTTTTTGACGTGACAACGTCTTATAAATTGGTTTGCCGGGTGACACTTCAAGAAACTGCGTTACGCTCCGCTCACGTTATGCGCTCACAATGAGAGCGAGTGAGAGGCACGCGTCCCTTCCACTCGGGCATGGTTAGCCCGCCTAAGAGCGAGAGAGACAGACATAAAAAGTGAAAGGAACTCAAAGTCGTTGTCACGTAAAACTTTCGCCCGTATACCGACTTTACAGGCAACCAATTTTAGGTAAGTTTTAACAAACTACCTATAATCAAAATTGAATAAACTGTGTCAAAAGTTGCATTGCATCACTCCTAACAGGTTTAAGCCAGCTTTTTAACTCCTCTTGGTTTTTCCACTCAGTTTTGTCATTTAAACAGTCTCAATTATATTTTGTTCTGCTCAGATAGAATATGAATAAAACTTGCAGAGTACCTATTTATTGTCAAATTGTGAAACAATGAAGCGAACTGAAGTAGTTTTTCGGCATGTGGATCTAGTGGTAGGTACGCTGTGTTAAGCGAACAATAACTAACATTTTCTAATGTTAAAGAGACACCGAACAGTGTTTAATAACACGAGACGACGACGCATGGACTTCACTGCCAGGCGTTCATTATCACCCTCTATTATTTTGTTGCATTGTAATGCATAAAGGTTGAAAAAAGACCAAGTAACTAAATAGTTACTTTATATGTATATATATGTCGGCGCGAAGACGTTATTTCAATAGGAAAATCTAGTTTTGAGAGTTATTTAATTGTTAAACAACTAAATGTAATCACAGAATTGAGTTAGGTTTTAAAAACCTTGTAAAAAGTCAAAGTATTAGCTTCGCGACGACGATTTTCGCTCTCCTTTGTAATCGTTCGACGCGGGGCTAAGCTTTGCTATAAATACGGCTGTCGGCCAGGCTAGAATTCACTCTTGCTCGAGTCGTCGGACGGAACGGACCTCTATATGGAATAAATCTACTGCCACAACAACTTCGTGTTTTCCTTCCAATGGATCCCGGCGTGACGAGGATGCCAGTTACGTCAGCGCTCCTGACGTCACCCTCTTCAAAATGCGTACGGAGGGTTCTTCTCCGTCATCAGAAGTGGGATCGGGACCAGCCAGCTTGCGCTCCTGATCCAGACCACGTACTTCGGGCAGCCACGCAATGTCCAGCGGAGTAATCATTGCCAATACCAGTGGCAAATGCGTTTGTGCCCACGTACCACCACTACCCTGCCAGTGTACCACCACGGCAGGGTGTATTAACCACAGACACACCAAGCTTATCTATAGCCGGTGTAGCTCCACATTTTTATGATGAAAATAATGCGTTTCACTAGTTTACCGTCAGATACTAAAGTAGGCATCAAAAATTTCCTAGCAAAAAAATAAACACGTGGTGATGACGTCATCCAAAGTAGTTCAGAAAAATAGGTTATTTTGTGAGTGGGGTTTCATAGGGGGATGAAAATTTGGTTATTTTTGACGTATCTCCTACCGTTTACGAGATAATTGCAAACTACCCACAATTCATTTTTACTTTATGGTTAAAGTTGCCGAGTAGAACCGTAATGTCGTAACGGTTCTCTTCGTTCATACGGGGTAGGTGCGGCTCGGTTATTATTTATCGGGTCACAACTCTTAAGGGTATCGCCGAGTTTCTTTCGCGCGCTGGGGTTTGATGGAAAAGCATCGCTAAAGATAAACTTGGTACTGCATCCCGAGATGGTAGACTACGCGTCGTCGCCTTCAAAAAAAAGGAAAAAAAAAAAACTACCGACGACGCTCACAGCTGTACCTCTCGGATTTGGCGGTGGTACGTGCTAACAAAGATTTCCGGCAGTGCTTACATGAACGGAAGTTTGCGAGTTATAACGCACTGCAGCTTTGAAGAAGGCTGAGAGTTCAAGAACTGTCGTGAACGATGTGACATGAACGTTCATATCATTGCACCAGGAGTCGCCGAGCGGTTGACAGGTAGAGCGAGTCTTGGCATTGTACCCTTGAAGAACTTCAGCGAGCCATGACCTGCACTACTCGCAAAGTTACAGGTCCTCGTCTTCTTAATCTCACCCCTTGTCGGGGGGCGGGAATAGGGTATCGGGGCTGTCCCCCCTGGCCCTTTCTTTTCTCCGCCCATTACTATAGGCGGGTTTATTTGGTTATTGCGGTTTTGTTTAGCTATCATCGCCGGTGCCGCCTGTAGCCTCGGCACGATCTGGCCCTGCCGGGTGGGATCCCTGGTTGCTCAGGCAAAGCCCAGCAAACCGATCAGCGACGGCAGCGGGCACCGCTAGTGGTGCTAAATTTGGTGAAGCGGCGTCTTTGCTTGCGATAGTGGATTCTTCCTTTTTCTTGGTTGGTCTGGTGGTCTGGCGTGCTGCGGGGCGATCTCTCTAACATGTTGGTGTTCGGACTGCTTATAATAGTCTCTCGTTCTATTTATCTTGAGATCCCCGAGGATGGTTGCGTTCCAAACGTACCGGAGTGCTCCTACGATCCTTCGTAGTATGATGTTTTCCTGCGCTTGGAGTCGGTTTCTGTTTGTTACGCTCAGATACGGGTAGGTACCTTGCTGGAGCTGCGTAGGTGAGCCGTGATATGAGGTAAGTTTTGAAAATCATTATTCTTGTCCGGAGGGGCAGGCGTGATTGGAGGTTCGATAGGAGCTTGCTTCGCGCTCCCCTGACCTGGCCAATCAGTCGGTCGATGGTGACGCCCAGATATTTGACATCTGGTTGCCACGGGATGTTTTTGTCCATCAATTTCAAGGGTTGGCAGCCTCGTGTTCCCCGTGATGATGGCCTGGGTGGGTCTTCGCCACGTTCACGGAGAGCCATCTCTTCTGCAGCCATTCTGGGATGATGTCTAAGGTTGGTTGCAGTCGTTTCACGGCGTATTCAGCTCGGTGGAATGAAGTGTAATAGGCTGCGTAGGGAGCGAGCTTCGCCTGCCCGATAACAGGGATATCGTCGGTGTGCCAGGCGTGACATGCAGGTGAGAGGCGGCTTCCTTGTGGCACTCTAGCGGAGCGGGTTTTCGACTGCAACCATGAAGCTTTGTTTCCGTGGGAAGCTTGCGAGGATGAGCTTCTTTGGGGCGCCGGACTGGATATGGCGGACCCTCGTGCCATGCCCTGTCGAACGTTTTCTCCATATCCAGCGTGACCTTTCTTGTTGTGGCTGGTGGCCAATTCGTTCACTATTCTGGTGATCTGCAAGGTGGTGGAATGTTCGGCTCGGAACCCGAATTGTTCCTCCCTTGGCTTAGTGTGTGATGTCAGACGTTGGAGCACGATCTTCTCGGATACCTTCGAGAAGTATCGCTGTATCGTCCTCTTTACCTTCCCTGGTTGAACAAAGATGGCGTCTTCCTCTGGGGGTACTTCTGACGCCAGGTTGTCCCTGATGCAGTTTTCAACAAGCTGTGTGCGGTCTGCATCGGTGGCTGGGTTTGGTGAGAACTGCTTTTCCAGCTTGTCGCCAGGATTTCAGCTCTGTCGACTGTTTTGAGCTTCAGGTTTCCGTCGGTACCCACTACCGGTTGGATGGGGTTTTGCTCACCAACTAGTTGACGGCATAACCAGTGCACTGAGGAAATGTTGTCGGTTATGGTGTCGATGTGTCTTTCCCATCCTTCGGCAGCATTGTCGTCAAGGGCAGTTTTCACGCGCTGTGCCAGCGGGTTTACTTCTCTCTTGACCCTCGGTTGAGTTACAGGTGTATCTCTGCTCACACTAATAACACAACGAAAACAATACGTGCTACCTCGACTCCTGAACGCAGACGACTAACGACTCTTTCATCAACGGGAAGCAAATGTCAAGCACTTCCACAAGGGGAAACTACGTGCTTGCCTATAAAAGCATACCTTGAAATCAAACCCCTTTAGATCTTAAATTTAATAAACGTTGGTAATTTTCAGAATCCTGGAGAACGATGGACGACCGCGGAAGCTAGCCCATGTTCAACTACGTCGCGCCCCACAACCAGGCGATCAACAAACCGTGTCGGCGGAAGAAGGCGATCCACCAGGTCCTCAAACAACGGCCTGCAGGCGAGCCCATGCCATCCGTACTAGAGTGCCAGAACTACACACTGCCTGATAAACAGATAAGTTGAACATCTTACTCACATAACATACAGCACCAAAACTTCATTTTTCCCCGAGACATTTCATACATGCAATCCTTCCTGTAATCCTTATCCTCCTTATCCACGAGTATCCACGAGAATCCACGAGAATCCACGAGAATCCACGAGAATCCACGAGAATCCACGAGAATCCACGAGAATCCACGAGAATCCACGAGAATCCACGAGAATCCACGAGAATCCACGAGAATCCACGAGAATCCACGAGAATCCACGAGAATCCACGAGTATCCACGAGAACCTATGATACCCTCTCCTCCGAGAACCTATGATACCCTCCGAGACCTTACCCATTTTTGTAAAACTTTGTTGCAACTCGATTGAGTTGTAAACAGATGCCAAACTCAAAAGAGAACTCTCCTTGTTACAGAAAATCTACGAGAACCTCCGAGAATCCACAAGAACCTTCGAGAGGGGCAGGCAGGTGCAGAGCGCGCACCGCCTGTCAGAATGGCCGTGTCGGCGCGAAGACGTTATTTCAATAGGAAAATCTAGTTTTGAGAGTTATTTAATTGTTAAACAACTAAATGTAATCACAGAATTGAGTTAGGTTTTAAAAACCTTGTAAAAAGTCAAAGTATTAGCTTCGCGACGACGATTTTCGCTCTCCTTTGTAATCGTTCGACGCGGGGCTAAGCTTTGCTATAAATACGGCTGTCGGCCAGGCTAGAATTCACTTAGGAGTGGCCACGAGTTCCGCTGTAGTACTCGCGCGCACGGACCGCTCCTACCTCGTACGATCTCGGCAGCGTTTTATTGAAAACGTTGGCCGAGCTCGGCCTCCGCGGGAACCCCCGCTTTCGCTCGCGACGCGTGTGAAGGTTTTGTGTTTCGTGCGGTGAGATGAGTGCCAGTGAAAGTGATAGCGCCGGGGGAAGGAAGCGGGACCCGCCGGATCCCGCCCCGAACCCGATCGGTCGCGCGCCGGAAACCGCCCAAGAACCCGCCGCCCAACCACAGCGCAGTCAACAAACGACTGGACGCACCTCTACAAGCAAGCCCGCCCGTGACGGACGGACTTCTTGTAGAGAAACCTCGACGGAATCCTCAGCGGCATCAAGCCGCGCCGCCAGCACCGATAGCGAGAGATCGTCCTCCCATGCGAGAAGGCTAGACCACGCACGGAGACACGCTGCCGACTTCTTCGACAAGAAGAAGAAGCAGATGAGGAAGACCCGTCCCGTAGCGGACAACAAACTCAAGGAGGCTGAGATGCCGCCCCCCGCCCCCCCCGCCCCAGCTAAGTCCGCACAAGCCTCAGCCATGCCGCCAAGTGAAGTCCTCGCTATACAGGAGGGCCACGACAGAGACCTGATCAGAATAGCAGGTCTCCTCAAAGAAGACAAGGACTTCCTAACAGCCGACGTAATGCGGGGCATAAAAGAGGTCCTGCAAAAGAGGGAAAAATTCCTCAAAGAGCAGGCCACAAACATGCCCACGCCCGAACCCCCTCAGCCACAAAGAGCCCCTGGCTCCAAAAAGAAACGGGAGGAGGACTCCCCCCCCACCGAGGAGACAAAACGCTGGGCGGCCGAGGACACCTGGCAGCCGCCCTCCCAGCGAGTACCGCCTAACCAGCCAGACAGACCAACAACCTCACCAGCGTCCACAACATCAACGACGTACGCATCGCTGGCGGCAACGCCGCCCCAACAAGCAGGAAGCTCTCAAGCCGCCCGCCCAACCGCACCCGCCCGCCCTACGGGGACTCCCCCGCCAGCGGAGATGAGCCACCCAAGGGAGCCAGACCGCCCAGGTAACCCCCGCCCCATAATACCCGCCCGCCCAACACAATCTGCCCGCCCAGAGAAACCCGCCCAAAGCGCGGACCCCGCCCGCCCCAGCGAGACAAGGAAGTCCCGATACCCACCGCTGGTGGTAGAAGTAATGCCGAACTGGGCGAAACACTTCCGTGCCATCAAGGACCTCATAGGCCACGCCCCAAACGCAAGACCCTTTGGGAAGGGGGTCCGCTTCTCTCCTGAATCGGCAGAGGAATACAGAGCCGTACAGAACTACCTGTCGATTCAGGAAGGGCTAGTATGGTTTTCCTATTCTCTCCCGGAAGACCGACAGATAAAAGTGGCGATTAGGGGCATCCCTGCCGACACCTCCCCAGACGACATCACCGAGGACTTCCGCGTAAAGGGCTTCGAAGCGGAGCTCATCCGTCCTATCAGGGCCAGCAAAGGCCGGCCTGGGTGTATATTCTTCGGAATCTTTAAACCCTCCCCAGACCTACTGCCGGCCCTTTACAACGTGGACGAGGTCCTTAACATGCCAGGAGTCACCATCGAGAGCTGGAGAGGTAAAAAAGGTCCAGCTCAATGCCATCGATGCCAGGGCTTCAGACACTCCAGCCATAACTGCCACCGCCCTCTGGCCTGCGTAAGATGTGGCGGATCTCACCATGCAGGGGAGTGCACGAGGAGCCGGGAGGACCCACCAACTTGCGCCAACTGCAAGGGGCCCCACACCGCGAACAGCACTAGCTGCCAGGTATTCAAACAAGAGGCACGTAACAAAAAGGCAGGCTCAACCGCCTACTCGAAGCCCAACCAACGAAGGACCACCACACCAGCTGCAGCTCCACCACCACCAGAGGACCCATCTGCAAACATGCCTGCAGCTACACAGCCATCGGCCCCACCACCTCCACCACAAGCAGCCCAGCTGGAATACGGCACCACCTTGATGGCCCCTGCAAATACCCCGACCCCAAGGTCCAGTCGCCTTCCGAAGAGGAAGAAGAAAAAGGTGAGGATGACGACGACCCTTCTCACAGACACGGAGACAGACGCCCCACAGACCCAGGTCCCCCGGAGGGGCCCGCCTGCAGCGAGCCAACCGGCCCCCGCTGCACCAACTTGGGTAAACCCCCGAGCCTCCCAAAACCACCCTCAGTTACCTCACCCATCAGAGGCGCGACTGACGACCCACCCCCCACACCTACCCACACTCCCTCCTCCCCCAACCCAATACCTGGACCAGACCTCCAACCAGGTCCTGGACTTTGCCCTCCGGCTGCTGTACGACGTCCTGATGGCGCTCCGAGCGGGGACGAGCCCAATCCAGCTGATCCTCAACGGGATAGGGGAGCTGGTGCAGCTCCAGCTGCACTAAGGGTCCTGTTCTGGAACGCCAACGGCCTCAGAAGGAAGGCCACTCTCCTCAAACCCCTGCTACAAGAACAGGACATTCAAGTGGCACTTATTAACGAGACCATACTAGGACCTGCCGACAAACCAAAGTTCCCCGGGTACCACACCTACCGTCGGGATGAGAGGTCAGACGCAGGGAGAGCGTATCGAGGCCTCATGGTACTGGTCAAGAGACGCCTCATCCACCAGCCACTCCAGGAGATCCAGCTCCAGTCCATGTCGGCCCTAGGCATCGAGGTAGGCACATACCCGACCCCAACCAGACTGTTCGCGGTATATAAACCTCCCCAGGTGGAGCTTGACACCAGTGACCTCAAGAAGATCTTTGAAGTCAGGAGTACCATAGCTGCAGGAGACTGGAACTGCAAGAATCCGGCCTGGAACTCCAATGCCTCGAACCGATCAGGCACCACTCTCCTCAGACACGCTGAAGCAAACGGCCTTGATGTCACGGGTCCAGACTCCCCCACCCACTACCCCGGGAACCCAAACCAGATGCCTGACGTCATCGACCTGGCCGTACACTCAGGACTGATCTCCACCCCCCACTTAGAGGTGCTAGCCGATGAGGTACAGTCGGACCACCAACCCATACTCTTGGTCTTAGAAAACCGGCCAACACCACTTCCTCCAGCCCCTAAAGTCACCAAAACGAACTGGGCTGCTTTCACGGCGTACATGGAGAGCCAAACACCCACCCGCCCGGTCTCGAGCCCAGAAGAGGTCGATCTCCTGACCCTCGAACTGCAGGAGAGCATGCAGAAGGCGATGGAATCGGCCCGACAAGACGGCGGAACCACCAGACGGTACGGCCAAACTCCCCCTGCCATAGCCAAACTCCTATCCGAAAAAAGGCGCCTGAGGAAGCTATGGCAACGCACCAGAGACCCAGCCCTAAAGACCCGCCTGAACGCAATCTGCGAGGAGGTAAAGGCGGAGATCAGCAGTGATAACTCACAGAGATGGGAACAAAGAATCCTGGAAGCCTCCGAAGACTGGCAGTCCCTCCACAAAATCTGTCGGCAACTGAGAAACGCCCCACCCCCAGTCCACCCTCTCACCCACAGCGACGGTACACTCAGGTACAGAACTGAAGACCGTGCAGAGATCTTTGCCGACCACCTGGAAAGACAGTTCCAACCAAACCCTGCAGTGAACCGAGAACACACCGAGATGGTAGAGGCGGTTGTTAGGGACTTCAGGGAAAAACCAGCTCCAGTAAACGAGGACACGCCAGTCTTCTGGTCACCAGGACAGGTGCAAAAGGCCATACGACGTGCAAAACCCAGGAAGGCCCCAGGACCAGATCGCATCACAAATGCCATGCTCCGCCACCTTCCACCCAAAACAGTTGCCGCCATGACACGCCTCTTCAACGGGATCCTGAGGACCATGCACTTCCCAGCCACCTGGAGAGCTGGGAACGTGATCATGCTTCCAAAACAAGGGAAGAATATACTTAGACCCGAAAGTTACCGTCCCATTACCCTACTCTCAGCCACGTCTAAACTTCTAGAGAAACTCCTGATCCCCCACCTGCTTCCACACATCGCGCCCCGCCCTGAGCAATTTGGATTCCGGTCAGAACATAGTACCACACTCCAACTCACTAGGGTACTGCACCACATCACAACTGCGAGAAACAAAAAAGAGCACGTCATCGCAGTATTCCTAGATATGGAGAAGGCCTTCGACCGGGTCTGGCACACGGGGCTGATCTACAAGCTTATAAAGTCGGGAGCATCGACAAGGCTAGTAAGGACGCTAGACTCTTTCCTCCAGGGGCGGAAGATTCGAGCGAGAGTAGATGACCACCTCTCTACAGAGCGGCCGATACTCGCGGGGGTACCACAGGGTAGCTGCCTATCACCCCTATGCTACTCGTGGTACACCGACGACATCCCATGCCAAGAAGGCGCACTCCTGGCCCTGTACGCTGACGACGCGGCGTACCTCACCACCTCCATGTCACCCTCCCACGCCCAGGTGAAAATGCAGAGAGTGCTGAACGACCTGCCAGAGTGGTTGCACAAGTGGAGGCTGTCCGTGAACGTCGGTAAAACACAAGCGGTAGCCTTCACCCACATACGTACTCAGAACCTCACCCGACTGGAGCTGCAAAACCAGCAAATCACTTGGTCAGTCTCTGCCAAATACCTGGGGGTGGTCATGGACCGATCCCTGACGATGGTCAAGCAAGTCAAGAACGCCTGCAACGCCGCGAAAGCAGCAAGAGCTGTGTTGAAGCCAACACTGACGGCTCCACTCCTTCCGCTCAAGACAAAGATCGCCTTATACCTCATCTACATAAGGCCAAGACTGACCTACGCAGCCCCTGCGTGGTACGCCCTCACCTCGGAGCGCCAGAGGAAAAGACTGGCATCCCAAGAAAACCTGACGCTCCGCACCATCGTAGGGGCTCCAAGATACGTCCGTAACACCACGGTCAGAAGAGATCTGAAGGTAGAACCACTGGAGGAGTTCGTCAGCCGTCTCACCAAGACTATGTTCTCTCGCAGTGACTCTTCCCACCACACGCAGCTCCAGAACCTGGCTCCCCAGTACGAGCTCGCAAATTGCTTCTACGCATACGCCAGAGAACTAGTCCGTGAAGACGATGAACCGGCGACAACCAGCACAGCTCAGGTAGCAAAAGCCAAGTCCGCCCGCCCAGAGACCTCAACCAGCCAAGTCTCGGCTAACGAGGACAGCGGGAGCGAACCAAGAAGGCAAGCACAGAACACCCAGATAACTAGCCGTAGGCAGCCAGACTCCACAGGAGAACGGCTACCCGAAGGCCCAGAAAGGGCCACCCCGATGACCCCTCGTCAGTAGGCGAGGGCGGATGATATCCGCAGTAAAAGGCGTCAGCCTGAAACTGCCTCCCCCACGCCGGCTTCGCCGGCGCGTGAGAAGACCAGAGTAGTAGTAGTAGCTAGAATTCACTCTTGCTCGAGTCGTCGGACGGAACGGACCTCTATATGGAATAAATCTACTGCCACAACAACTTCGTGTTTTCCTTCCAATGGATCCCGGCGTGACGAGGATGCCAGTTACGTCAGCGCTCCTGACGTCACCCTCTTCAAAATGCGTACGGAGGGTTCTTCTCCGTCATATAATATGTCGCATTGGCATTTAAAATTCCCAAGATCTAGCGACAAAGTCGCTACAACAGCAACACACTTGAAACGTCAGTGTCTATTGTAGGTAATGACTAATGATTAAAGATACCTACCTACTATCTGTGTTTGTGTATATGTATAATAAATTAAGTAGGTACTTACCTAGCGGTTAGTAGGTTACAAGTATAGATTCATGCTTATGTAGGTATGCGTCGTAACGTAAACAAACCACGTCATGATTACGTCACGGATTCTCCGAATCACAATTTTGATAGGAAAAAAGCTAGACCGTATCTATCTGTGGCTCGGAATTAGGTATAGGTAGGTATAGACGTTCTAATTTTTTTGTAGTAATCTCAATAATAGGTCTCAATAATACCTACGACAATTTAAATGTGCCTAATAATAATGTTAGAAGATATACTCAATTAAATTCTCGGTAAAATATCACCATTATTTTACTTATTTATGTAATTTTCTATCATTCATGTAGAGCTAGAAGTCTAGTTTTAATGATACAAATTAAATAACTGGGCATGTTAGTTTACATTTAAAGGTCTACCTATCACTATTTCGCTAACTGTACTGTAGCAGTTTAAAAGTAGTCAGTGACAAACTTACCCTAAAAATATTAAAATAATTTGAGCGATGACAAAGTTACACTAAATTTTTACGATGACAATTTTACCCGGTGACATTTTTACCCTAAGCCGTAATGGCCATAAAACAACTGTAAAACGTAACATTCCTAAACATTTTTCTTTTGTTTGTGATTATGGCTTGAACGATAAAAATAAAAAACCAAAAATATGGTTTTTTGAATTTTTTACACAAATTATGAGGTTATGTGAAAAAGGTGTGTTAACAAAAGTTGTAGATCTCAGGCGCGGTCCCAGGGGGGGGGTCACGGGGGTCATGACCCCCCCCAAAATCTTAGTTTAGGTACTTAAAAAATTGCAATCCACAGCTTGATGATTATTTTTTCCTGTTTATTGCTGTCACTTTGATTAAGATTACCAAAAAAATCGCGGCTCGCTCCGCTCGCCAGAGCTATATATAGTATGGTGTGCGGTATACCTTTAACTGGAATTTTGTACTGTCTGTTTTGCTTAGCGCAGCGGCAATCAACGTTACCTATGACTAGAACTGAACTAAACTTGAGCGCTCTAGCTGGTCTTTTATAGTCAGGTTATATCAATCCAACCACCACAGTAAAAAGCACAAAAATAAAACAAAAAATCTGCGAGATCACTTTGTCAACCAGCGCAAAAAAAATTGAAGTAAACAAAAAAAATTTCGTGCTTTGGTCCGCTCGCCGGTAACATTTTGCTCCTTCTGACTATGATCCAGAGCCGCTATAAGTCACTTTGCCAAATCTGATAAAAATTACCCAAAAATCTAACAAAAACTAAAAGTGTCGCGGCTCGCCGGCAACTTTATTGTCTGCCTCTGGTCATGGGCGGGCTCATCCCGCGTTTGAGGTCAATTTGCAAAATACTCAAAAAATCAAAGAAATTTTCGCGGCATGCTCTGCTTGCAAACCGATGATAACATTTTGCTGTTTCATAAAGCCTTTGTGAAATAATTTGAAAAAAGCGAGAGAAAGCGCTTTTTTCAAATTATTTCACAAAGGCTTGCTTGTGTTGGAAGAACACCCAACGTTTCATCCCTCAACGAGAGACGCAATGAATTCGTCAAACTACGATATTTTTACTATAAACTGTTCTTAGGTAATTATTTAGCTTTTTGTCTTGCTACACATGCCTCACAAATGCTTATTCCATTTGCTGATATAACTTTTCAAAGCATAGCAAAATTTCCAAATTTTCATAGGCTCGCTGATATTTATTTTTTCATACTCTTCTAGACCAGTTTGTGACCACCCGAAAAAGTAACTAAAATTTAGGCGGCTCGCTCCGCTCGCCGTTACATCTTTTGTATTGCTAATTATTTGAGTCTCGCTCGCTTCGCTCGTCCTATATCTACCAACACAAAGTCTTTAAAGTATTCAGGGTTCTTTTGACTAGCTATATAATTTTTGTTAGAAGTAAGTTCTTTCTTGCTTACTTTTCCCCAAACATCAGAACTGATCTCAAAAAAGTTTCGAGGCTCGCTCTTGTTAGGAGTTTAGGGTCGGGATGTCGTGTTTGCGGTCAATATGCAAAACACTGCAAAAAATTTCGCGGCTCGCTCCACTCGCCGATAGTATTTTACCTTTCACTTAGTTTGGTCCAGTACTCTCTCTACACCTGTTTATCTCTCGTCTCGTCACCGCGAAAAATTTACAAAAACCCAAATTTTTCGCGGCTCGCTACGCTCGCCGTTACATCTTTTTGTATTACTGGTACATTTGTTGACTTCGCTCGCTTCGTTCGCCCTATGGCTCACCACAGGTTTTCGGGATCGCTACGCCCGCTACATATTTTTTGGCATAGGTAGGTTCCCTCTTACTTACTTTTCCCCAAACATCAGAAAAATCTCAAAAAATATCGAAGCTCGCTTCGCTCGCCATTACTATATTATTATTACTTACTAGGTTAAGAGTTGAGGGTCGGGATGTCGTGTTTGCGGTCATGAAAAACACTGGAATAAAATTTAACGAAAACACAACATTTCGCGGCTCGCTCCGCTCGCCGATAGTATTTTGTCTTCTTCTGTATTTGGTCCAGTGGTCGACACCCGTTTAACACCTTCATGGCCCAAGATGCAGACGTGCCTCTCGATCGTCGTGTCGCGATGAGGCTGGGCAGTGGATGCGTTAAGATGAGTTTGGCCACCACCGACAAAAAGTAACAAAAACCCTAATTTCTCGCGTCTCGCTCCGCTCGCCGATAACGTTTAGTGCTTTTCTGTACGAGTCTGCAAGCATACCCCCCCCCCCCCCCCCCCAAAAGGTTCCTTTGGGGCATTGGCTACGGCCCGGGCCAAGTGTGACCCCCCCCAAAGTCTTGGGCTGCGACCGCGCCTGGTAGATCTTTTTAATACCTACAACTTTGCTTGACTTTTTTCCATAGGACCTGTAGTTTTGCCGGAAATCGAGATAAACCGTTTTTTACCCTTAAAAGCTTAAAACTCACCCCCTTCCCCTTCCCGACCTCGTAAATTATTTTTTCTAACATTTTTATAATATTCTCCTCCTTTTCCAATGGGTTTCATCCTAGGTACTATGATTTTTTTTGGTTTCAAAAATAATTATCGATCCTGGTCTACAGGCCCTTTGCTATGATTGAATTCGGGGACTACGGTGGTTCTAAAATCTAAGATGTTTTGTGTCAGCAAAGGGATTTATGAATGAGAACTTCACAAAAACTGATAATTATAAGAGAAAACAACTAATAACAGTATCGTATCACTTCAAACTAAAACACAACCTTCGACAGCGCATAATTGCACAGGTGCAGCGAAAAAGTTAAAATTCGAGTTCGAATAGGTAGGTACAGAAGAGAAACAATTGATCTAAGAACACTTAGATCTATGCAAGAAACGAATGGTATGATTAGTGACCCAGGAGGCGCTGCTCCCGCCCCCGGCGGATATCCCTTAGTCGCCTCTCTAGACACCCGCGGGAAGAGTTGGGGTGCTGCTAATTCTAAGCCGTATACGTTAAGGCACTACCCCGACCCAAATCAGCGCCACCACCTATTTTACCTTATTATTCTGTTTAACGAAGGAATTTTAAAAAACCGATTGGCCAGTTTGTGCTTCCTATCATAATTTTTTTTAAATGCCTCTATAAATGTTTTTGTTTGTATAGTGTAGGAAGAGATGCGAAGTTGCTCATTTTTCCCACCATGGTGGGCAAAAAGAGCAACTTGGCATCTCTGCATAAAGTATACAAAATAAAACTTTTACGGGGCATTAAAAAAAAGCTTATGATAGGAAGCACAAACTGGCCAATCGGTTTTTTAAAATTCCTTCGTTTAACAGAATAATAAGGTAAAATAGGTGGTGGCGCTGATTTGGGTCGGGGTAGCGCCTTAAGTACCACACGGTACCACAAAATTAGCATTAACTTACCCTTAAGGCCTCGGTCTCGAATTTTGCGGGCAGCGGGGCGGCGGCGGCGGCGGCGCGGGAGAGTGGCGGGCAACGCATACCTGTTCTCGAAACCAGCGGGCAGATCGCGCGGCACTGTAGCGGTGTAGTGTTGTGTTCGTGGTTGTGTTGTCGACATTCGCAAACGAAATGTCTGAAAATCGGCGACAACATCTTTTTGATTCAAATGTATTCCTAACGCTCGATTTATTGTGGGCAAAAGAAGAAGTGGATCCCTACTATAGGGCAAGGAAAATAAATGGCGAGTTTTATCGAAATTATGAAGAACAGAGACAAAATCCCGATAAATTCTACGACTACACCAGAATGAGTGTAGAAACTTTTGACTATATTCTAGAAACTATCAAGAGTGATTTAGAGTCTGGAATTAATCCAAAAAGTTTTAGAGGTATATCTCCTGCACGTCCGAGGACAACGTCACAAAAAAAAAGTACAACACTATACTACAATGCAGACGCGCAACGCGGGACGGTCACCGCTCGACTGGAGTGCACCGCTCGTTGCCCGCCCCCGCGCCGCTCCCGCGCCGCTGTTTTCGAGACCCGGTCCATTTGACGATACGCATAAGATCCTGCCGCTCCCGCGCCGCCGCCGCCGCCGCCCCGCTGCCCGCAAAATTCGAGACCGAGGCCTAAGAGTTAAGAATGACGCAAAAATAAAATAGTTGACTCACCGAATCCCGAAGTGTTGGCCCCGAAAGCTGGTTTTTGGAACATCTTGTAGTTTTTATCCTGGTTTATCTCTTTCAAGATTTTGGGCGTGTCAAATCACTAACATTGTGGAGGCTGCAACAAAGAAAGTTAGCTTAGACTGCGATACCAACTTTGTGGCGTAGTGAGAGAAGGTCACGGGGTCAATTCCCGCCTCGGAACAGAAGTTGATTGATCTGCAAGTATTTTAACCCAGTTCGGATGTTTCCTAAATTAACAGTAACTTTCGCACGCGATTATCCGGAATGAAAAGTAGCCAAAACCCTTCCCCAGTAGATGACTAACTATGAGTTTAATCAGAGACCACGTCAGCGAAGCCGCGGGCAAAAGCTAGTAAGTATCCAAATAAATACCTTCCACAAGTAATATATTTGTATACAAAATCGACACGAGAAATCTGCAGCCGGCTTAGTGTCTTATAATCAGGTGCATAGGTACTAAAGTCCACTCGGTATTTCGCAATATTTTGTAAACATTGCACAATATTTACAAAACATTGCGTCGAGGAAATTTTACGTCACAGATGATTCATTGACGCATTGCAGGTGAATTAATCATTGGTAAATTAGATTTTTACAAGCTTTTCTTTAACTTGCTTGCTTAGGGGGCGTCCATAAATTACGTGAGATGTTTAAGGGGGGAGGGGGTCGAGTCCAATCTCATCTAATCTTACGTTGGAGAGAGGGGGGGGGTCTCGGCAAATACCTATCACGCAATTTTTTTGAAACAAAAAATTATTATACTATTTTGGTCCATTTAATCCAGATATTTCATTCATACTTCGACGTTAGAAACTCACATTTTGAAAAATCTCACGTGAGATTGGGGGATGGGGGAGGGGGGTGAATAAAATCTCACGACATCTCACCAGGGGGGGAGGGAGGGACAGAAAACTTAAAAAAAACACCTCACGTAATTTATGGACGCCCCCTTAGATGTGTGGGACAAATCTTGCAACTGAATTTTAGACCAAGTATGTATCCTCAACCGATTGAGTTAAAACTAAGTTCAGTGACAATGCAAATGCAATGTTATGGTCCCATCGAGCTATTATGATGATGGAGACAGAATGTATACTACGAGTATATGCAGAGATGCGAAGTTGCTCTTCTTGGCCACCATGGTGGCAAAAAGAGCAACTTCGCATCTCTGCTGGCACTATACAAACTAAAACATTTATAGAGACATTAAAAAACAGCTTATGATAGGTATCACAAGCTGGCCCATCGATTTTTGAGAATTTTTCGTTTAACAGAGATAAAATACTTAAATGGTGACGCTGATTTGGGTCGGGGTTGCGCCTTAACGAAACGACGACGTAACCCGCCCCGTCGAGTTTGGGTTCGTAAGATTTGTCTTCCCACTTTAGGCCCACATAATATAAAAAGCTTGGTCTAAAAGTTTTTTTTAATATTTAAATTTGGAGAGTATGGGGAAATTCAATAACAGTATTAATTACCAGGAAAGAGGCTGATGAAGTCAATAAATATAACCTGACCAACAAGAAAAAACATTTGTGTATATTATCAACATCATCTCAGGGGGCCAATTCTGCTAATCAGTTACTTTACTAATACAATGCTTTACAAGTACTCAGCAAATTATGTACAAAATGACTGTTTTAGGTTAAGTTATATCTGTTATTTTTTGTATTATTTGCTCATCGATCAAAAATTTCCGGCCGGCCCCCCTTAGATGCACAATGCGCGCCCTGAAAACGTCAGTATCAAAAGGTATCCCATTTGTAATTTTGGGATACCTTTTCAACTAGTGTCATTTTAGCTCTCGGACCGAAAGCATGGTCAAGTGCTCGTATAAAAATTGCAATAATCGACCGACCAAGCAACAGAAAAAGGATGGAATTTCTTATTTTCAGTAGGGTAATTTTTACCTGATATGAGCCAATTGAGCCTTAGAGAAATCAGCATTAAATAATGTTGTTGCCTATATAAAAACATTTATATTGTTCTAAGTTGATGAATGGAGAGGCTATTGTGTTTTATTTGTGGTAAGTTGTAAGTGATAATATTTTTTTCATGAAAAGACATTTAAAATAACTGGTTGAGGTTTATAAAATAACTAGCTGACCCGCTGAATCTTTATAAGGAAATTGAAAATTTAATTTAAAAAAAACCTTTAATTTATATGAGAGTACCTAGGTATTAAACATTTGGAAACGTCATATTTTCAGAACTTAGGAATTACTGTAGGTAGTACTAGTAATATAAAACGGGTATTTATTGCGTTTATTTACCTATTGTTTTCGACGTTCAAAATTAAATAGTAGGTAATAATAATTAATGTGTTCTTAAGGCGTAAGTATAAAAGTATTTTATAAGATCCTAGTTGACGTGAAATAACGTTTTTATTGGCCCATAGAAAAAACTCTTACGAATACGCAGGCAGACACTAGTTCTTTTAAATTTAAAGTACCTGCCTGAAATTGTATTTTAGGTTTATTTATATTATTGTATGTCCGAAATGACCCTTTTGTTTGTTGACTGTTGCGTCGCTAATTTATATAGTTGTATCAATAAATGATTCGCTATCTTTACCGGAATTCTGTTGATTTTATAATCCTTATAAAAATAAACAGTGTATAAATTATTTTTAGGTACCTTCCTACCTACTTACAAAATAAAATAAAATAAATTCGACTCCACTAATCTCCTGTTCCGCATGCAAAAAACTTGTCAGGCTCTGCGCAAACTGTCTGCGTCAAAACAAAACGTGGACACTTTTGAGTGTCATTATTGTAAGGTTCTAGGTATCTACGGGGGAGGCCGCATACTTGATCGATGTATTTGCTGCAATAAATATTTATACTTTTGATTTTTTTTTTTGCTTTCCTTATTCATTTTTCTGTTATTATAAGCTGTTTATTTTTATGTTATTATAGCACACCCATAGAGGGCTTATTACATTGCTACACTTTTATTTTACTGTACCACATTTTTAACATGACTATGATACATATTTTTTATATTTATATTTACTTAAGTACTTTATATTTATAATGATTACACTTTACGATACTTTTTGTTAGGTCCAATAAAACGAGATAGGTATTTCGGTAAATTATGTGAGATCTTTGCAGCAATTCACAACTAAATCACATACCAAAGTAAGAACTACCCTCACATTCAAACTTATTGAAGAAAAAATTTGGGCAAGTAAGTACCTGCATATTTCATACACAACACTTTTACTTTTACTAATGATATTTTATGCATGTATGCCAGGGGAGTTCCGGGCAAAAACCAAACATTAGGTGTTCCAAATAGGCACAGTTCACGTGCAAGGCCTAGGCGTCCATGGAAGGACGAGCTAGATGCATACCAAGAAGAGTGGTCAAGTCTAGCTATTATTAGATAAATGTGGAAGGAGGAAAGGGAGGCCCTAGGCTGTATAGGCATATAACAATAATGGAATCATCAGGAAATTCTTCTCTCTCTGCAGCCAGTGATTCGCCATTATGATATATTTTTTACAGTTTAGTTTTATACAGACAAGAACCTACACATTTCAACAAAAAGCAAACTATTTAATACATGCATCTTACCTGTATTGGCATATGGGAGCGAAACATGGGCCTTAACAAGAAACGCATCAAACAAACTCTCCACATGCCAACATGCCATGGAAAGAAGTATGGTAGGGATCAAAAGAATAGACAAAGTAAGAAATAGCAACATAAGAAACAAGACTAAGGTACAGGATATAACTCTGAAAATAAGAAGACAAAAGTGGAAATGGACAGGCCACATGATCAGAGGAAAAGACAAATGGAGTAAAATCACCACACAATGGTACCCAAGGGATGGGAAAAGAAAGAGAGGCAGACCATAGAGAAGATGGGATGACGATATAAAACAAGTTGCAGGAACTACATGGGGTAGAGTGGCCATAGAAAGGCCAGAATGGAGAAGACTGGAGGAGGCCTTTGCCACCTGGCAAACGGACACACAGAGATGGAGGAAAAGAGATATATATGAACCACAAAGTGAAAGTGTCTTGTCCGAATAAAGGCTTATTATTATTATTATAGAAAATAATGTATTTAATAACGAGGTTTAAGAATAAATGAGTGTATAATAAATAATGGTATTGATGGAACAGTAACTGTTCCATCAATACCAATACCTTTATTATACACTTATTTAGGTTGAAACTGTTTCAACCTTGACAATTTTGATGTCCATCCCTCCGTCTGTAGTTTCTTTCATCTGAGGTAGACTACCAAAATGTGTCGTTTCGTTCTGTGACGATTCACCAGACCATTGTCATAGTGAAGCAATTAATTTAGCAGAATAGGACCCCAGAACAATGGCGCCCATTTTTAGGTATTTGGCCTTCTCTCTTACGCACCATTTCTTCCTGTCCCCTGTTTACTCAATAGATGGCCAAATTGGACACTACTTAGCACAGGCCAAGTGTGTCGGGCCACGCTCCGTGTAGGGTTTCAAAGTCGCAGGGTTCATTAGGTTATTCACATGTTAAATAATAGATTCCAGGCATTACTTTGCGGAAATCCATTGCATAATATTAGGATAAAACAATATTTAGTAACAATTCCGCACAAAACCTTTTCTTATACGATCCAACTCCTACAAATTGGCATGCCATGCATGGCATTCTGTTTTTTATCTTCTCTGACTGCAGTCAGAGAAGATAAAAAACAGATTTACGCATATAAAATTGCCAAGTAAATCACCCTCCAACTTTAAGCACAAACACAACATAATTTGAAAAAGAAAAGGGATTTGGGTCCAATTTGTGGGAGGGAGGGCAGTGCTCGCAAATTGCATGTTGTTGGATCTTATCAGAGAAGGTTTTGCGTGGAATGGTTACTAAAACTGTTTTATCCTAATATTATTCACATGTTTTAACACAACGAAGAACTTTATCATTTTGTTGAGAAGAAATATCTTTACTTTTTGATATTTTATATTGGGCTGAAATTTAGCATTAGGTAATTTAGTTTGAACCTGAATTGAGAGGTAGGGCCATTGTGAATACTATGATATTTATTGATGTCTATAATAACAAAGAAAAAGTAGAAACTAAACTTTTATTTATTTGTACCAACTTTCCTGTAATTTTTGTGACACAAAATAAATACTTTTTACTTTTTTTACTTTTTAAACTAATTATAACTAGTGTTTACTATTGAAACAGTTGAGCTAAATGCAGACTGTTGCAAACAATAACCATTTAGTTTAGGCTGGGTTATTTTGCTGGGCATTGAATGTTAAATGTTTTTAATTTAATTTAATTTATGAATAAATAAAAATAAATAATAACGGACAATCCACACAACATCATCTAGCCTCAAGCTAAGCAGAGCTTGTGTTATGGGTACTGAACAACACACAGCATCATCTTGGAGCTGGGTGTAATAAATGTTTTAAGTTGATAGACAGATCCAGAAAGAAATTGAACATTAGTTATTCCAAAAGAAGAGTACAGGCAACAGACAGTGCTTTTTTTATATTTCTGTTCCTTAACCTTAGTTTAACATACCTAGGTTTGATAATTTCTTCAGAAAGACCATCTCAACTTCATAATTAGCTTCGGGCTAGATGATGTTGTCATAATAATGTCATTCTAAGTAGGTAAGTATTGGGACCTTCTAAATGCAGTGGAAACATAACTAAAGGCTACAATTTAGTTCAGCTTACTTTTCATTATGCTGGACTTTCACAGCAGCCCCAAAGAGCTTGTGTTGTTTATAAACAGCTAAAAAATGATTGCCCACTGGCTCTCCAAACTAACCTATTACCACAACATGAATTTAAGGGTTTCGCTACTAAAATGTCACTTACAGAGTCAAATAATGGATTGTACACCGAATTTACGCAGTGGGAGAGCCTTTCACAATGAATTTTGAATTTTTCAGAAGGTTGACGTATAGTCCGACGAAGATAAAAAGACTTTAGTGTGGAGGTTATGTTTATGTTAGTAAAGCTGATTTCATGGCCAAGTTGCTTTCAATTATAATAAAATTGTCACGGTATTAGATAAAGAAAAGGTTATAGGGCTTCGGAACGTGTTATTCTATGTCACAAATGAATAAAATTACGAATTGTTGTTCACAACGGTCGGTGTTTTTTACGCGGTCGGTTGATATTGATACAACATTTAGGACAACAAAAACAAAGTAACTTACGACAGCGAACACGCCGATTTTAGGCGAAATGATCCAGTTTTATGTAAACTTCACAAAACTAGCACTGAACGTCTGTTTTATAACACTGTATCGTAAATAATCAGCAAAATACACACGCGATCAACTTGCCCGCTTGTGCAAGTGCAAGAGCATAGACTAAAAAAGTCAATGAATGTTGCCGGCAGTCAAATAAATTGAAAAAGCTCCGAACCGAACGCAAATTATGGTCCGAAACGTAGAAAGAGGTCCGAAACGTGACAAAAAGATCCGTTTCGTACAATGTCAGAAAAATAGCAAAACCTGTAGAAAGAAGGCACCTCGAACACTAGGTATTATAAATAGGCAAAAGTTAATGTTTCAATGTGTGTTTTTGTTACGCCTTTACGCTCAAAAGGCTGAACGGATTTAGATGAACTTTTGGTACTAGGATGCTAGGATGGCATATAGGCTGGACCTGGATTATCACTTCACTTTTTATCCCGTATTAGTGGAGTAGGTACAGTTTTTATCCCTTTAAGATGATCAAGTTATTCAATTTTAATTGCATAAACCCGCCGGAGATTTAGATATATTATTTGCAGATTTGCGTTTTACAAGGAAGCAACTAAACGAAAAGTAATTTGTTATCAAGAGAAATAAGTTAGCGACGAGCGGGGCGAGCGATTATTTTCTTTGCGAAATAGAAAGAAAATAAGACAGGAGTGGTGACGAGAAGCCACGAAGCCAGGTATAATTTTCAGACTTTGTAGTGGCTGTTGGTCGAATGACAAGAAAGCTAACTAAACCAACGCCAAGCGGACGGGCCGTGATAATTTTGCAGACTTTTTGCCGCAGTTATCAAGAGAAATTAATTACTTTTCCGCTAGTTTTATTCCTTGTAGAATGGAAAAAATATTCAAAACCGCAAAAAAAAATTGATAATGTGAAACGAACCACACCTACGGCATGAAGACATAATTTATGGATCGGTTGAGCTACCTGTTGATTGTTTGCAACAGTCAGTGTAATATTCTTTGTCTACATGACATGAATAGATTTCATACTAGGTATAGGTAGGTAGGTAGGTTCTACTACTATTTGACTAGACTTTAACTTATATCATCCATCATAGTTAGATAATAATGCTGGACAATCAATTCACACAGCATCATCTACCCCCAAGCTAAGAAGAGCATGATTTATGGGTAGATACTAGATGACTGATAAGCATAGGTAGGTAATATAATATATATTCAATATATTACGTATATAGATTTTTAAATATAGGTAGGTAGGTACATAGAAAATACCCATAACACCCAGAACAAATATTGGCAGATCGGACAAACATTTGTCCCACGATATAGGCGTTTTGGTCCGAGAAGATCCGCAGAACGTCACGATCCGCAAAAAAATCGCAGAGATTGAAAAAATCCGAAACGAATCAAAAATTGAGGAAAAATTATCGAAGTGATTGATGATGGATGATGTATGATGTCCTCCTAGCCGAATCTTCGGCCAAGGCTGCCAGTCTCGACGGAGACTAACCAGCGCAGGACTTTTGTCTATTGTATAATGACAAAGAGATTATAGTGCCCAAGCACAGGCCCAAGTGTGCATTCTCTATTCCGGTGATTCCGTCACTCTCATATTCAGATCCAGGATGTTTTTTTTTGTCGACGGGGCAGTAGGAAGAGACCTTAACAGAAAAATGGTCATAACGAGATTAACCATATTTTTAGAGAGATTTTCATCACCACTCACCGATTTAAAAAAAAATTGAGTATTTAAGTACCTACTTCAGGAAAAAATGGGCATTTTAAACGAAACTTTTTTGTACCTAGGTACCCTGTATTATTTATCATCATCATCATCAGCCTATATTAGTCCACAGCTGGACATAGGCCTCCCCTAATGAGCGCCATAGCGCCCTGTTTTCAGCTTGCCACATCCAGCATCTGACTGCAGTCTTTCGCAGATCGTCATCCCACCAGGCCGGAGGGCGTCCTACACTACGTTTGCCGAGTCGTGGTCTCCACTCAAGAACACGTTTACCCCAGTGGTTGTCGGTTCTTCACGAGATATGGCCGGCCCACTGCCACTTCAGCTTGCTAATTCTTTGAACTATGTCGATAACTTTGGTTCTCTGTCGGATGTATTTGTTACAAATTTTATCCTTCAGAGAGGCTCCGAGCTTAGATCTTTCCATAGCTCGCCTAACCCAGCCTATATAGCTGGATCCTCCTCTTGGCCTCCTTCTCAAAATTATTTTACCTAATTGGAGAATTTGCCCAAGGTAAGTATACTCTGAAACAATTTCGAGAAGGTGGCCATGTACGACGACCGGTCCCGGATCAATGAGGTCATTGATCATGACTTTGGTTTTATCTATATTCATGCCGAGACCCATGCGTCGCGAGGCTGAGGCTAGGCCGTCCAGCATCTGGTGCAGCTCCTCCAGCGACTCCGCCATTAAAACTATGTACCTAATCAGCAAATCGCAGGTGTGTGATGTAGCCGCCGTTTATGATATGCCCTTACCTTTCCAGTCCAGTGTCGTAAACATATCTTCCAACGCGCTCGTGAACAGTTTCGGGGATATAACATCCCCCTGTCTCACTCCACTGCGCAGTTGGATGGGTTTACACTGATGGCCCTGTACTTGGACACATCTCAGCACCTCGATATAACGATAGTCTACTTGGCATCGCTGTAAGGATTCCAGGACAGCCCAGAGACAAAGGCCTTTCATAGTCCACAAAGGCCAAACACAGAGGCTGATTATACTTTTCGGACTTCTGTATAATCTGCATCACTGTCTGAATGTGGTCTATGGTGCCAAATCCTCGGCGAAACAGCAGACAGGGTTACTTTCGAATTTATAATAGGTATTATTAGTATGGAAACGTAGGCAACCTCTACCACGGTAGGTTTTCGAACTGTAAGAAATAAATAACAAGTTTTTTATTAATTATTTATTAAAAATATGGCACATCATTACAGGTTAAACCTAATGTAGTAGTGTGCACAAATACTATTAAAAATCAATTAGTAGCTAGGTACCTACCTACATTGTTTTTATATTTATTTACGACACAGGAATTATTCTACTGCTAAGTATAGAACTAATCTTATATCAACTCAAAAATTAAGTATCACGTAGGCACGTGGCGTTATTCCAAAAAAATAATAGTAATAAACTAATTCAAATTCAAATGATAACATAGATGTAAAACATCCATCATTCTAATCTAAAACATAAAAATAATTATAGTAGATAGTAGTACAATATTTTTTTGGTCAAACCACAGATATTATAATACTATACTACATAGTAGGTAGTCAAACATCAAAATAACGAAAAATATATAGCTATATAATAATAATTGTACCTTTATCGTTTGATTATTTGAAACTGTGTGATAACTACTTAAATACTTATAAGGATCTTTGTGTCTACATCAATAAATGCGAAGGTCCGCCTGCGACGCAGGAGATTGCGGGTTCGATTCCCGCCTCGGGACAAATGTTTGTACGATCTGCAGACATTTATCCAGGGCGTTCTGGATGTTTTCTTAGTACTTATAATAAAAAATATCTATCTATGTAGTGTATTGTAGTATATCAGTTATAATAGGGTAGGGTACACAGGGTCCAACTTAACATGTGTACGAAGCCGAAAGGGGTTGATTCTGGACCGCTTCATCTAATTGTGAATGACCATGTGAAACGATTTTTTGAATTTCGAATGATTTTTTATTTTTTTATATTTTGTCCCACTGCTGGGCAAAGGCCTCCCCCGCACCCTTCCAAAGTTATTTTTCTTCTTTTTGTGTTTTTTACACGCACTTTTGCATTATTTAATTATCATCTAGAACCAATAACACAAGCTCTGCTTAGCTTGGGACTGGATGATGTTGTTTATTTTTATTTAACATTATAAAATATCTCAAAAGTTTTTCTTGTTCATTTAAGGAAAACGAGTGTTCTGTCATGAAATTATCAGAAAAAAATTATGTCAATCCTTTGATATTTCAAAACAATTACAAATATGTAAGAATACACTTAAAATAACACAAATATGAAGAAAAAACTCAAAAAAATCGTTATCCCCTCTCGGGTTTCAAAATCACCCTCTTTCGACTTAGTAGGTACTTACACTCTTTCCGTGGCACTCTGTATTTATAAACAGTTATTATAATATCAGTTTCTTATTTAATTTCTTTGAATGTATCCGCGGAAGGCTGTAAAGTATTCCATTATTATATTACTACATTAGGTACTTACCTACATGAATAGGTAGGTACATATTAAAATCACATTTTACCTTACAAACGAAGCACCATTTTGCAATAATTCTAAATATAATCATATTATCATTGCCATTGCTTTGGTGGTGCACTGCACTCGTTAGAGTACACATCGCGATGCAAATAAAAGTTATAGATATAGAATATGAAAAATTCCATGAGAGCAATAGTTATTTTCATCTGTGAATATCTCAGGAACCTGACGCTTCACAACATTAAGTTAAAAGACATTTTTATTTGTTTTAGTGCCCTCTATCCAAAAACATAACTTTCATAGTGCACCGCGATTTTGAAATAGACAGATTAGACAGTGTCGTAGCCGGGCTTAGGGCCACCTAAAATGTTTAAACCTCTTTCGAGGTAAATCTAACGTTTTTGTTATTATAGTGCGTAAGCCTCGCACTCTGGATAATTTCTAATTTCTAAGAAATCAAATAATATCGCAAAAATTTTCGACGTCGACGGGACTTGAACCCGCGTCCTCCCCTCAGTACGGGAATATGATAACCAACTACACCACGAAGTCAAGTCACGTGGGAGTCGAAAATCTTTGCGACTTTCTACGGACTCAAGCGCCGTTAGCTCCACCTATAGGGGAAATATTGAAGTTTATCCAATCCTGTTCAAAGACCTAAGTTACGTTTAGTTCGTTTGACGAGAGGTGTCGCGTTTTCTCTTTCGAGGTATTCGAGTCTGTAGAGCAGGTTAGCGTTTCCTGACCAGCGGCGCGCGCGAGAGCGACCAGCCGTTGCGGGTGCTCCGGGACGCGGTGCAAGGAGCCTCCGCTGCGGCCCGCGGCGCCCCGTAGTACTGCGGGCTCCGCGCGACAGTGAAAAACTGCTGCCCCGAGAGCGGCGGCGGCATGGCGAACAGGCCTCCGGCGCTCTGTAATGATTAATAATAAATAAAACTTTGAAATGCACCAGGGTTAGTAACACTAAACACACTTTGGGCCTCATGAATGAGTCATGCATGATACAGGCTCGGAGCACCATTCGTAAAATCATAGTCTCCAAGCCTTCAGCAATAACTTTTTTCTATCAGTTTTAATAGGCTATAACAATAATGTATCATATAATAATGTTAACTCTACACCAATCTACGTGCCGAATATGCTGTAAAATGATTGTTTTTGCAGCAAATAAATATTTATCATGTTTTTGTAGGCCGTGTGGTGCCGGCATAGAATTGAACCACCCCAATTCCTCCCGTGGGTGTCGTAAGAGGCGACTAAGGGACACACGCACCGGGGGGCGGGCAGCAGCGCCCCCTGCAGAACAACTTCACCGAACTGCGATCCCCAAACCTGCATGCCCAGCGTGGGGATTATAGGCATTACCCCCCAATGATAAAACAAGCCAGAAAATGGCCCCCAGTTCCCGGCCGCCTCGCTATTCCTGGCCATGATAGCGGCCATGGTAGCGGCGGGGCAGGGGGTTCTAGGAATCACCGGGCTACCTCAGGCTACCATTCATTACGCAAACCGACCCTGGCAACGTTTAACGGACGCACTCGGAGGCTTGACCACCATCTAGCGCAGTTGGAAGTGGAGTTAGAGAACATTAAATGGCATGTTCTGGGGTTATGTGAAGTCCGTAGAGAGGGGGAGGACACCGTAACCCTAGACTCGGGCCATCTTCTCTACTTTCACGAGGGTGATATGATAAAACATCCCAGGGTGGCGTAGGTTTCCTCGTCAATAAGGCCCTCTCTAACAACGTCCTAGAAATCTCCAGTGTGTCGACCAGGGTAGCGTACCTGATCCTTCGGTTGTCCAAGCGGTACAGCATGAAGGTGATTCAGGTTTACGCACCGACCTCGGCACACTCGGATGACGAAGTGGAGGATATGTACGAAGACATATCCAAAGCCTTACACAACACCACTAAGGCACACTTCAACGTTGTTATGGGGGACTTTAACGGCAAGGTGGGAACCCAGACTGGCAACGAATCCCGGATAGGCCCGCATGGAGTTAGGAACCACAGGGGGCAAATGCTTGTCAACTTCCTTGAGAAAGAGGGGCTGTTTTTAATGAAACGGCCTCAAGGGAAGTGGACATGGCAAAGCCACGACACTGTGACTAAAAATGAGATCGACTTCATCATGACGGATAGCAAGCACATATTCAGAGATGTCTCAGTGATCAACAGGTTCAATACCGGATCTGATCACCGACTGCTCCGAGGCTCTCTGAATATCAACTTGAAGCTTGAAAGAAACCGTCTCATGAAGTCCATGCTCCGACCTAACCCAATCCAAATCATGGCGGGCACCGAGAAGTTTCAGCAGCTTCTCGGGAATAGATTTGTTGCCTTGAATCCCACTGATGACGCTGACGAGAACCTACACAATCTGGTCGAAACGACGAGGGATGGGGGCACCAAGTTCTGCAAACAGCAGCGCACAGGCAAGAAATCCCAACTCTCGGATGAGACTCTCGGGCTGATGTTTTTGATTTTGATTTTGATGACAAAAAGACGGGAAACCACCCAAGCGACTTCGTCTGAAAGGTCAGACCTGAACAAGCGAATTGCGAAGATGGTACGACGCGACCTTCGGAGCTCCAACACACGCCTCATCGAAGAGGCGATAGAGCGAAACCGAGGGTCCAAAGTATTCACTCAGCAGCTTGGCAGGAGCCACCTGACGAAGCTCAAAACGCACGACGGGAGGACTGTATTGTCAAAGCCGGAGATCTCCGTCGCGGTAGAGGATTTCTATGGTCGTTTATACGCTGCACATGCCCCCCATTCCCGACGAGACGACCATGATCCCAGAGCCACCCTGACACGCCACTATACCGACGAACTGCCAGACATCAGTCAAGACGAGATCGTGCTAGCTCTGAGGCAGCTTAAAAATGGAAAAGCCCCCGGTGAGGACGGAATAACTTCGGAGCTCTTGAAAGCCGGAGGTGCCCTTGTAATACAGGAGCTACAGAACCTTTTCAACACCGTCCTTCACAGTGGGAGAACTCCAAAGGCGTGGAGCGGGAGTTTGGTGGTGCTCTTCTTTAAGAAGGGAGATAAAACCCTCCTTCAAAACTACAGACCCATCACACTCTTGAGCCACGTCTATAAGCTGTTCTCACGAGTGGTCACGAATCGTCTCGCCAGGAGACTCGACGAGTTCCAGCCACCGGAACAGGCCGGGTTCCGCGGAGGATACGGCACCATAGACCACATTCACACAGTGAGGCAGATTATACAGAAGTCCGAAGAGTATAATCAGCCCCTGTGTCTGGCCTTTGTGGACTATGAAAAAGCCTTTGACTCTGTCGAAACCTGGGCTGTTCTGGAATCCTTACAGCGATGCCAAATAGACTATCGTTATATCGAGGTGTTGAGATGTCTCTACGAAGCCGCCACCATGTGTGTCCAAGTACAGGGCCAGCAGTCTAAACCCATCCAACTGCGCAGAGGAGTGAGACAGGGGGATGTTATATCCCCGAAACTGTTCACGAGCGCGTTGGAAGATATGTTTAAGACGCTGGACTGGAAAGGTAAGGGCATTAACATAAACGGCGGCCACATCTCACATCTGCGATTCGCTGATGACATAGTTTTAATGGCGGAGTCGCTAGAGGAGCTGAACCAGATGCTGGACGGCCTAGCCTCAGCCTCGCGACGCATCGGTCTCGGCATGAATGTGGATAAAACCAAAGTCATTATCAATGACCTCATTGATCCGGGACCGGTCGTCGTACATGGCCACCTTCTCGAAATTGTTTCCGAGTATACTTACCTTGGGCAAATTCTGCAGTTAGGTAAAAATAACTTTGAGGAGGCCAAGAGGAGGATCCAGCTAGGCTGGGCAGCGTTTGGGAAACTACGTCGAGTCTTCTCGTCATCCATACCGCAATGCTTGAAAACTAAAGTTTTCAATCAGTGCGTCCTACCCGTCATGACCTACGGAGCTCTCACGGTAGGGCTGGTCCACCAGTTCAAAGTCGCTCAGCGAGCTATGGAAAGAGCTATGCTCGGAGTCTCTCTGAAGGATAGAATTCGTAACGAATACATCCGACAGAGAACCAAAGTTACGGACATAGCTCAAAGAATTAGGAAGCTGAAGTGGCAGTGGGCCGGCCATATCTCGCGAAGAACCGACAACCGCTGGGGTAAACGTGTTCTTGAGTGGAGACCACGACTCGGCAAACGTAGTGTAGGACGCCCTCCGGCCAGATGGGATGACGATCTGCGACTGCAAGCAGATGCTGGATGCGGCAAGCTGAAGACAGGGCGCTATGGCGCTCATTAGGGGAGGCCTATGTCCAGCAGTGGACTAACATAGGCTGATGATGATGATGATTATATATTTAATATACAGGGTGTTTGGTGGAGGGTTAGACAAACTCGGTGGGTGTGTAGGTGGACCTATTTGTGAAATACAAATTGAAGGAAAAGACCCTAACTGCTTACAATTTTTTTTAATCCTATTTTTTGTATTTTTTTAAGATTTTCCGAAATTTTACGTCTCTACCCCTAGAACTTTTTTTTGGAACATGTTTTCTAGTAAACTTTTTACTTGCTTTTGGTATCAGGTGTATCCTTCGTCTTTTGAAGGCATTATTTATTTGACAAAACGTGTAAATAATTAGTTATAAGCTCTCAAAGTTAAAAAAGTAAAAAAAATAAACAAGAAGGACAACTTTGCACCGTTTTAAAAAAAAAACTAACAGCGATCGAGGAGTTCAAATGCTTTTAAAAACTTCTCTAAACATCGTTTATTATAACAGTATATCACATGTAGCCGAAAAATCTATAAACTTGTCAAAAATCAGCACTTATAGGAAAAATGGAGTAAACACGCTAAGAATAAAACATTGTATTAAAACAATTTTGGTTCAAATATCACTTCCCTATTTCTAATACAAAGGTAGGAACGCTAAATTAATTTAAGAAAACCTTTTTTTTTATCATACTAACTAATTCGAAGATTCGAATTTCGAAATCAGAATTTCGAATTCGAATCAATATTTGTAATCGTTAAATTTCGTTCTTATTTTGGTAATTTGTTACGGTTTTTTACGGTTTTAGAAATTTTGTAATTTGTTATGTTTTGATAAACTCTTTGTTGTTCTGTTTTGTTATCGTTGTTTTTGTCACAATGGCGGAATTCAGTATTGAAGAATACGCTGTTATTATTTATGCGTACGGTCGATGTGATGGAAATACACGTGCAGCACAGAGACTGTACAGAGAGTTGCATCCCAATAGACGTGTGCCACACCACAGCACATTTTCTAATACCTTTCGGCGACTTCGAGAAACGGGAAACTTAACTCTTCGAGAACCACGAGTCAGTGCAACGCAGCAGCATGTTGGTGCGGACGAAGCCATACTCCAAGCGTTCAACGAGGATCCCACTACACTGGTAGTCGAAAGGTGATAATGCGCGACGCATGTAATTCTGTCGTTTTTTACTAAATACTGACATTGAGGACGGAAACTTATTAAACAGCATTTTATGAACGGACGAGTCGAAATTTACACGAGAGGGGATTTTCAACCAACACAATCTACACCACTGGGAACAAAAGGGTCAAAATCCACATGCGACTAGGCAAACATCGCACCAAACGCGATTTTCTCTCAACGTCTGGGCAGGTGTGATTGGTAGACATCTCATTGGACCTTAATACTTACCGGACACTCTTAACGGGGACAATTACTTGGAATTCTTGCAAAATGACCTCCCTGAATTGATGAGCAATGTGCCGATATTTCATGAAGATCGACCAATAGTATTTCAAAATGATGGGTGTCCGGCACACTATCGTCTCACAGTGAGAGAGTTCCTAGACAACGCGTTCCCCGACTCGTGGATTGGACGGCTTGGCCCCATCTCATGGCCTGCACGGTCCCCAGATCTCACTCCTCTTGACTTTAGCATATAGGGACGTGCAAAAGAGTTGGTTTACGAATAAGAAATACAAACAAAGGAACAATTGATTGAAAGAATTGACGCAGCTTTTGCAAAGATGAAAGACGAGATAACGCTCCGTACTACTACAGTAGAAATCCGACGTAGGTGTCGCGCGTGTATTAGAAATAGGGGAGAGGTTTTTGAACAAAATATGTAAATTTAAAAAAATAAAAATATTTTTTTTTTACTTTTGTATTTTTACTCCGTTTTCCCTTTAAGTGTTAATTTTTGACAAGTTTATAAACTTTTCGGCTACGCTACATGTGGTATACCGTTGTAATAAACGATGTTTAGAGAAATTTTTAAAAGCATTTGAACTCCTCGATCGCTGTTAGTTTTTTTTTTAAAACGATGCAAAGATGTCCTTCTTGATTATTTTTTTTACTATTTTTAACTTTGAGAGCTTATAACTAATTATTTACACGTTTTGTCAAATAAATAATGCCTTCAAAAGACGAAAAATATATCTGAAACCAAAAGCAAGTAAAAAGTTTACTAGAATACATGTTCCAAAAAAAAGGGGTAGAGACGTAAAATTTCGGAAAATCTTAAAAAAATACAAAAAATAGGATTAAAAAAAATTGTAAACAGTTAGGGTCTTTTGCTTCAATTTTTATTTCACAAATAGGTCCACCTACACACCCACCGAGTTTGTCTAACCCTCCACCAAACACCCTGTATACTTTCATCATAACAAAATGCAAAGCCAGCTTCTTATGAAATTACAGTTTTCGTTTCGATAGAGTATCGGTCGAACGAAACGAAATTAAAAACCAAAGTAGGGCTCTAGTCTACGTAAAACAAAAGCCAATCGCCCAAGATTTCAATAAGGCTGCATTCCGTTTCTCGCTTAAAGCGCTCATGCGCGCATGAAGTCGTTCCTTTTCTACTTTCAGCGCGCTGCGCGACCGCACGGGAACGCCCACATCGCCCCATCCCACTCACGCACGTGAGCGCATAAACTGCCTCACCTTTCGAGGGCAGCTCGTGCGTTCCTGTGGGTGACGTCCTTTGGGAGCTTTTGTTAACTGGAACGCCATTGTTTTCCAGCGTAAGCTCGTCGAGTCAAATGCCCTGATCGCCGCGGCTAAAACTGGAGTAAACTTTGACATGATTTCACGATAGAATTTTTGGCGTTCCGTTTGTACGATCGCATCGTACGCACCAGCGCGCTCAGATGAAACGTTTCGTTCCTCCAGTGCTCCCATACCTCGTGCAGCGCCTAAGCGCTTTAAGTGAGAAACGAAACGCAGCCTAACATTATAGTATGAACTTACCGCTTGGTATTTGGATCCGACATTGAAATTTAAGAATTTGTTACCGTCGGAAGCTGGAAACTTCGGAGACATCGGGGCCTTCGTGGACGTCTCTCCGAACGAACCTGGGAATATACACAATCATAATAATATAATAAAATCACATGACATCACACTAATATTATATAATATGTAAAAGTTTGGATGTTTAGATGTATGGATGTTTTTTACCTCTTCATTTATCCCATGTCAAATGAGTTCCCATTGGATAAAAATAACCTCTAAACGTTTCTCTACACACAACGTTGCTCTACAGGTCGTATTTTACAACCGATCGGTACGAAACTTAGTGTACAGATTCTATTTTATATAATTTTTCTGTCGTTCGGGATCGTTCGTTCGGTCGTTCGGGCAAAACGGGTACTTTAGAATATCTCCACTGATTTCGATGTTTATATTTTTAATTGAAAGGTGTTTTTAATTCTTCTCATAAAAATTTGGTAAAGATCTGATCAGAATTTTTGGCAAGACGAGCCAAAACTGCGCACGTACAATCAAATACAAAGTGATGTTTACCAACTGGCTACCCACCCACCCCGGCTTCTCGCCCCCCGTGCGAAAGATAGACCTTGAAAGTGGTGATGTCACACAACGTTAAGTCTGTGGTCTTGCAGTTTTGAGTAATGCATAGTTACTATGAGAAATGATAAATTTATTGAAAATTTTAAAAACAAAGCATAGTTTTTTTACAAAATAAAAGCAAGAATTTTTTACAAAATTCTTGCTGGAAACCCTGGTTTGTCAGACAGATCCCCTCTCATCCCATTCTTTCCCCTGAACGCCTTATTTACGGTTCGGTGCGCAGCCGTTGAAGCCAACTTCTCAGTGCTCATAAAGATTTGCGCGGACGCTACCTACCTAAATATCCCGTTTTAAATAACTTTAGTAATCAATAAATTCAAAAAGTATATCTACAGGTATTTCTGTAAGTAAATTAATTGTTGAAAAAAGTTAGTGCTCGCGAGGTCTACTGTTCGTAGAATCTTCTAGTAATATGTAGTTTTAAAAGAAATGGTAATTTAGGCCTAGTATCAGTAGTCCGATGATTTAGTCCGACGATCGGACTGATGAGACTTTTTAGTTTCATCAGTCTGATGATGCTGATCAATACAGATCATCGGACTACTGAGCCTTTTAGTCCGATATTTACACATTTCGACAGGTACACTCGAAGTGGTGGGTTGAAAATTATTCCCCCCTTTTTGATCATTTTTAGGGTATCGTACCTCAAAAGGAAAAAAGGAACCTTTTGTTGTCCGTCTGTCTGTCTGTCCGTCTGTCAATCCTCTTTTCTCAGGAACGAGTGGAGGTACAGAGTTGAAATTAACAACAAATATTCAAATCCGTTACCTCTTGAAGCCGTGATATAAATAAAACTTCTAAGTCAATGCACTCAAAAGTTACAGTCGTTTAAGTTCGAATATTTTGAAATTTTCAAGGGAATCACATGCACACAAAACCTATAGGGTACTTCCCGTAGACCTATAATCATGAAATTTGGTGAGAAGCAAGGTAGGCAGCAAGGTCTTATAGCACAAGTAAAGGGAAAAATACGAAAACCATAAATTTATAATTTATTAACTAGAAAAATTACTTTTAATACTCGCCATCCATGGACCAAAACCTATAGGGTAATTCCCGTAGACCTAGAATTATGAAATTTAGCAAGAAGCAAGGCCTAATAGCACAAGTAAAGGAAAACATCCTAAGTTTTAACCCGAACAGAGGTTTATTCTTCAACTTCAAAATTTCAAAAACTATTTTGAAATGTACAGAGTCGTACCTTTCATTTGATACCCCACAACTGTGTTGTCTTCTAGACGGCACCCTATGCACTGAGCACTGTGGAGTGGAGCCCTACAGTAGGTATACTCACAGGCCTGCGCCCCGAACAGAGGTTTATTCTCAGTTGTCTGTTTGGACCCGAACAGAGGTTTATTCTCCGCTGGCTGGTTGAACCCGAACAGAAGTTTATTCTCCGTTGGATGTTTGGTCCCAAACAAAGGTTTATTCTCCGCTGGCTGGTTGAACCCGAACAGAGGTTTATTCTCCGCTGGCTGGTTGAACCCGAACAGAAGTTTATTCTCCGTTGGCTGTTTGGTCCCAAACAGAGGTTTATTCTCCGCTGGCTGGTTGAACCCGAACAGAGATTTATTATCCTCTGGCTGCTTGAACCCGAACAGAGATTTATTCTCTGCTGGTTGGTTGGACCCAAACAGAAGTTTATTTTCCGCTGGTTGGTTGGACCCAAACAGAAGTTTATTCTCCGCTGGTTGGTTGAACCCAAACAGAAGTTTATTCTCCGCTGGTTGGTTGGACCCGAACAGAGGTTTATTCTCCGCTGGCTGGTTCTCCGTTGACGGTTTACGTCCCGCTTGGTAGTCTTCTAAACGAAGCTCTTCTAAAGATTTCGACTCGTACTCCTGAGAAACGAAAGTGGATAATGAATGATGGACATTCTCATACTGACTCTTAAGTAACCTGAGGTAGTGTTATATGGGTACGAGAGACTGACATACAGGCGTGGCTTGTTGCGATGGGATGGCCACATCTAAAAACATGCAGCAGCGCCTCCTGCAGAAGAATTCTACCACCGAACTGCGATCCCCAACCCGCATGCCCAGCATGCGGATTATGGGCACTACCCCCATAAGATAAAAGCCAATAAGGCGCTGATCGGGGGGAGGCCTAAGTCCGGCAGTGGACCAATATAGGCTGGTGATGTAAGGTGCTAGAGAAAGCTGGGGAGAGAGAAAGAGACAGATAACTAACTTTCATACAAGTGATGCAGAGAAATTTGATTTTCTGCGACGCTCCAGAATTCAGCACATCTCTTTCGAGCAGAGGCGAGTATTTGAAGATCGTGGTACCAGGGGGCCATTTAGAGGGTGCTGCGGAAACATCTGAGGGAAAGACATTTAGGCCCGTATTATAAAAGCTCAACTCAAGCATGCTTGAATTGAGCACCATTCACTTTGTCTATTACATGCACTCAATTTCACACAAACACAATCTCTCACACTCAGTCATACTTACGTACTCACCATGAATGACGATGGCTTTAGATTAATTAGAATAGGTTACACTTAGATATTAAAATATAAATAAATATTTTTTATAAAGTAAACGTAGTGTAGGACGCCCTCCGGCCAGGTGGGATGACGATCTGCGAAAGACTGCAGGCAAATGCTGGATGCGGCAAGCTGAAGACAGGGCGCTATGGCGCTCATTAGGGGAGGCCTATGTCCAGCAGTGGACTAATATAGGCTGATGATGATGATGAAGTAAACTTAAATTAATTTACATAAAATGGGTTTGGAATCCTCTTTTAAGTATAGAGATACCTGTGTTAGAGGGTTCCGCTCTTCCGTAACATACAGTGGAAGGTGCGTTTTTGAAAGATTCAAAGATTTAAATTAATATTAAACAGCTAATAATGCTTTACAATACTCGTAGTTTGCTAGCATGTGATTGTATGGTGTGTGCCTTTGAGTGTGTGTGCCAGTGTATGTGTGTGTAGTGTTCTGTGCACGTCTGTGAGTGTATTTGTGTTGTGTGCATGTGTGTGTTGTTTGCAAGTGTGAGTATCTAGCGTGTTGAGTTTGTTTATATATTACGAAACATTTTCCAAAAGCTTTTCAGTTTCCTCGTAGTTTAAAGTTAAGAGCCAGTTATTTAGGGATTTTTTGCAATCATAATTATTCATAGGATTTTTAAGGTTTTGTTTATTGCGTTGTAGAGGAAGGCAGATTGCTTGACATACTGTCGCGACGCAAACTGGGACCGAGTAGAAATTTTAGGAGCTACTTGTTCACTTCTTCGCTTACTAAGCTTTTTGGGGTCATACTCAAGTGAAATATGTAGCCTCAAAACGGCGCTTATGATGTAGAGTTTCCTGACTGATAGTAGACCGGCATCGCGGTAGAGCACATTCGTAGAGTATCGGAAGGGCTTGAAATACATGACTTTCAATAGAGACCTCTGTGTTCTTTCAAGTTCTAAGTACTTTGTTTTAGTAGCTCCTCCCCAGATTGGTATACAGTAATTTTGAATTGATTGGGCTAACAATGTATAGATTTGGTTTATTAGTTTTTTTGTTGCGACGTGACGTAATATTTTGAAGATCCAGATTTTTTTTTTTTTCAGCCATTACTGTCCCACTGCTGGGCAAAAGCCTCTCTTTTCTCCTTCCACTCCTCGCGATTTAACGCTGTCACAGGCCATGATGGATGGTGTGCGTCAAGCTCGTCAGATTAGTTTACGAAGCCTAAAATATTAACTCTTTATTCGCAAACAAAATTACAATCAACTAATACAAATAAATGAGAACTAGTATTTACAATTGAAACCATTGAGCTAACTGTAGGCAGACTGTTGCAAACAATGTACAGGTAGCTCAACTGATCCATATCAATACCAGTCGGAACCGTCCGTCCCCAAGACGCAGGCTGCATTGCCCCGCCGTATGGCATGCCCCAGATACTCACCAGCTGTCTGGTCACGCGTCGTCGCTTCGACTAGACGCTCAGATAATATTTTAAAAACCCGAAGAGCCTCGGTACCCCTCGGACCTTGGGGCCAGGGTCTCAACTCCAAAGGGAGCAAATGGGTAGGCTCTGTCGAGACCTGCATATTTGCGCCTCTTGAGATCCTCGGCCAAATCGCACCCGCCCTCACGGATATCCTCGGAAGATGGGAAGGCGCAAGTGTGTCGACACACGTAGCATCTCACACAATAGGCCTCCCCAACTCCCATGGGACTAGTGTTATACCGTCAGGCCTCTTCCCATCGTCACGCAACAGACCATTCGGTTCGAGAATAGCTGATATGTTAGCGGTGACAAAGGCCGGATGATGAAGGCTGGTGTGGCGGGTTATACGACCGGCGGCCCTAGTACATGATCATCCGTGATGACCAAGCTGTTCGACAGCAGTACCGCACTGGCATTGATGAGGCGCGCAACATCTTGCACGGAATGTTACGGGAACCAATAAAGTACCAGTTTTATATGAAGGAAATGCTTGCAACTTGCAACCAATGTCCTGACTTAGTACGAGTACGTCTATCCGTGTGTGCGCCCGCTCATCATTTATTTTACTTTTATATTTAAGTACATTTATTAATTTTTGCCATTTCATATTTGATTTTTAATAATAATGTCAATTTTGATAAATTTAATTTTTTGTATCATTTACTTATTTATTTCATGTCAAATCAGGGAAAGTCAGGTCAGCGAAACTGTAAGTAAAACTTTTACTAGGTTTTTAGTGACGAGCACTAGCTCAATTATTCCAATCGTCCAACTTAAATTCCTAGTAAGAGATTATACTAGGTTTTTGATTTTGGTTGTTGAATAACCGTCCGAAAATATTTACGTAGTAAGTCTCATAAAACGTGTGCTACGGTTTTACGAATTTTATACTCTCTACTTGTAAAAAATAAGAAATGTTCGTCTTTACTATGTTTTTAATTATATACCCACCCACATCTACAAACGCTTCAAACAATATCTACAAACACTCTATACATTTCGGATATATCGCTCTGCAGGCAGTAAAGTAAGTAAGCAAAAATTGTTGTGATTTGAGATCAACTAGGTAGCTATCGACGTCAATAGATAAAAATGATGTCTTATTGCCCTACCTTTAGTTAGGTACCCTACCTACCACACTAACGAAGTAGCGAGTAACAGCTAGTACTAAATAAAGTAATAATAAATAAATAAATACTCCACTGCGGCTGCGTCCTGTCACAGCTTAACCGATTTCGTTTATTATACTCCTGCCATTCTCAATGTACAATGTTTGTAAACAATTCTCAACTAAATTCTATTTTTAGTGTGGTGTTCGAATTTTTTTTTTGTCAGCGTTAAGGCCTACGCAGACCGGGACGGCATGGCAAGGGATTTTGCCGTGAGTCAGCGCACACTAGCCGCTTAGATACCGCGGCATTCCAGCACTTTGCCACGGCATGCCACGGCGTGCCGCTCCCCGCAGTATATCACTACGAGCGCCGGAATCCGTGGCATGCCGTTGCCTACCGCAGTATGCCACGGCATCCCGCCACGGGAGCCTGTGGCGCGACTTTTAATGCCGTGCAATAAAATCCCTTTCAATGCCACGGCATCATTTTAAAGCATAGCAATTTATGTCGTTTTTCTGTAACAGTACGGTTGAATGTCCATTAGTAAAATTAAAATCCCTTGCCATGCCGTCCCGGTCTGCGTAGGCCTTAATGCATTGTAGGAAAGAGTTCAAATCGACCAGTAGTGCAAATACTGTCGCAAAATCGACAGCAAGAAAGTGATTTTCAGGAACTAAATAATACAATGTTTAGAAACATTGTATTATTTGACCAGAGTATGGATGGTCTCTCACTCACCCGTCGTGTTACCGAACAGACCGCCATCTCGCTGCGGGTGGTCGAACAACCCGCCTGAAGGGCTCTGACAGCCGAAACCGAACCTTGGAACAAATGCAACGTGTTAGCAAACCAGGGTGTTAGAATCGACCCTCCACCTCAGCTTGAGGATGTCGTACGAGCCGATTGAGGGAACCCACCATGGGAAGGGTAGCAGCTTCTTTCTAGGAGGTTAATACTGACTTTCACTGCGCAGGAGACGGACAGAGACGCCATTTGACTCGTTGGCTATCAATCTCTTTATTCCTCGTTTTTAATGCAAACTAAAGTTTATGCAAGACTAGCTTCTGCCCGCGGCTTCGCACGCGTATTTTCGGTATAATAAGAAGCCTATTATCTAAGTTAGGCTTTGCTCTAAACGTACGCCAAATTTCATCTTGATCTGTTCAGTAGTTTTAGAGATCATAGGTAACAAAAATTCAGATTTCACAAACTTTCCACTGTGAAATTTTATAAACCACTGTTGAGGCTCAAAGTCCACCCTAGGGCAGTCTTCGTCTCCGGCCAGACTTCTCACGAGCTGCCCCCTTTTTGGACCTGGACCTTCAACAGTTGGACCTTTCGCCGTCGGGTCGCTGCTACTCCCGCGGTGCACTAAAAGGAGAGTATGGTGGGAGAGGAAAAACAAGAAGACTCTCATAACCTAGTAGAATCAGCCTTCTAACCTAACGAACCCACTTTCCGGCCCCTCTGGCGAGCTAGTCATTTTATAATTTAACTAGCTTCTGCCCGCGGCTTCGCACGCGTATTTTCGGTATAATAAATAGTCTATTGTTTAATTTAGGCTACGTTCTAAGACCTAAGTGTATGCCAAATTCAAGATGAAATTTGGCATACACTTAGGTTATCTCATGTTCAGTAGCATGTTGATTGATTTTGATTTTGATTGGAAAAGCTTAAAGGTGATTTCTATCCCATGGGAACTGATTTATGGGATAAAAAAATTGGTTGTCTGTAAAGTCGGTTTACTGACGATAGTTTAATGTGACAACGTCTTAAGAAAATACTGATGGAATGGTAGCATTTGATACTCGATCAAAACATGTAAATGTACTATAGTATAGCAGCTGTCCACGCAGACGCATCGCTCACTCAAGTAGGAGAGAGACGGATGTCGAGCGCTCTCGCTTGCACTTCAAGCCTTACATGGAACGCCTCAGAGCGAGGTAACGCCGCATGACGTCATAGCGAGGTAACGCCGCATGACGTCATGTTTTTTCGTGCGTGCAGCCGGCTCTATCGAATTATAAGATGTTGCCACGTCAAAAGTAGCCTATGTTTTATTCCTGGCCTAGAATTATCTGTATGCATAATTTCAGCCCGATCCGTTCAGTAGTTTTCGCGTGAAGAAGTAACAAACATCCATCCATCCATCCATCCAAACTTTCGCATTTATAATACTAGTGTGATTGAAGATTATTTAAAACGTGTCTTTTATTTGTACAATATCTAACTAGGTTCAGTTATCCCCCCCCCCCCCCCCCCCATGTTCCTAAAACCGGGAATTCACAAGTGCGGTTTCCTCAACGGGACACTGATAACAAGTTTTGCGCGTATTGTAGTCATTTGTTATGAATCTTTGCTAAAAGAAACTTTGTACTTTTGGAGTATCAATATAATGGTGAATTAGTAAAAAAATTCTCAATGTCACTCCAAAACGAGAATTTGTTCGTAAATTGTTTCAGCTTGTGGAACCTAGAAAATAGTAAAAACTCGATTATTTTTTTCGAGCGTCACTACAGCACCAGTCCGCCCGCCAAGCGTGGTTGGTGATTGTGGTGAATCGTTTGCAGGAGGTAGGGTAGGTTCAGCAAGGGAACTGGGAATGGTGATGAGTCAAAGTACCATCAGCGACGCTTAATATTTACCTCTTGGAGAGAGGTAGGTATCTCACATATTGGATTTAGGATAGAAGGCACTAAAATAAATAAAAAATGTTCGATTTATAACATAATCTAAGAAACCTCACGCTTAAAGCGATGTTATCTTGATGAGACATTATTTTATAAGACATTTTTATTTGTTTTGGTGTTCTCTATCTAAATAGGTATATAACTTTTATTGTGCGCGGCCACATAAAAAAACAAAATGGTGATGGATGTTGGCCAAAATCTTCAAACCCCTTTTTACTCAATTTTAAGCGACTTAATGCATGTAAACAGTCAATTTAGTGGTAATTTGACAGTTAAAATTTAGTTACCGACTTGACAAGCAGAATAGAAATCACTGTATTTTTCAGGTTAGTAGGGAAGTGGATTATCACTTGACGCATTTGGACAGGTACCAATTTAGTCACTTTATGTAAAAGAACAAGTAACCATCATCATACCTATTTTTTTTATTTATTTAAACGAAGGACTTTGTCGCTTTGCCACCACACCGTCCCATAAAAATCATCACAAATACATACATTCGTAGTTAATTACAACTATCTAAAACTACACACTAAGACTACTCAACTAAAGAAAACTAAATCTACCTACAAGTAGACCAATGAACAAAAACAACAACTTAAGAGCTAAAAAATTTTTTTATTTTTCTGCTTTCTTAAAACCGATCATAGTTTTTTGTAACCGGTCATATTATTATTTTCGAAGTTTACGACACTCCTTACTGACACTGGCAGAGTCGTAGCGAAAAGCAAGCAGTGCCATTATATAAGAAGTTGAAGTTGACCTAATTCTGTAAGTTTATACAGCATCTTGGCTTCGTCTGACAAAGGGTCAGCCAAAGTGCTGTATATACGGCCGATGTCAATGGTACTGTACCTGCCAAAGCAGGTTTTTCGGAGACTCTTGTTTCGGACACATTCCATCAATAGGAGTATGTGGTGTATATCTTCAATGACACCGCAATCGTTACAATTAGGAGATGATACTTTTTATACCCATCCATTTTCAAACCAAATTCCTTTTAGGCATTGCTATTTCTCGTAAAATTTCTTCATCAACAATCTCACTCTGAATTAATTGAATCACTTGTGCACGATGTTGATCATCCAGTTTCAGAGTCAACAAAAGAGTACATTTGGTCACCAACATTAAGTCGCTTAAAATTTAGTTCCTACTTGACTACATACATAATCTACTACTTGAATTCATGTAAACAGCCATGCTGTGTAGGCCGTTTTGCCCTAAACCTTGCTACGCAAAAAAAAAAGAGCAGCTAAGTCTAGAATGTAGTGTCTTAAGTGTTGTGTTGTGTAGTTTAAAGGCAAATATTTTTTTTTTTTTTTTCGTAAATGGTGAATGAATAGACCATTGTAATGGTTACGCACGAGTAAAAGTAACTTCCGAATTTACAGAGTGGGAGACACTAATACAAAAAAAATTCGGAAAGTCTTTTAATCGAGTGACAAGTTGTGTGGAGAGGTTATGTTTATGATATGAAACTTAAAATACTGTCCTAGAGGTTACTCCCATCCCAAGTGTTAGAAAGATCGACTCAGTATTGGAGAAAAAAAAAGGTTGTTAGAAGGCTTTGGAAAGTGATATAGGATAACGAAATATTGTTGGAATCATCCACAACGGCCGGTTGTTGCAATAAATAATATTTTGGATAAAACAAGGTAACTTACGACATTGATCACGCCGATTTTCGTCGAAATTAAACCAAGTAAGTAAAGAGAATAAACCCACTACGATCTTATTATTTACAAACTTCACAATACTGGTACTGAATGTCTGGTTTTTAGCACAGTTTCGTAATATAAATAGTCAGCGAAATACTTGCGAACATAGCTTGCGAAATACAAACAAATACGACCAACTTAACTTGCCCGCGTAAACATAAACAAAACAAAACAAACAATAAAAAAAATTTGCTGGCGCAGTGTTGCCGGCAGTCAAGAAGAAAAAGCTCCGATCCGAACGCCAAAATGGTCCGAAATATGACAAAACATCCGTTTTGCTTTTGTATAATAAATGTACTTGTCGACCTTGTCGTATCGGGGATATTAAGACTTCCTTATGAATTTTGTACTTTAGGTTGCTTCATCTTGATGAACTTCAGGAAACTTCGCTTATTTTTACAATACATTTTTAAATATCGTAGGTAGGTACCTGAAAATAGAATGACAAGGTAAGGTATTGTAAAGGTTGAAAGCCTGAGATAAAGAAATGTTTAAAAAATATCTTACAGTCAAATACATAAATCTAGAGAAAACGAAGCGCTTATCTCTGTCGCCACGCGAGTGAAGGAAAACGTTCAATCCAGAAACTCAAGTCTGTTTATTTAAAAACACTAGGTAGGTCTATCTACTTACCTAAGTTGCTGTAATCTGTCTGATTCCCTATGTCACGCACTTACTTTCATTGCTTTGCCTTGGAGATTCAAGCACGTAGGTACGTCTTAAGTCAGTTCTTTGAATGCAAATTGCAGAATTTAAACGAGTAGGCAGAAAAAAATTCAAACTTCAAACAATCGAAAAGTAAATTTGCAAAAACTTACTAAGTCTACCTCTCCATTCACCGCGAAAGTTAAAGAAATAGACAAGAGAGAAGCGAAAACGTAACCATAAACGTTCTACTTTAATGAATGTGTCCTACTGGACATGCATTGCCTATTGAGCCATACTGCCTGGCCTTTTTCGTAGGTAGCTGATGATTTTTTTCAAATGTTATGTTTACTCTGGGGTCACAATAGATAAATATATATCTACTGTGCTGGAGTGTACCGAGGCCGTTTGGATAAACGTTTTGGACCGAAAAGATCCGCAAGAGTCATGGTCCGCAAAAGATTCGCAGAGTCAGAAAAAAGTCCGAAACAGGCCAAAAAGGTCCGCACCGGCAACGCTGGATGGCTGCCATGCCACCCACTGTTTTGGGTTCTTCCCCGCACTTCCCGTGAAGCTCCTAGGGTTGCGAACCACAGACACTTTTTTCTTGTACTTTTGAAGGTAAAAACCTCGTACATACATTCAATATGCATTCGACGACTGCGCCGCGTGCATGAATGTTAGTTAGGATATATTTCACTATAAAAACTTCCGTAGTTTGACGAACTACGAACCTAGTTTGTTTTGGAAGAACACCGGTGTTCTGCACAAACTAGGTTCGTAGTTAACCCGCTTACATTCATGATGAGTTAGGGTTAGAATTATATTGTTCTGTGGCATGAATCTATATGTAAACAGGGAGCCTGATTATGCAACGTTAATTGCATTTACACGCAGGTTAGCGGCCTTTTTGCGTGCTTATGTATGTATGTAGCGCGTCACCGCGTTTACTTCTTTGAGCCGATTGGCTAATCAACTGAATGAACCTTAATTATAAACTCTCATATGTCAAATCGCGTTAAAATACTGTCTAAATAGTGCTATTAATAACGTAGCGCGAGTAGATAACACTTACACGCGTGTAGTTAGCACGTGCGTTTATTTGCTGCATAAAAGTACTCCGGCAGTGGAAATTGGTGCAAAAATTTATCTTATCGGGGTCGACTTGTAGGCAGATAAAATTAACGCTCACCTACAAATATGGCCGCATCGCGCGCATGAGCTATCGATAGATAGGTAGACATACACACACACACGTGTGTTGTTTCGAAGTCATAAACTTTCTCAGATTCTTTCTACGTAAACTTGCCTAATTTTTTCAATTCGATTTGTTTATTTTATTTGTTTGTTCATTTACTTATTCATTACGTATTTCTTTTGTATACCTACGATGACTAACAACTTGTTTCGTTGATTTTACAAATAAACATGCATGCAACCTTATAGAATAAAATCAAAATCAAAAACACTTTATTTCCATAAATACAATAAATATACACTTAAAAAAGGTCAAAATAAAAAACTAAACACTGACACGGATGTAAATTTAATTTTTTTATTTCTGTCGCTTCGGTACGGTGACGAGACAGAGGCGTGGCGTGCTCGTGGCGTGTGAGAGTATTTCAGCAAGTATAAGGAGTGTCTTCACACAGAGCGCACGCCACGCGTCGCGGTGCGGAGGCGTGCTTTATAGCGGAGTTACGAGTTGTATTTATTTTCAAAATTTTAAGCTTATGACCCGAGTAAGGTGCTAAATAAAATGGACTATACCGAAAAATTGATTTTACTATTCTAACCACATCGTTGTTTATACGATTGTGCCGTATAAAAGATTATAAAAATTATTTAAACAAGGAAATCTTTACAATAATGCGACGCCCACGGAATTAAAGTACTCTAACTTCCATTTCCGTGGCGACGCCGCCGTGACTACACACACAAGGCTCCAAGGCTCCAAAACGCCTCCGCGACGCCACGGCGCGGCGGCGCGGCGCGGCGGCTCTCGCACGCCTGCAATGTGAAGACATCCGCACCGCGAACGCCACGCCTGGTTCGGCTACCGTTCGCCTCCGCTCCGCTTCCGGCTTCTGTGTGTGACGGCTTTTCGGCATAGCATAATAATTTTAGGCATAGTCGTTCTCTCTTTAGTGTGAATGCGATGGCATTTGCACGTAGTCTCGGTTGTTCCGAGCACGTAGTCTAATGGTTTCGTTTTCTACGCCGCCGAGTGGATCGAAAAAGCCCTTCCTATAGACATAGAACTTTTTTTTTCTAAACATGCTTTTTCTTGTAGGAAACCAAGACAGAATCTTATTAGAAGCCCAAACTATATCATATTTTATGAACCTAGGTGATAATGACGCAGAAAAGATTTTTTGAACTTTAATTTGTATGGAGAAAAACATGAAAATCGATATTTTTCGGCTCTCGTGCGAGTGCCTGTTATTTCCTCCGGCATAAATAATGTTCCTATTTTTTACTATCTTTTGACATAATAGCACATATGGGGCACTCGATGGACTTCAGGTGAAAAAAAAAAATATATATTTCTAAATTTTCTTTTTGCATTTTATTCATTATACAAGGTACATTACGAACTAAATAATATTTCAACTCACCTAATTATTGTTACAATTTTAATGTTATATTTCACCTATGATAATAATAAAAATATATTAAATTTTTATAATTAGTTAAAGAAAAAGCATAATTATCAAATACAGTCATTATTTTTAAAAAGAAAAGAATAATAATTACAAACTACAAAGGCGATTAAACAATTCACACGAAATAAATATTACTATTTTTTAGACACAAGGCAAATTTTTCTATATTACAAGTTATCATACACAATAATTATTTAAAAAACACGTATTATGTACCTACATATAAGTTACAAAGCGTAGAAAGAGAAACCTATAGAACTCGCGCAATTGCCATCGCATTCACACTAAAGAGAGAACGACTTATGCCTAAAGCCTAAGAAGAAATGAAATAGGACGATTAGCTCTCTATCTCATCCAGCGTGCCGGTTTTTGCATTGTTTAGCACCTCCATGTGCTAAACAAATTTCCTTTGTCATCGACGGAGCTCGACACGAGACTGGTGAAAAAAGTTTTAAAAGTTCTAAACTTTTGTTTTTTATGTTTGAATGTGATCAATGTGTTTATGTGGACATTCCCGCAGCTAAAAACAATAAAAAAGAGAGACAAATATGGTGCGGTGCAGCGTTTTTGCATGTAGAAGTGATAGTGAAGAAAAAGTGCCGAATATATCATTCCACTCGTAAGTACAAGTTCTTTTCACTACAAAAAGGTTCAAAATTTACAGTTTCATAGATTTACATACACACAAGGCTCAAACATTATGTTTTATGCTATTTTTAGTTCATCTAACTTGTAATTGTCAAAATTTAGGGTTGCCTGCACCCGATGATAAAATTCCCCGAATGGCGCATTGAAATATTTTTTAATAGGTACCTACATAGCTAGTTTATAGATAATGTAGCTCGCTATGCATAGCAAAATAGTTTATGCCCGCGGCTTCACACGCCTTGTTTCTATGGAAACGTTTAAAGGCCATTTCTATCCCATAGCAACTGATTTGTGGGATAAAAAATTGGTTGCCTGTAAAGTCGGTATACGGGCGAAAGTTTTACGTGACAACGACTTTGAGTGGTAAAACATTGTGAGCGCATAACGTGAGCGGAACGTAACGCGTAACGCAGTTTCTTGAAGTGTCACCCGGCAAACCAATTTATAAGACGTTGTCACGTCAAAAGCCTATAGGCTTTTTATATAAATCCTGGAATCTAACATAGATGTTAGATTCCAGGATTAGAATTACTTACCTGTATACAAAATTTCATTCCGATCCGTTCAGTAGTTTTGGCGTAAAGAGGTAATATGTAAGTTGTTGCTATGACACACATAGCCCATCGGACTTCGTGAGATAGAACAACTATAACAAACATCCATCCATTCATCCACACTTTCGCATTTATAATATTAGTGTTTTTATTTGTTACAGATTTCCCGAAGATAAAGAATTACGTTTGCATTGGATCAAAGCAACGGGTCGCAAAGATTGGGAACCTAAAAAATCTTCGTAATAAAAAAAATTGTAATGATTCTGTGATATTTTAAATGATTCTGTGATTTTTGTACTTAATCTAATTCAACTGTTCAAATCTAATCTAACTGTCCCATATAAATAAGAAAAAAAATATCTTAAGTAGGTTCTTGTAGAAATTGGTATGCTAATTTTAAAATGATTCTGTGATTTTTATAATGATTCTGCGATATTTTAAATGCTTCTGTGTAAATGCGTGTGTATTTTTTAATAAAAAAAATGCTGTGACTAACTAGGTATAAGTACCTATACGCAAGTACAATGAAAGTTAAGTACTTTTTAGATAGCAACATTACTATTTTTCAGCAAATATACGATGTTACGTTCGTAAGTTACCATTTTTTTTTAAGTGTTATTAATTTATGTAAATGTTATTGTATAGGTAATATAACTAAGATATTTATAATTAAACTGTGATTTTATGATTAAGTTGTAATAAAACGAAATGTTGAAGACTGATTAAAACTGTAAAATTTGTAAACGTTAATTATTGTAATAAATATTGATTATTTTAAAACAAAAACACTTGTTTCTCTATCTGTACTACTCACCTTAATACCTTCATAATTATATTTACCTACCAAAAACAACCTCGGTCTGCCTTCCACTTGTAACGCCTAATAAATGTAACGTATAATTATAATGACCTAGCCTTTATTCGCAAAATAGAAAATTATACTAGTATTTACAATTGAAACAATTGAGCTATCTTCAGACTATTGCAGGTAGCTCAACTGATCAATATCAATACCAGTCGGAAGCGTCCCCAAGACGCTGGCTGCATTGCCACGCTGTATGGCAATGCTGATGCGCTGTGCCTGATACTCACCAGCTCTCGGGTCACGCTTCGCTTCGACCAGACGCTCAGATAATTTAATTTTTTAAATTTATTAACTGGAAAATCGCAAATCCGATCTACCAACTAAGACATGAAATAAGGAACCTAAAATCGGGGTAAGAAAATTGCATGGCAACACTTTTCCCCCACCACCTCGTATACTTTGTCTTGCTCTGGGGCATGCTCGCTGAAGATCTACCTATATTTAATCTGAGTTACAAAGTCTCTGTAAAACAATTAGAACATATTAAAAGACTACATAATATGGTTAATTTATTTGGAACTTTAATTTTATTTTTAATTATTTGACGTTTTAATCCATTGTAACTTTATTATTATTATTTTAATTTTTGAGAAGAATTCATATTATGTTTATATAATTATTTTGATTTTGATGGTAATCGTCTTAATTTGAATTTTTTTTGCTTTAAATTAATAGTTTTTCAGTACTGTTTTAAAAGAATTTCGATTTGTACCTATAATTGAGGTGGCGCCTAGATGTGTTTTTGTATGAAATGGCCTATAATCCATGTTTTAGTGTACACTGCGTTGGTGCAATTTATTAAATAAATAAATAAAAGACACATCCATATCAGCATCTGTGTCAGAATCTGTGTCTTCTGGATCAATGTTACTTACATCTACAAATTCTGTCTCGAGGTGTTCTGTGTTAATAGATATAATTAAGACCTAAAGCTTCGGAACTTAACTCTTTCCTCCGTGCTGCATTGAGTACAGGTCTTGTGGAAGAAATGTAAGGGTCTGATGAAAGAAGCAGCATATTTAAAATATCCTGATTAATAATAACCCTGCTAGTCTTTCGAGGATGAGACTCCCTGTACTTGCGAGTCTTTATTTCTAGCCTCTGAGGCTTCTTCAGATAGTTTACCAATGCGTACAATCGCTACATTGGCTATGTCGGCACCATGTATAAGAAATTTATGCACGGTTGCTGACATATAGTACCAATTATACAGTTCTGTGTACTTTTCTGCAGTCTTTCGGGTATATTCCTTAAATTTTTCTATTTTTATAGTTTCACCTGATGAAATGACTTGCAGTATTACTGCAAATCTGCGTATGAGCTCTTCATCAAGCCCAGTTATAGCTGCCGTTTTTCAGGGAACTCGAAAAACGTTCTCGCCGTATTCCCATCATTGGTTGTTCCCGATCCTTGCTTAACTACATCAATTAATAAACCTGTTTCTTGTTCGAATTTCTTTTTTCTTTTCTTCCAATATTCGTTTATTTTCTTCTCCTATTACGGACCAAGTCTTTAAATCTTGCCTGTATGCTATGTGCAGTAGACATTCCATGCAGTTTATGCGAGCGTGCAGTGAAGATATTCCAAATTTATATAGATCGGTTGAAACTTCTTTTTTCGTAACTGCTTCCAAATTATTCATTTCAGAAGGTTTTGCCAAGCACAAATAGCACGTTGCAGGTGAGGTTGCTTCTGAAAGATAGGTGCATACCTTCCCATCTATCATAGTCATTATTAGATTGTGTGTAATTCGGTTTGTATCGCATTCGGTGCTACTCAGTGATCGTATTTCTTCTTCCATTGCGGACAGCTGTTCTTTTACGACTAATTTCGACTCTTTTATGAAGATAAACTGCACAGGACGACAATATAACGCTGAACAAGGTTTTTTGTTTTCCCATATGACCTCATTTCCAGCAGTGAGTTTTAGCGGGACCAAAGTGGTCATGAAAATTGATTCATCACTTTTTCCATCTCCATCAAAACCTTGTTTGTATGTGCTCTGACTTGAGGCACCATCAAATCCCCATTTAGATATTAATATCATTGATTGGTTTGTAATCTCGTCAGGTAAACTTTTTATTATTCTTTTAACAGTTATGTTAAGGAGTACTTGAAGAGCTACTTTGGCCATTGTATCTGTAACAGTGATTGCGTCTTTCGGAGGAAAGCAATCCATAGATAGATAGATAGATAGATAGATAATACTTTATTGTACCACACAAAGACAGATAACAATACAGAAATAAATGCTAAGTGTAGACGAAGTACAAAGGCGGCCTTATCGCTATGAGCGATCTCTTCCAGGCAACCTTGGGATGGACTGGACATGTAAGAACAAAATAGACGGTGGCACGCGCAAATAATAATAATAATAATACTTACACTACATACTATCTCCATCTTGGCTTGCTGCGCTTTGTAATATGATGGATACAAATTTGTAATGCCTTCTTGAATGGCAGATTCTTTCAACGTTATATACTGCCACTTTGATAGTTTAAGTGACAGTAATAAGCCGAGCGCTTTGGTAGGGGTGAAAACACATTTATTTTTTTCATTTGCTTGTTCCACGATTTTTTCCGCCTCTTTTGGATTCTTTAGAATATGATCTATGGCTGCTGCCAAAATATCTTTACCCTCATTTTTCATATTAGCAATTAAAGCAAAGGCCAATTCTGAACTTTCTCGGCCTTTATAATTATAATTTTCAATCATTCGTACCTTTTGTTTTGTTCCAAGTTCTGTGAAAGGTTTGCGCGGACTTGGAGCCGTTTTCGTTGATGTTCCAACAGTTGATATACTCGGAGAGGGTAAAAACAATTCGCCAGCTTCACTTGTTTCTTGAATTGCAGTATTTAGCTGTTGTGGTCGTATATTTTCACGTACACAAGTTGGCCACTTGATATTCTGCTCCAACCAATCTGTATAGTGTTTTTTGAAAGTTTCTGTGTTACATTTTGCAGATTTCCATCTTTTTATCACAGACTGACTAAACCTTCGACAGAATTCTTGGAGAGTGTCTGTATCTTCTTCAGATAAACTCAAATTCAACTGAAATTTAACACTTTATAACAGTTTTAAATAGTTTCCAAGCTTGCCAGACTGTTTTAGAATCACAAATAGATCCAGATTGGTCACCACACTATGCTTTTCCATTTTTAACTCGAAATTTCACAGATGTTTTACGTAGTAAGTTTTAATATAAGAAAATATTCAGAACCCTCCTTATTTATACTTACTTCATACCGGCTAACGACTACTAGAAAAAACTAGACAATGACAAATTGTTAATTAGGTAAGTACCTACTTAAATAACATCTATTTTTAATAACAAAGCAAAGGGGCTTAAGGAATTCTTAGAATAATAATACAATCATAAGTGACGGGTTAGCAGGTAGTTCAAGATAAGTAGGTAAACCTATCAGTGTGACCATTGAGAAAATACAGAACCTGCCATACGCTTACTGAAAATCTGCCAAAATCTGCCCAACACTCCAAGAAAAATGCCATAAAATATGCCACATACTTTTTAAGTGATTCTTTGATTGGAAAACAAAAAAAATACTTATTAATATACTCAGGTGACTTATTAAAAAACATTAAAACACAAATACATAAAATTTAAATTAAACAGTAAGTATGTATTTGCTTATAACTTCATTAAGTAGGTACTACTTTGAATGTCCACATTCGCTTCATATTCTTCGTTCTTTTCGTCGTATTTTGATTCCAAGCCCATCTGTTTAGTCATTTCCTATATGCCTTCTTTTGTGGTTATAATGGCAGAACTAACTAGAACTTACTACTTATCTAGAAAAATACTATGAAAAAATTCTTTCTTTGATGTAAAAATGCGATTCGGTTTAATTTCATTTCAGAAAGGTATTTTGAAAGAAGCTTGTGGCAGGAACCTAAATAAATACTATTCAAATACAAATAATAGCAAACCATGGTGAAAATGTTCTTAAATTACAAATCATTTTGGTACTACGTTTGTATGGGAAATTAATTCTCCGCCGGACCCTTAACGTAGAGAATTTACAGTTGATGATTACATGGCGTACAAATATCAACAAACGTTATAAGGGAATTCCCCTTAAGGACTACCTCGGACTAGGAGTTGCCAGGTGTCGGTAAAATTATTTCCAACAAAATTTAATATTCGTAATTTTTTGGTCTTACTATAAAATTTAATTTTTTTGTATAAGTACGTATAATCTCCAAAATATCTAAGAAGGTACAAATACAAATACAATGTACAAAATTCATTTATTTACCTTTACAAAAAGCTTATACAGTTTACTGGTGGTCCCCGCACTAGGTTCAGAACCTGTATCGCGGGAGGCCGAATTACAAATAGAATTACTTATATAAATTGACTGTATAAACAGGGCAGCAGGTCACAAAGTTTTTGTTCCCAAATCTGTCAAAATCTACCACATTTCTATTTCGTCAACGTTATATGCCAAACTGAAAATTCCATAGCCAAATCTGCCAAAATGGCAGAAATCTGCCACAAATGGTCACACTGAAACCTATGCAGTAAATTTTTTGCAGTCAAAGGTCGAGTACCTAACTTAATGGCCCCTTGTACATTTAACAAAAAAATGTACAATAGGTATCGTCTTTAACGGCTAAATATCATAAAACCACCATATAATATGGAATTATCAGGTAAAATTATAAAGTATGGCTGGTGAAATATTGCATTAAAACTGTAACTATAATTAGGTGAGTTGAATTATTATTTTGAGGTCGTAATGTACCTTGTATAATGAATAAAATGCAAAAAGAAAATTTAATTTTTTTTTTTTTTTTTTTCACCTGAAGTCCATCGAGTGCCCCATATGTGCTATATGTCAAAAGATAGTAAAAAATAGGAACATTATTTACGCCGGAGGAAATAACGGGCACTCGCACGAGAGCCGAAAAATATCGATTTTCATGTTTTTCTCCATAAACTAAAGTTAACAAAAACTAAAGTTCAAAAAATCTTTTCTGCGTCATTATCACCTAGTGTAACGTAATAATTTCACCTTTCCCAAAACAACACTTCATAACCAATTTCGGTGCCGTCATAGCACCTATATTGTAATCTACACGCCCCTTACAGATCCTAATCGTTCGCAAAACCATTACCTTAAAAGGTGCGTTACGGCCTCCCGAGCCTCTGATTGGCCGAGAGCTATCGAACGATCTTGGTGCCAGGCAGTGGCATGACACGACTTGTAAGCGTGTGCGTGCTCAACATAAATACCCCCGGCAGGCGTTGCTGCCCGCATTCGACAGACTGTAACTGCTAAAGACGGAAGTCCCGTTTCTCACTAGATTTTTATCTAGATATTAAATTTCAAGGTGATGTAGCCTACCTACCCTAGTAAATCACCACTCTTGTTATAAGTGTTGTTATTCCCCTAATTGGGTAAGTGTGCACAATTATTAGTTTCGTTAGGATTTCTAGACATTCCATTTAATCTTGTGTGTAACATTATCTAGGTCCACATTTCAGTGCTTGTACCTCTGTCTCCAGAATCTAGCCTTGGTACCTAGCTATGTATCCACGCTGTTAATCTGTATTGCACTGCCTACCTACATCTTTGTAATCCACGCCTTGCAGCTTGAATAATAGATGCCTAACCGCTATTGTACCTAGCTTGGGGCAAGATGATGCTGCGTGGATTATCCAGCATTATTATTATTTTTGTATTATGTAACGCTAGCCATTCACGCTGTTGCCTACATACCTACCTATAATCTAGCAATCACTGTTGCCTACATGCCTACCTAGTTTTAGTTGATAAGCACAGTGTTCATTTCTAGCTAGCCTATCTTATGTACATGCCTATGTGCCTGCTTTGCACCTACACGTCTGTGTGTATGCCTATGTGCTACCTACCTACGTAGGTAGATTTAATTCTAATATTCTATCATTGTAAACTCCGATCTGTCTGACCCCTGTCTGACCGCCACACATCATACGATCCATTCTTACGGCCTTCCTAGTAGTGACGTGGTATCGCCTGCGGCGGTCGAGAACAGGATCATGAATATCGGCAGAGACTATAACTAGAACATTGATTCCAGGGAACAACGCCTATACAACAACGCCTATACAACAACGCTTGGGTTCATTCAACCAAGGCGGGTGTGATGACTCACTCGGCGGACTATGGGAACCCTTTGTCTTCCCCTTCGCCGACTTGGAGGCCATCACCACCCATCTATGGAACAACACTAGGAGTATGAGCTCACCATAACAACGCCTATACAACAACGCTTGGGTTCATTCAACCAAGGCGGGTGTGATGACTCACTCGGCGGACTATGGGAACCCTTTGTCTTCCCCTTCGCCGACTTGGAGGCCATCACCACCCATCTAAGGAACCACGCTTGGGCTCACCCAACCAAGGCTGGTGTATTAACTCACTCGGCGGACGTGGGAACCCTTTGTCTTCCCCTTCGCCGACTTGGAGGCCATCACCATCCATCTACCTGGAAACAGCCACACCTACCCCGAATCGGCGCTCGCCCTGGACCCGGACCTGCGGCCTGAGTTCCAGAACCATCCGCTACAGGGAAGTGCCGTGTTAAGGCAAAGTGAAAGTTAGGCGGGCCATAGAACCTCTACCCTCTTCTTTAATTAATAAATATTCTTTATGTAACCTTATAGGTTACATTGGCGCCCTTAAACGTGGTATTCTATGGCCTAATTTTCACTTCGCATTACGTATTTTGTGTGTGTGTGTCCATTTCTGTGTAAAACGTTTCATTTTATTTTTGTTGAAAATAACTAAGGTGTACCTTGCCACATAACCTGTATTTTTGCTGCGATTGGTTGAACAAATAATTTTGAATGTCAAATAATTCATTTCATTCCATTTATATACCCCGTGCATTAATTCTTGTGTTCAACAATATTCCTTACATCTATACTCATTAATGTTCTAGTTTCCAAGATATTCTTTGTCAACAAAAAGAAACTTTAAATTTTTTTTTCTCTGTATTGTAATTTAAATAATACACAAGGTACACACTAGTTGTTAATGTATTTTTTTTTCAGCACTTGTATTTGAATGTTCTTTTTATTATTTTTCTACTTACATTTTTTTTTTTTTTTTTTTTTTGACTGACAAATTTAAAATAAGACGTTATTATTCTTAAACATTTTGTAACAGTCGGAGTCTTCTCGTATAGTCTTAACTCTAATTGTGTGCATTTACCCAAAATTTTTGTTGTAAAAATGGCTTATCCAATAAAATTTCTCTCACTTCAAAAAACTGAGCTTGAATATGAGGTCCAAATTAGGGGCACTACTCCAGCAGCCACTGTTTTAGACCTACGCAAACAAATAGCGAAGTTAGGGCCTTTGTTCCCATCCGAGGACGTTTTGTCTAGCCCCGTGCCGAATAATGTATTTGAATTTGTTAGACCCCGCTTCGCCTACTCATATAACAGTACAATGCGATCGCGGGATCTTTAACAATATAGGTAGATTAAAATTACAATTTACAATTGGAATGGCAGTGCTTGGATAGCATAGTAAATTAGTTATCGGAAGGCCATTTTTATTCTCTTATATGAATGTTTTACCAAGCAATTTTTTTCTGGATGTAATTTTTTTTAAAGAATTTTATTGCCTTAGGGAATAAAATCCTTGGTATGTCAGCGGGATATGTAACGTAATAATTTCACCTTTCCCAAAACAACACTTCATAACCAATTTCGGTGCCGTCATAGCACCTATATTGTAATCTACACGCCCCTTACAGATCCTAATCGTTCGCAAAACCATTACCTTAAAAGGTGCGTTACGGCCTCCCGAGCCTCTGATTGGCCGAGAGCTATCGAACGATCTTGGTGCCAGGCAGTGGCATGACACGACTTGTAAGCGTGTGCGTGCTCAACATAAATACCCCCGGCAGGCGTTGCTGCCCGCATTCGACAGACTGTAACTGCTAAAGACGGAAGTCCCGTTTCTCACTAGATTTTTATCTAGATATTAAATTTCAAGGTGATGTAGCCTACCTACCCTAGTAAATCACCACTCTTGTTATAAGTGTTGTTATTCCCCTAATTGGGTAAGTGTGCACAATTATTAGTTTCGTTAGGATTTCTAGACATTCCATTTAATCTTGTGTGTAACATTATCTAGGTCCACATTTCAGTGCTTGTACCTCTGTCTCCAGAATCTAGCCTTGGTACCTAGCTATGTATCCACGCTGTTAATCTGTATTGCACTGCCTACCTACATCTTTGTAATCCACGCCTTGCAGCTTGAATAATAGATGCCTAACCGCTATTGTACCTAGCTTGGGGCAAGATGATGCTGCGTGGATTATCCAGCATTATTATTATTTTTGTATTATGTAACGCTAGCCATTCACGCTGTTGCCTACATACCTACCTATAATCTAGCAATCACTGTTGCCTACATGCCTACCTAGTTTTAGTTGATAAGCACAGTGTTCATTTCTAGCTAGCCTATCTTATGTACATGCCTATGTGCCTGCTTTGCACCTACACGTCTGTGTGTATGCCTATGTGCTACCTACCTACGTAGGTAGATTTAATTCTAATATTCTATCATTGTAAACTCCGATCTGTCTGACCCCTGTCTGACCGCCACACATCATACGATCCATTCTTACGGCCTTCCTAGTAGTGACGTGGTATCGCCTGCGGCGGTCGAGAACAGGATCATGAATATCGGCAGAGACTATAACTAGAACATTGATTCCAGGGAACAACGCCTATACAACAACGCCTATACAACAACGCTTGGGTTCATTCAACCAAGGCGGGTGTGATGACTCACTCGGCGGACTATGGGAACCCTTTGTCTTCCCCTTCGCCGACTTGGAGGCCATCACCACCCATCTATGGAACAACACTAGGAGTATGAGCTCACCATAACAACGCCTATACAACAACGCTTGGGTTCATTCAACCAAGGCGGGTGTGATGACTCACTCGGCGGACTATGGGAACCCTTTGTCTTCCCCTTCGCCGACTTGGAGGCCATCACCACCCATCTAAGGAACCACGCTTGGGCTCACCCAACCAAGGCTGGTGTATTAACTCACTCGGCGGACGTGGGAACCCTTTGTCTTCCCCTTCGCCGACTTGGAGGCCATCACCATCCATCTACCTGGAAACAGCCACACCTACCCCGAATCGGCGCTCGCCCTGGACCCGGACCTGCGGCCTGAGTTCCAGAACCATCCGCTACAGGGAAGTGCCGTGTTAAGGCAAAGTGAAAGTTAGGCGGGCCATAGAACCTCTACCCTCTTCTTTAATTAATAAATATTTTTTATGTTAACTTTACCCATCGTCTTTGTATTCAATTTCCACGATAGGGTACCTGTAGGTTACACTAGGTTCATAAAATATGATATAGTTTGGGCTTCTAATAAGATTCTGTCTTGGTTTCCAATAAGAAAAAGCATGTTTAGAAAAAAAAAAGTTCTATGTCTATAGAAAGGGCATTTTCGATCCACTGTGCGCCGCCGCCGCCTGCCAGACATCTGTTAATATTTAATCTGTGTCGTTATTTCTATTTGTTCATACTCACTCACATAAACGGACTCACTCATTTATTTATTCATCATTCATTCACTCACATTCACATGGCGTAAGAAAAGCGGCAAATTGTCGTCGTCACGTTTGTTTTTCCTGAAAATAAATGAAAATCCAACTATGGACCGTGTACTCAACCCAAAGGATGAAAAGAAGACCATTTACGAGATTTACCGAGGTTGTCGGCTGTGTGGGGCCGGCGCCGGCTATAAAATGCCGATAATCCAAAGTGTTGTTGACCTCGAAAGTCATGGTTTGGAATTGAGGCAAAAAATAAAGGAATGCATCCAAATAGAGGTAATAATTCAAAATCCACATATTTCTCCTTATTTTGGCTTCACCTTACACATATAACCATAAAATGTGTTCTTTGTCTATGATAAACAAAGTAACTGTAAACAGAAACAGTCCGTTCTGTACTTATCCTTCGTCAAGCGTCGTGGTATACATATTTTGTAACTTTTTTACTTTCTCGTAAGCTCAGTGCCCTTACAAATCCTTCTGCTGCTCTCCCGATCAGATCAGTGCCTTTATTAAAACATACTAGCTTCTGCCCGCGGCTTCGCACGCGTTCTTTCTATGGGAACGTTCAAAGGTAATTTCTATCCCATGAGAACTGATTTAAGGGATAAAAAGTAGTGTATGTTTGATTCTAGGCTTAGAGCTACACCGATGCAAAATTTTAGCTCAATCTGTTCAGTAGTTTTGGCGTGAAGAGGTAACAAACATCCATCCATCCATACTTTCGCATTTATAATATTAGTGTGATGTGATTAGTGTGATTATCCACAGGCTATATAAACTTACAGAATAAATAGACAAATACAATTGCGAAACAAGAATCAGCTGTATAGATCATCCCAATAGTTACAGCGTGGAATGTACTCATTAAAATCCATTCAAACTTTCATCTTTCACGCCTAACGGATGAACAGATCAAGCGAGAGAAGTTATTGAAAGGCAGGGATATAGATGGTATCAAGGTAGCATCGAACAGACTGCATACTTAATCAATATTCCCCTCCAAAGACCACAAACACATTGCTCAAGATGAGCCGCGAGGACCTAAGAACAATGGTGGGCATCATCACAGGTCACTGTGAGCTGAACCATCATCTTCTCAAGACTGGAGTCACAGACAGTAGCCTGTGTTGTGGCTGCTTCCAGGAAGAAGAGACTCTGGAACAAGTAGTGGTACACTGCACGGCTACAGAGGAGGCCAGACAGGAAACGGGATTGAAAACTCCCATAGGGGCATCAAACCCCTCCACGCCTACAAAAAAGCTGAAATGAAGCTGTCAATTGCTAAATCAGAAGCTAGAATAATTATTTGTAATTCACAGGCAGCTCATGAGCTAAACCATTTTCCAGGTGAACCACACCGACAGGATGCCCCCTCTGATCTGCGAGCTATGCGTGGACAAAGTTAATGATTTCTATGACTTCCTTACGTTGTGCCAGCAGACCAACAAGAGGACAAGGCAGCGTCTCGGCCTGCCGCTCCAGACTAAATCTAGAGACTCTGTAAGTTTCTAATTGCTTCCTTTATAATAATTGTTTATTGTTTCCTAATCAAAAAGCAACAGGAATATATGTAATGATGAACAATGAAGCCTACTGACCTACGGGGCTGAGATGTGGACACTCACTGCTTTATACTATGTGCTAAAGCTTAAATGGCAATGGGTACACCTAGCTCACTGTACGTTTCAATGGTGGACTAAAGAGTCAACTTAATGGAAAGGCCCAAGTGGCAAAAGAAGAACAGGTCAGCCAAAAAAACAATGGACCGACAGCTGGAAAGAACTGGATGAATGTTGCAGAAGATCGAGATTGGGCTAAATTGGGGGAGGCCTTTACCCAAAAAGGGGTCCCAGAAGACCACTAGCACAACTACCTACATAAAACAAAACATAAAACAGCACCAAAACCTTATTATTATTATTCACTCATTTATTCTTTAATCTTGTCTAAAATACATTTATTTTTATATCTCGCTATAAAATACATTTATTTTTACATCTCGCTATAAAATACATTAATTTTTATATCTCGCATAGAAAATGAAATTTTATAATACTACAGTAAAAAATATTATATCGACACGGTGAATCGCCGCTTGAGCCTAGCCGTGATGCTAGGCTCAAGCCGGTGACTAGGGCTGCAGAGAGAGGAACTTCCTAACGATGCGCGCCGAATCCAGGTGTACTGCCTTTTGAATCTGGCCCTTGATCCAACTTCCTATTATTATGGACTAGCTGCGCCCCGCGGCTTCGCACGCGTTGTTTCTATGGAAACGTTCAAAGGTACTTTCTATCCCATGGAAACTGATTTATGGGATAAAAAGCCTAAGTTTTATTCCAGGGTTAGACTTACCTGTATGCCAAATTTCAGCCTGATCCGTTCAGTAGTTTTGGCGTGAAGAGGTAACAAACATCCATCCATCTATACATCCATCCAAACTTTCGCATTTATAATATTAGTGTGATGTGATGATATAGTGTGATTAGTAAACATGGTGGTTATGACTAAACCCCCTTGTTCCAGGGAGGCTAGTTCAGCAGTGGAGGTATCTGTGCTGATGAAGATATTCTTTCTTTATTTCCAGCCCAACTGTGAGAACTGCGTATTAGGAGTGACGGAGCCGATCAACACAGACTCTGACGTGGAACGTGTCTCCGGGCAGAGGAGCAAGAGGGCCAGGGCTAAGGAGCCTGTTGAACATCTTAAAATCAGGGTAGGTTCATTCAGATACCATTGTCTTGAGTAGGGAATCCAAACCCGCATCAAAATCCTGTAAGCCTGTGGGTCTTACGAGTCCATGCATTGAGCGTACGGGGTAACTAAAACTGTGTAGAATTTGCACCACCCCAGCTCTTCCCGCGGGTGTCGTAAGAGGCGACTAAGGGATATCCACTGGGGGCGGGCAGCAGCGCCCTCTGCAGAACAACAATTCTACCACCGAACTGCGATCCCCAACCCGCATGCCCAGCGTGGGGATAACGGGCATTACCCTCCAAGAGATAACAGCTAATAAGGCGCTTATCAGGGGGAGGCCTGTGCAGCAGTGGACCAACACAGGCTGTTGAGGTGAGGAGGTGAGGCTTAACTAAAACAATAACGTTTTATTAGCAGTCCTCAATTCTCGCGGATCCCGCACGTGTAATCCCGCGTTACCGATCCCTCAGGAACGGTGTGGGATCCCGCATTTGCGGGACTGGATCCCCTTTGAATGTAGAGATTCCGTAAAACATTGGTGTTAAATCAAATGTCGCCGAAACTGAACTTAATTTGATAGGACTAAGAATGTTGCCGTCTTTTTCATAGCGATCGAAATACAAAGTGTTCGTCGTCCCCGGTGGATATCCCTTAGGGTCAATTCACGCGTACCACAACCACACCACGTCGCAGCGACATAATGTGGTCAAGCTGTGGTTACGTGTGAATAGTGCCGCAGCGGCTTTTTGCAGTTGGCGTGGCGGCGTTGCCGTCGCGATGTGATTGCGATGTGTTTGTATTACACAGGTGGTCGATAACAACGTCAAAATGTGGTACGTGTTGTAATATTCATTTTCAATACAAAATATACGCCCGACCACATGGCGTCGTTGTGGTGTGGTTGTGGCTGTGGTGTGGTTGTGGTACGTGTGAATTGACGCTTAATCGCCTCTCGAGACACCCGCGGGAAGAATTGAGGTGGTGCAAATTCTAAGCCGGCTCCACACAGTTTTAGTTAAGCCCGTACGCTCAATTGCATGGACTCGTAGGACCAACCCACAGGCTTACAGGATTTTGATGCGGGTTTGGATCAGGTCACGATCATCTGGCTGTTAGCCAGTCAAAATCAAATGATGGCTCTAATCTTTTTCCGACACCTCTAACTAACATGCGTATGAATTAGTCAGGTACCTGACGGATCGAAAATGTGGTGGCGCATTCCCATACTGACTGGAAGGTTCCGGGTTCGAGTCCCGTTTATGGATCATATATTTTTTTGAAATACAAATGCTTTAATTATTCCCTAGATGTGTGAAGCACGATTAAAACAAAGTACCTTAATTTTTCTGCTTTTTAACCCATCCTTTACCTTACCATATTAGATAGACACAAAAAAAGAAGTAAGCAAGTTAGTTGCGTCAAAGAAAAAAGACACCATGTTACAAGATATGGCAGAAAAAGCAAAAAATGAAGTCAGCATGTTAACAGACAAGGCAAAGAGAGGTAGCAAGCAAGCTTTACAAGAAATTCCGGTGCCAGTGCTGCTAAGTCTGAAGAATAAGGTCTTGAAATCGAAATATAACAAGGTATTCATTCATTATCGTTCGTTCATTATTTACTAGCAGCTGCCTGCAGCTTCGCACGCGCTTAAGGCGCTACCCCGACCCAAATCAGCGCCACCACCTATTTTATTTAATTACTAGCTGCGCCCCGCGGCGTCGCCCCCGTGGAAATTTATGTTTCCAACTTTCTTAATTTTTTCTTTCATAAGAACCTTCTCCTGACAATAACAAACACAACAAAGAAAGAATTAGCGAAATCGGTCCAGCCGTTCACGCGTGATGCCGTGACCAAGGAAAACGGGTTTCATTTTTATATATATAGATTCTGTTAAACGAAGGAATTTAAAAAAATCGATTGGCCAGTTTGTGCTTCCTATCATAAGCTTTTTTTTAATGCCTCTATAAATGTTTTAGTTTGTATAGTGTAGGAAGAGATGCGAAGTTGCTCTTTTTTGCCACCATGGTGGCCAAAAAGAGCAACTTCGCATCTCTGCTTAAAGTATTCAAAATAAAACTTTTACAGAGACATTAAAAAAAAACCTATGATAGGAAGCACAAACTGGCCAATCGAGTTTTTAAAATTCCTTCGTTTAACAGAATAAATAAATAAATAAATAAAATAGGTGGTGGCGCTGATTTGGGTCGGGGTAGCGCCTTAAGTAGCCTATATCCAACCCCAGGATACCACCAACCTCCCAGCCAAATTTGATTCAGATCCGTTCAGTTGTTTAGGCATGAAAAGGAAACAGACAGAGTTACTTACGAATTTGTAATTAGTATGGATTGTATCTATTTCAGGTGGAAAAAGAGAGAGAGAACGGTCGCCTCGCTCTCTCCTCCCGTAGCTCCACCCCCGACGGGCACTGGGAGCGCCGACGCCGCAGCCCCGCCAGCAAGAGAACCACGAGACAGAACACAGAGTCAATCAGCAGCGATGTACAGGTAGGGGATATCTACCGGGGGGCGGGCAGCAGCGTGTCCTACAGAACACAATCCCCAACTTGCAGGCCCAGCGTGGGAGTTATGGGCTCTACCACCTTTTTTTTATCCTGAGGGAAATGCGCACGCATATCGTACTGCCACGGGGAGACTGTACGATGATGTGGGACTCTAACACCACTAAAACCCTCAGGGTGCTTCCGCCTCTGCCGCTTGTGGTAGGAACGTGGGGACGCTGACACTCATCCACGAACCCACCGCGGCTGCCCATCGGTCCCCTCACTGGGTGTGTGCAGCACCCCCTCTTCGCGACGCGCCAGAAACACATGACGCGCCGCGACCACCCTATAAGAATTGCAAGCTGAAGTGCCGTCCATACATGATAGATAGAAAATACTTTTATTGTACACTAAAAACTAAGAAACAATTTACATATGAAATGATTATAACCTAAGTGACAATTGGTCCTATCGCTCAAGAGCGATCTTTGCCAACCTGGTATAGATAGGATCGTCGGATACATGGGATAAGATCTGTGTCCATATCTCGCTAAGAAGTGACAACCGGGGTAAACGTGTTCTTGAGTGGAGAGTGCGACTCGGCAAACGTAATGTAGAACGCCCTCCGGCCAGGTGGGATTGCGAAAGACTGCAGGCAGATGCTGGATGCGGCAAGCTGAAGACAGGGCGCTATAGCGCTCATTAGGGGAGGCTTATGTCCAGCAGTGGACTGATATAGGCTGATGATGAAGCTGTGTAGTGACTGCTTAGAATTTGCCCGCGGGCTTCCTAACGGTGAAAGAATTTTTCAAATCGGTCTAGTAGTTTCGAAGCCATAATCAAACAAACAATCAAATCTTTCCTCTTTATAATATTAGAATATTAGTACCTATAGATATAGATGAGTCTTATTTATTGATTATCTTCATGCGACATATTTTTAAAACCAATATTATTTCGTTATTTCGTCATTTTCGTTATCTAGTACCCATAACACAAGCTCTGCTTCCTTGGGGCTAGATAATGCTGTGCATTACCTTATTAAGCTTATTCATGAAATTCTGTTCTCAGATTGACGATGCACCATTACCGGAACCAAAAAGTAAACTAAAACGGCCGAGAGAGAAAGAAGTGAAAATAGATACCCCTCCTCCTACTAAGAAAGTCAAGTATGTATATTTGCTACCTTTGTAGAACTTATCTATCTACTAATATTATAAAGCCGAAAGTTTCGTCTATGTCAACGTCAACAGCCTGTATTAAAAAAAAAATTGTTTATTTCAAGTACATGACTCATAAGATTACATTTAAAATACACAATAATAATAAAATACAATACAATGAAAAACTAATAAAAATGGCCAAAAATGGTATTAGGCCACTACTGGACGCAGGCCTCCCCCTGATAAGCGCCTTATTGGCTTTTATCACATGAGTGGTAATGCCCATAATCCCCACACTGGGCATGGTAGCCGAAAGTTTATGAAATGTAAAAAAATGTAAAATTTTTGTTACTTATGATCGCCAAAACTATTGACCAGATCAAGATGAAATTTGGTGTACATTTGGAACATAGCCTAACATAGATAATAGAAGCGTTTTACATAAAATAAAACGCATATTAATTTACTTACCTTTTTAATAGCTATACTTATGAGATAGGCCTATTGTTTCCCGCCACATTATTCAAATTATACAAGTATTTGTATTGAATATCTGTCAAAATTGACCTACAGCCAATGACAAGCTTCGTCCAATTAGGAATTGGCCAATCAGGTGTCTTCCCGCCACGTCAGAGAGGCGCGCGAGCGAGCCTGTGGCGCCACCATTTTGATTCTCCATTGCGTCGAATATCACCAGGCAGAATTAAAAGTTATAGCTATTAAAAAGGTAAGTAAATTAATATGCGTTTTATTTTATGTAAAACGCTTCTATTAATTGTACTGTCGCTTTTTAATAGCTATACTTATGAGACGTGTTTGTTATCGCCTGGTGGTGGTGAAGACACTCAACGCCAATGTGAACTTACTATAAGAAATGTTATAATCGTAAGATTCGTAAGCCACACAGTTTTGAATGCAAATTAGTCATTGTGACATTCAAACGAAATACATAGCTAATGCACTTGTGCTTAGAGCACAAGTATTAAAAATAGCCACATTTAAAGGTTGGCATGTTATACCTAAATAATAACAGTGAAATTTCATTAAATTTATTGAAAAATTGGATTTTGGCTCTTTGCTACTGCCATGCCATGATAGAAGGTTCAACCGATGCTAGTATAATAAATAAATTATACTAGACAAATACACAGCATCATTAGCCCCAAGATTAGCAGAACTTGTGTTACGAGTACTAGATGACTTGTAAACTTAATACACAATACAATACATTGGTATCCGTAAAATAAGACCTCAGCGGCCACGGCTCAATTTCTTTTAGAAACGGTTAATTTTGTAATTTATAACATCCTTGAGTTACGAAATCATTACTACAACTGTGAAAATAAAATTTCTGATCCAAAATGAAAATATTGGACTTATTGCTATGCTGGCCATAATAAAAACCTCACCCATCAGGCTGAATGGTCGTTCTATATAATTTAAATCATGTAGGTAGGTAGTTAAAAGCACTCTTCAAATTATTGCAGTACGTATAATAACGCACTGAACCCTTTTAACTATAGTGAAGCTATGCTCTTCTAAGATGTCCAGTTATGGCAAGTTCTTATAATGGGTTTCAGTAAATGATTAACTTTTCCCCCCCCACATTGTTTGGAATACAACGTTACAAGTGTTAAAATAACAGACTTGTTGACACAACCATGTTATGTTTTGCTCTTAGAAACGTGCCATGGGTAGCTTTGTATCTCATCTAGACTTCATTTCGAATATATATTTAGTATATGCGTATATTCACACAAGCATGTCATTCCTTGAAAGAGAGAAAATTATCGAGACATCTATAAAATTATGTCTCATAATTGTGACTACCAGGCACTAGATATCCTAGTTTAAAAACCAGCAATACATTATTTGTTACAATGTACTCGACTTGTAGATAGATACGTCACTCATTGCCAATGTACTTTCATCCAAAATGGTTTTGGTTCAAGATGCAGTCGTGACTGCTCCTCGATAATGCTAATGAAATAATAAACAGGAACGATTTAACGCTTAACTAATAGTTGTGTTAAAACATCTCTTAATAAGTCAAATTACTGACTGCATATCGCTTTCGAAGCGATGATTGCAATTTTTTCTCGTTCAGGATCATAGTTTACATAGCGCAACAGCTCAGAAGCTGACAATGATCGTTTGCTCCACCACAAAAATTTTGGAAATAGAAGTCTTCTATAGTGTAACACTATAGGAAATAAAAACAGGTCCGCGCGTCAAGGACAGAAGCAGTAAGTAGGTACTGATGTTTTAAGAGGTTAAACTCTCCCAGTTATAAAAAATTATAGAAATAAAATAGGTAGTTAACATGTATCTAATACAGTTGAGAAACCACTCATCAACTTATCATACAAAGCAGATAACTCAGAAATTCCACCGATGATAAAAATGTTTGCAGAGGGTAGATATTCGTAAATAAACACGGAAGGATTATTACCATACGATCGTACGTATCGATGATAAAAGGTTTGAAGAGGGTAGTTAGTCGTTTATAAACACGGAAGGATTATTATCATACACACCCCTGCCGTTCTCACAATCATAACTCCGGACATGGCCGGAGTTTAATTTTAAACCAGATATACCTTGTAACTGTTTAGCATACGCCAGACACTTATAGATTGTAAGCCTCCAGGCCAGTGCCGCACTGACAGCAATATCATCGAGTAGTCATATTTACTTGTTAGACAAAATGTACACCTAAAACGGCCAAGGTCGGAGTTAAAGCTGGATCTATGCATTTGCGAGGGCATATCCACGGATAGACACTGTCGTGACACTGAGGCACAATGACGGGCCCTTTGTGGAGGCTGTATACGCGACCAAAAACCCAGCTAGGAGTAACAGCCGTGCAGCATGTTGAGATTTAGGCAAAAAATTCTGTATTTTTGGTAGAAGCTAGCCTGATTATACTAAAAAGTATCCCACGCATCATTCCAGTTCGTGTTGGAAAAAGGGATAAGGAAGTTTCTAATATTAGTCGTATTTAATGTAGACAAACCAGCATGTTTGCATTTCTATGATTACTTATCGTGGCCTTAAAAATGTTGATGGTGCCCAACAGATTTTCATCTCGGGATGACAAAAATAACATTGAGGGTAGATAATTTTAGCGAATCAGTCTTTTTAATGCGACAAGTCTGGTAGGCAACACAATTTTGTAGGTAGGTAGACGGAATGTCAATCTGTTTCACTCATTGCTGCGATCTCATGAACCCATAGAAATGTTCTTAAATCCTCTCCTACTCATCACTTATATACAGGTTACATATCCTAAAAACTACGCGGATGGTAGTAAGTTTAAGTAACTGGTTAATTAACAATGTTGAATGTAAGTCAGTTAATCAATGAATCATCAATCCATCAAACTTATCAACCTGAGTTGGATAAGAAGAGGTTCTCACAAAAAGGTACGATATCCAAGGATGATTTTATCACAAGTGCGGTATACCAGAAGATTATATTAATCATACAGCTAAACGGCTTTTTCTAAAAGTTTATGTCAAACAAGGAAACAGACATAGTCCAATGTTACAGATGATAAATAATATTTATAATATAAACATCAATAGGTATCCGATACCTTGATAAGAAAATCGTCATAAAGCGGTAGTGCACCAAGCATATGCGAATTGTCTCAAAATAAATACTAACCGAGCGGAAGTTTATATAGATGGGTATGCAATGCCCGAATCATTATGGATATTAGTTAGCCTTCTTGGAAGTTCTTGTCAGTAGGTACGCGATACCCTGGAATTTTTTCATCACTGGTGGATGTGCACCACGATGACTTCCATTCAATACAAACTCATGATGTGGGTATCCGAATCATTATGGATAGAAGTTGGCCTTCCTGGAAGTTCTTGTCAATAGATACGCGAGGAGGTGCACTACGACGACTTCTTTTATCCAATAGTAACCAGTCGGGCCTTTCTGAAGGTCATGTGATCACATACTTACGTTATTGCTACCTTTCGACTTGTTGTTTGAGAAATATGATCATCACATCACGTCCATGATAATTATAATAGCTGAAACATATTCGGTGCGGCTGAATTTCGGCTGAACCCTGCGAGGGTTATTTTGATATGTATACTTGCAAGAAGATGACCATGACAATATCGAATTTTGTGTGTCATCGCAGCCCTGCGAGAGTGCGCAAATAAACCCTGCGAGGGTTATTTTGATATGTATACTTGCAAGAAGATGCCCATGACAATTATGTGCTATTGCAGCCCTGCGAGGGTGCGCAAATAAACCCTGCGAGGGTTATTTTGATATGTATACTTGCAAGAAGATGCCCATGACAATATGTGCTATTGCAGCCCTGCGAGGGTGCTAAAACAAACCCTGCGAGGGTTTTTTTTTTTTTTACTTGCAAGAAGATACATCGGGTGTGTTGCTTATACACTATTAATATGATTTTATTCCTTATTCATCCTTCAATCGTATGTTCTCGAGCGTGGACTTGATTCTGTTCGATAACCACAAACACTAGAAAACAAAATATGTAAAAGTTCTGAAAAAAAAAGAAAGTCAAATTTTGCCATCCTAGGTTAACACCTTCAGTGCCCTTGCAAAAGAGCTGCTCGGACAGTGCAGCAAATGGGCAGTGAATGGATAAGACAACCCAATCACGCAAATTATTTGTGACTATACTAGTACAGCAATATAATTTTTAAAGGCAGTAACAAAACATATTCTAGAAACAAACAAATTGTAGTTGATAGTAGATAGTTGTAACTGTGTGTTGTCTTATCAACTGATTCAGAAATATTGTTACATTCAGCTTGGTTTCAATATTATATAAGGAATCTTCCTTTAGTTGACATAGGATATTCGATTCTGAAAGCTAGAACTACATGGACACCCAAGCTTTTGAGTTCAGTCATGAAAAGCAAATCTAGCAGACGTTGAGCGCAGTCCACGTATTGTTTGCCAATTACTTATAATGTATGAGCAGGGGCACCAATCAAACGCCCTACGTAGGCGTTCGTGGCCCACAATGCCCAATTACTATATTTTAAGAGTACTCACGATTTTATTCCCATGACCAATCCATGTCGAACTCTTTCTCCGGCTGTTCACGGCCCGTCGTCGATCCCACGATTTCAGTGGTCGGAATTTAGCATTTTTATCGTATTTACATCTTTGCTAGAAAAAACAGTATTTCAGCATACAGGAACAAAAACCAACAAAAGACCGGAAAATAAAATTAACAAAACGAACGGTAAAACCGTTAAAATATCGTTTTAAAATAAAAAGAACTGCCGCTAATAATAGCGGAAATACCACGTGCTAGGTTGGACAAGCCTCAGCTTACGTCTTTAAAATAATGAAAATTACCACGTGTTTGCGAGCACGTGTTATTAAATTCGAAATAAAAAGTCACACAAACAAATAATTTACGCGGTACCACCTCGTGCGAGGTAGTAAAAGCGTTAGCTTTCGTTATAACAATGCGACACGCACGTGTCGTCAGTCTACGAAATAATAGAAATGAAATGGACTGATGAGTCCAAGGAATATTTTTACGAAATTAATTTCGCAAATTAAACTTTATAAGGTTTAAGATTGAAGAAAAAGGTTACTTACGCATTTTTCACCAAACCTTTACATTTGTGCACTTTGATAATAAATTCTTTGTGAATTAATGCACCTTCAAATATTATGTGAAATAGGTATTTCTTCAAAAGCGTGCTACGTATTGGAAGCACGTCCGTACTCGGCGGGAAACTAAACGCCAATGGAGAATCAAAATGGTGGCGCCACAGGCTCGCTCGCGCGCCTCTCTGACGTGGCGGGAAGACACCTGATTGGCCAATTCCTAATTGGACGAAGCTTGTCATTGGCTGTAGGTCAATTTTGACAGATATTCAATACAAATACTTGTATAATTTGAATAATGTGGCGGGAAACAATAGGCCTATCTCATAAGTATAGCTATTAAAAAGCGACAGTACAATTAATAGGTTATTATACCGAAAATACGCGTGCGAAGCCGCGGGCAGAAGCTAGTTTATGATATCAATGAACTTGAGGTGGTTGGTTGTTTTGGCCAACCGAAGTTAATTAAGTACTCGTAATTAGTCTATGGACATTAAGGGAGTTAGTGATTAGAAAAAAATTGGGTTTTTACTATTATTTATCAATCAATCAATCATAATTGATTGCATGAATGTTTGTACAAAAGTTCGTAATTTTAAATAGGTATATCCAAATGCAAACTACCTATTATGGTGAATTATAATTATAAATATCTTTAAATGTTAATTAAATTAAGTAATGTCCATTAAAATCCAATAAAAATCAACTGAAAATTAAAATCAACAACATGTAAAACATAAAATTAAAATAAGCTGGTATATCAATGAGTTTTAAAATTCAAATAAATAAATAAATAATGCTGGACAATCCACACAGCATCATCTAGCCCCAAGCTAAGCAGAGCTTGTGTTATGGGTACTAGATATCTGACATACTTAATACAATACACTATATATAATTTTTTTTATTATACATAGAAAACATTCAGAACAGCCAGAGCAAATATCTGCAGATCGTACAAACATTTGTCCCGAGGCGGGAATCGAACCCGCAACCTCCTGCGTCGCAGGCGGACCTTCGCCCGCCGCGCCACAGAGGTCGTCAAATTAGATAGTTGATAAGAAGTTTTGTGCACATTGTAAGTCATTTGCATTTGCTAGGAATCCTTGCGGAAACTAACTTTGAATCAATGCAGTTATGGAATCGACAAAATGTTGTTTTTAGTAAAAAAATTGGTTTTCTGTAAAGTCGGTTTACTGACGATAGTTGAACGTGACAACGTCTTAAGAAAATACTGATGGAATGGTAGCATTTGATACTCGATCAAAACATGTAAATGTACTATAGTATAGCAGCTGTCCACGCAGACGCATCGCTCACTCAAGTACGAGAGAGACGGATGTCGAGCGCTCTCGCTTGCACTTCAAGCCTTACATGGAACGCCTCAGAGCGAGGTAACGCCGCATGACGTCATGTTGAGGTAACGCCGCATGACGTCATGTTTTTTCGTGCGTGCAGCCGGCTCTATCGAATTACAAGACGTTGTCACGTCAAAAGTCTCTTAATGTCAATAGACTTCAAAACTACACTTGATTCGTGGATCGTTTCAGCGTCGGTTCATAACAAATCGCTTACAGAATGCGCAAAACTTCTTATGTGGCTATCTAAATTACTTGTAGAACATAAAAAATAGTAAAAACCCGATAATTCTTTACACGTGTTACCTTAATCAACAACTGTTCAGAGCCAAGCAATAATGCTGGACAATCCACACAGCATCATCTATCCCCAAACTAAGCAGAGACTCATCATCATCATCATCCTATATTAGTCCACTGCTGGACATAGGCCTGATAGATCATCGTCATCCCACCTGGCCGGAGGTCGTCCTACGTTGATGAATTTAACTAACCTAACTCCCTATTTCTTCCAGATTACCAGAACCAAAACCGAAGGAATCACCTAAACCCGGACCAAAATCCAGAAAACCCACGAAAGAACCCGAACCTCCAAAACCTGCTACAAAAGAACCCGCGCCTCCCAAAACCGATTCCAAACCGAAACCGGCGTCAAAGAAAGAGATCAAACCATCCCCACCTGCCCCAAATCCATCGAAAACCAAATCTAAACCGGAACCCGTTAGAACCAGATCGGAACCCGTTAAGACCAAACCCGACCCCGTTAAAACCAAGCCTGATGAACCCGTTAAGCCCAAACCAGCGCCAAAACCAGTGGAAACCAAGCACACTTGCCAGATCTGCGACCATCAAGTGAAGACCCCCCAGGGGCTGTTCCAGCATAATGTTGTGAAGCATGCGCCTACTTTTACTGCAGCTAAGTAAGTGGATTTGCTTTTATTGTATTTATTAATTTATTTTTTGACAAAACAGAGTAACTTACTTACAAAATGTGCAGTTCGTACATTGTTGTTACGAACTAGACTTTACACAATTAAGCAAACATAACAAGTGATGAAAAAGATTGCAAGCTAAAATTTAAAATTTACCGAAAACACTCGAAATTTTACATAACTTAATCCTAAAATAACATTTGTTACTAAGAAAAACAAACAAATTACTCAAATAACAAATAAAAATGACTACCAGATAACTGAAATACAATTGGTACTTTATAGCAACCTGATTACGCTTTGCTTAATTTTTTAAATATTGGTATAGAAAATGTACATGTCACTGTTTTAGGAAGAAAATTTCTTATCTATGCTTTCTCCGCGTTATGACCTTCAAAGTTACTTCCCTACTAATATTATAAAGGCGACAGTTTACACAAACACTTCACAGCAGCACATGTTGTCAAGTGTTTACGACGATAACGCCAAATCTACATAATAGACCGAGCAGAAATATTACACTGATGAAGTTGTGTGCCTAGAATAACGTTTTGTATTTATTAAATGTTTATTTCTATGTTATTGTGGGTTGTTTGGAAAGAAATGAGTTTGAGCACACTGAGTCTATTCAATGCACAGTAAACACGAGTACATGAAATTACATTTACGTGAATCTATAATCCCAAAGTAGGATAATGTCTAAGCAGAGGTTTGAGGAGTTAGCGCTAGCGATCGGTTTAGCCAGTAAAATATACGCTAGTTATTGTGCAATATGTATAGTGGTGAATTGGGATTAAGTTTTTCCCAGTTGACCACCAGTGGTAAAATGGGGTGGTTTCCGTCTCAATTGACAACCGGTGGCAAGTTAATGGTGGTCAGATTGCCGCAGGCAAAAGCTAGCTATAAAAAAAAATTGTACCTTCCAGATTCGCGTGCAACGCGTGCGAGCTCTGGTTCCCAACAGTGGAGGAGTGCGCCGGCCACCACCGCTCGCACCGCGCCGGACTACCCTACAAGTGTCACAGATGTTACGGCTACTTTAAACTGCAGCTGGAGTACGAGAAGTGAGTATAACGACCGAGGGACAAACTATAACGACTGGGGCGTAAGATAGCAGTACTATAACTACCGAGGGACAACGTATAACGAACTACTATAACGACCGAGGGACAAAGTATAACGAACGGAGCGTAAGATAGCAGTACTATAACGACCGAGGGACAAAGTATAACGAACGGAGCGTAAGATAGCAGTACTATAACGACCGAGGGACAAAGTATAACGAACGGAGCGTAAGATAGCAGTACTATAACTACCGAGGGACAACGTATAACGAACTACTATAACGACCGAGGGACAAAGTATAACGAACGGAGCGTAAGATAGCAGTACTATAACGACCGAGGGACAAAGTATAGGGATTATGGGCATTACCCCCCATGTGATAGCCAGAGCCGTAGAAGCGAGAATACTCGATCTACGTCTATCTACGCATGACATACGTATATATTATGCTATTCTGTGATACAGGGTGTACAAGTGGCGACTGTGCTGCTCCTGTTGGCCAAGAAGGGTCAAACTCAGCTCTGTGCTGGACCGCGCGTGCGCGCGGATCAACGATGATTTCACTTTGATCCTGATTAAGTGCTATCACATACATGGAACAGAGAACATCCTTAAAACAAATATCAGTTTAATCTATACTAATATTATAAAGAGGAAAGATTTGTTTGTATTGAATAGGCTCCGAAACTACTGGACCTATTTGAAAAATTCTTTCACCGTTAGGAAGCTTGCTTTTCAGGGAGTGACATAGGCTATATTTTATCCCGGAATTCCCACGGGAACGGGAACTACGCGGGTGAAACCGCGAGGCGATCGTCTAGTAACTTATAATATTGTTGCAGCCACTTCGCAGAGAACCTGTGCCTCTCGGTGTACGAGGTGCCGGACGTGCAATGCTGGCGCTGCTGCCACCGCTTCGCGACCAGCGCGCTGCTGAGCGCGCACGCCTGTCCCGGAGAGGACGGCAGGCCCGGCGGTGAGACCCACCGTCGACACTGCTGGACCATCCACACCATCGTGCAGCCACAACCTAAGCATAGCTTGTGTTATGGGCACTAGATGACTGACTGCCTCGTTTCTAGCGGTCAGCTTGTTCAGCCGCTGGTTATGAGGTCCTGGGTTCGAATCCCGGGTCGGGCCAATAGTTAGAAAATTCACAGTAGCAGCCCGGAGTCAGGAAGTTGGCGGTGTTACACCCCCGTACCTCGGAAAGCAAGCCGTTGGTCCTGCACTTGACCTCTCACCGGTCGTGTCGGTCTGCCGTCCCATCGGATTATGAGAGTGAAAGTATAGAGAGTGCACCTGTGTTTGCGCACACACATGTGCACTATAATATGTCCTGCGCATATGGCTAGTCTCCGATGAAACTGACCGCTGTGGTCGAAATTCGGCCATTATTATTACTCGATACTCGTAACTGATATTCTTATAACATTATATAGATCACATGGATCCATACTTCCATACTAATGTTATAAAAGCGAAAGTAAATCTGTTTGTGTTTGTCTGTTGCCTTTTCACGGCTGAACAGATCTTGATGAAATTTGGCAGGAAGGAGGTGAACGGTATATTGAGGACGGATATAGGCTACTTGAAAAGCGCGTGCGAAGTCGCGGGCAAAAGCTAGTACTTAATACATAACAATAACATACATACATTTTTTATACATGAAAACCCGTCAGAATATAATATCTGCAGATCGAACGTTTTTCCCGGAATCAAACCCGCAACCTCCTGCGTCACAGGCGGACCTTCGCCCGCCACAGAGGTCGTCATACTCAACATTCCATCAGCAAATACGTCTACTGGTGGACATGCTCCCCAACAAGGGGGAGGGAGGGGGGGGGATTAGCAGAGAGGGGGTTGGTGATCGCAGTGGAGTCGACAAATATACAAATCAAATCCTCTATTTCCATCCCATTCTACTAATATTATAGACGCGAAAGTTTGTAAGTATGGATGGATGTTTGTTACTCTTTCACGTAAAAACTACTGAACGGATCGTGCTGAAATTATGCACACAGGTAATTCTAATCCTGGAATCAAACATAGGCTCCTTTTTATCCCATAAATCAGTTCCCATAGGATAGAAATCACCTTTGAACCTTTCCATAGAAACAACGCGTGCGATGCCGCGGGGCGCAGCTAGTAAATACAATAAATGTACACTTAGAAAAGGTCAAATTATAAAATGGAACACTGACACGGAAATATGATTATTTTGATTTCTGTCGCTTCGGTATGTAGACTAAAGTAAAGAAGCGACGAAGAAACCTATAGCCTGTTAATTGTTAGCGAGTTGGAGCAAAACCAAACAAGCTTTTTTATCCTCTAGATAATCATATTTTATAGTAAGCCTTTCTGCACAGTAAGGATTTGACAATTTGTTCGAATTTATTTACTAATAATTTTTGCTAATCATTAGGAGTTTTCTTGTGGAAGCGTACACATTGCCCTTTAAAAGATACATTATTTACTAGCTTCTGCCCGCGGCTTCGCTCGCGTTGTTTCTATGGAAACGTTTAAAGGTGATTTCTATCCCATGGGAACTGATTTATGGGATAAAAAGTAGCCTATGTTTGATTCCAGGATTATAATTATCTGTATACAAAATTTCAGCCCGATCCGTTCAGTAGTTTTGGCGTGAAGAGGTAACAAACATCCATCCATCCAAACTTTCGCATTTATAATATTAGTGTGATGTGATGTGTAGCTTAGTTGTGGGCACAGCCAGGACGACACAAAGGTAGCTACTGCCCTTTGTCTGGTAGGCTCTCTCTCGTACGACATCCACAGGCTCAGTTGAAGGGGTATATTCTTACGCAACTATTTAAAACCCGTGTTTATTTCAGGTAAATGTAGTAAGTGTAATCGAAGCTACGCTCTCCTGAAGAATCAACTCAAGCACGAGGCCGCGTGTACGCACAAAAAGAAAGGTAAGCGTTTACGTATCAACAGCTCAAATCTGACCAAAATAACTGTTCTTCCGCACACAAAATAACTGTACACTTAGAAAAGGTAATTTTTTAAAAATGATAGCGATAGGTAGGTCTTTTTCGAAGTGAATGAAAAACATACTCGTTTCCTATGGAGCGCTAGGTACTCAATAAACATTTAGATATGAATTGAATTAGGTAGCCACCCTTTTCATTTAAAAGCCAATTCCTACTAATACGAAAATATTAATGTAATATAATTAATCTACATTATTTCAATAAAATAAAGATGTCAAGCTGTTCTTTATGATTTTTAAATTGTACTTGGCTTTAAGTTTGTTTGTAACCCTAAAGAAATACAATTTTATAATTTCGTATCTTTACTAATATAACTTTTGACGTGACAACGTCTTATAATTCGATAGAGCCGGCTGCACGCACGAAAAAACATGACGTCATGCGGCGTTACCTCGCTCATGACGTCATGCGGCGTTACATCGCTCTGAGGCGTTCCATGTAAGGCTTGAAGTGCAAGCGAGAGCGCTCGACATCCGTCTCTCTCCTACTTGAGTGAGCGATGCGTCTGCGTGGACAGCTGCTATACTATAGTACATTTACATGTTTTGATCGAGTATCAAATGCTACCATTCCATCAGTATTGTCACGTTCAACTATCGTCAGTAAACCGACTTTACAGACAACCAATTTTTTGTTTTATTTTTAAACTTCCAGGCGAAGTAACGATAGATCCAGAAGTCCAAGCTCGTCTGCTAAACATGCAGGTAAAGATATCTCGCTGTGACGCGCTGCTCTCCGGGCCGCGGGTCAACGTGGCCAGCTTATCACATGTAAGTGCATATCTGTTGTTATACCCATCGCGATCCCTAACCACAGCGTGGGGATTCTGGTCATAAACGCAGGCCTCCCCCTGATAAGCACCTTATCAGGGGGAGGCCTGCGTCCAGCAGTGGACTAATATAGGATGTTGAGTTTATTCCACAAAGAAGGTCTTGTTTTTTAGTTTTTTACTAACATCTCGTAAACGATGTATCATATAAAATTTTGTTCTACCACGTAATGAAAGCTGAGAAAATTCTCAACAACTATACAGTTTTTACCTATTCCCAATCGTTCCGCCAACCGCCTCTTAACAGGGAATACCTCACGGGATATGTTCAATAGATTTTTTTTGTTTTCAGAAATACGGACTCGACAGCAACGCGCGCTACCCGTACCTGCCAGCAGACATCAAAAAGGGACCGCCCACTGAAGCAATGCTGAAAGGCGACCATATGGTCAGCATCGACGATTCTGTCAAAGCAGCGTACTGGGGCAGTAACAGCAATGACAGCCAGAAAGTTGACAGTCTAACCTCCATGACGTTGAAATCTATCAATGAATCTGACAAGGGTGATTATAATGATGATTTAGCTAAGAAGATATTTAGTATTCTTGATAATTTAGTTGTTGATGATGGACAGACTAGCTGTGACTCCGATAATCCTGAGAAAGTTGGTGATAAAAAACAAAGTGATGGTGAATCGAAAGGTGATAAGAAAGATAATATTAGTGACGATAATGATGATTATCAAGGTGGATCCGATAGCATTCTTGATAAGAATGATGGTAAAAGTGAAGATTCATCCCGTGTTAACGATAAGAGTGATAAAATGGAAGTGGTTAAAGATGTTCCAGAATGTGATAGTGTCGTCTCTGGCGTTGTACGCGTTAACTCTGCTGTAGCTGATGTTAAATCTGACGAAACTAATGTAGATTCGGATAGTATTGATGTCAGTGATAAAATGGATGTCGATGCTGAGAAAGTGGAGTCAGGTCCTAAAGAATCAGAGTCCCTGACAATAGGTGACAGTGAAAAGATGGATGTGATTTGTGAGAAGTCTGATGTGTCAACTCAAAATGTTGATGTTAGTTCTACAAAATCTGAAGATACTACCGAGTTGGATAAAAGATTATCAGGTTCGGAAGACAAAACTGTTGATGACAGTGATGAGAAAAGCGAAGAGACGGATCTGAAAGAGAAAAATGATGATGCGAAATCATCAAAAGATGTTAATGATATAGCAATGGATAAAACAAATAAAACATTTCATGAAGATTTGAAAACTAGTGAAGATGTTGATGTGACGAGTAAAAATGGCGGTATAAATGAACAAATTAGAATAGAAACATGTCGAAGTACACAAGAAAAACCTCACGATGAAAAAAATTTTAGCTCTGTTAATGATAACTGTTTAAAAAATGATAACATAGATAGCTCTAACCAAGCAACGCAAGACTGTCCCTTAGATTTTAACAAAGACAAATTAGAAAGTGATAGTAAAGAACCTAAAACGGAGAAAATAGATGTTAATCAAGAACAAGCATATCCACCGTTAATAAACAACGAAGTATTTTCAAAAATAGACGAAATAACAAACAAAATCTTAAAAGAAACAGAAACATCACATGACAACTCGGCTGATAAAAACAGTGCCATTGAAAAGACCCAAACAAGTGACAATCACAGCGATTCAATAAGCCTGAACAGTTTGAGAAGCGTCAATGATATCGAATTACAAGATAAATTCAATGTCGATGACCTTAGCGATGATGATAAGAAACTTATGGCGGAACTAGATGCCCAGATCGGAGAAATCAATGAGAAACATCAGAAAAATGATGACGTAACACCAAAGGATCAGAACAAGGAAAAAGATCGAACGGCTGGCGAATGTGATGGCAGTGGAAACAATCATAATGATAACGCTGGGGTAAATGACATTGCTGGTAAAAATGATAAATATGAAAATCAAGGGCTCACAGACAAAAACATTAGTCCAGCTGTCAATATGAATAATCAGAACGGTCCATGCAATAATCACATAAACGGAACCGGTTCAAACGATCAGAAATCTAAAGATTATCTTATAGATAATCTGTTAAAAAAACAAGACGATCTGAAATCGTTAGAGTTGGACTGTATATCTGATGATGATTTTAATTTCGATGCGTGATGCGATGCAATATTTATTATATTTATTACTTACTGGCGTGGCGCAGGGACTCGAAGTGAATTTTGGGCTCCGACGGCACGAAATTCATGCAGGTCTTTCAACTTCGTCGCTCCAGCGGTACCTCGGACGACCAATAGGACTTCGGCCACTTGGGCGACCCATGTCCGCTCTGCTGGCTGCCCGATCCTCCCATTCCGACTACATGCCGAGCCATCGGAGTCTCGAGGATTCGGTTTCTTCTATGATGTTCGGCTCGCACACTAGATCTTCTATTTCTTTATTTTTTTTGACAGTTCCAGCTGGCAACTTCCCGCCCCAGAATTTTTCGGTAGACCTATTTTATCAATCAAACGAAAAATTCAACTTAACATTCTTTAGGCGCCGTCCCTTTATTCGTTATTTTGTGAACGAAACTAAACCGTCACGCTCGGGTCAGTTACGCTGAATAGGGTATACTCGGCAGCTGACGGCAATTTTCAATGATAAATGATTTTGTTCTTGCACAAGACTTCGTATAAAAGGTGGTGTTATGAGTTATGAGCTCATGTTTAACTATTGTATAGCATGCAATAAATTAACTCAAGTCTATGGCTTAAAATTAATAAATCCGTAATATCATAAAAATCACGTTCATTTAGCCACCTATATAATTTATTTTTAAATAAATGGTCATTTAATAATTTTAATTCATGAACTTATTATACATTTTTACACACACACACACACATTCAAGCAGTTTTTTTGATGTCTCGCTGATTTTGGGGTTTCTTTTAGAATGTTGTAAGTTTTCACTTCTTCCACTGATCAGAGTGATTATGTACTGTCGGTGCCTCTTTCTTACGTTCAGCATCATCATTATTATTATTATATTTAGCGTGCGTGCGAAGTATTTTAAATACAGAAAAGTGAGAAAAAAATATAAGCAATATTGTCGTAAACTGTACCACCATGCATCATTTATTCAGTTGTTTTATAGTCCCACTGCTGGACAAAGGCTTGTTTCCTTTCTATTTAATTTAATTTCAATAGCCCAGAAAAAGTCGTAGTAAATATTTTTGTTTGTTATTGTAAATGAGTATTGTTATGTTTTAGTTATAAGGATTCGTCGATACTTCTAGCAATATTATTAAAAAGAGGTACCCATACAGGATGTAATACAAATTAGTGCAGAATACTGAAGGTCATTCACCTGCTGCCACAGATTAATATTCAGTGAACATACCAAGCCGCAAACAATTTTTTTTGCAGAATTTTTTAATGTCCTTCCACGTAATGCCTTATTAGTGTTTTAAGCCATCCCAACCTTGGCGACCTCTGATGCACGCCTCCCCTTCTCGCCCCTGACGGCGACACAAAGCGACCGGAGTCAATGACCACGCCGCCATAATAGGGCAATTTTTGTAATAAAATAATAAATATAACCGTTTGCGTCTTGGTTTGTTCACTGATTATTAATTTAGGGTAGCAGGTGAGTAACCTTCTCCAGGGCCGCGATCACGGTGTGGAAAGTAGTTACCTATTGGCATTAAGACGGCTCAAGTGTTAGCAGTTGAAACTAAAGGTGAGTCCTCAGCACGTGTGCTAACACAATTGTATCTGCACACTCGAACAAAAAAGGCTCTCGCACGATTTTGAAAATCGTGCTGCAACGACTGAGGCGAGGCGCGAGGGCCTCGCGAGGTGAAACGTCATCGTGCTATCTGCGTCCCGCTCAATCGCGCAGCGCGCCACTGGAGTGAGCGGGATACAAATGGCACAATGCATTGTGCTGTTTGCCGAGAACAGCACAGTGTGCCAAAGGCGTCTCGCTCACTCGCGTCGCTCTCCGCGCGTGCGAGCAGGGCACAGGTAGCACAGTCAAGTGTGTTCCCAACGGTGGCGGCGACGGCGGCCACACAACACAATCGTGCTAGCACAGTGTGCCGGCTCTTTGAGCGAATGAGCGCCTCGCACAATCCTCGCCAGGAATTCGTGTGCAACCCACCGCTGGTTGAAACGTTAGGGTGCACGTTCACAGGCGGGCATCGGACAATCCACTGACAAGTGCGTCCACTGATCGGCAATCCGAATGACGTCATTCGCATTTAATGAAAAAGTTGCCTTCTAGAATTCTCGCCGGCATTTCCGACAGTCCGCTCCGTGCGGTGCGGATCTTGTATGGCAACCTTGGTTATTTTCTGTCTTGTCTGTTTTATCCCGTGGTTTTATCGCCTTGATACATAGGCGATACATAGGCATCATATATTGTAACCCATGTGCGGACAGCGGACAGCGAGGTCACTGTGCTTGTGTGCGTGGCTGCCTACCGCATTAATTTCCGATGCTAGGTTATAAAAATTATAATTAAGTATTACGTAGAGAACTCTAGTGTCTAGATAAACCTATGTTAGGATTTAAGACGCTATTAACAAATTGTAACAACCTTGAAACAATAAATAAATATCTATCTATGTATATTTAAATTGACATTTCCAAGTGTCCCTTGTGTTCCTGCGGCGAATAAATGAGTATGAGTATTGATGGGTCCAGTGTGGATTGTCCGAGGCCGGGCTGTGAACGGGCACCTTAACGTTTCTTTCAACCGCTAACGTTTGAGCCGTTATGCCAACAGATAACTATTACCACACCGTAATCGCGGCCCTGTACTGTGCACTCATTTGAATAACACCCTGTATAATGTATTGTACAGTAATCTTCGAAACTTGTGGTCCGATTTAGGAAATTATTTAACTAAAGTAGTTAAGGTACATTGTCCCTCAGCGTTATAGACTGAGTTGTATCTAGAATCTAGATACGAGCGAGTCACGGCCACGAAGCTAGTTTTAAATACATAGTTTTATATGAAGAGTATAAGAGCCGTGTCACACTTGCAACGCCGCGGGCGCACAGCGAGCTCGCTGTGCACTCGTGCACTGGCGGTTTGATAAGCTCTAAGTTTAGGTTAATATTGAATGTTGTCTATATTTCTAGAAACTAATATAGTTTGTATTTATGTAAAGTCTTCGAAAATAAGTACTTACAAGGTATAAAAGCTAAATTAGGGTACATACTCTCATATTCTAAGTAATTTTCGCTGGCAGATCGTATTTTTAATAAAATAATAGATGAAGAGCTATTTCGCATTTTTTATTTCACAAATATCCATTTTCTTTAATCCTCGAAGGGAATCGCACCTTCCGCCCCAAACCTGGTGACCTGCTGTCTGGGAACTCTGGGAAGGGAGCGAGGTCTACTCTACGCTACGGACTGCACAGATCGTTTCATACATAAACTCGGGTTTCTAGAAAACCGCCCTGAAAACAACCGCTACGCCGCCGCCGTCGTCGCCGTCGCCGCCCCGCAGAGTTTACGGAGAAGTTACCTAACCTAATATAATAATAGTTTATACGTTTTTTTGCAAATAGGTACCCTTCAGGCGGTCAGTGACCATTTCTTAATGTGACTTCATCTAGATATGACCTATTCTGGATTCGACCACATTTTATACGCACCAGTTTTAATGGAGACAATTTCTGGATTTGACCACTTTTTTATACGTCCACCCTTGGTACAGCTCACAAAAAAAACAAGTACAATCAGTTAAAATTAAAAAGTATTATTTCATTCAAGGAATTGCAACCCAATACATTACATTTTGAAAAGTTAAAGACATAAATTTCAATTCCAAAATGGGTGCTCCTATTACTCGGGTAACATAACACAAACGCTAAAAGAGCTGCTTTTTCTTTTCAATACAAAATATAGGTAGGTCATTTCTCATATGTACCTAAGTATACAATGTGTAAATTATTATTATTATAATTATTTATACATTCTATTACATAGAATGGTACCTATATAATTACCTACTCGCCTCGGGTAACATAAACGCTAAAAGAGTTGCTTTTTCTTTTAATATAAATAGGTACCTACTTCATTTCATACTCGTCTATGGAATTGGATAAGAATGGTAATTGGTGGAAGTGTTGATTTTCCTCTTCTGTACCTATTAAAGAATAACTCTAAGAGTAGGTGGGTACATACAATTTATTATCCTTATTCACAAAGAAAATTACAATCAAATAATAGAAATAAGTTAGTATTAACAATTCAAAAAAGTACCTAGGTACTAGGAGAGCAGGTTCATTGGAGATAGAAAACCAAAAAGTAGGTACATCGGCGTAAGATTCGACCACTCCATTTCGGTCTATGGATTTCGTAAGAGCCGAATAAGGAACCTATCAAAAGCAGCAGCTTCTTTCTGTGTTTTTTAACACTTTCACTGCGCGCACCAATCCGCCTGCCCAGTGTTGTGATTCAGGCAATAGGTACACCTCTTCGTTTGGGGGAGGTATGTACAGGCGTGGACGTACCTATGTGTGCCGATGAGTTATACTTACCTTTGTTGGGCAAGTCTACACAAACGTTTGAGATGTTTGCCCAACGGCTCAATGGGTCAGCGTAAAATTGAATCACAGAAAACACATAATGTATAAAAAAACATTAAAACTTACTTCAATATCATATCTCCTTTAAAATATAAAGATTTTCGTAATTATTGTTAGATTCGATACAATTATAATAAAACAAAAAAAACACATTTTTGTAATGCGCCTTGCGAAATAATTGGAGCAAGTTTAATATTTTTCCTAAACAATTTCAACCTTATTGGTCATGCTATGTTATTTTATTCATTTCTTAGGTTCGCTTTACAGAATTGGGCGGCCTTAAATGAAAAGAAAGGTGTTTGCGGTTATGGTTCTTTATTGCTACTCGCGGTCCGGGTAATCAAGTATTATCACGATGTTTTGTTCAGCATTACGCGCAGTTTCAGCATCAAACCTCTCGGTGGCCTTCCTGAGGTGTTCCACGAAGATCTGCATTATTTCCGTGATGTCATTCCTTTTATCATCTCTCCAATCTTTCATGCCGGCCACGATGTCCTCCCATTCCAACATGTTCTGCTCATTAGGAGGCAAAGCAGTTTCCAACGCATCTAAAAGTTCTAGAAACGCTACAGTCTTGTTGATTCTCTTGTCTACAGAACCGACTACCTCGATGGGCTTATTCCTACTAACGATTATGTTTTTGAGGATGTAGAAGACTGCTTTAAACATCGTTGGGTCGAAAGCTTCGAATTTTATCACGGTGTCTTTGAACCCTCTCGTTGTTATCGGGTCCATTATTTTCTTAAAGTGCGTGTATTTGAAGGCCTCGGTTAAAGCATCTGCCATCATTTTGATTTGTTGGTCGTTTGAGCTTAGTATTATTGTTAGTACGTCGGTTAGGAACGTGCTAAATCCCGAGCCGCTTCTGCATATGCCGAATTTTTGACATAAGTGTTGGTTTTCAATGTCCATTTTTTTCTTTATGTCGTTTTGGTAATGTGTTGCCGATCCTTTATTTCTCAAGTTATGAGTTCTTCCCATGCGACCAGATAAATGATTTACTAGTCTGTTTAGGATTCTGTTTGATGTCTCCAAGGTGTTTACTATCACCTTTTGACGTCCTAATCTGGTTTTGATATGGTGACGTTGAGTCTGCTTGACAAACTCTCCGAACTTTTCGTCGTAGCTACGCGCTAGTTTATCTATCTCTCTCTTAACTTTAGGTTCCTCAGCTCTGTCTTTTAGGCCATCGAATATCTTCATTGCTTGTTTGTAGATGTGTTTTGTGAAGTCGATTATTTCGCTATCATTTCTGATCTTCTGCGGGTCGACATATATTTCTCTGAGAGCATCCTTTTCATCATTGTCTTTCTTCTTTCTATCTTCATTTTTGTGTCGTCCATGTCTGCCATGTTTCCCGTGTCCAGATCTTAAGAGTTGCTTGTTTTCTTCTTCTTCGAATGCGGTTTTGTTAGACTGGTATTCCTGCGCTTGCACTAAGGTGAATTGCTTTACTTTCTCAATCATATCATTTACTATCTGAGGCACGTTCATGATGAATCTTCTTGCATCCATGGAGCCTGTGTCCGGGTTGGTGAAGTTGTCTGTTTCGATGCCGAGATCGATGTTAAAGCTCACTGCGTCCACTAGGCCGGAACTTACTGTGGAAATAATTTCAACCAATCTCATTTAAACGACGAGCTAGGTTATCTAACAGTGGGGGAGACTGTGTCAACGGGATGATGATAAAACGATCTCCGTAGTGTAGAGTGTCTGGGTGAAGGCCTGCCTCAGACGCAGGTTGTGGATTCGATTCCTACCCCAGAACGACCAATTTAAGGTTGAGATCTCCAACCCAGAACAAACGGTTAGTACCCGCTATAAAAACCTTCCAAAGTCCCAAACTTTAAAATCGATTGCAGATCAATTATGTAACAAAAATACAATCCTGGAAAACATAAACAGACTTACAAATAATAAACGCAAAGTAAATCACCCACATGTTAGCTTTTCATGCTATAAAACTATTTATACCTACTAGGTATATAAATTCAGATAAGTTTTATTGTATTGCTCACATAAAACAATATTGCATGCTCTGATAAAATGGGAAAGAATAACTTTGTTTTCATTCTTTGTAAGTTTACCTACCTACTGCTCTATAACTTACTAGCTCTAGAATACGTAGATTAAAGTAAGATTCTTATGCTTACCTACTCTTGAAAACAGTTTAAATATTCAAACTCAGTTAGGTACTTTAATTTCGATCTCATAAAATAAGTGCTTAATTTGATTTCTCAGTGTGTTGCTATTTCGTATGTGGGCGAGGCGCCAAAGTGGGGAGTTCTCTATCCAATACAACAAACAGAACAGAAGTGTCCAATCACACAAACAAAACAGAAGAAGAAAAAAGACAAGAAACAATTAAAGAAACGGTTGAAATAGATGGTGGTTTAACTAACTTCACAAATCACCTCTCTAAGAAATACCAATCGATATTCGATGCGCTGAAAGACAAAGCTGTAGAAAACAAAACAAAAGAAGAAATAGACTTTTTAGCGCGTAGCTACGACAATAAATTCAAAGAATTCTTAAATAAAACTCAAAACCAAAATATAAAGACAAAATCCGCGAGAAGAAAAGCAATTTTACGTACGTTTGACTCAGCGAACGTAATATTAGACAATGTAATCAACCATTTACAAGATAATTTGGAGGGTAACAGTAATGAAGATGAAATATCAGCTGGTCTCGTTAAAGATGAAGCTGCCAAGTTTGTTGCAAGGGAAAAAGAATTTCTTTGTGAGAAATTTAACATCTGCAGAGAAAGTGAAAGCTTCGCCGATTTCATGCTCGAGATATTAGATACAACCTCAAAGTTGAACCACAAGAAACTTAGAATCATGATAAATACGCTTAAAGGTGTCGCTAAGAAAACCGGCACTGACCCGCTCAGGGATCCGGTGACAAAGACAATGTACATTGCAGCTATGGACAGAGCAGACCATCCCTACTGGCTCAATATTGTATTTACAACGTTGAGGAATATTATCGAACACAAGAATAAGCCTCTAGCAGCGTTGGGACCTGAACCGGATCGTCACATAGTCGCCAAAACACATGCTTTCATAGAAGCGCTCGACGCAATGGAAAAAGTGTCACCTCCGACCAAGGAAAATAAAGAGCTGTGGAAGGATATTGAAACAAGTGTCAAAGCTTGGGCAGAGGAGAAGAAGAAAGAGTCAGAAATTAAAGATATCATGCAGAAACTAATGAATCATCTCAACAAAGGAGTAAAAAGCTTTTATGTAGGTGAAAAAGGCGTAGCGAAACTTGAAAACATAATAAATATTTTCATGCAATGACTGTTTTACGATAAATTGTGCGGGCGGTAATACCTGCCTAATTTTGATCAGGCTCGTAAATAAATTAAACGGATTTTCTAATTTTATTTATTCGCCGCTAAATAAACGCATGTTGGTTTTGTTGACTTGTTTTTCTTTTGTCGCTTTACTTTTCTTTTAATATTGTTTAATCTTATTTCCCCTTGACTCATTTATTTTCTCTGCTGCTTTGGTAATATTTTTACTTTCTTCTAGTTCTGCCGTTTTATTAATCTTGTCTGTTTGCTTTGTGTTATCTATCTTTACGTCTTATTCTCGTTCCTATCTTTTGTCCTTGTGCTTTTCTTGTCTCCTATGGTGATCTTCTCATCTAGTTTTGGCGCTTTACCTGCAGGTTTATTCAGACACAAGATCGCGCGAAATTCAATTAATTTAGCGGTTTTTAATATTTTTTGCGTTCTGAAAGGAACTAAACTACCACAAAATTAGTTTTTCATAAATATTATAACATTGTCTATAAACCCGTCTTAACAAATTTCGATTTAGTGCTACTTTTAGAGCAATTAATAATAAAAGAGCTTTATTACTAAACATCAACGTATTACCAAAAGCTACATTATATCATACTTTCTACATGGGTTCCTATTGAATGGTCATCGATTTGTGGTAAACGACTTTTCTGGTAGTTTAGTTCCTTTCAGAACGCAGAAAATATAAAAAACCGCCAAAATATTTGAATTTCGCGAGAATCTGTGTCAGGTTCCGTGTCAATGGCTCGGTAGCGGAAAGTCTGATGAGCCCTGCTCTGCTGATCTACCTGACCTATCTATTATATTATCTATCTACCCCTACTTCAACCCCTACTCCCACTCCGACACCCACCCCTACTGTTAGCTCAGCCGTTTAACCCTACGCTCATTCCTATTCCACCTTTTTCTTCTGCTGCTGGTTTGTCTGCCTCGTCTCCTGGTGCGGCATCTTCTAGAGAATTGCTACCAGGTGCTGGCGTGGCAGCATCCACTGTAAAAAAGTGGTTTGATAGTATGGAAAAAGGCTTATCGTATTTGGCATAGTATAAACAAGCCAAAAAAAAAATTTAAAACCCGCCGACGTTTATTGGCTGAACAGATTTTCATGAAACATGGCTAAGAACACTCGGGATAAAATTATCTATGACACAAAAAAAACGAAACGAAAATCGGTTCACCCGTTTGGGAGCTACGATACCACAGACAGATACACAGACAGACACGTTAAACTTATAACACCCCTCTCTTTTTGCATCGGGGGGGTTAAAAATCATTGCATACCTAACAATTCCGCACTCATCTTCTGAGATCAAACAAAATACAGTCCGAATAGACCCCAATTAACATGTAGGTACTTAACACAATGGAGGCGCAGAGAAAGCTGTAAGAAACGTCTTCTGTGCTTGTTTTCATTCTCATGAGTGATGCATCATTATAATTTGAATAATCACACAGATGCAGCTGATTCCAATAGAATATTTACAATACAAAAAATGATACTAAATACGTGGAGTATCCAACTACCAATTTATGAAATATGGTTGCTTACAAATAAGTAAGATATGCTACTATGTTGTGCCGTTTGTGAAGATGTTTGGCTGAAGACAACGCCAAAAGAACTGAATGGATCGGGCTGAAATTTTGCACACATGAAAATACGGGCCTGGAATGACATTTAAGCCTCCACCCCACAGCCGCGACTTTGAAGCGCCTAGTGTCGCGCGTTTTGTTGCGATGTTTATTTGCAGTACATTTTGTACTAAGACGCATATGATCTTACACACTGCTGCATTGGCGCTTAGAAAAACGCAGCGCAACAAATCGCACGACACAAGACGCGCTTCAAAATCGCGGCTGTGGGGTGGAGAGGCTTTATAGGCTACCTTTTATTCCAATTTTTCAATAGAAGCTAGTAAAAATATATCAAACCTCTTCAGAATTCTGTTGCATCCCAGAATGCTCCGGAGGATGTCGCTTACGCATTCAAATTGCTTCTAGCTTCTGAACAGAGCTCTGAATATCTTGCCTTTTGCCTTTGCAGAGGTAGCGACATCATTCTGAAACTAACCTCAACAGAGCTATGTGAACACATTTACAGTATCCTCGTATATTTACAGTGTGTCCAGGTGGTCCATTCAGATGTACCTAGATACCTTCTACTTACTAGTGGAGAAAAACTGAAGTTAAGAAAATCATTTAACACCTTATTCCTTATAATGTTAATATGCAATTTGTTATTAAATTAGACTTATGAGCTTATTTTATAAGCCTAAATAAATTAAAGTTATTTGATGTTTGAGTTGATACTATTTTCGACGCCCACAAAATTTTGACCCAGCATTTTGATTACAAATGAGCGGCGAAAACGTATGAGTGATACGAAAACTTCAAAATCCACTTACTGCAAGGTCAAAGTTGCATCTTCGTTGAAAGGTGAAACGACTAAATAATTAGTTTTTGTGCGGTGATGATAACCGGAGGGACCTTAGTGACATATAGTACCTATACGAAGTTTCCGTCTAGGAAGGAGTACCTATAGGTCTCTCTTTATATTTTAGGTACGTATAGTAAAATGTAAGATAAAAGATTTTTGCTATTTTTCTCTTTATTCTCTTTATTCCCCCTGTGTCTAAGCTTTTGGTTTCTTTGACGTTTTCCCATTTGTTTTGTTTGTAGCTTGATTGATATTTTTATCTTCATCCTTTTTATCATGTTTCTGATCAGTTTTAATATCACCTGTTTTTGTGACACTATTGTTTTTGTCGTTTGTTTTCTTGTGAACTGGCTTTTTAGTGATCATTCCCATCTCAGCCCCACCCGCTCGGGCCCCTGGGTCAGCAGTTGTTTCGGCGCCTTCTGGAATTGTATCTCCTTCTCCCGCTGTTGTATCGCCCATTGTCTCTCCCTCCTCTCCCGTTACAGTCTCGTCACCTTCCGCCGCCGTCTCTCCCTCTCCTGCCGTTGTCCCGTCCCCTTTCGCCGCCGTCTCTCCCTCTCCTGCCGTTGTCCCGTCACATTTTGCCGCTGTCTCTCCCTCTACGGGTGTAGTAGACCCATCTTTATCTCCAATCACTGTAACAGATATCGGTCTATTGCTATAGTGTTTCACAAAGCGCATGATTTCGTTCACGTGTACTATAGCATCGAGAGTAATTCGAATGTCAATAACAACTATATAACGCTGAAAAAAGAAGGTGTATTTAATTTCTGATTATAATCGGGGCAAAATATTGTGTTTGCTACAAAGAAATATCATTGAAAATAATGATCTATACATACATATACTAAGTATTTGTTGTACAACTACTCATTATTTAATTTTAACTGCTAAGTAATGTTTTGTGTAATGATATTTTATTTAATTTGACGTACCTAACTACTTTACATCTTATCATAATGTTTGAAGTTTGGAATCTATGTAATTCTGTAAGTCAAGTTTGAATAAATAAATAAATAAATAACAATAAATAATCTCATGTACCATCATTCACTCAGTCTCTCCTCATTAGGCCATTTTAGGGTTATTAAAGTTACGGTTCGCTTCGCTCGTACCTTTGATTATTTATTTTGCCATTGTCGAAAAATCAATTAAAGTTAACGGCAATATCACTTATAGCAAATAAAACTAAAATAGTGCGATATTCCTTTTTATTCTTTTAAGCCTTAGGCTTAGGCTTTTTTACATTTTTCTTGTCATCCTTTACAACTTTCTTCTCTTCTTTTCCAGTTTTCTTATCTCCCTTCTTATCATTTTTCTCGCTATCATCAAGCTTTTTGGTTAGCTTTTCAGTTGTAGCTCCCATCTCGGGAGGGCCCGCGCGACCTTCGGCGGGTGCTTCTTCTGCCGGTGCTTCTGCCGGTGCTTCTGCCGGTGGCTCGCCCCCTTCTGCCGGTGGCTCGCCCCCTTCTGCCGCTGGCGTGCTCCCTTCTGCCCCCGACCCGCCCCCTTCCGATGCCGAGTCTCCGCCTGCTGATGCGCTTTCTTCTCCACCCGACGATACCCCTTCCCCTCCTGACGTGGCTCCTGCACTATCTTCTGCTTTTCCATCTGATCCAGGAGCTGAAGATACGGCACCACTTTCATCCGCTGTAAATATAAATATATCTTTTAATATCATATTGGGGCCGATGAGGATTCAAGCGTTAACATAATGGTAATTACACGATTGTGTGGTAGATTTAGAGCCAGTGGAACGTCATTCCTTGGCTCAATTGGGTTGGTTCTTGTCGTTGGGAAGAGTCTGGCTTCTACTCACTTCTAGCTGCGTCCCTCCCCTGCTCGTCGTGCCACAGAGGCTGGGCAGCGAATGCGTTAAAAGCAATTTAATCAAAGGAAAGCAAAAATTTTTAGTTAAGTTTAGAAGAAAGTTACGCACGCTTATGTGTTCACTGCATAATGTTTGGTATCGTACAAGGCAGTACTTGACCACTTTTCTTTCTTATATTTCCGTGCTTACCTCCTGAGTCTGACTTTGCGTCTGCGGAAACAAAATTTATTCATGTCATAATTCCGAACACAGAATTATTAACTCATCAAATATTATTTATTTTATATAAGCTACACATAAATTACTAACTTTTAGCTTTCTGCACACTTATAGAACAACGATTTTCACGATGGCGATTTTCGTCGAGTGCGCGAATGGGTACCTATGTAGGTACCTACGCACCTACACGTCGTCAGTCTTTCTTTTTCTAAGAGAATAGAATATAATTAGTTATTCAGGTAAAAAACAACATCACATTTCGGTTAGAAGTGCCTTAAAGCCTATGTTAGGTTTAACTAGACACAGAGTTCTCACCTGGTTCAATAAGAGGTATTATTATAAATAATAAATAAATAAATAATGCTGGACAATTCACACAGCATTATCTAGCCCCAAGGTAAGCAGAGCTTGTGTTATGGGTACTAGATAACTGATATACATAATAATTTATATCGTTTGCACATCACAACAACGACACAAATATTTTTTAGGGTTCCACTCCACGTATCTCAAAAGGAAAAGGAACCTTTTGGAGGATCGCTTTGTTGTCCGTCTGTTTGTCTGTTTGTCTGTCTGGCCGTCTGTCAACCCCCTTTTCTCAGGAACGTGTATCGAGTTGAAATTCACATCAAATACTTAAGCCCGTAACCTCTTGGAGCCTCGATATAAATATAACTTCTAAGTTAACCCAATCAAAGGTTACAGCCGTTTATGTCCGAATATTTTGAAATTTCCAAGGAAATCACTCACATGCACATAAAACCTATAGGGTTGGTACTTCCCGTAGACCTACAATCATGAAATTTCGCATCAAGCATCGTTTTTTATCACAAGTACAGAGAAACAAAAAAATTAGGTACTTTTGCTTCTCGCCTTGAAATAGGGTACCTACTTCCCGTAGACTCTGAATCATGAAATTTGGCAAGAAGCAAGACAAAATAGTACAAGTAAAGGAAAAAACTCGAAATCTGTAAATTTGTACTTTATTCACTAAAAAAATTACTGTTGATTCTTGCCATGGACCATAGCATATAGGGTACTTCCCGTTGACCTTGAATCATAAAATTAGGCAAGAAGCAAGGACATACAATTATACGGAACCCTTAATGCGCGAGTCTGACTCGCACTGGACGTTTTATTATTTATCGTTTAATAACTGCCTTTCGAGCTCTTCCCATTATAACTACAATCTATCGTCACAACAAAACATGTGTTGTTGTGGACGACAGTTTCGTCTTATATAATATAATATATATATAATATATGTGGACACCTATAATATATGTGGACACCTCCATTTAAATATACCAGCCGCGATGCCTCAAACTGCACGACTTTCTGTCTTCACGCACCACACAGTGTGAACGCGTCCTAAGTGGCTGCAGTAAGGGAAACTGGCGCTAACGTTAACATGGTTAATCCCGAGTTAAATAAGAATAAGAACATCTTTATTTGTAACTAAGATAGAGTATTTTGTAGTGATATGCATTTAGTAAGTTACAGTTATTTACTAGGTACTTACTTACACATATGTAAACTTATAAACTGAACATGTGAATTAAGAACTTAAAACAATAGTAATAATAATAAACAATAGATTCAAAGTAATAACCGCATTTTTTACATTTTTAATAGTACCGTACCGATAGTCGTCGAAATAGTACCGTTACTAATATCGAAAAGCAAAATACCTAACCAACGAAACATCAATAACCGTTATTGTTAAATAACTATCATCAAAAGCAGTGAACTGTTATTGTGAGCGTTGTAACTCACTTTTGCTAACGAGGCCGACGAGCAGACACAACAACGGGTCCCTGCCTTCTTTTTCGCAACCCCCCGACTCCCCAGCGGGAGTTGTGTCTCCTTCGGGAGCCGACGATTCTGAAAGTTTATACAACGTCTTAACGAATAAGTTTGATTTGATGCTATTTCGGTTTGGTTATACTAATGTAGATTATGTTCAAAAACTAAACTTTACTCATTTGACAGCACTTAAAATGTTGCCGTCGTTTATTTCGATTGTAAAGAAAGGGTCGAAATAAAAACGGCAATATTTTTAGTGCTTTCAAGTTAGTTTGGTTATTGTAAGTACCGAAACGACACCAATAACTGTTTACGAAAGCAGCTTTTTTATGCCTTATTTCATTATTACGTTGTATAAACTCAGACATTTGACTTGAAATCCTTAAAATTAGTGGGTTCTTGGTCTAGAAATTTTTGGTTTTTTTAAACGCACGCTTATTACTTTGTAAATCGCCATCGTGAACACAAGTAGGTATTTTACATTTTATTCTTGCTATAAACTGTTTATGACAACAACATCAAAAGCTAAAAGTTGGTTTTTAGACATTAGTTGAAGAAAGAAAAACTTACCACTACCGCCACCGCTACCGTCGCCGCCGCCGCTGGCAGGGGGGTTGTCGTCGCAACTGAAAAATAATTATTAGTTAGCGGCAACCAGTGGTTTCTCTGAGAAAAAGTCTTCATTGTAGTAGTGTAATGAAACGACCGAGCCTGGATCACAACTACTTTACTAACGCCTAGAGGGTAGGTGGTACTTACATAGTCCCTCAACGTCTTCCCCTTTAAAAATATACCAACACCATAAAATAAAACAAAACTGTTACCCTACTTCAATTCTAAACCTATTTGAAAACACAAGTAGACTTATTTATCTAGTCCCCATTTAATTAATTCTTACAATTAGGTACTGCGTAGGGTTGGAGGTTAATAATCGAAACTGTCACCTAATGCTCACTTTTCGCTTGTGGGATGAAAATTTGGGTCGAAACAACACGTGTCGTTCTGCTCAGTTCGTACTCATCATCATCATCATCCTCACCCGACTCGTACTCGACAGATACAACAATAGGATTACATCTTAACATTCTACTGGCTCACTAACAAGCATGCTCTTAATTAAATGTCGTCGGTTGCGTCGTTAAATTCCTAATCTATTTTTTACGATATAAGAACGCGGAGTTAGGCGCTTTGCCCACTATTGTGCCACGAACTCTTTTGTTATTATTTTCGCACATGATTACGTCCTCGCCGGCATTTAACTCAGGCAATGCTTTACTAGGTTGATCATAATAGATCTTGCTCTTTTTCTGTTTATCTAGTAAAATTTGTTTGTTAATTACAATCATTATTTTGTATTAACAAATCCGGGTGAACCGGAAGTCTACAATTTAATCGTCGTCCCATCATAAGTAGCGTGTATAGTACGCGCGCAGCTCGAACCCCACTCACCCTGAAGAAGTCCCTCGTAACGGATGCAATGTTGTGTTCTTCTATCTAACGCATATAAGGTTCGTAGTTGACCCGCTAACGTCCGAAATAGAAGTGAAACTCACGAAATCTCCATGACCTCTTTGGTGACGGGGCCGTCTTTGGTGCCAAAGGTCGCCAGGTAGGCGCCGGCGTACAGCAACGAGAAGATAGGGATGCGGATGAAGATTATCATGTTGGCCACCTGGGAACGGTTGACAATTTACATAGAACCATTTTATTAAGAGCTGCTTGGACGGCGTATGAAACCAGTCGGACGCAATCAATTTAATATTTTCTTTGTCTCTTTATTATTTAGATAATAAAGAGTGTAATCTAAGTAAAATCTGTAGATATGGTACGTTCTTCCAGCGCTAACTCAACAAAATTAAATGGCCTGTGTTGTGTTACATCAAAACGCAAAGACATGCTATTACAAATCTTTTGAATTATACCTACCTAATGAACAACAAAAATGGAAAGACGTAGGTACTTGGACCAAAGTGCGACCGAAACAACAAAACGCACGAGAAGCCATCCAATTTCGAGAAGCTAGTACCTCATCTCCCCTTTTATACTATCGATGGCAGTAGATGTACTACTTTAAGTCCTAGCATATAAAAAAGCCCGAAAAAGGCGAGCAAAGCAGCAGGCAGAAGCCTGCTGCTTTGCTCGCCTTTTTTCATCCTGCTGCTTAGTCCGGTTTTAATTATTGAGACAGATTGTAAACTCACAAAGAACATGCAGCGCCTGCCGCCCTGCACCTGAGGCTGCACGTCGAAGAACCGCCGCGAGTTGACTTCTTGATCCAGAGGAATGCCGTTCACTGACATCTGAGGGGACAGTTGAATAAGTTAGTAAATAATAAATAAGGTATTGAGAATGTAAGCTGGTTAACTATGAACCTAGTTTGTGTTGGAAGAACACCAATGTTTCATTATTGACGATGGACTTTGGTTATTAAAAAAACGCACGTATTCACACCGCATCAGCTCAGCAGAGCTTGTGTTATAATTAATAAGGGGACATGTCTACACAATACAACTCAAGAATTTCATTCAATAGTGCTTTTATCTACCCTCTTTAAATAGGTACCTATTCTGTATTGACCAAAATGTTTTATCGTAATCGTTAAAAGTTTTCATTATGAATGTAAGCGGGTTAACTACGATCCTTATTTGAGTTGGTTTAATCCACTTAACTTAACACTTTTTGTTGAATTCTGCCTTATGTAACTAAGAGGAGCGAAACCTCCTTGTACTAGACAAGTATTCTCTATTTAAAAGGAGCCTTCAAAAAACTGTATAAGATAATCATGGACTTTGTGAACGAAATAAAAACATTTATATTTGTATTTGAGAACATAAGGGTCCACGCACCGTAGGTAGATGGTATTTTCAGCCGTAAAATAACGATTCAAACTACCGACGACGGTGGAAAACAAAACAGTTGTACCTACGTCGGAAACGTTGCAAAATTCTTAAACGTTAGGTATTACTAGCTTTGGCAACGTTATATGATTTGAAAACATTTGTTATTGTTAGTTTCACGACATTTACGTTTTTTGAAAGAAGACAAAATCATGAATGAATTTACTTTCAATAATATTTATTTTCATTCAACACAAACTAGGTTCTTAGTTAATAATTATAAATACCAATATAAATAATAATATGAATGGTGTTATGAAAATTATTAGAATTTTTTTTTAACCTTTTGTACAGAACAGTCGCCAGTGCACGTGTAGGGTATTTGCTGATCAAACGGCTCTCCGTTCACAGGCGCACTAATCTTCACCGCACTCTTCGGCAGTGTCACATCTATAACATACTCGTATAGTCAGGATATAGCCAGATGAATAAACAAACGATTATAATATCTTTTTTTTAAATAGGTTAAAATAATACAGGGTCATTAGTAACACTGACGCTGCCTGAACTGTAGGTTCTGCCCACCTTCACGAACACGTTTGTGAAGACGCCAGGTCTTAATTGTTAAGTTTAGTATTCGTAGTAGGTTCATTAATAATCGTTACTAAGAGGCTTTCTTTGAAACTTAACTTAAACGCGGCTCTGCACTGAATTAACATTAAAATTAATAATATAAATAGTTAAATTTACAATTAAAAATGTAATCTAGATTTAAAGATTACATAAACCCCAGAGTAAAATGTGAAATAATAAATTACAAGTTAATTGCTTAAAAGTTCTAAGAAGCCTATGGCTTAGAAAACGCTGTAAATGTTTTTACGATGTATTTTTTCTAGGTATTTAAACTCACACTGGAAATGTACCGTCTACTATTTTTATTTAATTAAGAAATTTTTAAAAATTTACTGAATTAACATTGCAACACTTAATTTGTTAATTTGTTTTGTTAATTTGGTAGGAGTAAGAGATCGGTCATAATTAGTAATTCATTGGGTTCAGGACAAACGAGTTTTTTTCATTTTGTGTCAGAGTAGATCAACAACAATAAAATTATACCTGGTGTCTTCATGAACTTGTTCGTGATGATGGACAGAACCTGCAGTTTACGCAGTGTCAGTGAATTACCAATAACCCTGTATATTTATATGTAAGTATCTAGGGGCTATAATATAAGACTAATAAAGATTTGAAAACTGTAGTAATACATATCTAAATGTGTCTTGAATGAAAATAGATAAATTCGTTGAACTACAATAGTTTTTCTACTGACGAAGACGTTGGCCAACAGAAAAACCGTTATTATAACCGTTATTTGTAACGATTATTTTGGTACTTACCAGGCGCTGGAAGAATAATGGATAGGTGTGTTAAATTAGGTTTTTTATAGATCACAACAATTATTTTAAAGATAGGTCATAGGTACTTACAGTCATCTGAAAAAATAATATTTTGTTCACTAATCTGTTATTTTGATAAAACAGTAAGTAGGTATTTTAAAAATTTTTTGTTCTATGGGAGGTACCTCGGCAAAGTAAAAGCTAGGTACCTACTCGTAGTCGCGTAGATAAGGAATGGTAATGAAAATTTCCGCTTAAATCATATATCGAATATGTATTATGATTATGATCTAAACGTGACATAATTTGCTTGTTTTGAAAAACTAAGTTGTCGTTCTTTTGGCCGGTGTATACCTACGCAGCGCAGAGCTTGTGTAAGGTTTACTAGATTGAACTGTTTTATTCTATAAATTCATACATGGATAATTATTTTTATTTTAATATACCTACCTACACCAAAAATACCCAGAACCAACATTTGTCCCGAGGCGGTAATCGAACCCACAACCTCCTGCGTCGCAGTAAGGCTTATATTCCAGACAATGTTTGTAAACGAACTTACATACTTAACCTAAAATCCACTCTGGTGTCGCGCGACTTTTGGGTCTTTTAATACACATTGTCGATTTAAGATCCTTCCTACAATAGATATTGCATACATTTTAATCTGAAACTCGAAGCCAAGCAAGTGAGTGGTTTGTGTCGTGGTTAATTTACAAATATTTCACATGGAGTTTGGCTAGTGTATAGTAATATGTACTCACTCTGAATTAAAGCCACTTCCTTTCTGTAAATATTTTCTTTGCCGTCTTTGAAGAGGCCGGTGTACATGCAAGCATTCTCGTCTTCGAAGCTACAACAAATAAAAATCTATAAAAAAAATTGAGAACAGATAGAATTCATACAGTTTTTAAAAGCCCTCATATAATGAAAATTTATAGCTATCTCGATAACGTTTCAAAGCGACTTTATTATCTATGTACCTATATCTGGCTACAAAATTAAAGTTCAGAGCTAAAACAAACTGACATGGGAAAGCTATGCGTGTAGTTCCGAGGGACATCCCTCGGAATTACTCGCATAGCTTTGACTTGTACTTAAAAAATCAATTATTAATTAATCGATTGTTTTTTCGGCATGAAAAATAGATTGCTAAATAATTGATTTTTCTTTGTTTCCTAATTGGTTAATTAATTCCAAAATAAACGCCAAAAATATTACTTATATTAATCACAGTTTTATTAATTAAAGATAAACACCAGAAATAAGAAGTTTAGAAACAATCAACACAAATCAAAGTTTTAGAATAGGTAATCAACATATAAATTAACAAAAGTAAGTTAAGTGCAGCCAGTGTCTTGGGGACGCTTCCGACTGGTGTTGATATGGATCAGTTGAGCTACCTGTAGACTGTTTACAACAGTCAGCAGTTAGCACAATTGTTTCGATTGTAAATACTAGTATAATTGTGAATAAAGACCGTGATACAAAAGTAAACTATTCAAATAAAAAAAACTAGAAATCCCTAGGCAATGAGTTTAAGAATAAGAGCTTAGATGAGCGTTTGGACAATATTCGGCTCCTGGTCTTTTAATGTGAAATGTGTATTATCGATCGACTTAATAGTAATTCGCGCTCCGGCCTCTAAAAGTCCAAAGGCATAATGTCGAGGGGTTGGGGTGGCAGATGAAAAATAGATTAATTGATTTACCTATGATTATGAAAAAAAAACTATTATTTGAGATATTAAAAATCAAAATCGAAAATTCTTTATTTCCATAAACACAATAAATGTACACTTAGAAAAGTTCAAATTATAAAACTAAACACTGACACGGAAATATAGTGATATTTTTGATTTCTGTCGCTTCCATAAGTACCTAGACTAAAGTAAAGAACAAATGATTTCTAGTGCTTTTGCATTAGGGTTTTATTTAACTTTATTTTGTTTGCTTTTTAAGTAAATTAGGTTTTTTAACATTTATTTATATTTTAATTTATTTATTATTCTATTGCGTACCTTATCATGGATTGTTCCAATACTTCTGAACTATTTTTATCTATAGACTCCGGATCTGACTGCTTTGAAGACGCCGTGGATGATAGCGGACCACTATTGTGTGAACTATTATCAGAGTCCTTTGCCTCGCATAAACGAAACTTTAACATCTGCCATATAAATGCACAGAGTGTTCCTTCCCATTACGCTGAACTTCTTACAACTTTTGCAAGTGACTCAATCGACGCCATTCTGATAAGTGAAAGTTTCTTGAAACCAACACTCCCCTCAACGTCATTTAGCCTACCGGGCTATGTTCTTATTAGGAATGACCGTACCAACAAAGGTAGTGGAGGCGTTGCAATCTACCTGCGTGCAGATTATAAATACCGGGTTGTTTCAAAGTCACCTTCAGCGTATTCGGCGTCAATGGAGCACTTATTTCTTGAGGTCATATGCAACTCTGTAAAAATTTTATTGGGAGTTGTCTATGCCCCCCCAAAAGTTGACTACTTTGACACCCTTGAACACTTGCTCGATATATTTAGACCTCAGTACGAACTTTTAACTTTATGCGGCGATTTCAATACGTGTCTTTTGCGAAACGATACGAGGAGTAAAAAGCTTTTAAATATTAGCACCTCATTCAACCTAACTATCCTTGAACTCGACCCGACTTTTCATGTCAACGATAGTCACACTAAACTCGACCTTATAATCACGGGCGACACCGAGCGGGTTTCCACTCATGGCCAATTTCCTGCGCCTGGGTTTTCACACCACGACCTTATCTACGCCTCACTAAAAATAAAAACACCAAAAGCTAAAACAAGGGTCGTGATGCAACGAAACTTCTCGGCGTTGGATCACGAAAAACTACGCTTGGACGCTGAGAGCCTGGACTGGTCTGAGCTGTGTTCTACGAGTGACGTTAATCAAAAACTTGAAATATTCAATACAAATATTATCGAACTCTATGACAAACATGCTCCAATACGCCCTGTCCGTATGAAGCGTCGACCGGCCCCATGGCTGACGGACGACATTCGTAAGCTGATGGCTAGGAGAAATCGCCTTTATCGCAAGTACCGTCAAAACCCTAATGAGGACGCGTTCATAAGGTTCAAAGAAGCAAGAAATAGGTGCAACCAGGCGATTAGAAACGCTAAGCGTCGTAACATATTTAGTGTCATCGAGGGTTGTACGCCAGCTAATATCTGGAAGGTATTGCGTGAGCTAGGTTTTGGGAAGGCAAAAAGCGCTGCGGATTCATCTGCTGACGCTAACAAACTAAATCAACACTTTTCATCAGCTTCCGCCCAAATAAATGACCAAACCAAAGAGCAGACAATTGATAACCTAGCACAACTGTCTTCAAGTGTTTCGGCTCCTTTCAGCTTCACATCGGTCAACGCGTGTGAGATAGCGAAAATTGTCTCGAGTATCGGTACAAAAGCAGTAGGCCACGATGGCATTGGTCGGAAGATACTTCTCCCGATCCTTGACCTCGTTGCCCCTCAGCTAGCTCACATCATTAACTCCTCCATCTCAACCTGTTGTTTCCCGTCAGACTGGAAGAAGGCATTCATTATCCCTATTCCCAAAAAGGCGGCTATTTCCGAGTTGAAGGACTATCGTCCGATTTCCATTTTACCTTTCTTATCGAAAATAATCGAAAAGGCTGTCCACCGTCAGCTCTCTTCTTTTCTTAGGGAAAATAACCATCTCTCACCCTTTCAGTCCGGCTTCCGCCCTGCTCACAGCACTTCTACGGCACTCATCAAAATTACAGACGACATTCGACGTGCCATTGACAGCAAAAAGCTTACCCTCATCACACTTCTCGACTTCAGCAACGCATTTAACTGTGTCGACCATGATTTACTTTTGGCTGTGCTGCGCTCCTTAAACCTCTCTGCAGACAGTATCAATTGGTTCAAATCTTATCTGAAGGAGCGCTCGCAGTGTGTCAAAATTGGCGACATCACCTCTAATTGGTGCCCAGTAGGTATAGGAGTCCCTCAAGGCAGTGTGCTCTCACCACTACTTTTCTCAATTTTTATCAATACTCTTGTATCTAAAATCAGTTTCTCATCATTTCATCTCTACGCTGATGATGTCCAGCTTTATCTCAGCTTCGACCCCAGTGATATAGATCAAGGTATCGACACCATGACGGCAGACCTCAGCGCGATTCATCAATGGACTCAGGAGTATGGGCTCTCCATAAATCCTAGTAAGACCCAGGTAATGATCGTTGGTAGTAACTACTTTATTTCCAGACTAAACGTAAAATCATTGACACCCGTAAAATACAACAACTTTCCGCTACAGTACTGCTCGGAGGTCAAAAATCTTGGCTTGTATATTACTAGTAATCTATCTTGGGACTCCCAGGTTGCTCAGATTGGCAAGAGAATGTATGGAAGCATGCACTCTCTTAAGCTAATGAAAAACTTCTTACCACAATCTACTAGAATGACACTGGTTAACTCGTTGCTCTTCCCTATCCTGGATTATGCAGATGTGTGCTATCCCGACGCTACAGAGGAGCAGCTAAACAAACTGGAGAGACTACAAAACCTTTGCATCCGCTTCGTCTTTGGGTTGCGGAAATATGATCACGTATCAGTCTTCCGCACCCAACTGAAGTGGCTAAAAATCAGAAAGCGTCGAGATTTGCACACATTATGCCTTCTATATAAAATTCTCTGTAACCCACTATCCCCAAACTACCTCTCCGAATCCTTCAGCCCACTTTACGGACCCGAGCGCACAGCGCGGCACTCGAAACGGCTACAGCTTGGTGCTCCGGACGCCTGTACTGTAGGACACCACAAAACTTTCGCTGTAAAAGCCACTCGGCTATGGAACAGTCTTCCCATCGAATATCGCGAGGCAACCTCAATAAATGTCTTCAGATCTAGAGTCTATAACCACTTTCTTTCTCTAGAATAATTCGGTACGTAAAATATATATGTATTATTGTGTATGTATCTATTAAGTAAGTATTAATGTGACTAGTATTTATATTTTATTATGTTTGTATGTGTATTTATTTATGTTAATGGTAAAGACACGAATTATTAATTGTATATATTATTATTATAATTTTCTTGTTTCTCTGTAAATTTTTTAATCAAGCACTACCTACTAAATTGTTGTCCACACTACCCAAAGGTTAGCAGGTAGAGAATGCTATCTAGCATTATGCTCGCCCATGTACAACTTTTGTGCAATAAAGTATATTCTATCTTCTATCTATCTAAAGAAGCGACGAAGAAACCTTTAGCCTGTTATTTGTTATTTTTCGAGTTGGAGCAAAACCCGTCCCAAGCTTTTTTATCCTCTAGACTAGACTAAAAACGCTTATTAAAATCGTTTTTTTATAAAAATCGATTTTTATTAAAAAATCGATTTTGAATCGATTATCGATAGTCTTCTATTGTTGGGTCTATTGAGGGGGCCCCACCACCCGAACCTCGAGTATGTGCTGCACTTTTCGTGTTTACAGCATTTCTTTGCTAATGTAGGTACTACTATGCTCCAGCATGTTCTGGATCCTATCTTGTGTCTTTTAAGTATTGTTTAGTTTTTACGGTCCTTTTGTACTGTACTGTACTAATGTACACTTAAAGCTGTACGAAAAGTAACCGGCCATATTATCAACGACCGGTTTGACCCCTCCCCTGTTTGACCACCTACGTTTCAGCACACAACGACACGAAATCCTCGACCACCCGAGGTCACTCCGCGAAGCCTGTGAAGATCCCAGGAAGATTCTGCGCTTCTGGACGAAGTTAGGCTGGTTACACTAGCAAAACAAAACACGCACAATGGACCAAACCGAGTCTAAGTGCGGACAGAGTACACAATACAATATAATACAATAGCGCTGCTCGTATCATCGCGCCCTCGTATCAAAGCGACCCTGTATCTTAAGCCCTGTTGAAGCCTCTCCACACTCGCGCGCGAATCACGGCGCGGATCACGGTGAGATCGCGGTGCGAAACTGCCAAGGCCTCCCGCGCGTGGGTGGGTGTGGAGACCTTTTTGACCACATGCTTCAGGAGCCTGTTCCACCCCTCCCTCTTCCAGCACCTACCTAGGGAAGTTGAAGCTGACTTGTTTATTCCCAGGTACCACGGTCACTCGGCCAGTAGACAGCATGGTCTCTCCGTTGCACACGACGTCTGTTAGCGTGCAGTCGTCGCATTCCCACGTCACCGCCGCGTCGTAGTGTGCGCCGGGCAGGAGGGACGCTTCTATGCGCTGGAGTTTTATTCCTGTAGAGATAACGGATTTTGTTTAAGAGGGCACGTTGCGCGCCGTTTTGTGAATAGGATATGTCACTAGGATTTCGCGTTCATCGAGCGGGATATAGCATACCTTTTGGAAAGGCGAAAGAGCAAAAGTTAAATCAAATCAAATCAAAAACTTTTTATTTCCTTAAATTCAATAAATGTACTACACTTAGAAAAGGTAAAATAATTGTTTGTAGAAGAAGAAAAAACTGGCTTAGAGGTACCAAATAATTATAGTAATAACCTACGAATCAAAACATAAGTAATTTTGCTAAATCGCAGGGTTCCTGAGACCTCGACCAAATTATTTGTGAAACAGTGCACTTTCGTTATTTTTATCATATTTTTCGCCGTCGTGTTTCCACATTAGAAGAGCCAAAGAAATAATGTTAAATTTTATGGAATTCGTGTTTTTTACCACGGGGAACCCATGAGTACTGAGATCTAGATCTAGTTTGACAAGCAAACCTCTTAGGTTCGCCTCTTAAACTAGCTACTGCCAGCAACTTCACACGCGTATCAGGATAAAAAGTAGCCTATTTGTTATTTATCCCTGAAAGCTGAAAAAAAAATGTTCTAAATGTCAGATAGCTCTTTGCTAAATTTCAGATCGCTCTTTCGACAGGTTAAGTAGTTTGTGATACCATCTGTACCTATATGATGAAAATGGTCTTGCTATAACGACTGGAAATTTTAAAAATATCTGACTTACCTGCCGCTGCGAATTAAAAAACATATTTAATCAATAACTATATATGCTGGTAGGTATACCAAGGTACCTATTTTTAACTGTGTCTGAAAAGAACATACCATCCCCTGTAAAAACAAATTGGTTATTAGTGGTTTACAGATTATATTTTGAAGAGGAACCAATAAAACTAAAATAAAAAGTGTTTTACCCTCAACTGGAAAATAAAAGAAAATTCGCGTATAATACCTATTTAGAAGCTAAACAATACTGTTAGTTACACTTAGTACATGTTTATTATAAAAAGAAACTTACGTGGCGCTGAAAATGAAATAAATTTATTTAATAAATATAATAATCCAACTAATAATACAAAGGTACTCTTTTTAGGGTTAAGCTCGCCTTTGCCATTCGTTCTCTAGTTTTATGTTCTATTTAGTGCAATAAAGAATTAAGAATTAAGAAAAGGCGAAAGTTTGTACCATTGTTGTGAAGATGTTTCGGCCGAAGACAACGCGAGGACTACTGAATGGATTTAGGTGAAATTGCACACATAAAGATCTGGAGCTGGAATAACATAGGCTACTTTTTATTCTTAACCCCTGTTCCTTGCCTCTCGACACTCGCGCGCGGATCACGGCGCGAAATTCCGGGCGGATCGCGGTGAGATCGCGGTGCGAAACTGTCAAGGTTTTCACACTCGAGCGAAACAACAAATCGTGCGCAAAGCCGTGATATTACCGTGGCGTAAGTTAGGAGGTTCTCTGAGACGCAAGAGATTGCGGGCTCGTTTACCAGATCATCTCCACAAGATCTAGATTACCACACCCTACATTAGGTATCACGAGTTCTTACAATTTAAGACTTTCTCCTGACCGTACTTAGGCGACAGGGCACCGCCAGCCGCCACTACTCACAGAGGTCAATAATCAAAGATTTATTGCAGTCTCAGACAGATGTGTTTATAATCTATCTAACTCACTATATGACAGAATAAAGCGATTTGTTTGTCCACCGTTAACTAACTAAGTTAGTTTATTTCGCATAGTTGAGCGAGATTTTATAAACGGGCAAACTGAGAGATTCGACGATTGCGAGATAGGACGCAAACTGTGAGATTTGACGATTTTCTATTATTAATTTGAATCTCCAACACGAAATGAATAACCGTAGGAACTACTTAAATTCGTGACAATAAAGTTACGTGAGACTTGTCGAAACCCCGCCTCTCCCCCACTTATTTATTTATTTATTGACTTAGTACAGAATTACTTTTCTAATCACACTAGTACAGGAATTCATTTATGATAAATTTGATAAAATTCAAGGATATTCAATAAAATACAAATGAATTTATCGTAGAACAAAAAAATAATATTAATATATGTTAACAATGGAATAAAAGTATAATTTTTTTAAATTAAAGTCAAGTAAATATTGAATTAAATAGAGATATAATTTATCAGGTATATAATCAAATAAATTGTTTTATTTAGTACCTAACTCGCTAAAAGTCAGGCAATTTAGAGCCTACACATTTGCTCCCCTTGGAGTCGAGACCCTAGGTCCGTGGGGTACCGAGGCTCTTCAGGTTTTCAAAAAATTATCTGAGCGTCTGGTCGAAGCGACGCGTGACCCGAGAGATAGATTCGATAGAGTAGATTCCATACATCCGCAAATAGATCGCATTCAGGGATTGCATCCAAGAGGGCATTGAGAAATGAGTGTTCGTAGAATTGGAGATTGCGCATAAGATTGCCCACATGAGATTGAGTGAGATTCGTCTCGACCCACGCCTCCCCTAAAAGCTTCACGTAATTAATTTACGCGCTTTAAGAATACCTATACTCAGCAGCGGATGTCACCAGCTGGTGAGAGAGTTATGAGAGAATAAATGTTACCAGCTGGTGTGAGAGTTATGAGAGAATAAATGTTACCAGCTGGTGAGAGAGTTATGAGAGAATAAATGTTACCAGCTGGTGAGAGAGTTATGAGAGAATAAATGTTACCAGCTGGTGAGAGAGTTATGAGAGAATAAATGTTACCAGCTGGTGAGAGAGTTATGAGAGAATAAATGCGGTGCTTACTCTTGAGCGAGAGCGCGAGTATCTTCTCCTCTTGCCCGTCCTCGTTCTGTATGTTCACGAAGTAGTCTCCGAAGTCTGCGGCGTGCGTCTCGTCCAGGTCCACCTCCACGTACTTCTGTCTGGAACCGTTATTTGTAATGCTGGACAATCCACACAGCATCGTCTAGCCCAAGGTAAGCAGAGCTTGTGTTATGGGTATGTACTAGATAACTGAGTACCTACCTATTTAATACGGGTTAGGGTACAAAACATTATGGCGAATAGTAGGGTGGATAGTGGCGCCACTACATATTTAATTTTATAATTATGTTATACAAAGGAATTATCAAAAAATCGGACCGTGCGTAGACGATATCTATCATAAGCTTTTTTTAAATGTATCTTTAATAGTTTTGTACTGTATTATTTAGGCAGATGCTTGTTTCAAGTTTTAGTTTTCGAGTTTAGTTCCTATTGGTGGCCACCAAGCTCTCCAAACAAGGTTTTTGATTGAATAACACAAAACAAAACTATTACAGATACAATAAATAAAAGCTTGTGATAGGTATCGTCTACCAGCGGTCCGATTTTTTGATAATTCCTATGTATAACTTAATGATTAAATTAAATATGTAGTGGCGCCACTATCCACCCTACTATTCGCCTTAAATAAATATAGTTTAACTATACATAGAAACAACCAGAAGACCCGGACCAAATATCTGAAGAATGCAGCTAGTACAAAAAATTGTTCCGAGGTGGGAATCGAACCCGCAACCTTTTGCATCGCAGGCGGAACTTCGTTCGCTGCGCCGCAGGGGTCGTTGTAAAGATCCAGTTTATATCCATTCTTCCATACTAATATTATAAATGCAAAAGTAACTCCGTCTGTTTGTCTATATGTCTGTCTGTCTGTTACCTATTCACGCCTAAACGGCTGAACGAATCTAAATGAAATTTGTCGGTGAGGTAGACGGTATCCCGGAAAAGGACTTAGGCTACTTTTTATCCCAGATAAGATCGAAGCAGGCTGCGGGCAGATGATAGTATTTAGCTAGACTCCAGTTAAACGAGTTCAATACATTAAGTTCTCTCTCTTCTCTCGTAAACGCAAACCCCCCATGGCTGCACAAGTCGTCCGGTCCAACTCATCAGTGGGCGTGGCCTAAATGTATGCCATCTCACCTGATATAATAGACATTTCCACGCGCTTCGTGAAATGCGCATAAATTTATTCGTAAAATGGCCGCGTAAAAAATTGGGAACAGACTTTTAGCACAAGGGTTATTATAGAAAAACTATTTGAGAATATATTTTCAAAGTAAATTGATTTAAACTTTTGAACAACTAAACTATGTCGGTACAGGCTTTATTTTAGAGTTTCCTTTCTCCGTATGTTATTTATTTTCGCCCAAAATAGGGGTAATATCGGTGTTGAAATACGAAAGTTTAGAAGCTTGTATTTATTTGATTTTTACTTTTTTTACGGTTTCGGGTATACAGACATAGATAATGACGAGATAAATTGATATTATCCTTAGTTTTGGATGGTCAACATCACACAACGAAGTAGTTCCCTTCTACGTTTGTATGAGACTTGTTTTAAGCGACTTCCTGGAATATAACTGAAATATCTTGGTGTTGAAAAACTACGTAGCATGTGCTACGGCGCTACGCCACCCGCGTAGAGCTTCGTAGCAGGTGCTACGGCGCTACGCCACCCGCGTAGAGCTTCGTAGCAGGTGCTACGGCGCTACGCCACCCGCGTAGAGCTTCGTAGCAGGTGCTACGGCGCTACGCCACCCGCGTAGAGCTTCGTAGCAGGTGCTACGGCGCTACGCCACCCGCGTAGAGCTTCGTAGCAGGTGCTAAGCTGCTACGCGGCCCGCGTCGCAAAGAAGACTTCAAAGCGCTCCCGCTTTAGTTCAAAAAACTAAACACGTTATCTCTCTAACACCAGAAGACGTACCGAGGTGTAGTTTTCACTTAAATTAACGTGAGTTCTTCCTCTTCTCTTTTAACTGGTACTTACTCTTTACCCATTCTGAAAATAAATAAATTACTTATAAGTATCATTTTAATCTCATACGATTTCAATCCAGGCAGCAGTAAGCAAGGATTATTTCTCGTTCTCAACTATAGCTTAAACTTTCACTATCATTATCATCATATACAGACCTAAGTCACCCACTGCTGGGTATAGGGCTCCTTTAATTGTTGGCAGCCACGATGGTCCTGTGCTCTCCGAATCCAGGTGTGCCCAAGCCCGTGACTTTCTGAAGGACTTCTTACAGTCTTCGACTCTGAATCTGACACGGATTTGCGCGAGATTCAAAAAACTGAGTGGTTTATAGTATTTTCTGTTGGAAGGTACAAAAGTATCAGAAAAGTTGTTATATCAGTAATTCGAAAGTTCTGAATGTTGTCACAGACAAAGGAAAATACTTACTGATCCATGAAGGTCTTGAGTTTGTACTTGCTCTTGTCCAGGTTGGTGACGCCGCCGTCCGCGCCGCGCACCGTCAGCCCCAGCAGCTTGCAGGCGCCGCAGCTCAGGTAGATGATGGTCTTGTTCATCATGATGCCCGGTAAGCTGTTGACGGTCTGTGCAGTCAGCTGCGTGCTGGTGGGGTCTGGAAGGGACAGTGATGGATAGATAACAGGTGCACCTGCCTCATACTTAGTCTGCTTTGCAATCTGTGTATTGAGCATAGCTATGTGCCTCCAGACCCTTGCGGACAATAGTAGTGCCAATTGTTAAAAACAGGACAGGCGAGTCGTCTGATAAGACCTGCACAGTATAAAGTATCTATGTGCAAAATTTCAAGTCTAGACGATTTCATTATTCCCATGACTTCATCCCCCTTTTCACCCTCATGGGGGTGGAATCATCAAAATTGCTGAGACACGTGCAAATTATTTTTTAATCTTCAGCCTAAACCCAAAATATGGAGATCCTGACTTTAAAACTGACGGATTTTCATACAAACTTTCATTCCCTATTTCACCCCCTTAGGGGTGAAATTTCCAAAAATCCTTTCTTAGTGCTCACCTACACTACCAAAGGAACCTACGTGCCAAATTTCATGATTGAAGCTTCAGCCGTTTGGGCTGTGCGTTGATGGTCAGTGAGTCAGTCACTTTCTTCTTTTATATTATAGATATCATTGGCCACAGTGACTGCAAAGGTGCTTGTAGGTCTCCTTGATAAACAGCTGGGTAAGCATCTGAAGCTACACGACGCTCAGTTCGGCTTTAGAGCTGGGCTCTCCTCAGAGACTGCCATCTTTGCCCTCAAGGAGACCGTCACGTGCTACACCAAACGAAGGACCCCAGTGTTCGGATGCTTTCTCGTCCACCTGAACGTGTTCGTGATGATGGGCAGAACCTACAGTTCACACAGTGTCAGTGAATTTAATTTTAATCAACCTCATTAATTACGTTATACAACATAAGGTTTAAAGATATTTATTCTCAAAAAAATGCATATTAATATGCAGGTCTCGACAGAGCCTACACATTTGCTCCCCTTGGAGTCGAGACCCTAGGTCCGTGGGGTACCGAGGCTCTTCGGGTTTTCAAAAAACTATCTGAGCGTCTGGTCGAAGCGACGCGTGACCCGAGAGCTGGTGAATATCTGGCACAGCGTATCAGCATTGCCATACAGCGTGGCAATGCAGCCAGCGTCTTGGGGACGCTTCCCACTGGTGTTGATATGGATCAGTTGAGCTATCTGTAGACTGTTTGCAACAGTCGGCAGTTAGCTCAATTGTTTCAATTGTAAATACTAGTATAATTTTCTTTGTGAATAAATGTTCTCAAAAAAGACACAGTCACTTACATGAGAATAGTAATTTAGCTTAGTATTAAACAATTTAGGTATAAAAGTTAAAGTTGTTGTCAACATCAGAATGTTTCCATGCTGTTTTGTAGAAAATTTTATGGAGAATCTAAATATATATAGATGTTACGAGGTATTAGTAGATAATAATAAAGAAATCAGCGAAATAATGCATCACATCCCATTTCCGCGGTTTTTCCGCGGATTTTTGCGGAAGTACTGCCACACAACGGCGGTAGCGGGGCGCGGGGCGTGCCAATTGAGAGGATAACTGTGATATCAGTGATATGATACTTACGCATCGTCAGCACATTCTCAAGAAACTTGTACGCCTGTGTCTGAGTGTTCTGCAGCCTCACATAGTAGCTCGACGAGTCGCGGCGCGTGAACGGCTCGAAAGCGATCGTGATGCTGAGTTGGCGGCCCGATACACTGTGCGTGACAACTATGTTCGTCTGGGGAATAACAGTTATTGTAACGTTACGAAAACGGTTTTGTCAAGAAGCAAACGGTTTTATAACGATATTTTCAAAACTGTTATTATTGATTATATTTACGGTTTTAAGTTTAACGTTAGTATAGTTGGTTAGTGAAAAAGCATCCCCTAGTAAGGGTGGAAGGAAGCTGTTGCCCTTTCTCTCGTAGATTCCCTTGTCGCCTTTCACGACATACGCGGGGTGAGTTGGAAGGGTCGATTCTTATGATGTAGTATTTGGGCCCCGTCTACTCAGCCGCACTGAGAAGTTGGTCCAGCGAGTTCAGAACGCATGCGCAAGATTCTGTTTACACATTCCACCTCGATCACATGTTACCCCTTACCTGAATTCGTTAAACTTGCTGAAAATGAAAGCACGCCGTGACTTGCACTTGGCGACTCTTTTGTTCGGCGTTATTAAATTCAAATCACCCCCTTACCTGTACAATAAACTAGAATGGGCGTCTAAAACTAACTCTAGATATCCACGTAGAGCTTGCTCTAATCTGATTTTACTGACACAAAAACATAGAACAGTGGCTTTTCGAGGTTCATTCCGTTTTGCAGCTTCTCGCTGTTGGAATGATATACCTCCGCCACTCCGCACTACTAAATCATTACATTCGTTCAAATCTAAGTTTAAAAAAAAACTATTATCAACTCAAAAAAGTTCCTAGAAAACCCAATTTACATACATCTCTGAACGCCTATATTTATTTGCTTCATATCAGAACGTAATATATTTATTTAGTATATTTATATTTATTTACTTAGGCATGCTATTCAGTTTTTCTCTTAAATTTGTAACAACCACGTTTTTACTTATTATACTACTTTTACATCACATATTTATACACTAATTTATCTTTGTAGTTATATACCTACCTAAACTCCAGTTTGTTAAAATTTGTTACTCATTATTGATTATGTAAGCTATAGACTTGTAATGTGACGTCACCCAGAGGTTCAGACTGAAAACCAGCGTTGTTTCCGTCCTCAGGCGGTAGCGACATTAAGCTGAGGCTGGACCTGTTTAGCCACGCACTAGGGAAAGACCAATTTCATTCATCGACTCTACACGTAGGTATAGATCTTTTTTTTTTTAAATCTTTTATGATGTTTGTTTGTTTTATAGTCTCTATTGTTGTGTTTAGTATTACTTTTTCTGTTTTTTCTGTTTTTTTTGTTTTTACTTTCCCTCGGTGTTTTGTGTGCTAAATAAATCTATATTCTATTCTATTCTATTATATTCTTATGCTGCGACCGAAACGGGTTCCCCTTGATTGCAGCCCCATGCGATGCGAGGTCAAATTAGTTTCTTTTTTAAGTTTGAATTTTACAGGAATTAGAATGAAATTGTATTTAACTTACCACATTGGCCTGTGAATAAAAAAATTAAATATTAATTAGATAGGTACGTTGTGTACCTACTTGCAATAATAAAAATCACAAGCTCAACAGTAACGAGTCTACCCAAACATTGCCTCGAATAGATCGCTTTTAACGATAAGGCCACCCATTGTGCAAATGTTTGTGCATTTCTGTTCTGTTTTTCTCTATCATGGTGTGCAAATCAATATACTTATATAAAAAAGAAGAGAAAAATGACGCATCAGGAGATCTCTGTAACTATAAGAGCTACGAAGCTGAAATTTTGCATGAAACATTGCATCCTTTCAGGACGTAGGCACCCGCTTAGACGGATTTTTGGAAATTCGTATTTGAGGGGGTCAAAAGTCATTTTTTTAATAATTTCAGAACCGCAACTGTTGGCCCTTCAAAATTTATAGCGTAGAAAGATGACTTAAATAAACAGAGACGTGTTTCAGGGTTTTTTGAAATTCGCACCCTAATGGTTAATGGTGTGGAGTCAAAGTTGCCACTCACTGACTATCAAGAATATCTAGAAAAGTCATCCAGAAAAGCTATGAGGCTGAAATTTTGCATGAAAATTTAGTTTAGGACGTAAGCACTTACAAAGAACAGAGTTTTTAGAAATATATTCTTGGGTTATTAAGTTCCTACCTAAACTTCTATCTGCGGCTTCAATTTCGTGGTACTCGGGTTACATTACTCGGATGGTATGCATTAGTACTACTACTGCTAAAGTCCACGCGAATGAAATCGCGGCGGGTCAGCTAGTTTATAACATACTGCGGCGTCGCACGGGTGGACGTTTATTTTTTAAACATTTTGGGATAAACGTAGAGTAGGAACATAACTTTATTCACAAAGAAAATTATAAGTACTAGTATTTACAATTGAAACAATTGAGCTAACTGCTGACTGTTGCAAACAGTCTACAGATAGCTCAACTGATCCATATCAACACCAGTCGGAAGCGTCCCCAAGACGCTGGCTGCATTGCCACGCTGTATGGCAATGCTGTTACGCTGTACCAGCTCTCGGGTCACGCGTCGCTTCGACCAGACGCTCAGATAGTTTTTTGAAAACCCGAAGAGCCTCGGTACCCCACGGACCTAGGGTCTCGACTCCAAGGGGAACAAATGTGTAGGCTCTGTCGAGACCTGCATAAGAGTAGGTAAATGTATCTTTATTACACCTTGGGTTACATTATTGAAGTTTAAATAGGGATTCAATTTTTTTCTAGTAATAAATATACCTAACCTATGTTACTCAGGCATAATGTAGCATTCTAATGGTGAATTTTTTTTGAAATCGGTCCAGTAGTTCTTGAGTTTATTCGTTACAAACATACAAATCTTTCCTCTTTATAATATTAGTGTAGCCAAGCAGAGCTCTGCTTACAATAGCTAATTAAATTACTCACCACTACTTTGTCATCATCACCGGCAGTAAGACGAATCTGAAAACAGTGAAATTATTTTACCAGAAAGAAAATCTATTACGGATATTTTGTAGGCACAAATTTTATGTGTCTGGCACCGCATAGCGCATACCGCAGCGTACTGCGTAGTGATCAAGAGATCTAGGCGTTAACAGCAAATGAATACGTCTAAAATCGAAAAACAAAATCAAAATCGCTTTATTTCCATAAATACAATAAATGTACACTTAGAAAAGGTCAAATTATAAAATTAAACACTGACACGGAAATAAAGTGATATTTATGATTTCTGTCGCTTCGATATGTAGACTAAAGTAAAGAAGCGACGAAGAAACCTTTAGCCTGTTATTTGTTATTTTTCGAGTTGGAGCAAAAGCTTTTTTATCCTCTAGACAATCTGATATTTTATAGTAAGCCATTTTGCACAGCAAGGTTTTGATAATTTGTTTGAATTTATTTACTGATAATTTTTGCAACTCACTAGGAGTTTTGTTGTAGAAGCGTATATATTGCCCTTTAAAAAATATATTAATTTTGTGTAACCTAGTTGTGGGCACAGCGAGTTTATGTTTTCTGGTATTAAATTATGTATATCGCTATTTTTAGGGAACTGATTTATATTTCTATGAGTGTACAATAAGTTTTCATAAATATATTAACATGGTAATGTCATTTTGTTTATTTCTTTGAATTTATTACGTAGAGATTCTCTGGGACCAATATTATAGATTGCACGAACAGCCCTCTTCTGCAGCACAAATACGGTGTTAATAACTGCAGCGTTCCTCAACAGCAGTACATACCATAGTGTATACCATATGACATAATAGTATGGTAGTAGCTGAAATAAACAAGTCTAGATGTATCCACGTCTGTAAGATGACGGATTTTTTAACTGCATACGCTGCAGAACTCTCTTCGATAGCTTATCTATGTGTGGGCCCCATTGAAGTTTATTATCTAAGGTGATTCCTAAGAATACGGTACTTTCTACTATTTCTGTCTACGACTCCACATACCCTGATACTGTCTCCCATGCTGGCCTGCCGCCGCATGGCGCCAGGTTGCTCCCAGCGCCCCAGCCCGTGGAACTTGAACCCTTCGGGTATCGTGATCTTGCGCAGGTTAGTGGTATAAGGCTGGCCGACCGTCACATACTCATCCGCGCTGTCCTCTGTTGAGAAGTATTTATTTTATATTACGAAAATATATTTTTTTTTAGATACAATTCCGCGCAAAACCTTTTCTGATGAGATTCAACAAAATGCAATTCGCGTGCACCGGCCTACCTCACAAATTGACATGCCAAAACATGAAACAAAACAGTTGGCATGTCGAATGTTGCACGCGAATTGCATTTTGTTGAATCACATCAGAAAAGGTTATGCGCGGAATTGTTACCAAATACTTTTTTCCTAATATTTTACAATGGATTTCCGCAAAGTAGCGCTTGAATCTATTTTTTTTTTGTTTTGATATTCATACAATGTAAATGTCGGTAGGTACTGATCGATGGGATCGAGGAATATACGTTACGGTGCGCCCAGATTAAGAAAATTTGTTATATAACTTTGTTTATGTCCTCGTATTACCTCCACAGTATTAAAATGTTATAATAACACGTCCACGTTATAAAACATGTTAAATAACGTGCGCATGATTCTTTGGTTTTCATTTAATTCTCGTTTTTTTTGGTTATATTATATATTCATCACCACCAAGGTGATGGTGATGAAGTTTGATTATTTATATCTCATTTATTCTATTTGTCTGTTTTGCTCAATGTAAACCATTGTTTGTAGTTTTTAGTAGGTTTTCAGTTTACTCAGCTTGTTCACACTTTTTATGTAACTATTATTATTTTAACCGTGAAAACCTCTTAATAGCCTCCTGTTTCGACTTCTTTTATATAATACGTGCTGCTGGTTTTCCTTGCAATAAATAAATAAATAACTACTATGTTTTATAGCATGTTTGCTAAAATCTGTCTCGTTGCTCGTACTGACTGCACGAACGCTCGCTGTGTAACATGTTACATTACGCTTTGTAACACCGGTCAGTGCCCCTTTGGCTTTTAACGCATTTTTCTATACAAAGGCTATGACTTTATTCAAAATTTTAACCCGCTTGTTCAAATTTAGAAGTTTAAGCTTGAATTTTATATTCAACCAATAAACTTACCAGGAATAGCTAAAATTATACAAGATCAGAAATTAGTATTTTTTGTAGCAGACATTAATAAACATGAAGCAAAAAGGTAAGCTAAAAAAATATTCACCAACCTGGTACTATTTCTGTAAAATAAAACGAAAAAAGAAAATTAGCAGGCAAACAACAAAATCATTAATAAAAAAATAATTTAAAAAAATAGTTGTTTCTTACCATCTCCTGAAATTAAAAATGAATATGTAAGTTCAGGCACGGAATAGATTATAGTTTAAGAAAGTAAGTAATGAAATAAATAACTAAGATATTATCGGGAACTAAAAACTTACTTTCATATTCTGGAAGTAAACAAATATTAGAAATAATAAACATAATTGTCTGTAATTAAAAAAAAACAATTGAGTTTATTTTTTGTTTCGTATTTATTTTATTTTCTTACCGTCTGGTTCTGAAATAATCAAATCAAAGCTAGTTTTACAGTGTTTTGGTAAATACTACTTACATACTACTTGTACCTATACCCATCTCAACGGTAATCTTATTATTTTTCATAATAATAATTAAAATTAAGGAAGATAAAATTGAACTTACTTTCCTCTTAAAATAAAAAAACAACGGTTTAGACTTTACATATTTTTGCAATATGTTAGATTTATTATTTAGGTAATGAAAAATCTTAATTATGACGTAATAAATAAACTTACCGTAGTCATCTGAAAAATATAATTTTCTATTTATAAAACGTTATGGATGCGTGATTCTGATCAGTGATTCTGATGAGATGTTAGGTAGCAACGTTAGAATAACGTTGAAGAAACTTGATATTGAAACCCGTTATAGTACACGTTTTCAGCGAATTACTATTTCACTAGTGACGTACCTACCGCAGGAGGTGACAAGCTCTTATGCGAAGATTCTTAAGTTATGCCAAGTGGGATGTAAGTGAAAATATTAAAAGCCGACAGTAGGACAGGACATTTGGACAGACTTTTTTTATATTTTTACGGTCTTTTGGGTCTTTTGTTGTACTTACGCCACAGCTCGTTGGCAGGCATGGCCTGATCAGTCGATGGCAAGCTGTAGATGTAACCAATCTGGCACGGGTTCCAGTGGTCGCACACCTCACGGTCCGGGTCTAATTCTGTCACGAATTTGTACGTCTGCAACAGTTGATTGGAACCTTTATTGTGTTATCGTTTCTTATAGGTATTTTAAGTAGGATATTTATAGTGCTGTTATTCGATATTAGTGAAAATCGGCATCGTTGATGGCTTGTACTATAAAACCTCTATGCGTTAATGCCACGAAAAAAGATTGCTGGCTTTTATAAAGAAGGATAAGAGGATATAGTTAAATCTAAAATCTAAACTCTCTCAATACCGAATTACGCAACTGTCGGCTGACAGCGTTTTCGTCTGTTTACGAAACGTAGAGTTTCAAAATAAAGTTTTGCGGTTTGCTAGGTCCTGAAAAACATGGTAATATTTTTTTTCCGTTTGACTTGTGTTAATCGGAAAATAAATAAAAATATAAGATCTACTTTTAAAACGAGTCAATAGCCTATTCCTTGCCCTAGTTATGAAGTTATGGACTCACCCTATCCGGATAGTATCTGTAATGCACCACCACATCGTCAGAGTCCTCCAGCGCGCATCTCTGCGAGGTGTAGTTGAGCGAGGTGCGCTCAAGCGGCGCACAGCCGATCACTGTGCTCCCGTTGCGGGGTAAATCCGGCCCTTCTACCTTGTGTCCTGGGGGATTACAAAATCAAAAACCAACAGTCCTTATTTCCATGAATACAATAAATGTACACTTAGAAAAGATCAAATTATAAAACCCGCATCCTTCCCTCAGTATAGTACGGGAATGTGCTGTTCGATCCTGTTTCTTATACTGATCAAAAACTTCTATCAGACCAACTGAGGTTGGAGTACCTACTAAAAAGTCAGAATTCGCTAAATACATACTTTTCCCTTACGTATATGGAGTCCAAGAGTAGGTAAGTACCTAACCTTATTTTTTTGCACAGGACGCAAAAATTCGCCTTCGGCCGCGTATGATACCAGAGTTTGGTAACCAGTATCATACGAAGAAAAAATGATCGTCATAGGATACCGGTGTCCAATGAAGACGATTTTTTACTTTTCTGATACCGAGTATCAACTCAGGAAAATATCAAATAATTACAAGGGAGAACTCAGTTTTAAAGTTTTTAAAATGAGTTTACTACTCTAATCATAATAATAATGTTGTGTATGCATGTTTCGGACAATCTAGCCTGAGGATCTTACTTATAATTCTCTTTTACTATTGAGGTTCTGATTGTTTTCAGTTTTGCATATCATCATCATCATCATCAGCCTATATTAGTCCACTGCTGGACATAGGCCTCCCCTAATGAGCGCCATAGCGCCCTGTCTTCAGCTTGCCGCATCCAGCATCTGCCTGCAGTCTTTCGTTAGTCGTTAGTTTTCTTTTTGCATATCAATAAATATAAATTAAAAAAAACTTGAGAGGTGTCAAGGGACACCCGGATGGAACGAAGTTCCTTTCGATTAATCTCTTGTCCTCGCGTCATCTTCAGTGAGGCCGCAGAAAACTGATATATCCCGCTCACTCCAATGACACGTTGCGCGAGCGAGCGGAACACACGATTGTACGAATCGAAGCGCACCTCGGCTCAACTCGGCTGCGGTCGTCGCTTCGGTTCTCCTCGGTTCTCTTCGTCAAAAAGTGTCGTTACAACTTTTCGTATGAATTTTTTCCGTCTAGCCCCCTTTCACAACGCGCGATAAGGAACTTCGTTCCAAAAATACTCACGGTTACAAAAGAAGTATTTGCTCTCTGCGATATAAAGCTCCTTATCCTCCGCGGAGAGGCAGGAGTCGTACATGACAGGTGTAGGTTCGATGTCTTCCTCGCACATTATCACACCGGAGCCGTCGGGCTCCTTCGGCGCGCGGTTCGCGGGACAGCGGTACATTAGACCTGGAGAGAAAACAACATGTGTAAATTAACAAGTACTGACTCTTTAAATTAATAAACAAATATTGCTGGAAAATCCACGCAGTATGATCTAGCCACAAAGCAAGCAGAGCTTGTGATATGGGTAAATAACTGATGTTATAATATACATGATACGTTAGGAATTGTAGACAGTACCGTATTCTTAGGAATATTCTTAGTTAATAAACTTCAATGGAGTCGACACATAGATAAGCTATCGAAGAGACTTAGTTCTGCAGCGTATGCAGTCAAATTAATCTGTCATCTTACAGACGTTGATGCTTCTAGACTAGTCTATTTCAGCTACTTCAATAGTGTTATGTCTTATGGCATACTGCCTTGGGGGAACGCTGCAGATATTAACACCGTATTTGTGCTGCAGAAGAGGGCTGTTCGTGCAATCTATAAAATGGGTCCCAGAGCATCCCTACGTGATAAATTCAAAAAAATAAACATCATAACAGTAGCGTGTCGATATATTTATGAAAACTTGTTTTACACTCATAGAAATATCAATCGGTTCCCTAAAAATAGCGAGGTATTAATGAGGTAATCAGTTATCTAGTACCCAAAACACAAGCTCTACTTACCTTGGGGCTAGATGATGCTGTGTGAATTGTCACCATTATCATCATCATCATCATCATCAGCCTATAATAGTCCTCTGTTAGACATAGGCCTCCCCTAACTCGCGCCATAGCGCCCTGTAGTAGCTTGCCGTGTCCAGGATCTGCCTGCAGTCTTTCGCAGGTCGTCATCCCACCTGGCCGGAGGGCGTCCTACACTACGTTTGCCGAGTCGTGGTCTCTACTCATGAACACGTTTACCCCAGTGGTTGTCGGTTCTTCGCGTAATATGGCCGGCGCACTGCCACTTCAGCTTGCTAATTCTTTCAGCTATGTAGATAACTTTGGTTCTCTGTCGGATGTAGGTATTCGTTATGTATCCGAGAGAAGCTCCGAGTGAATTTTCAAGAATTATTTAATCATTAGAATACGCTAACCTTGACCGAGGTTACCTATTTGAGCCGTTTGGGGTTGAAACCCTTGGTCCTCGGGCTCCTGGGGCACACGTAATTTATAAAGATCTTATCAAACTTCTTATAGAGTCCACAGGTGATCGGAATGCTGGCAGTATTGCCACGTTGACTGGCAATGCTGGCAGCATTCTGGGCACACTACCTTCTGGTGACGGCTTAGGTTCTTAAGAAATATGTGGATGTAAGTAAGTGTAAATATCGTAGTAATCCTTTAAGCTAAATTTTTAATACTATAAATAAATAATAAGCAATTAGAAAATTAAAAGGAAAATAATCATCAATACGTTAGGTAGGTACACAGTTTATTCACCTTTCCTAATAATAAGCGGCGGTTTGTTCCTGATCTCGGCCACAGTCACCCCCTTCTCCCCGTTCTGTATGGCCGTCATGACTCTCTTGTACAGCGTGGTCCGGCGCTCCTGCTCCGCGATGATGTAGGGGAGCAGTTCCTCTGACAGCACGTCCACCTTCTTCTTGGCTTCGGCGTTCATCTGTGGAGGGAGGTGTGAGGGATTCTGGCCTTTATGGCACACATTTCATACATGCGAGCAGCGGCAGTGAGAAGTTGTGATTATTGGTGTTTTATTTTGTGGAGGTAAGCTTAGATTTGTTCTATATTTGTTTATGCTAAGTCTGCATAGTTCTAGACATTTTAGAGGGTTCTATCATCATCATCAGCCTATATTAGTCCACTGCTGGACATAGGCCTCCCTTAATGAGCGCCATAGCGCCCTGTGTCCAGCTTGCCGCATCCAGCATCTGCCTGCAGTCTTTCGCAGGTCGTTATCCCACCTGGCCGGAGGGCTACACTAAGTTTGCCGAGTCTCAGTCTCCACCCAAAAACTTCGCGAGATTTGGCTGACCCACTACCGCTTCAGCTTGCTAATTCTTTGAGCTATGAGGGTTCTATATGATTTTTTTTTGTGTCAAAATTCAACTGTAGAAAGCCAGATTACAGTGCAGGTTACTAATGGGTAAAAATAACTTACCCGATCAGCATCTTTGTTGAATTTTATCCCCGTACCGTCCTGAGAATTAAAACTGATAGATTAATTTCACTCATGGATACCCTCTATGGATGCGGAACATGGACGATGACTCAGCGGGATAGAGGCGTTTGAAATGTGGTGCTGGAGGCGGGTGGAATGGATCAGCTGGACGGAGAAGGTTACTAATGAGGAGATGCTGAAAAGAGTTGAGGAGAAAAGCTTTTTGATGAACACACGGAAGAGGGAGAATGATTGGACATCTTATACGACATGACAACTGCGTAAGTAACATCATAGAAGGAAACGTAGAAGGAAGACGAGGAAAGGATGACGAAGAATCAGCTAAATGAGTCAGATCAAGGAAAAAGTCGCTGTCATGTCGTATAAAGAAGTAAAAGACATTGCATTGGAGAAAGAAAAGTTGACGAAAATTGATTATTCCACCGACAAGAGCTCTTTAATTTATAATTATGATTTCACTAAAAATTATAAAGAATGTAAAAACAAACAAAAGGTAAGAAAGGTAGACTAACATTTGAACTGAAATTTTGTAAAACACACAAAAACAGATTTACAGACAGAAAGGTTTGGTCAACCTCAAATCTGTGTGGGCTCGTTTGTTGTGGTTAGTCATGAATAAGCTGGTAGAAGTAGGAGGTCCTACATACCACCGCTTGTCTCCTGACGATGTTGGCGAGGTAGCGTCCCCTCCTCGACGCCGGCAGCAGCACGCTCCCTGCCTGCACCTCATCTCCTGTCTGACAAAACGAAGACGGTTATAGCCATAGTGCCTTGTTATTTAGGTTTCTATGGTTATAGCCCTGTTGGAGCAGTGTGCTCAACAGTAAGCTAGCTGATATTAGCTAGAGGTAGCTATCTATACTAATATTATAAAGAGGAAAGATTTGATTGTTTGTTTGTATTGAATAGGCTCCGAAACTGCTGGACCGATTCGAAAAATTCTTTTACCATTAGAAGCCCACATTATTCCTGATTAACATAGGCTACTTTTTATCGCGGGAAAATGCTTAATTCCTACGGGAAAACGGGTAATAGGACAACGGGTAGTAAGAATGCAGCTAGTGATCTATAAAGATGAGCTGAGTAGAAGCTAAGGAATGCTTTCCTATATTTTCATTTCATTTCATTTATTTATTCTCAAACAATTATTACATTGTGTCGGAATTTTTCCTAATATTAGGTGCACATTGTTTTAGTTTATATGACTAGAGTAATTAATATAATATTTTGAATGTAAAGTATGAGATTAAAATAAGTACAATACACAAAATGTATAGCTTCGAGCTGACAAGGGTTGATCTCCGGAGAGAGTTAAATACAAAATACAAAATGTTTGTTTATTATCATTCTCTTAAATTACTCCTAAATACAACCAAACTTGTTGACTTCTTGTAAGAAAGTATTTAATCGGTGTTTGAGCTAGAACTACGTAAAACACATGATCGCGTTGGAACGTGTTATTAACATTGTCCAGCTAAATCTGTACAATTTAAGCAGAGATGCGAAGTAGCTCTGTTTGCCCACCATGGTGGCAAAAAAGAGCAATTTCGCATCTCTTCCTACACTATACAAACTAAAACATTTATAGAGGCATTGAAAAAAAGCTTATGATAGGAATCACAAACTGGCCAATCAATTTTTGAAAATTCCTTCGTTTAACAGAATAGTGAGATAAAATAGGTGGTGGCGCTGATTTCGGTCGGGGTAGCGCCACACGATAGCGAAAATAAATTACGATAAAAAAATCATCAAAGTGCTCTGATTTGCACCCAAGTTGGTCGAGCGAGATCTCAGGAACCCTGCGGCCTATAGAAAAGATTTTTGTTTTGATTCGTAGGTTATTACTAATTATTTGTATCCTTAATACAGTTTCTTCATAAATTGTGTAGTTTTCTTATAAATAAGCAAAAACATCATTCTTGCGCCCGTTCCAAAAACGTTCTGTCCCGCTCCTATGAACGCGAAATCCGAAGTCTTCTACAATTAATAAATAAATAATGCTGGACAATTCACACAGCATATCTAGCCCCAAGCTAAGCAGAGCTTGTGTTATAACTTATGAGTACCTACTAGATGACTGTTAAACTTAATACAATACACTACATAGAAAGATATGTATTTTTATTATACAAAGAAAACACATTTGTGTATGAAAAAACATGTTCCGAGGCTGGAATCGAACCCGCAACTTCCTGTGTCGCAGGTAGACCTTCGCCCGCTGCGCCACAGAGGTCGTCGTCACAAATCTCGTTGTCTAGGTAAGTTTGAATCCTTTAAATAATCTCGTATAGGAGGGAGGGAGTATTTTTTTTTATTTTAAAAGATTTTTTTATACCAAAACTTACCGGAGGATATCCAGCGTAAACAAAAATAAATAAACTGCAAAAGTAAAAGCCGTTCACAACACCCATCACGCCAGCGCCCATCAACTCACTGGCAACGGTTACTCGTTATTTCACTAATTAGCTGCTATCGCTAACGAAGCAAAACCGTTATCGGTGCAATTAGATGGTAGTGATATTTCAAACAGCTTTTCCTTCTGAAAGTGAAGCTAGAAACAGACCAAGTCCACGTCACGCAACGTACGCAATGAAATGTGGGAAACGTCGGATGGCGTGGCGTGTACGTGTGGGCCCAGGGATCCGAATCTGAACTTGTGACAAAGGGTAAGGTAAAACCAAATGCAATCAGTAGGTATGTGGCCTTTTCAACCTTCAACAGCATCACTTTTTTAAGATTTTTTAGTATGGTGTTTTTTTACACTCAAGTAGGTACAAACCTTTTTCGATAATGATCCGATTGTTGAATTATTCAATAACGTTAACAATCTTCGTTCAATTAAGTAACACTAAATAGGTCAAATTTTGGAAAAATCTTAAAAATAAATTCTTAAAAATAGCCGAGAGGCCTTTTTAGTGTTAAAAAGCTGGCTATTGCAAATCCACCGACTCCCGGTTTTCATAAGACAAACGTTGTGCCGAACGATATATCTACTCGATTTTTATCGATCTCAAATAAACAGTCCATTAAATATTGTTAAAATGGGTAGGTATAAGCATGGATTGTTTTTCTTTTTTATCGACTTTTTTGACGACCTCTGTGGCGCAGCGGGCGAAGGTCTGCCTGCGACGCAGGAGGTTGCGGGTTCGATTCCCGCCTGGGGACAAATGTTTGTACGATCTGCAGACATTTGTCCAGGGCGTTCTGGATGTTTTCTATGTATAATAAAAATATCTATCTATGTAGTGCATTGTATTAAGTATATCAGTTATCTAGTACCCATAACACAAGCTCTGCTTAGCTTTTGGCTAGATAATGCTGTGTGAATTGTCCAGCATTATTTATTTATTTATTATTTATTTATTATCGATTATTTCGGAAAATAGGTAAGTACACAATACAACACCCACAAAATGATTAATTATTATGTTTAAAAAAAATCTGCACTCAGATGGGTGATAAAAACGCTGCCTTATTGGCACTTTTTCTGTGACGTCACCGTGCTCATTGACAACTCAAAGTGCTTCGATTTCTTCGTTAATTTTTTAATCAAAATAAAATTAGATACCCACAAATCTACTATATAAAAATAAGTCGGGTTTTCCTTCCTGACGCTATAACTCCAGAACGCACGAACCGATTTCCACGGTTTTGCATTCGTTGGAAAAGGTCTCGGGCTCCGTGAGGTTTATAGCAAAAAAAAAATTAAGAAAGTGGGAAACATAAATTTCCACGCGAGCGAAGCCGCAGGCGCAGCTAGTAAATTATAAAAACCATCATAGTGCAATTAAAAAGATGGAACCGCTTACTGTAAATATTTTATGCCAAAATATGTGTCTGCAAAAATACGACGACTAGGCCGCTATTCTCTTTGTGGATTTGTGGTGGCGCTTGGAAAAGTGACCTTTAACATGAGTGTACCGTATCATATCAGCGGTTTTCAAACAGAACCTGAATACAGTAGGTTTGAAACTCCCTTGGAGCCAAGTTGTAGGATTCTCGTTCAGTTCAGATAGGTATGTCAAACAAAAATAAATAATTATGATTAGATGCCTATGCTATGATAAATTATATCTAACTCGTCTAACGCTTTGTAAAATCAAATACCTACAGGGTCGACCAATCAAGGACTTCATAAAAAATGAATGCCTTACCCCCGGGGGTACCCGAAAATACCCCATTTATGTTCCCCGATTTTTCGTAGTTTTCGAGTTATGATTTTTTTACGTTTTGTTTGATAATTTTCGGGCGGAACGGCTACAACTGATTTAAGTAAGTAGGTATATATTTTTTTGTAGAATTTTAGGGTTTTTGTTTTCGAGCCCATGAATCGTTGAGAAAAAAATATAATAAAATCATAACTGGAAAATACATGGAGTATTTTCGGCTACCCCCGGGGGCGAGGCATTAGGTAATTTTTAGGGTTTCGAAGATCGGTTTCGAAACCCTTATGGTCTCGCTTTGTCTGTCCTTTTTTCCCTCCTTAATAATAATAACTCAGGAACTACCGAAGCTATCAACTTGAACTTGATTTAAAATAATAATACATTTCGTGTGCCTGTAAAGATTTTAAGAAAAAAAATGAAAATGCACATTTTCCATACAAATTTAGATGTCAAAATTTTAAAAGAGACCTACAAAGTCAAGTGGGGTATGAAATATTAAATTTCGAGTTGATAGCTGCGGTAGTTGCAGAGTTATTAAGGAGGGAAAAAAGGACAGACAAAGCGAGACCGTAAGGGTTTCGAAACCGATCTTCGAAACCCTAAAAAATGTGTTTTTATTATGATCACATCTTGTTCTATTCTTATGTGTGCTATTTGCATAAACAAATTCAATACTTATATCAAATTGAAATAACATTAACAAAATCAACATCAAAATCAAAAACTCTTTATTTCCATAAATACATTAAATGTACATTTAGAAAAGGTCAAATTATAAAACTAAACATTGAAACGGAAATAAAGTGATATTTTTTGATTTCTGTCACTTCTGACGAAGTAGACTAAAGTAAAGAAGCGACGAAGAAACCTTTAGCCTGTTAGTTGTTATTTTTCGAGTTGGAGCAAAACCCGTCTCAAGCTTTTTTATCCTCTAGAGATAATCTAATATTTTATAGTACCTAAGCCTTTTTGCACAGCTAGGTTTTGATAATTTGTTTTAATTTATTTACTGATAATCTTTGCAACTCAATAAGAGTTTTGTTGTAGAAGCGTATACATTGCCCTCTAAAAGATACATTAATTTTGTGTAGCCTAGTTGTGATAACAAAAGGTTGTGTCGCGGTATCGACACCTTGGCGACTTATAGGTACGCACCATCAACCAAAAATTCTTAGTAATCAGTCTTCAAAATCTTGGTGAGTAGGAATTTTTACAATATCTACAGTAAAATTTAACACATTAACAGGTAAATAAACACGGTAAGTAACGGTAACACGTTTTTTTTCGACGCCGCCGCTCCGCTTCCCGCGCCGCCTGCGTGTGAATTTGTGATTTATTTTCTAAAAATACTCAAGTATAAAAAACCTTATTCTTGTGTTTACTTGGGATTTTGAACCCTATCTCCAAAATTTATCCAAAATGCCCCCCCCCCCCCCCCCCCCCCCCAATGGAATCCTGGATCCGCCCCTTACTAAGTAGGTAGATTTTTAAACAACTCTCAACAAAAAAAACAAAATTCATTTTTTGGCGTGGTGTTCGAAAGGATATTGTCAGCGTAGTACCTCAATCGACAGCAAGAAAGTGATTTTTAGGTTAAGCATGGGGCAAATGCTTACAAACATTGTATATTTTCAGTTTTGCCAGAGAATTTATAGGTATATGCCCCCCTGATTCCCACCAATGTTTTTATTTCACATCGCAACCGAAGCTGCCGGCGCTCGCAATACCTACTAAACACCTCCTTGGATAGTTTGTTGACATTGCTTTCCCTATTTAGCGAAGACCGTCCAAAAGGTACCTACCTGCCTATCTCCGCGAAGTAACTGTACACTCTTTAGTTAGTCAAGCAAATACCGCGCCAAACGGTGCACGCGGCAAAATGTTGACATGAGCTAATAAAAACTCTTTGGTTGACATACATTCTACCTATTTCTGAATTCGAAACGAAAAAGTTTTTATTGTGACCGCGAATTCGGATTTTGAAAAAGGAAGCCAGTGTTGTGGTGTTGGTCGATATTGATTGTGATTGTTTTTATTATCATTGGAAACTAACTTGGTGTTACAATTGACAAGTAAGTTTACACAATTTATACATCTCATTTGCAATGTGTTACGTTTAATTATTCCGAAAATTTTAATTAGTTAACAGACGGACAACGCATAGAACAAAGCGACAAAAATCAAACATTGTTTGAAGGATGTTTTAGTTCATAGATTATGACCATCTATTGATAAGAATGTTGAGAAATCTCTCACGAGTCTAAAAGCCGTGGAAACGATTTGGATATGTCAGCTAAATAGTATTTCAATATTAAACAAGGCCTATCACCTAGAAATAAAAATTTGTGTTCAGGATAATACCCAAAATTAAACGTTAGGATTATAATTATTTGTTTTACTTGTAATAATATACAAAATATTTTGTTCTGTGAATAAAATTGAACGAAGTAACATGTTTCCATAAGAACCTATATTACAAGAAATTCCGGTAAAAACATACATTGGAATCGTCAAATAAAATATTTTAAACGCAATCAACCCAGTTAGTGAAATTAGTAGGGAATAAAAATACTGACAAATACTGAAATAAATAGGTACCTACTTACTGAAATAGGTAGGTAGCTATTCTATTTCAGTATTTTTAAGTATTGTGTTAATTGCAGTCATACCTACGTACCTACAAGCATTTGCATCGCCCCAACTCTTCCCGCGGGTGTCTAGAGAGGCGACTAAGGGATATCCACCGGGGGCGGGCAGCAGCGCCCCCTGCAGAACATTCTACTACCAAACTGCGATCCCCAACCCGCATGCCCAGCGGGGGGATAATGGGTTACCCCCCATGAGATAAAACCCAATAAGGCGCTTATCAGGGGGAGGCTTGCGTCCTGCAGTGGACCAACACAGGCTGTTGAGGCGAGGTGAGGTACCTTCAAGCAGAACTTATTGAGTCATCATCATCATCATCAGCTCTTGTCGTACACTGCTGGGCGTGGGCCTCCATTTTTATGCCATTCGCCTCGATCCTGCGCTGGTCTGGGCCTTAGATTTTTATTGACTAGCCGAGTTAAATTATGACTACAGTAGGTATGTACATACCTACCAGCTTACGGTGTTACAATGGAAGTCTCGCCAGGTATTATGCCTTTCATAAAATAAATAAAATATAAGTACTTAGTTTTTACGTGACAACGTCTTATAATTCGATAGAGCCGGCTGCACGCACGAAAAAACATGACGTCATGCGGCGTTACCTCATGCGGCGTTACCTCATGCGGCGTTACCTCGCTCTTTTCTTAAGACGTTGTCACGTTCAACTATCGTCAGTAAACCGACTTTACAGACAACCAATTTTTCTTTTTCTTTTTTTATCTCATTTATTGTAAAGGACTTTTACTTTTCAAAGTATGTCAGTCCTATCGTAACCTAAACTTATTAATAACAAACAAGACAAAACAAACAACAAAATTAAACTAATCAGTCAAGTTGTAGGTATATTCAAGGGGAGTCACTGATGCATAAAAATTTTAAACAGTGAAATGGCCGCTAATGAATTTGGTTCCGCTAAAATGTTAATAAATGTTCCTAAATTTAATCTATTTTTTAGTTCAGTCATCGCATCAGTGCCTCCCTTTGATTTTTGAACTTGGTGCAGTCCATCAGGATGTGGTGCACATCATCTAGGACTTCACAAACTTCACAGTTCGGAGAGTCCGTTTTTTTCATACGGAACCCAAATTCATTATCACACTAGTTTTCATATAACGAGACGCTGAAAGTATCTTTGGTATAGTTTTAGAATCTTTATAATTTATGTTATACAGTTTATGTCATATGGATAGGTAGGTAACAATAGAAATTACTAAAGCATTGAGGAAATCAAGCGAATATCGTCACCAGCCTTTTTAAATATGTTGGAAAAATGACTAAGCCTTTATTCAGAAAGAAAATTACAATCAAATAATAGAAATAAATTAGAATTGATATGGGTTGATACTGGTATTGATATAAAATAAATAAATAATGCTGGACGATTCACACAGCATTATCTAGCCCCAAGCTAAGCAGAGCTTGTGTTATGGGTACTAGATAACTGATAAACATAATACAATACACTACATAGATAGATATTTTTTATTATATATAGAAAACATCCAGAACGCCCTGGACAAATGTCTGCAGATCGTACAAACATTTGTCCCGAGGTGGGAATCGAACCCGCAACCTCCTGCGTCGCAGGCGGACCTTCGCCCGCTGCGCCACAGAGGTCGTCATATGGATCAGGTGAGCTACCTGTAGATTGTTTGCTGCAACAGTTTGTAGTTAGCTCAGTTGTTTCAATTGTAAATACTAGTGTAATTTTCTTTGTGAATAAAGGCATCGATTAGAATTAATATTTACAATTGAAACAATTGCGCTAACTGCAGACACTGTAGATTGTTTGCAACTGTTGCAAACAATCTACAGGTAGCTCAACTGATCCATATCAATACCAGTCGTCGCGTCCCCGCTACGCTGGCTGCATTGCCCCGCTGTATGGCTGTAATGCTGATGCGCTGCGCCATACTCACCAGCTCTCGGGTCACGCGTCGCTTCGACCAGACGCTAGAGATCATTTTTTAATAACCCGAAGAGCCTCGGTTCCCCACGGACCTAGGGTCTCGACTCCAAGGGGAGCAAATGTGACCTGCATATTTGCTGAAGCTTGAAGATGGGAAGGCGCAAGTGTGTCGACGCATGTAGCGTCCCACACAATGGGCCTCCCCAACTCCCATGGGACTAGTAGGTACCTATGTAGTATAATGTATTAAGCTTAACCATAACACAAGCTCTGCTTAGCTTGGGGCTAGATGATGCTGTGTGGATTGTCCAGCATTTAGTACTTTGCTGACCAATCCGCAAAACATCATCTAGCCCAAGCTAAGTAGAGCTTGTGTTATGGTTACTAGATAACTGATATACTTAATACACATACATAGCCATTTTTATAATACGTAGAAAACACCTTGACCACCCGGAAACTTAAATCTGCAGATCGTTAAAATACTTGTCCCGAGGCAGGAATAGAACCCGCAGCTGCGTCGCAGGCGGTTCTTCACCCGCAGCGTCACTGAGGTAAAACTGACACTAATCGATTTCGATTTCCGTAAAAAACTAAATATGTGTTACACGACACTCGACTGTCTTAAGAAACGATGTTGCGAAGTTTACCTAGAATAAAACGTCAATTGCGAGTCGGACTCGCGCACCGAGGGTTCCGTAAACAAATACAAAATTCATTTATTTACCATTACAAAAAAGATTATAGTCACAGTTTACTGGTGGCGGTGGTAACCGCACTAGGTCCAGAACTTGCATCGTGCGGGGCCAAATTACAAACAGAATTACTTATATAAATTATTCAAGATTGTAATAAGCAGGGCAGTACTTCACTCTAGAAAAAATACTTTAGAAAAACATACTAATAAATAAATTAAATAAAAATAGCCTTTATTCCCAAAAATTACAATTTAACAAGATATAGATATACTTACTTGTTTATACTAGTTGTTATTGTTTTATTCTGTTAATGTAATGTTCTATGTGCTAAATAAATGTATTCTGTCCATTTAACAGGAATAATTTATAAATTCGTTTCTTAAACTAATTGGCTTTTTGTAAATATTCATACTAATTTAGTTGACAGACGGACAGACGGATTACAAAGTGATCCAATAAGGTTTCCTTTTTTCCATTTGACATACAGAACCCTAAAAAGTGTTGCGTGTGTAATATCTATCATAAACTTTAACTAGCTTCTGACCACGGCTTCGCACGCTTTTTCCTGAATCAAAATGGCATATGCCTTGCGTAATCATAATCATACAATCTATGCTTATCAAATTTCGGTAAGATTCGTTCAGCCGTTTTTACGTGTATTTTTTTGGATAATATGTATTTCCTTCTTCGCCGTGGCGGTAGCAACGTAAGAATACACCCCTCCTAGTCAGCTAGTGGATGTCTAGAGATTCGACTGAGGGAACCGATCAGAGGATTTTTTTTTTATTTTAGATAATTGCGTATTTTTGACATTTTACATTTCCATATTTTTGACATTAAATAAATAAATAAAATAATGCTGGTCAATTCACACAGCGTTATCTAGCCCCAAGCTAAGCAGAGCTTGTGTTATGGATACTACATAACTGATATCACACTAATATAATAAATGCGAAAGTTTGGATGGATGGATGGATGGATGTTTGTTACCTCTTCACACCAAAACTACTGAACGGATCGGGCTGAAATTTTGCATTCAGGTAATTCTAATCCTGGAATCAAACATAGGCAACTTTTTACCCCATAAATCAGTACCCATGAGTTAGAAATCACCTTTAAAAGTTTCCATAGAAACAACGCGTGCGAAGCCGCGGGCAGAAGCTAGTACTTAATACAATACACTACATAGATAGATATTTTTTATTATACATTTACATAGAAAACATCCAGAACACCCGGAACAAATACATGCAGTTCGTACAAATATTTGTCCTGGGGCGGGACTCGAACCCGCATCCTCCTGCGTCGCAGGCGGACCTTCACCCGCTGCGCCACTGAGGTCGCCAACGCCCCTGGTTGGATTTCCTTTAGTCGCCTCTTACGACACCCGCGGGAAGAGTTGGGGTGGTGATGGCAAAGTATTTTTTTAAATAAATAATTTAAGGACACTAAGCAACTGATTAAGGTATACAAAAATACGTAGCATCACAAAAGCAACAGACGGTTTAATTCAAATTCAAATTCAATATTTTATTTCGGACAACTAGAATCCATAATTTGTTAGTAAAGGTAGAACTTATAATTAGGGTTAGTTATAACTAATATCTACTAAAAATAATACAAAATTAAATCAAATCAATTTAAATACAAAATTATATCACTCTCCCCATGAAGCATTTCCACAGGGGTGAGGTGATTCTACCAGCTATAGTTTTTAGGAAATATAGTTTAGCACAAGCTCTTGCATTAAAATGGAAGTGGGCCGGACACATAGCACGCCTGCAAGATCGAAGGTGGACTAGAAGAGTTACAGAATGGAGGGGGCCAGCAGGCACAAGAAAAGAAGGGAGACCTTGCAACAGATGGGAAGATGAAATTAAACGAACAGCCGGCCCAAACTGGATACAAACAGCACAATCCAGAGATAACTGGCTCAACTTGGAGGAGGCCTTTACCTGCAGAGGTGTTCCCACAGAATAACTACACTATAATATTAACGTGTCTAAAAATCTTGTTAAAACTGTAACTACTAAATAAAAATAATAAACTATTTAATAATAAAAAAATTTGATACCAACAATATTCATTAACTTTGTAAACTAGCAATTTCTGGAAGAAATAAAAGGCTTTTTTATTTTATTTATTTATTTAAGCAACTGATTTCTTTTATTTATTTATTACCTACTCATCAATTTTGCAAAAATACTCTGCAAAATTCGCTAAATCATTTCGGTGGCACTTTTGCTAAAAATGACTGGTTGATCTGAAACCCTACAGATGACTAGCGAATCACATTTTTTGTATACAAATTTAGCACCGTTGGAAAGGTGACGAACCAGAGAATTAACTTAGTGTAGAATAAATTATTCAAACACCGTAGTTTTATTGTTTTTTTAGGATAAGTTTTTTCGTAAAGTTATTTTTTTGAGTACCTAAGTTTTTTTTTCAATCGTAATATCTTATTTTTCGATCCTAGTTTCACGGAAGTTCTGATTCTGACGTATTTTAATCACAAATGTTTATGACTACCAACAAAAATTAAAAAAATAATAAAAATAAAAGTTACGAATGGTCAAATTTTGGAAAAATCTCAATAAAGTATAAAAATTGACATATCTCCAAAACGTTTTATAACTTTAGTAGGTAGGTACTTAGGGGAAAGTAAGATCCAATAATTAGCAAATGACCTCCTCTATTTGCGAATTCGCTATGGCGGGTTGAGTTCCAGTCACGCTGTACCTATAGGTAGCACTTTGATTTCATTTGCTAAGGGCTACCTGTATTACGGTCATTCAATTACTACGCGAGGAAAGCCGCGTGTTGCAGCTAGTTGTTGTATATAAATTCCTGGCCCATTTAATATGCAAACGCATTGTTTCATACCTCAACTTTGCGACCTTTGTAACTTATTCTGTACATTTAGGTATCTTTGTTTAATGTACAGTTGCGGCCATAACTGCAGAGATACCCTAAAGATCATACTCGCTTGAAGGTTAGGAACTACGACATAAAATAGTAAATTTCACCTAATTCCAAATTTCAGCCCAACATTCTAACTGTACCTATGCTACACGGTATAAATAAGCGAAATATTATGGAATACATAGGTTTTAAAAATTGTTAGTATTTACCATAGATATCTAAATAACAAGGTACTGTTATTTCGATTTCTATGGTATTTACCCTACTAATATTATAAATGCGAAAGTTTGTGAAATGTGAAATTTTTGTTACCTAGGATCTCCAAAACTACTTATGAGATCAAGATGAAATTTGGCATACACTTAGAACGACACCTAACTTAAACGATAGGCTACTTATTATACCGAAAATACGCGTGCGAAGCCGCGGGCAGAAGCTAGTAATTCATAAGGTGTTAAAATAAATTATGTTATTTATTTTTGCTGTTATATTTCCTAATGAAATAGATAATATGTTTAATAATTATTAATCCTCAAAATTAGGGAAAAAATTATGACTTTCTGGATTTGAACTTAGGACCGAATTAATAATAATTTTTTAAAATGTCGTAAGCACCACGAATGTCTGCAAGACATTGTCTTTAGAATTTATCCTATGCAAAAACAGTGACTTAAAGTACAAGAAACATAAGAAATACATGATTATTATTGATTATAAATGAGCGCAGAGCTTTAGTTCACCTACTTAGGTACTCTTTTACTGTTGCTACTACTGTTAGGGCATTTAGAGTCCATTTAGAAGCTGGCCTTCTTTTCTAGATTATACCCATCTTGCAAACGGTGTTTTAACCGTTACACTGAGTTCGCAGTTCACGTCTGGAAATCTAAGTGCACAGGTTTTCAAGATACCTATCTTAGTATGTATACTCCAGCCTCATTCTATGTGAAATATTTAAGAACAACCGCAGCAAAAAAAAAAAAGATCGCATTATTATTATAAATGCGAATATTTGGACCTATGGATGTTTCTAACCTCTTTACGCCAAAACTACTGAACGAATCGGGCTGAAATTTTGCATACAGGTTATTTTAGGCCTGGAATCAAATATAGGCTACTTTTTATACCATAAATCAGTTCCCATGGGATAGAAATCACCTTTGAACGTTTCCATGGAAACAACGCGAGCGAAGCCGCGGGCAGTAACTAGTAATTTATATGCTTTGCGTTGAGTTTTAGTTATGATCTTTATCATTATTTATTAATTATTTGCAGCAGTCTGCAGTCAGCTTACCTAATTGTTTCAATTGTAAATAACTAGTTCTAATTTGTTTTTTTTTTTTACTGTAGTTTTCTTTCCTAGAATAGTGTTTATAATATAATATCACTTTATTATTTATTAAAGTACCTATGTCGGTATAAAGATTATAATTATTTATTATTAAGATTACGATTAATTTATAATTCTCCTTCTACTTGATTTAATGCACTACCTATTTATTTTAAAGGTTTTTTTGGTAAGAAATTATAAGAAAAGGTATTAATATTATTATTGTATCTATGTTATGGAAAAGCGTTGCCTCCTAATACAGGTAGGTATTTCATACAAACTTAAAAGGAGGTTCCGAGCACGGATCAATCGTAAAATATTTTTAATACCTATTTGTGTTTTTTTTTTTTTAATAAACTGACAAGGAATATAAATTGCGGATTAAAATACACGGCAACACAGTCAATTTTAGCTAAAGTGGGAGGTTTGCTTACAAACCTTTGTCCTTTTGAGCTACGGAACCCCGAAAAAAGACATTTTTCTTTACATTCCTGTTCTTTTACGATTATTCAAGATTATTCAAACAAATTGTCAAAACCTTGCCGTGCAAAAAGGCTTACTATAGAATATCAGATTATCTAGAACACAGATATTATAATACTAGCTAATATGTGCTAATAATATGGTTTTGCTCCAACTCGAAAAATAACAACTAACAGGTTAAAGGTTTCTTCGTCGCTTCTTTACTTTAGTCTACATACCGAAGCGACAGAAATCAAAAAATATCACTTTATTTCAGTGTCAGTGTTTAGTTTTATATTTTGACCTTTTCTGAGTGTACAAAACAATAATACAATACAAAATACTTTAATGTACACCAACAAAAATACAATACACGTGTAGTGCAGTATGAGTGTAGGTACATTTATTGTATTTATGGAAATAAAGAGTTTATGATTTTGATTTTTTGATTTCGACGAATATTCTTACATAATTATTATTGTTTAAAAGCTCAAATAGATCAAATGTTTAGTTAGACGCTGTCAACATAGCTATCAGACATTCCCGGATGCTAGATCAGAGATGCAGCGGTTAGTAGAGCGTGCTGTCCCGTCGATCGTGGAGATCTCTTACGGTTTTATTAGAACCGAGATCTCGCAGTCGCAGCCGATCTTGGAAGTGTGTTGTTTACTTACACAAGATTGAGAAGAAGAAGATTAAACTCCAAGTTTTAATCGGTAGAGGACTCTACTCTCTCTACATACTCTACCATACAAATTGTTTGTTCATTTAAGGTATCTTATTGTAATGATAAGATTTATTATTTTTTAGTACCTAAACTTATTTACTTACTTTTTAAATAAATTAGTTGTGCATCAAACTTATAAACTGTAAATACTTCTGGTAAGAGCGGTGTCCTCTAACACAAGCAAATTATCAAAATAGCAAAATGACAACCGATGTGGCGCAGCGGGCGAAGGTCTGCCTACGACGCAGGAGGTTGCGGGTTCGATTCCCGCCTTGGGACAAATGTTTGTACGATCTACAAATATTTGTTCTAGGTGTTCTGGTCGTTTCTATGTATAATAAAAAATATCTATCTATGTAGAATTGTATTAAGTAAGTATATCAGTTATCTAGTACCCATCCATAACACAAGCTCTACTTAGCTTGGGGCTAGATGATGTTGTGTGGATTGTCCAGCATTATTTATTTTATTTAATTTTGCTTAAAGGAGGACTCCAATCCCTGTATGTTTAATTTTTATAAGTTATCGAAATAAAATTGTTGATTTTATTTTTTTAAATTATTTTATACTATAGAGTATACAGCGTAGGTATCTACCCAAAAAACCTACTGAAACGGAAATTGGTACCTACACAAGCGCAACAAATATCCGTGAATCATTCTATAGAGCTGAGTGGTAAGTCTGTTAGACGTGGTGTACAGCGCCTCTATCGAGCGGAAAGAGAACTACGTAAAAGCCTGCTTAAAGCAGACGTCCGGATCACGTCTCGTTCGTATGTCAAATAGACTCCCCTCAGAGCTCTATAGAATCATTCACGGGTATGTGCTGCGTTGGTATCGGTACCGATTTCCGACGTTTCAGCAGGTTTAGGTAGCTACGCTCTGTGTATCGTTCCGTTCAAAAATTCGAGCTTAATCTTACATTTTTAATAATAATATGTCATTATTTGTTGCAAAAAACAGTGACTTAAACTGAAGTAGGTATGCGTGAATTCGTTTTTATATTTTGGGTATTTTACGGTCTTCAGTCGAATTTCATTAAATTAATATTTTCTAACTTACGCGATCTGAACAGTTTCATTAAATTGTTTTTCTACGAGAACATGGCGCTTTCTCAATCTCTCTCCATCTCGCTCTGAAAATAACTCAAAATTACCAGCCAACAGTGGCTATTTCCGCCTAAAATCTATGAAATACATACTTCAACTTCTTGCTTGATGGCTTCTGCGTCTGGCTTGACACAATTTTGTACATACCTAAGTTTTCCCTGTATTGACAATGACTTTTGTTCTCATTTTGCCTTTTTTGTCTCGGACGAAGAAAATCACCTCCCTCTCCATCGATGTAAAAAAACGATGTCCGTCTCTGGGACGAGAGGCTCCAGCTAGGCTGGGCAGCGTTTGGGAAACTACGTTGAGTCTTCTCGTCATCTATACCGCAATGCTTGAAAACTAAAGTTTTCAATCAGTGCGTCCTACCCGTCATGACCTACGGAGCTGAGACGTGGACACTCACGGTTGGGCTGGTCCACCAGTTCAAAGTCGCTCAGCGAGCTATGGAAAGAGCTATGCTCGGAGTCTCTCTGAAGGATAGGATTCGTAACGAATACATCCGACAGAGAACCAAAGTTATCGACATAGCTCAAAGAATTAGCAAGCTGAAGTGGCAGTGGGCCGGCCATATCTCGAGAAGAACCGACAATCGCTGGGGTAAACGTGTTCTTGAGTGGAGACCACGACTCGGCAAACGTAGTGTAGGACGCCCTCCGACCAGGTGGGATGACGATCTGCGAAAGACTGCAGGCAGATGCTGGATGCGGCAAGCTGAAGACAGGGCGCTATGGCGCTCATTAGGGGAGGCCTATGTCCAGCGGTGGACTAATATAGGCTGATGATGATGATGATGATGATGACACGCTATCTCTGTCTTTTTAAGAATACGTATGTCCTTTTGAGAATCTGTCTTTATGAGTACAAACGGATAGAGCAAACGATGATGATGATGCTATGGTTCCCATAGATCACCTACCTAAGTACTTAAGTACCATAACAGGACCGTGAGAAAACAGTAAACAATGCAATTCACTCACCACGTCCCAGAAAATAAGATCCAATTGATAATTTGGAGGCAGCCACTGTGAAGTTACTGTATATAACTAGCAAATTGGTGGTAAATTACGAGAATGATGATAGCTTGGTGGTTAAGGTTTTATAAAGTGCCTTTCTTTATAATGTTTTTTTCATTTTTTTTCTGTAAAGCTGCTCCAAACTGGATCTAATGAGCAACTACTAGTTTCATCCATCAAGGATCTAGGCGAAGGATCAACGAGATTCATCTGTCGTGACCATATAATTTCATGATATGGCCAGCTAAAACTGACTATATCGTTTAAGCATAAACGTTTGAAAATAAATAAATAAATAAATAATGCTGGACAATTCACACAGCATTATCTAGCCCCAAGGTAAGCAGAGCTTGTGTTATGGTTACTAGATAACTGATATACATAATAATATACGAGTACATAGATAGATATTTTTTATTATACATTGAAAACGACCAGAACACCCTGAACAAATATCTGCAGATCGTACAAATATTTGTCCTGAGGCGGGAATCGAACCCGCAACCTCCTGCGTCGCAGGCGGACCTTCGCCCACCGCGCCACAGAGGTCGTCAAAAATATCATTAAAATGTTGGGTTTCCATGAAAGGGTTGATTAAAAAATCCAAATAAGTAACGAAGGAACTTTATACTATACTAGACGATCGCCTCGCGGTTTCACCCGCGTAGTTCCCGTTCCCGTGGGAATTCCGGGATAAAATATAGCCTATGTCACTCCCTGAAAAGTAAGCTTCCTAACGGTGAAAGAATTTTTCAAATCGGTCCAGTAGTTTCGGAGCCTATTCAATTCATACAAACAAACAAACAAACAAAAAATCAAACCTTTCCTCTTTATAATATTAGTATAGATTACAATATATTTTTATGAGTACAAAAAATTGCATATTGTCGTTGGCTTGCAATTTAAACTGGCAACTTAATACCTAAAATATTTTAACTAAATCTAAATCTAATAAAAATCTCTTTATGACAAAAATGGGAGATAATAGAAAAGTTCCACTATATTTTCTGGATTGTGAACTTATTTATAACTAGCTTCTACCCGCGGCTTCGCACGCGTATTTTTGGTATAATAAGTAGCCTATTGTTTAAGTAAGGCTACGTTCTAAGTTAGGCTATGTTCTAAGTGTATGCCAAATATCATCTTGATCTGTTCAGTTTCAGTAGTTTTGGAGATCCTAGGGAACACACATTTCACAAACTTTCGCATTTATAATATTAGAAGGATAGGATCACGGAATTAGAAATTAGGGTAATAATTAATTTCTAATTTCTAATTCCGTGGATGTTTTCTACCATTTTCACCCGGCCACCATGTCTTTTGTAGATTTCTGTCTTTGTGTCTTACAGTACCCCACGGACACTAGGTCCGTGGGGTACCGAGGCTCCTCGGATTTTTAAAAAAATGTCTGAGCGTCTGGTCGAAGCGACGCGTGACCCGAGAACTGTTGAATATCTGGCACACCAAAAATCAAAATCAAAAACTCTTTATTTCCATAAAGACAATAAATGTACACTTAGAAAAGGTCAAATTATAAAACTAAGCACTGACACGGAAATAAAGTGATATTTTTTTATTTCTGTCGCTTCGGTATGTAGACTAAAGTAAAGAAGCGACGAAGAAACCTTTAGCCTGTTAGTTGTTATTTTTCGAGTTGGAGCAAAACCCGTCCCAAGCTTTTTTATCCTCTAGATAATCTGATATTTTATAGTAAGCCTTTTTGCACAGCAAGGTTTTGACAATTTGTTTGAATTTATTTACTGATAATTTTTGCAACTCACTAGGAGTTTTGTTGTAGAAGCGTATACATTGCCCTTTAAAAGATACATTAATTTTGTGTAGCCTAGTTGTGGGCACAGCGATCTTATGTTTGTTTCTGGTATTCAAATTATGTTTATCGCTATTTTTAGGGAACCGATTTATATTTTTATGAGTGTACAATAAGTTTTCATAAATATATTGACATGGTACTGTCATTATGTTTATTTCTTTGAATTTATCACGCAGGGATTCTCTGGGACCCATATTATAGATTGCACGAACAGCCCTCTTCTGCAGCACAAATACGGTGTTAATATCTGCAGCGTTCCCCCACAGCAGTATACCATAAGACTTAATACTATGAAAGTAGCTGAAATAAACAAGTCTAGATGTGTCCACGTCTGTAAGATGACGGATTTTTTTGACTGCATATGCTGCAGAACTAAGTCTCTTCGATAGCTTATCTATGTGTGGGCCCCATTGAAGTTTATTATCTAAGGTGATTCCTAAGAATACGGTGCTTTCTACTATTTCTAAAGTTTCTCCTTTAACGTTTACATCAGCCTTCACTTGTTTAACATTAGGTAGAATAAATCTAATACATTTTGTTTTGGTTTCATTTAACAAAAGATTATTGACACTAAACCAATGAACTACTTTTGAGATTGCACTATTCACATCGTCGAAATTTGTGTTTTGTCGTTTCATTTTAAAAATTAATGAAGTATCATCAGCAAACAATACAATCTCGTGATTATTCTTGACAAGATGAGGCAGGTCGTTAATATAAACTAAGAATAGGAAAGGACCGAGGATAGAACCCTGTGGTACACCCATTGTAACTACAGACCCCGAAGACCGTTTCCCATTAATGTCAACTCTTTGTATCCTATCACTCAAATAAGATGTAAGAAGATCCAAAGAGGTGTTTCTTATTCCATAGTGATGTAGTTTCCTGATTAATGTTTCATGGTGTACGCAATCGAACGCTTTTGACAAGTCGCAAAAAACGCCTAAAGCGTCTTGCGACTTCTCCCAAGCATCAAAAATATGCGATACTAACTCTACACCAGCATCAGTAGTTGACCTGCCGCGAGTAAACCCAAATTGCTTACAATGCAGCAGGTCATTGCCATTGAAATGCCTAAGCAATTGATGTAGAATAAGTTTTTCAAAAACTTTGCTGAATGTTGGCAGTACTGATATTGGTCTAAAGTTAGTGGGGTCAGACCTACTACCCGATTTAAACAGTGGGATTATTTTACTACATTTCATTAGATCACTCGCCGCATCAGCATTGCCATACAGCGTGGCAATGCAGCCAGCAGCGTAGCGGGGACGCGACGACTGGTATTTATATGGATTTGTTGAGCTACCTGTAGATTGTTTGCAACAGTCTGCAGTCAGCTCAATTGTTTCAATTGTAAATACTAGTTCTAATTTGTTTCTATTATTTGAATCTTTACTTATTTTATTTCAACCTTTTCAGCTACAAATGTTCCACTACGAATACGAGTCGAAAGCATCGCCGTCCCGCTCGGATAGCCGAGCGCCGACGATGTCCGGATGGGTCCGAGGCGGCGCGAACGCGAGCCGAGTGACGCCGAGCGTGGAGCGAGCGAGACGCCCTCTGCCGCCGCGGCCCGTGTCTGACCGGATACCGAGCAAACCTACTGTAAGTTATAAAACAAGATATATTATGTATTATAGGACGACCTCTGTGGCGCAGCGGGCGAAGGTCTGCCTGCGACGCAGGAGGTTGCGGGTTCGATTCCCGCCTCGGCACAAATGTTTGTATACAAATTTGGAAAATGATTACAATCAGTTTAAGGTCAAATCCCCTAAATTAAATATTGAGTATTACCTGACATCTTCGTTGAATCTCCTAACTCAAAGTGATAGATTCACAAATCATAAGAAACTTAGTTTTAAGCATATATATTATGTACATTTACCTTATCTACCCTCTACAGCAAAATTGTATTTAGTGTACTTTGGACGAGTCATAGCCTGATCATTTAATTTAAGCAACAATAATCTGTTGCTTAAATTAAATGATCAGGCTATTTTATTTGTATGATGTATGACAATAAAGGAATCTGAATACAAGTCTGTTCCTTTCAGGTGCCGCTGCGCGTGTGGATCGTGGCCAGCGCGTCGTGCCTGGCCGTCAGCGCCGCGCTGGTCGTGGCCACGCTCGCGCTCACACGCTGGACCACTACCCTCTACACGCAAGTCTACTCTCCTGTAAGTCTACACTCATTGTAGCTACGCATGTGGATCGTGGCCAGCGCGTCGTGCCTGGCCGTCAGCGCCGCGCTGGTCGTGGCCACGCTCGCGCTCACACGCTGGACCACTACCCTCTACACGCAAGTCTACTCTCCTGTAAGTCTACACTCATTGTAGCTACGCGTGTGGATCGTGGCCAGCGCGTCGTGCCTGGCCGTCAGCGCCGCGCTGGTCGTGGCCACGCTGTTTGAGATGGATGTTTAGTTTGTTAGTTACCTCTTCACACCTTAAATGGATACTGATCGGGTATTACTGTCCCTACTAGAACTTACTCACAAAGAGTAAACCTACTACGAGGTCAACTCTAGAAATTTTCAAGTCAGGTGTAGTCATTTGCTATTTTATTTGTTACTTTGTCAATTAATTTGATAAATTTGTGGATTATTATAAATGCGAAAGTTTGGATGTTAAGATGTATGTATGGATGGATGTTTGTTACCTCTTCACGCCATAACTACTGAACGGATCGGTCTAAAAATTTTACATTAAGGCCTCGAATTAAACATAGGCTACTTTTTATCCCATAAATCAGTTCCCATGGGATATGAATACCTAACCATAAAACGTTTCCATAGAAGCAACGCGTGCGTAACCGCGAGTAGAATCTACTTGTTATAATGGCACAATTTTTAGCAAAAAATTATATTATTTTAGCACGTTATTGCGTTAGGTCATATCACAGAACTATTTCTCGATTAAAATATCGCTTCATGTCGCGTTTAACTTTTGAAAGACGTTAATATCGCGTACGTACCTAATTTGTAAGTAAATTACATTAAAATAAGGTAAATAAGGTAAAATAAAGTAAAAAAAAAGTAAATCAAAATAATAAATAGGTAGGTATAAATAAATTAGAATTAGGATTCATAGTTGAAACAATTGAGCTAACTGCAGACCGTCGCAAACAATCTACAGGTAACACAACTGATCCATAACATACATATTTGTATGTTAATTTCAATATTTAAATATTGTTATTGTTTTAATGGTAAGAGCAGGGTTTCCTAACACAAGAAAGCAGAACCTTTAAGCATAGTTTTATTATTATTACTAACAGCAATAAACATTTTTTTCTATTATTCCAGGAATCAGTCTTCGCACAAAATCCTCAACAACCCAATGCAGCATCAGAAAACCTCAACGACATAGCCGATCTAGCTATACTAGAGAAACTATCCCTCTTCAAGAACATCGTCGCGAACCGAGACAGAAGCAAAGATCTCCTCAGCAAACCACAAATACACCCCATCCACGACCCTATAGACCACGCCGATAGAAAAATCGAGAAGAAAGACAAAGCTAAACTACCAGACAGTCTTAAAACTATAGATTTCAAAAATATACCTCCACACGAAGTCAATAAAAAGATTAACGAATTCAAACTACCAGAATTCAAACCTCTATTACCTATGGCTAAAGATCTAAAACTCCCAGAGAGTTATATAAACCATCTAAATAACAAAGATTATGAGGAATACTACAACGATGTTAATCTATACGATGATTATATGGAAAGCAATAGTATGACCAGTTATTTGATTGAAAAAGTACAAGAACTACACGATTGGATTACTAACGACCCAGATTTTGACATCAAGACAAATAACACAGCAAAAGTTGATACTAAAACAGACTTCAGTCAAATTTTAAAAGCGCTCAACGAAAGTTTGTTAGAAGGGAATGTGTCTATCATAATGAACAAGCTGAAAGATATATACTTGGGAGATAACTATACGAATGGCAACAATAGTAGAAGAGTTATTTTGACAAATAGCACGGATTTGGTGTCCCTCGGTATTCTTACGCTGGATGCAATGCTGCTGCATAACATACAAGCCATGGCGTGGGAGAGTCAGGTAAGAGAAGTACCTATTTGGTTTCATAGACAAACATAGAGATAAAAATATTCAATACAAGCCTATTTTACGATAGTTCTTAATCCCTTGGCGATGAAAACTTTAAAATTCAGGTACCTGCAGAGATAAACCCGTCTTGTAGCAGAAACTTTAATGTTTTTTTTAAAGAACTTTGATGGGTTGGTAGAACATCAACGTTGAGTATAAAACGTTGGTGTTCTTACATTCCTAATGAATTCGTTAAACTACGATAGATTTATAGTAAAATGATAGAATTTTTATGTAACTTTTAACTTTTTGTGTGTACTGTGCCTTATGGACAAAATATGTCTGACTCAATAAACTTTTTATTTTGTTTTATTTATTTTTATTTAACGTGTCCATGGAAAAAACGTGGAGCTTAGGCAGAAACTAGATTTAATTACAAATAACTAAATCAAATTGGATAATTTGTTTCGAAATTCCGAGGCTAAGCTACGGTGGCACAGACAGACTTACAGATATGTTAATCTTCTTAACAACTCATTTATGTTAAGAAAATAAATTTTTAGTCACAAAAAATTACAATCAACTAATAGAAACAAATTAGAACTAGTATTTACAGTTGAAACAATTGAGCTAACTGCAGACTGTTGCAAACCATCTACAGGTAGCTCAACTAATCCATATCAATACCAGTCATCGCTGGCTGCATTTCCCCGCTGTACCTATGGCAATGTTGATGCGCTGCGCCAGATACTCACCAGCTATCGGGTCACGCGTCACTTCGACCAGAAGTTCAGATATTTTTTAAAAACCCGAAGAGCCTCGGTGTACCCCACGGACCTAGGGTCTCGACTCCAGGGGGAGCAAATGTGTAGGAGCAAATGTGTAGGTCGAGACCTGCATATTTGCGCCTCTTGAGATCAAATCTGCCGCTGCACCCGCTCTCACGGCTGTCCTCGGAAGATGGAAAGGCGCAAGTGTGTTATTTATTGTCGGAGCTACAAAATGTGTTTGGTCATCTTGCAGGAAGGCGTTCGCAGCAAGATGCTGAAGGACCCCAATGTGTTTGCGTTCAACGCACTCTTCATGGAGCCCGGCAAGGTGGACGCCAAGCAGACAGAGATACAGAATACTTCTCCGTGAGTATACAATGTGTTTGCGTTCAACGCACTCTTCATGGAGCCCGGCAAGGTGGACGCCAAGCAGACAGAGATACAGGATACTTCTCCGTGAGTATACAATTAATTACGATACTGGCTTCTACCTACTTTAATCATTTATGAGACCTGTAAAATAATCATCCCGACTGGGAAATAAGTGCTTTGTGGAAAATTCGACTAAACCAATTAGTCTAAAACACAATTCGACTAAAAACATTTCGACTAGAAACAATTCGACTAACCACTAAAACAATTCGTTTCAACAACAAAAAAAATTGTGTCAACTAATATGACTCTGGGTGCAATTATACATTGTACACATCCTTGCAGTAATAGAGTCGCCCCGAACTCTCCGGGGCAACTCAAGGTCGAATTGCTTTAGTCGAATTGTTAGCCGAAATCTTTTTAGTCGAATTGTTTTAGTCGAAATGTTTTTAGTCGAACTGTTTTAATCCAATTGTTTTAGTCGAATTTTCCGTTGACGAAATAAGTAGGTAGGTGAATAATTTATTAAAAACTAAAAAATGGCGACTCCGTCCCCGATTTTCGTAAAACGAGGGAGCCTTCAAAATAAAGCTTAAAACCCGGAATTATAACAAGTGTTTTGATACCTCATTCACCAAAATCGCTATAGCCGTTATAAAGCCACAGGTAATAAAGAGTGTCCGCCAACCACACTCGAAAAACATAATCCGTGAGACGTGGGTTATGTTTGTGGCATGTGAATTTCGCATTCACGCCTGTGTGAATTTCGCATTCACGCTTATGTGAATTACGCATTTAATTTTAATATGCGGGGATAACATAACTTCATTTGAGAAACGTTAAATTTAGATAGATATTTATGTATTGTTTCAAGGTCGTTACAATTTTTTAATAGCGTCTTAAATCCTAACATAGGTTTATCTAGACACTAGAGTTCTCTACGTACTACTTAATTATAATTTATATAAGCTAGCATCGGAAATTAATGCGGTAGGCCGCCACGCACACAAGCACAGTGACCTCGCTGTCCGCTGCATGCATGTTTGAAAACTGTAAGATTCGTAATCGTTTTGAAATAGTCCTTGTATTCCAGTGGGCGCGTGCGCGACAGTTCCGGCTTCTTCGAGCGCGCGCTGGAGGGCGTGATGAGCGCCGCGCGCGCCGCCTTGCATCTCGGACGCGCTTACAAGAACGCACGGTAAGTGTGCGAACGTAACATTTTACATTCGCATATTCTAAGTTTCATGTGTTCACCACATTACACATGAAACAACTGACTAATACGATGCACTGCCCCACGTCAACCTACGACATAGCTAAGCCCTATTTAACTGCACTAGCACTTCAACAACTCACGTCAACTTCTCTGCTCCTCAGAAACATAATAACCCAGATATCTACCCGGGACGCTGCTACCGCCGCTCCGCCGCCGAGCCTGGCGCGGCACGCCGACAACGCGCATGCGCTGCACCATCTACAGTCCTTCAGTGACAGTGACAGTCAAGTGAGTGAACGACGATCTGCAAAATGTCGTGATAAAATTAACTCAATTTAGCGCGTTAGAGTTACAGTAGAACCACATAATCGTTCATACGATTACCACAATTTTAACGCAATTAGATAGTTAAACTACCAACAGCATTTCGGTGCATTTGCACTCTGCTTGTCTTGGGGCTAGATGATGCCGTGTGAATTTGTCTAGGACTATTTATTTTTTCATTTATTTATCCTTAATCTAATAATTATGACTTTACCTAAAGACTTTTATTAATACTACTAAATAAAAATAGTAGGTCCACGTAAGAGAACTGTTTTTTTGAATGTACCTTGAATGGCCTGTCTAGCTCGGTCTACGTGGCATCCGCAACTCAGAGCGGCAGCAGTAAATTTAGCTTGGATTTCGCTCGGGGTTTCGCACGGGTGCGGTATTCCCCCGAGTGTTTTGTGGGTGACAGTGACAGTAGGATTCGTTACCCTATACCCATTTGGATTTCGCTGTCATTTTGGTTAGCGAATGCCTAGCGCGAATCTCGGAATAGGCTTGTATTGCAGACATTACTTATGATGTAGTTTTCTGCGCTTATTATTGCCCTTGTGCGTCCTAGCTTCACCATCCCATCTTTATAACATTTTTCAAATTCACTTTTCTGTTGTTTTCACAGTCGCCCATAGACAATGAGTCAGCCAGTGACTCTGCATTCAGCGAGCTGGACTGCGTGTGGCTGCTCTACTGCCGCAACCTGGTGGTGACGGCGCGGCTGCCTCCGCCGTATGGCACCATGGCGAGGATCAATGGGTAAATATTAAAATATTCACAGTCGCCCATAGACAATGAGTCAGCCAGCGACTCTGCATTCAGCGAATCCATCACGTTACTCGTTTCGAGCGCTTTCTTTCCTCGTAGGTACTGACTGCACGAACGCGGGCTGTATAAATGCTTAGCCCACTTCGACATGTCATAACAGAGATTGTTTTGCAGCAGGGCTATTACGCAACGTTAGCGTTAGCGTTAAGCGGGTTAGCGGCCATTTTGCGCGTTTACTTTTTGGCTTTTCTACTGGCATTTTTCATTGGCTAATCTACTGAATGAACCCTAATTATCAGTTGATTAGCCAATCAGCTCAAAGAAGTAAACGCGCAAAATCGCCGCTAACCCGCTTAACGCTAACGCTAACGTTGCGTAATAGCCCTTCAAATAGCCTTTTCTATTTACGAATCAAACACGACATTTAATTTGACTTTTGAGGCGTATAAAACGCTAAAATGGCATATTAAGGTTTCACCTCAAAATTCCGAGACAGCTAGCTGGAAACTCGTATGCAATAAATAAATACCTACAAACCACGTTAAATTTCCTCCTGTCCCCAGCATGGGCCTCCGCCTGGTCTCCGGGGCCGTCAGCGCGGAGCGCGCGCTGGACGTGCTCGTGCACGAGGCCCTGGCGGGCTGGACGCCGCTGGACTGCAACACCATGCTGCCCAAGTAAGTCTACATCACACCTGCCTCCACTGAACAAAACAAACCCTCTCATTTATTGGAAAATCCCTTTTTAGGAAATAGAAAACTAATTTGAATTCAAATTCTTTTATTTTCTGATTATTATGATCCATAATTTGTTAGTAGCAGAAAGATCTCTTTTATTAAATGTTAGTATTCTTAGCCTATCTACTACATTTAATTTAATTTAAATTAAATCGTAAAAAATAAACATAGAGAGGCCTATGCCCAGCAGTGGGTCGACAAGGGCTGATTATGATGATGATGATGAAATTAAATCGTATAAACTAAATTAAATCATTTGTCATTACGATGAAGTCATTTACAACGGGATTAAAAATATCTTTGGATATTTACCATGATTTCAGTTTTGAGCTTCCCAATTGTAATTTCAATATGACCTTAGTGTTAATAACCACGATGGATTTAAAAGTTTTATAATGACAGCAGAATTGTTTGAATTATTATGAATGGAATATACATTTTTGATAAAAATTGATTCTGGTAATCCTGTCGGTATAGGTAACTTTCAATGTTGTCATGGTGAAAATAAAATAAATAGGTACTTAGGTACTTAACTAAACGTGACCTATTCAGATAGGCAATTAGTTTTGGACTTGTCAAAAGAAACCTACCTCAATATAAATTATTATAATTTATTGCAGATGCAGCAATGTGGACGCCGCATCAATTGTGCTGCAAGCAATACTTCAGCCGCAAAAGAAAACCAACAACCGAGGACGATGATCTAAAATGTTTATAACAGAGGGGTGGGTCAATCTGACGTCAGTCTTTTCCCATACAATTTACTAACGTCAAATAAACTTGCCCCTCAGACGAGGCAGGCGGATTCGCTGCCCAAAGCGGCAGCGAAACCAGAGTGCGCAATGATACGCGAAACCGAGTGAATTTTTTCGCTGTCGCTTCGGGTAGCGATTACCGCGGAAGTCTGATTAGGCCCTAAGTTAAGAATTATTTGTTGGGGTATAATCTGAGGACATTTTCTTCGACGTTATTAAATGGCGTCGTAAAAATGTTGGCAGCATTAGAAAATACGGCTTGGTTCGGCTAAAATTAATTTTTACAGACTTCACTCTGCGTCCTATTATACCCCAACTTACCTTATTGGCACAGTTTCGGTAAAATCATACATGATGGATGTTTGTGTATATTTGAACGAATGAAGCTTAATTTTAACTTAAAAATTAAGTACTTACGAACCTAATCGCACAAAACTTAACATAGTTTTGTGCCATTTTTAATTGTTAAACAGTTGCATTTTTTAAATTAGCTATTAGCTTTGGTTGGGATTTTAATTAGCCTGTCGGTTTGAGCGGTCCTACCCGCTACCTTACCTAGGTAGCGGGTAGGTACCGCTTGAGATATGGCAGAAAAAATTACTAAGAAAATAGGTAGGTAGGTAGGTACATTGAAAAACCCTGCATTTTAATATACTTACGAAATTTTTTTTTGGGTTGGTACAGAAGTACCTACTTATGCAACCGCGGGAAACGGCTAGGTTAGGAATAGATTAAGTCAAAATAATGTTGTAAATTTTTCTAGATCATAGACTTTCATAGATTATAAACCCATAAGTAGTACCTAACCTACTTACAAAAGATGTGTTTCTAGAAGTTAAGGTACCGTACCCATTACCTTCTTACCCAGGTATAAAACTATACCTAGGTACATATTTAATAAGCAGATAGGTACATAATTAAATAAAATAAATATAAATAAATAATGCTGGACAATTTACACAGCATTATCTAGCCCCAAGCTAAGCAAAGCTTGTGTTATGGGTACTAGATAACTGATATACACACTACATGGATAGATATTATATTTTTTATTATACATAGAAAACATCCAAAAGGCCTTGGACAAATGTCTGCAGATCGTACAAACATTTGTCCCGAGGCGGGAATCGAACCCGAAACCTCCTGCGTAGCAGGCGGACCTTCGCCCGCTGCGCCACAGAGGTCGTCATTATAAATAAGTAGATTCAATTAGGTATATTTTAACTAAGTAGATAGTAGATACTTTTATTCAAATAATTTCTACCTACCATATGTAGGTACTTTTACCTAACTTTTAGGTATTTTCTATACATAAGTAAGTAGGTACCTAGGTACTGCACTAGGTTACACACTAAATTACTTTATAGACTGATAGTACCTAAATAAAACATTAAATTAGAAAACCTTTTAGTTTCATTCATAATTTTCTCCCATCTTGTACCTAATAAGTAGGTAGGTATGAAATCAAATTTAATGTTTTGTTGCGACCATTATTGTGCATAAGGTAGTTATTACAACAGCCTCAAATAGACACCTGGCTATGGCAGCAAGCAAGATCGAAGACCCTTGCACACTGTATCTTTTGCTTGTATTGTAACTACCTGTTTTTTAGGTCAAATTAATGTATCTTTATCACACTGGCGATTTGCCAGCGATTTCATAACGCGGCGAGCACGCCGCGACGACGCAGCATGCACGCCGCACAATCGCATCGCTTTGAAATCGCTCGCAATTCGCTAGTGTGCTACATAACATAAGGCTGTTAGTAAGTAAGTTCTTGGTACACTAGGTACAATATGCTATCTAGGTACCTACCTGCCTATCATCAATCTATGCCCGTATGTAACCTTTCACGTTACTTACCATAGAGGTATCATAGTACCTATACCAATGCTTTCTACAGGGTGACTGGAACTCAACCCGCCATAGCGAATTCGCAAATACAGGAGTTCATTTGCTAATTATTTGACCTTACTTTCCCTAACTAAAGTTTTATAGTTTTGGTGATATGTAAATTTTTATACTTTATTAAGCTTTTTCCAAAATTATCCTAAAATAATAAAAAAACTACGGTGTTTGAATAATGTATTCTACCCTAAGTTAATTCTCTGGTTCGTCACCTTTCCAACGGTGCTAAATTTTTATACGAAAAGTGTGATTCGCTAGTCATCTGTGGGGTTTTCAGGTCAACCAGTCATTTTAAGTAAAAGTGCCAACGAAATGATTTTAATCATTAAAATACTCTGCGAAATTCGCTTAAAAGCGAATTTTTTTCTTAAAAGCGAATTTCGCAGAGTACCTATTTTTGCAAATTTATGAGTAGGTAATAAATAAAAGATATTAATGTAGGTAATTAAATTATTTATTTAAAAAATCCTTGTACGATGTAAAATCGGAAATTAGGAAAAGATTTCGGGCGTCAAAAGCAAAAATTAAAATTGAGTTGAAATTAAAGATTCTGCTCGAATTGCTGCCCGCAATTTCTAATACATGCCCGATATCTTTTCCTAATTTCCGTGGTGGGAAGACTAAGCTTATATAAAATTTCTTCTTTAATAACTGAAATAATTAGCAAATGACCTCTATTTGCGAATTCGCTATGGCGGGTTGAGTTCCAGTCACCTGTTTAATTAGAAAGCATTTAGTAGGGAGTTATGGTATTCATAGAAACTCTCAGATCCATAGTTTTTCCTTCTCAAAGAGAATAGTACCTTTATAAACATATTTTGAAGTGAAAACTTCTTTAGCGGCGCTGAGCACTTTTTTTGTATGGGTAAAAACTTTCAAACTCGCGTCAGGGTCACGTGATGCTGATCGAAAAAGCGTAAGATCGAGGGAAAGGGAGAGGAAGTACTTTTATACTTATAATTAAACGCAACGTTAATATTGAAGTTTTCACTTCTGCCGGCACTCCCGGAGTGCTACCTTTTTTTCTCTATGACCTATAAGAAATGTCATGGTATTTTATTATACTTCGGAAAATGTTACGTGAAAATAGCGCGTTAGTTATTTGTGTAAATTTTTTGAAAACTTCAAAACAAAACAATAATTATGATCAATCTATCATCACACAATTTCCGTTAAAACAAGTACCCTCCTAACTATTTAGCCAAATGATCAAGCGCAAATGGCTCTAACTAAAATGTTTTATTTGTATTTTTTGCCAAGACGCAATGAGATGAAATGATATTCATTGATAAAATCGACTAAGGTACGAAGAAAATCTAAAAAACTAATTTGTGTCAAGTTCTCTTATTTTCACATAGAGTAGAGTTAGTATAAAGATTACATACAGTCCACCCAATATCTGTGAAATAATTGCAAATAGAACCAACAATAATTACTTACATAAATAAAAACTGCGTACCTACATAGGTATACGTATACAGGCTACCGAGTTAGTGAAGAGCTAAGTATGAACGGCGCGATTCGAGGGAAATTCCTACTATAATCGGGTCTTTCCAATGTCTACTGCGAACAAGATGATGCTGTCGTGGCCCTGATTTTGAATAACTGCTAGCCAGCTCATGCTCGAACCGAAGAATGTACCTACTGTTCACAAACAAAAATAAAGACCTACAAAATATACTTAATGCAGAACAAAAAACAAAGTGATAGGTGTCAATAATAAACCATGAAAAGAAAGAGGCAAAAAGAAAAAAAGAGGAAGCACTGAGATTCGAAGAAAAGAGGAAAGTGTAACAATATAAACTCATGATGAATGAAAAATTAGGAAATGTCTGTTTAATAAGCACAAATAAAAACTCTGTAGAAATTGCAAAGTGTGCTCTAACAAATTATAATTTTCGCCACTATATCGAACCAGAGTGCATCAGCGCGGTGGATTTATTTAGAGGACTTGAGAACAAGATATTCAATTTCAGCTTCGAAGACTTTGGCATTGCATTGATCGGAGAAAAAGACTTCACTGCATCATCAACATCGGACTACGTCGATAGCGTTCGTCAAATCAAAGATATTCTGGAAACAATAACATATACTAATATAATAATATGCCTACCGACGTATAAATGTGGAAAGAAGATGGCTTTATATAACTGGAAGGTGGAGAATTTTAACAATCTTTTATACTGTGAAGTGACAAGAAATGAAAACACGCAAATATTGGACTCAAACAGGGATCTAAAGTACGACGGCACAATGTTCAATAGGTGTGGAGCAATAAACGATTGCGGACTACGATTAATTTTCGAGAAAATCAAACTGTTGATCGACAAAGCTATTTATCAAAATATGCTTCGTAAAGGCCAAAACCCGTCTATAGTTAACCAAGGGCGAAGCAGACAGATCATAGTGAAGCGCATTTCATCACTTAGTAACAACCAAAGTCAATATCTGGTTAATCAAGGTCAAAACCAGTGTTGGAATAATCAAGGTCAATGTGAAGATAATATTCAGCAGCAGATCGATGATGAAGATTACATGTCTCTGGCTAGCCAGTGTCAAAGCGAAGACAATTTTCAGGAGCAAATCGAAATATCCACGCCAAATAACCAAGGTGAAGATAACAAATCTCCAGCTAACGAAGGTCAAAGTGAAGAGATAACTCAGGAGCAAATCGAAATGAACACCCCAATTAACCAAAGTGAAAATAGCGAATCTCCATCGAACGAAAGTCAAACTGAAGAGATAACTCAGGAGCAAATCGAAAAAAATACTCCAACTCACCAAGGTAAAGATAATAATTCTTCAGCTAACGAAGGTCAAAGTGAAGAAATAACTCAGGAGCAAATCGAAATGAACACCCCAATTAACCAAAGTGGAGATAGCGAATCTCCATCGAACGAAAGTCAAACTGAAGAGATAACTAAGGAGCAAATCGATATCAACGCTCCAACTCACCAAGGTAAAGATAACAATTCTTCAGCTAACGAAGGTCAAAGTGAAGAGATAACTCAGGAGCAAATCGAAACCAACACTCCAACTAACCAAGGTGAACATATATCTCCGGCTGACCAAGGCCAAAATCAGTCTCTGGCTGGTTCACAAAGCCGAAAAAACAAGATCATACAATCACAGAAGCAAACCAAAATGAGTACGTCAATTGACCAGGGTCACAACCAGTCTTTGGCTAAACAAGATGAAAAGCAGTCCCAGGCTATTCAAGGTCAAAGTACAGAAAAGGACACCAAATTCAACACGTCTATAGGTAAAGATGGAAATCAGTTTTCAATCCAAGGCCAAAGGAAAGAGATTTCCATGGAAACCGAAGCGAAAACGACCAATACCGAAAATAAAAACAAGGTTCTGGCTGACCAAGGTCAAAACCAGCCGCTGGGTAACCAAGGTCAAAGTAATGAAGAAGAAATTAAGAAGAACAGTAAATTCAACACGTCCATAGGTAAAGATGGAAAGCAGTTTCCAATCCAAGGCCAAAGGAAAGAGATTTCTATGCAAACCGAATTGATCACAACCAATACCGCAAATAAAACCAAGTTTCTGGCTAAACAAGGCCAACACCGGCCGCTTGGTAGCCAATGCCAAAGAAAAGGGATTCTTCAGAAATACACCAAATACATCACGTCACTAAGCAAAGGAAAAAACCAGCTTGCGGCTAGACAAGATCGACACAACCTACAGCCTAAACAAGGTCAGAGCCCGAACGTGGTCGTCAAAAATCGAGGCCAAAGAAAACAGCCCCGTCAGAAGCAGACCCCAATCAATGCATCGGTTAACCAAGGAGAAGGTGACACGTCTCTTGCTGACGCAAGCCAAAACCAGTCTACTACAATATATAATATTCGCGACGCCAGCACGTCAATAAGCGGTGAACTAATCCTGCGGTCTATGGAAAAACACAGACAAAATAAGACTCTGGTTTGCAACAAAGGTAAACAACGTAAGTGTCAGAAGGAAACTCAAGTCTCGTCGTCATTGAGCGGTATTCGTTTTAAGATTAGAAAAAAAAGTTTTGGTAAATTGTAGGGGAGGAATGGAGCAGCCTATAAATTACTCTTAGTTTTCTTATGAATGTAAGCGGGTTAACTACGAACCTATTTTGTGTTGGAAGAACACCAACGTTTCTCAATGTTTTTATAATAAAATACTCTTAGCTTTTACTTAAATCGATGTCTTAGGCCCGTATTATCAACACTTGTCATCGATATGAACTTGAGAAACGCTTATGACATTGTTTTAACGCATTCAGTGCCCAGCCTCGGCGGTACGACCCGAAGGGGTGCGCCGCCGCTATACGGGGGTGGAAAAGAACGTCTGCGTCTTGAGCCATGAAAGTGTTAATTAATTATTATTTTATGCCTACTTACGAAATGAAATTAAATATTATGCTTTTGTATTTATTTGGAAAACGAACAGCTTTTTCAACATATCCAAAGCGATGGACTAATGAGCAGTAGGGAGGGACGTTTGAGTCCATTTTTTTATATTGTGCAAAATTGTTATAGGCCTGTTTTATATTTAAACATAAGTCAATAAAAAATATCCAAAATTCTTCAGACTTGCCTTCATTTCATCTTCGTGGTCTAGATGGTTCCTGCAGCCAACAGCGATCACTGATATTAGGGCAGTGTTGCTGCCTGTGATATTTTTTCACTTTGCCTCAGAAATACAATTTATCGATTTTTTGACGGTCTGTTTGTATTGGCTTATCTCAGAAACAGACTAAACTACTTACATAAATGAGAATCGTGGGAACTTACTTATGATGTGGCAGAAAATTTATTTATCTATACTACCTACTTAATATTATAAAGAGGAAAGATTTTGTTTGTTTATTTGTATTGAATAGGTTCCGAAACTAGTGGACCGATAAGAAAAATTCTTTTACCGTTAGGAAGCTTACCTTTCAGGGAGTGACATATATATTTTATCCCGGAATTCCCACGGGAACGGGAACTACGCGGGTGAAACCGCGAGGCGATCATCTAGTTTATTTATGAAACGTACTTACCTACACTATTTTTACAGGGGCACTTAGTGCAATAGTGTAAAAAATCAATAAAAATAACAAATAGTATTTGTCAGAACAAGATAATATAAAATGAACTCTAAATTAAAATTACACAATAAATTATAAAGTTCTTCAATTAATAACTACAAATTACATATTTTCAAACCTAATGAAAAATAAAAATTCGTCAATCAATATAGGTACCTACCATGTCAAATAATTTCACATAAACATAATTATAAAAAAATCAATTAATTAATTCAAATTACATAAAGACAAACCTAATAAAATAAAAAAATTCGTCAATAATATATGTCTAATAATTACACAAAGTCAATCTAATTAGAATAGCATAGAATAAATAACAGAGTCCTATGACGTTCGCTCAGGGAGCATCGATATCGACTCTCTCCGCTACTAGATTGAGTGTGTGGATGCAACGCGTTAGAGGTGCCATAATCAGGAGGTTGGTCCTTCCCATAGAGCAAATACAGAGTAGAGACTCTGTATTTGCTCTATGGGCCTTCCTATTGGTACAGCCAATACCACCGCGCGCGCTTTCTTTTCTGCCTCGTCGCACTATGGGTCAGGAGCGTAATTATCGTGCCAAAAATCACTTTGACAAAAGTTAGATTGCTACATTTTTCTCAGTGAATATATGAAGTAGGATAATTGAGCTATCATATACCACCAAAAAAAGCTATAATAACATATTTTTAAAGCTATAGCCTGACCTTGAATGTAAGGAAGTAGATTGATTGATGTTACAAAATTTATGATATGCCACATTCAGATCGTTTTTTTTACAAATATTTGTTAATTAACTATTACATATTATACATCCTTAAAAGCGTAGTATTTAACACTTTCCATGTAATTCAAGCATATTCATATATGGCTAAGAAAGTTAGCTTTTTCAGTCAGTTTTTGAAAGCCCTTCTATTTTTTCAGTTTTAAAAATTCAAATTGAGTTTTCGTACTTGCCGCTGTCTCCCGACAAGGAGATACGACTACCTAAGCGTTCCTTAATCTGTATACTAACAGGATTTAAAACAAATTTTTGCCCCGATTTGCCCCAATTTGACTTAGGGGCAAAAAAGTGTACCGTGGGAAAATACGAAAAATCAAAAAAGTGTATTTTTTTCAAAAATTTAATTCAAATTGTAGCAAATAGCTTGGTTTTTATATACTTAATGACCCTAAATTAAGTAAAGATTGTTTTAATTAAAAAAAAATGACGCGGGAACCATGGTTATCTTAATTTATGAAGGTACCTTTTTTTATAATAATTTTAACCGTAAATAGAGAATTACCGCATTATTTGATAATAGTTATCACTTTATCAAAGAAAGAAACGAAATATAGCGGAAACCGCAAAGAAATAAATAAGTTATCAATTTCCAAAGGAAAATATTTCGAGGAACGTGTGCAAGAAACCGCAATGGAAATCTGTACTTACTGTCGTGTGCAAATATGTTATCAATTACTATCACTATAAAAAGGGATTCAGGTTTCAACTACAAATATTTAAGGGTTTGCTATTTTTGCGCAAAAAAGTGTACTTAGTAAAAAAAACAAAATGTGTGAATTCATCGTATCAAAACGCCAATTATGTTCTTTTTTATTCGATATCGATGCCACTTCCGAAAATCTTCTCAAGTATTTGGAAGAAAACTTTAACTTAACACCTACTAAACGCCAAAAAGTTGTCGAAAACATAAAAAAAAATATCTTACAAAAATTTCGTGATCGTTGGTCGAAAGCTAAAAGAACCAAATCTCGATTTTTGGAACAAAACGCTTTGTGGTTAGATAGCGAGTTCAAAGTTGTGTTCGATGATGAAGAAGCGTGTTCTACACCAGGAACATTTACGGATCCTGGTCGACCATCAAACACATATGAAGACCTTTCAGACAGAAGCAAGAAACGAAAGAACATGGAATTAGTGCAAGAATATGGACTCGAATTTATACAGAACGCTTATGTACAGGGACTTCGATCACAGGTCAGCTACAAATAATGAGGACGTTTTTCATTCATTGCTATATATATACATCCGATCCATATATCTCGAGCCTAAGGAGATCAAGCGAAACTGTTCCGAAAGAACTGTGGCAGGAAGCTATAAATCTTTTAGATTTTTAGTCAACAAAACCTAGCATTTACTTTTTTACGATTATTAGAATTTTTATTACATAGATATTATTTTATTTAATATATAATATGTACTTCTATTATAGTAATTATATAATTAGTTTCCAATTTATCTTTTGTAATGTTTGTAATAGGTTTTTATTACTTATTAGCTTATTACACATTAAAACGTAAATTTTAATTTAAGGCAAAATAAAAATTCACTCAATTTATATTTATTAATGTTAAAGTACCTATTATATTCTATTACGTCAATGTAGAATTTTGTTTAAATTATATGTCCATTAGATTATTTAAAAGCCACGAGAACCTAAGAAAAAAAGATTTTTTAAGTTTAATGGCAATTTTTTTGTACTAATAAAGGATTTTTATATATTTATTTTTACTTTATTTATAGTCCATATATCTAAGATTATAACCGCGAAAGATTCATTAAGATATTTTGAAAACTGAAAAAGTTACAGATTTTTGACACGATAATTACGCTCCTGACCCATATTGCGTCGGACAAATAGACGTGCTATTTGACCGACGAGGCAGAAAAAAAGCACGAGTCAGAAATTTAAAAAAAAAATTGGTTGTCTGTAAAGTCGGTTTACTGACGATAGTTGAACGTGACAACGTCTTAAGAAAATGAATGGAATGGTAGCATTTGATACTCGATCAAAACATGTAAATGTACTATAGTATAGCAGCTGTCCACGCAGACGCATCGCTCACTCAAGTAGGAGAGAGACGGATGTCGAGCGCTCTCGCTTGCACTTCAAGCCTTACATGGAACGCCTCAGAGCGAGGTAACGCCGCATGACGTCATGTTTTTTCGTGCGTGCAGCCGGCTCTAACGAATTATAAGACGTTGTCACGTCAAAAATATGGCCTGGTTCAAATGCTGAGCCGTAATTAAAAAAATAAAATAGGGATTCTAAAGCTGAGTTAAAATTTTATTTACATTTAATTAGAATTGTAAACTATTAAACATTATTTTTCCCTCGCATGAATCTTCATATGTTTCTTGAGCGTGCTCTTGTGCACGAAGCTCTTGTAGCATTCGTCGCAGGTCAGCTTCTCTCCGTCGTGGTACTTGCGCGTGTGGTCGTGCAGGCTGCTGGAGTGGGTGAAGCGGAGCTCGCAACTGGAATATTAACTTTCATTATTTATATGGTCTACTAGATTATTTCTTTATTTTATTGAAAGAGCAACTGTTGTAATATTATACGTTTACAAATACCGTAAAACGAGGTGAATAGAGTCCAGGGTGAATAGAAATGGACGAAATACTGGAATATTACATTACCTGGCTGGTAGTAAGCCGCTGGTAGAAAACCAGCGGAGGTTTTTAACACCTGCATGAGCTGAGTTGGGACCAGAAATCAAATATATCACTTTATTTCCGTGTCAGTGTTTAGTTTTATAATTTGACCTTTTCTAAGTGTACCTTAAACTAAGTTTAATAGTATTATATTATATCGTATATTGTGATTTTGTATTCTTTTTTAGTTAAGTAACGGTTTATTTAATTTACGTTTTAGTTGCAAATAAACGTTTTTGATTGATTTTTTTTTATTGGTTGGTTGATAGTATCCTTAGTCCGTGACTGATTAACTTCTGTGTCAGTTGGTCTGACATCTGCAAAAGGATGTTCTGCTCCAGTATTTCGTCCATTTCTATTCACGCATAAGTCTCTATTCACCCGTTGTACCCGGTACTCTCTTACTATACAGCCCTTACAGAGGGGTGAATTTGTTTGACGTTAATTGCCGCGTACTGACTGAGCGAGCAGCGTCGCGAGGCAGCCGCGCGAGGCAAATCCTCGGTCGAGCCTCGCCCGAGGCAAACGCACGCGCTGCCTCGCCCGAGCGAGCCGCGGCCAAACGTTGTCGGTTTTTGTCCGTGCTCAAAGGCGCCTCAGTACGATTGCCGCGCGCACTCAAGACGGTTGTGTTTTCCCTCGCTTGTTCGACGAACACGGAATTCTAACCACTGAGCGTTCGATTCGAGACTTTGGCTCAGCCTCGCTTCGGCTCGGCTTGGCCGCGCGCGGCAGTCTCATGCATATTAAATTACAGAACGAGGCTGCCTCGCGCGGCAAACGTTGCGAGACAAACGTCCGAGGCTGCCTCGCGCGGCAAACGTTGCGAGGCAAACGTCCGAGGCTGCCTCGCGAGGCTGCTCGCTCAGTCAGTAGGTACGCGGCTAATAACGATACGTGATCGTGACGTTTCCTTTTAGTATGGGTTTTGCGTAGTGCGGAAATGGGAGACGCCACGACGTCTCCTTACTACTTTTTCAACGATACTTTTAGCGACTCGTAATTTTAATTAAAGCATAACCTATCTTTATGATTCTGTTGTATTTTATATATTTACTAGCTTCTGCCCGCGGCTTCGCATGCGTTGTTTCTACGGAAACGATTTGAGGTTATTTCTATCGCATGGGTGAATAATGCAATCTCAAAAGTAGTACATTGGTTTAGTGTCAATAATCTTTTGCTTAACGAAACCAAAACAAAATGTATTAGATTTATTCTACCTAATGTTAAACAAGTGAAGGCTGATGTGAACGTTAAAGGAGAAACTTTAGAAATAGTAGAAAGTACCGTATTCTTAGGAATCACCTTAGATAATAAACTTCAATGGGGCCCACACATAGATAAGCTATCGAAGAGACTTTGTTCTGCAGCATATGCAGTCAAAAAAATCCGTCATCTTACAGACGTGGATACATCTAGACTTGTTTATTTCAGCTACTTCCATAGTATTATGTCTTATGGTATACTGCTGTGGGGGAACGCTGCAGATATTAACACCGTATTTGTGCTGCAGAAGAGGGCTGTTCGTGCAATCTATAATATGGGTCCCAGAGAATCCCTGCGTGATAAATTCAAAGAAATAAACATAATGACAGTACCATGTCAATATATTTATGAAAACTTGTTGTACACACATAAAAATATAAGTCAGTTCCCTAAAAATAGCGATAAACATAATTTGAATACCAGAAACAAACATAAGCTCGCTGTGCCCACAACTAGGCTACACAAAATTAAAATATCTTTTAAAGGGCAATGTATACGCTTCTACAACAAAACTCCTAGTGAGTTGCAAAAATTATCAATAAATAAATTCAAACAAATTGTTAAAACCTTGCTGTGCAAAAAGGCTTACTATAAAATATCAGATTATCTAGAGGACAAAAATGCTTGGGACGGGTTTTGCTCCAACTCGAAAAATAACAACTAACAGGCTAAAGGTTTCTTCGTCGCTTCTTTACTTTAGTCTACATACCGAAGCGACAGAAATCAAAAATATCACTTTATTTCCGTGTCAGTGTTTACTTTTATTTTTTGACCTTTTCTAAGTGTACATTTATTGTATTTATGGAAATAAAGAGATTTTGATTTTGATTTTTGATTTTGATTTATGGGATAAAAAGTCCAGGTTTGATTTCCAGGGTTAGACTTACCTGTATGAAAAATTTCAGCCTGATCCGTTCAGTAGTTTTGGCGTGAAGAGGTAACAAACATCCATCCATCTATCCATCCAACTTTCGCATTTATATTATAATTGTGATAGTGTGATGTGATTATGTGTATTTAATTATAGTATTTTTTAAGTTATAGTATTTTATGTATTGTATTATATTATGTAGTAGTCTATAAGTAAGTTAAAATTAAATCTTATAACCTTTGTTTAAGCACATGTACAGTCAGCTGCACAGACATGTATACACTTCCAAGGTTTAACTTTCATTTTACTCGGAACTTTTCAAATAAAAGGACATGCACACGTTTTTCGTACAAAGTAGTCATCGTACTTCGTCAGAATGCGGTACATAAATTATCACAATTACTATACACTTACTACTTAGTCAAATTGAAAACTTGGGAGTGTATACATATTTTTGCAGCCGACTGTACCCACTTTTACAAATTTGTCTCTCTCTCTCAATAAGGTTTGCTGGAAGAGAACTCTTATTAGGGTTAAGCTCGCCTTTGCCATTATTTTTCCTGGTAAATGTTCTACTTGCACCAATTTTGTGCAATAAAGAATTATGAATTTAATTGTAAATTATTTATTATAGGTATAGTTGTTCTATCTCACGAAGTCCGTTTATCCCTGGTTGTAGTGACTTTGCGCTTAGTTGTCATGCTGACGGTACTCGCTACCAAACTCTGACGTGAATACAATGAGCACTAGTGACCCGGACCGCGTCTCGGGCGAGACTGATTGCTTCTGAGCTCACGCACACTAAAACAACGTCTACATGCATTCACTATCACATACATAGCTCAACGGACATCGTGAATAGAATATCTGTACCAAATCTGAATGCCCAGAATGCCCCTCCCCATGAGATAAAAGTCAATGAAGCGCTTATCAGGGGGAGGCCTGCGTCCAGCAGTGGGCCCAGGCTGTTGAGGCGAGGAATCGAAGTTACCTGTGACAGTGGAACGGCCTCTCCCCGGTGTGGATCCGCAGGTGCTTGGCCATGTTGTACTTGCTGTCGAACGTTTTACCGCAGACCTCGCAGATATAGGGTCGCTGGCCGGTGTGGACCCTGGAATTTAATAAAATAAATAAGTAATGCTACTGGACAATAGACTAGTTGACTAAATTTGATGATTAATAATTAAGGTTTTTTGTTATTATAGTGCGTAACCCCACACTAAGGGTAATTTCTAAGAAATCAAATAATATCGCAAAAATTTTCGACTTCGACGGGACTTGACTTCGTGGTGTAGTTGGTTATCACATCCCCGTACTGAGGGGAGGACGCGGGTTCAAGTCCCGTCGAAGTCGAAAATTTTTGCGATATTATTTGATTTCTTAGATTAATAATAATATACCGAGAAGTTTGGAAGGGTGCGGGGGAGGCAGTGGGCCGAACTAGGCTAAATAATATATATATACCAGCTGCCGCCCGCGGCTTTGCACGCGTTGTTTCTATGGAACCGTTTTGAGGTTAGATATTTGTTCAGGGGTTCTGGATGTTTTCTATGTATAATAAAAAAATATCTATCTATGTAGCGTATTGCATTATGTATATCAGTCATCTAGTACCCATAACACAAGCTCTGCTTAGCTTGGGACTAGATAATGCTGTGTGAATAGGTCCACCTGAAGTTCGATTTTTTTTTTATATATGTGTTTTGCAGTAAGGTATGGATTAAGGTATACCTACATAACTAGACGATCGCCTCGCGGTTTCACCCGCGTAGTTCCCGTTCCCGTGGGAATTCCGGGATAACCTATGTCACTCCCTGAAAAGTAAGCTTCCTAGCGGTGAAAGAATTTTTCAAATCGGTCCAGTAGTTTCGGAGCCTATTCAATACAAACAAACATACAAACAAACATAAATACAAACAAACATACAAACAAACATACAAACAAACAAACAATCAAATCTTTCCTCTTTATAATATTAGTATAGACAGTAACAACTATTCAAATAAAGGTTACATCCCATTTGTATTCCCGCGGTCCATAACGCCCTATGCAGTACGCACCTCTTATGAAAGTTGAGCGATCCCTTCTGCGTAAAGGTCTTGTCACACTGATCGCAGGCGTGCGGGCGCGCGCCCGAGTGCACCTTCGCGTGCTCGTTCAGCTGGCCCTTGCGCCTGAAGCCGCGCCCACAGGTGGGACAGGAGTGTGGGCGCGCGTCCGAGTGGATCAGCATGTGGATCTTCAGGGTGCTGCGGTCGCGGCAGGAGACTGCGCATCTAACAAAGAAAGAAAGAATAGTACATTATGGTACTAGTGTGTAACATTGGTGATTACCGCCGAGGCGCCATTGAGCGGTCTTAAGAGAGCCGAGGACGGTAATCATCAATACACACGTGTATCATACGACGTTTTTCAACACACTTGTGAATAAAATAACAATAAAAACTCATTGCGATCGGCCATAGACTAAAGGGATGAGGTTTTTTTTTTCCGCGCATAGGGTTTGCGCCTATTCTGCCACGTACAAAATGGGGAACTTAAAGTTTTCTTTTATTACAGAGAAAACAAAAGTTATATTTGAGTGAAAGTTTTATTTATTAAACTCGTACGAGTTAATATTATGTATTTAAATAAGAAGTTGCATGAAATGAGCAAGCAATAGGAACATTAATTTATTTGGTCTATTGAACACGATCTTTTATTTGAATAAAACCTTTTTTAAGAACAAAGCAACTCAACCAATAAAATTTAAAAAAAATCTATAACTCACTAGTGAGTTATAGCAATGAAAAAGTCACAGTTTGATTATGGGTGTCATTCTGTGCCTAATTGCGGTGACCATAGAGCCACTTTATGAGCAAGTGTGTTGAAAAATCTATTTATTGGCACGTCAGAGGATACACACAGATTTGCTCCCCTTGGAGTCGAGACCCTAGGTCCGTGGGGTACCGAGGATCTTCGGGTTTTTAAAAAAATATCTGAGCGTCTGGTCGAAGCGACGCGTGACCCGAGAGCTGGTGAGTATCTGTCACAGCGCATCAGCATTGCCATACAGCGTGGTAATGCAGCCAGCGTAGCGGGCACGCGACGACTGGTATTGATATGGATCAGTTGAGCTACCTGTAGACTGTTTGCAACAGTCTGCAGTTAGCTCAATTGTAAATACTAGTGTAAGTAATTCTCTTTGTGAATAAAGGCTATTTCCTTATTTATTGGCTCACACATAAAAATAACAAAAATATGTAATAAGTAAAAAAAAATCCTGAAAATACTATAAAAAATATTAAATGTATGTGAACCAAAAACCATCTGGGGAGAACATGTTAATTTAGGAATTACCCTAACGTTATAAACTATATAACTGTTATAAACGTTATAAATTTGCTGCGCCCCGCGGCTTTGCCCGCATGGAAATCATACAAATTTCAGAAATCTATTGCAAACGCCATAGGGTTAGTTTTGTATAAATAAAAAATACGTGATTCATTTACTTTATAGTTTACTAGTTTTTGCCCGCGGCTTCGCACGCTTTGTTTTTATGTTTAACGTTTAAAGGTGATTTCTAGCTCACGGGAACTGATTTATGGGATAAAAAGTATGCCTAAGTTTGATTCCAGGATTAGAATTACCAGTTTGCAAATTTCAGCCCGATCCGTTCAGTAGTTTTGGCGTGAAGAGGTAACAAACATCCATCCATACATCCATCCAAACTTTCGCATTTATATTGCGTGATTTATACCGAGTTCCGAGTGAATCGAACCAAGGAATAATAATTTTCCATAGAAACTTTACCACCCTTTTGAACCCCGTCAGAGGGTAATTTTTGAAAATTTAATTAAAAATTAGTTTGTGTTATTCTACAACCTAAACTATCTACATACCAAATTTAATCTAAATCGGTTAAGTAGTTACAGAGATACGTGGTAACAAACATTCACGCAAACTTTCGCATTTTTAATATTAGTAGGATAGGGACGCGATAGTTTAAAAGATCTTCACGCCTAAACTACTAAACAGATCGGGCTGAAATTTTGCATAGACGTTATGTCTAGACCTGGATTAACAAATACGCTGCTTTTTATCTGACTTCGATTTTTTTTCCTTTATTAAGGGCTTTGTCGCACATGCGATTATGGCGCCCTGGTAAGTTAAACAAAGCAAAATTAAATTAAACCTTACAACTAGAGATATGTAATTTTCGTTTTTACGAAATAGGAGCGATAAATGCGAAATTCACGGAATTTATGCGATAAATAAGAAATTTAATACTTTGTGTTTTAATACTTTTTCGGCTAAATTTCGAAAAAAAAAACATTTTTAAACGCAATTAATAGGTAAATTTTCATTAGAAATTGAACATTTGGTACATATTCCATTTTTCAAAGATATACCACTGGATGAATTCTGGATATGCTCATTTCCATAGACAACTAGTCAATGTGGTTCAGCAAAAAAACTCCTGCTAACGTCATGCACATTTTATTTGCATTAAAATGTTGCAACATTAGGTTCGCGAATGCAGCTACACAAAGTGTTCATAGCCCAGTCAACAGTGTACTGCTGAAGGTTGTTTCAGTATCTCCAATGTTCATAAATTACCGATGTAGAGACAACGACTATATTATCTTTTAACAAACTTTTCTGCTTACTGCTGCTGCCTTTTCGACATTTTTCGTTTTTTTATGCGAATAATAGCGAAATTTTGCATTTAGGATTTATATTTATGCGAAATTTCGATTTTTTAGTTGCGAAGTATACGTAACCCTACTTATAACCTAAAACAAAACAACCTAATTCCCTAACATAACCAGTTTGTACAGCGTTCCAGCTGCGTTCGAAACAGGCTCAGCTGGAAAGCTGTTGCAGTCACCGATATCCCTATAACTAAATGATACAATACTATTTCTAAACGATTCGTTGCGAACACACTCCATCAAAATGTGGTAAACATCGTCAATAGAATCTCAGAGTAGACAATTCGGTGTAATTGATTTTTTCAGACTACGAAATATGGAGGAAGTTCTGTGTCCGATTGTATGTACGTTTTTATGTATTCGTCGATTTCTACGTCACTATTGGATGTGGATAGATGTGAATGATGATTTTTATTTTACCTCTTTTGTACCTTTGGTATCTTATTGGTGTTGATTCTGTTGTCTTAGAATTAGCTGAAATTAGCTAAAAATAGGATTTAGGAATGTCAAATAGCCGAAAGCTATTCTATGTTTCAAAAATTAGACTGTCAGGTTTGAAATTAGGTTGACAGATCTAAAACAACTCAACGTAATTAAACTCATATTCTTTGCATTGCATTTTAGCTATGATTAGAAACGTCTCCCTAATTTTAGCAGTCATCTTCCTGTCAATAACCCATCAATTTTTATTTTATCACCTATTTATGTTTAGTGAGCTGATGGTTTCCCTAAAATAAATAAATAATTATTACCTACCGATTTTTAAAATTATCGCTTTTGCATTCATAATGATTCTGAGGTGGCACCGGATAACAATTTTATTCCCGTGGGATTAGAAAGTGTTCCGCAAACTCAAAAACAATAAAATTAAGGGATTCGTAGTCACTTTTTCAAAATATCAAATTGTTATCCCATAAATCAGTTCCCATAGGACAGAAACAACCTCTAACGTTTCCATAGTAACAAGGCGTGCGAAGCCACGGGCATAAACTAGTAATTAATACATTCCGAGGCATTTTCATGATCATCATCCTATATTAGTCCACTGCTGGACATAAGCCTCCCGTTATAAGCGCCATAGCGCCCTGTCTTCAGCTTGCCGCATCCAACATCCGCCTGCAGTCTATCGCAGGTGGTCACCCCACCTGGCTGGAGGGCGTCCTACACGTTTGCCTAGTCGCGATCTCCACTCAAGAACTCATTTACCCCCATCAGTTCTTAGCAAGACAAGGCCAGCCCACGAGACATTTTCACTAGTCTTTAAGTATGAAATAATTACATACCTATCGCAAGTATACAACATGCCTGTATGCGTTTTAATATGATTGAACAAGCTGGCTCGCAGCGTATACTTTTTACTACAGTACGTGCATTCATACAACTCCGTCTTCTTCGGTTTCTGATCACTATGTGACTTAACATGTTCATTCAACTGGTTCTTCCTCTTAAAAGCCTTCCCACAGTTGGCACAGATATATGGTCGTTCGTTGCTGTGGACAACCATATGAGACTTTAAGTCACTGTTGTTATTAAACGCTCGGGCACAGCGGTCACAAGTGTGGGTCTTGCCACTGTGGAGTCGTTTTATGTGTTTTAATAATGTGTTTTTAACGGAGAAGGTCTTAGGGCATTCTGAACAAGCATACTCTTTATTCTCGGAGTGTGTTCGTAGAATATGGTCTTTTAAGTATGATGGAAGGAGAAAAGCTCGGTTACATTTGTTACATACGTGTGGTTTCTCTCCGGAATGTATTCTTAAATGCTTTCTTAGTACATATTTATCACTAAACATTTTATTACATATATCACAAGTTAAGTTCTCTGGTTCTGTTTTCGTTTTAACTTTTTTTGTTAAGTTCTCTAGGAGCTTTGCATTCCTAGGTGTTTTCTTTTTTGATTTTATGCATTTATGTTTCTGTAAATCGCTTTTTCTATAGGTTTTATTACAAGCTTTGCATGTATGTTTCTTTTTTACTTTTTCTGGTGTTGTGTTCTTTATTTCGCAGTAAACATAAGTTTTATCTTCGTCTATAACAGGTTTTGTGTCATCATCATATGCAGTATCTTCTGTTTTCGCTACATCAATCAGTTCTATATCATGACTTGGAATATATTCATCATTATTTTCAGCCGTAAACATGTCATCATGATTTTCTACATTAAATTCCTCCTTCACAGCAATGTGTTTGATGATTCCTTCAGTATCAAGGTCTGTAGAGTTTACTTTTGTCTGTATTGTCAGATTTTGAATAGTTTTTATGTTTAATAATGTCAAGGTTTCTTGTGTTACCTGAAATAAATAAGAAATTGTGTTTAAAAGTTTTTGTTGAATTATCCAGTATTTATAATTGTTAGTGTAGAAGACGGCCGCGGTGGTAGCGGCCTAAGAATCGACCCCAGCTCAGCTCGTGGGTGTCGTCAGACCCGACTAAGGGAACCCACCGAAGAAGGGCAGCTACTTCTTTCTGCGTATTTTTAACACCTACACTGCGATTGCCCATACGCCTGCCAAGCGTGGCGATCATAAGCGGCAAAACCCTACTGGTATGGGAGAAGCACGTTCAGTAGAGTTGGAACGTATGCTGCCGTTGACGACCTCAGTGGCGCAGTGAAGGTCTGCCAGCGACGCAGGAGTTTGCAGGTTCGATTCCCGCCTCGGGACTATTGATTGTACAATTTGCAGATATTTGTTACGGGTGTTTTCTAATACCTATGTTTGTAATGTGTTAGGTATAGATCATCATCATCATCAATGGCCTTTACATCCATGAAGGGTGGTTTATGTAGTGTTCGTTTTTCGGCACTTACGTAGATGACTTGTAAGGCCTATACGGGACCGGCAGATGTGGCCGCAGTATTGGCATCCGTGAACCTAAAAACTAGGTATAGATAGATAGTACTTTATTGTACCACACAAAGAAAAGGATACAGAAATAAATTCTAAGATAGACAAAGTACAAAGGCGGCCTTATTGCTTTTCTGCATTATTTAAGTACTAACCCCTAGTTATAAACCAACTAACACAATGGATTGTAAAATTATCTGAATAAATAAATTCAATTATTATTGCTATTACTTCATTTATTAAATTCATTACTAAATACCGATCTTGGAGACAGCCGAACACACACATGCCCACTGATAATTCAGGGCAGAGCCATTTTTAGGTTTAGTTTCAAAGAAAACCCCAATAATGAACTTTTTTATTGGAGGGGGGGTACATACTAATATCATTCCCTCTCCACAGACGTTCATGATGGTGGGCAGAATTTGCAGTTTACATAGTGTCAGTGAATTACCAATAACCCTGTATATGGCATACCTCGAGCCCAATGCTGGTGATATCCTGCAGGATGTTGTTTGACCTGTGCGCCATGTGCACGAACCTCCGGCATCTCTGCAGCTGCCAGTAACACACGTAGCACATGCTCTCTGGAAGACTGAACTCTAATAAACTAAGATTGGGCTGAAAACAAAAATAAGATAGTTCAAAATAGTCTCTGTCTAATAAGATATTGTTGTACAGCGGGGCAATGCAGCCAGCACCTTTTGGATGCTTCCGACTGGTATTGATATGGATCAGTTGGGCTATCTGTAGATTGTTTGCAACAGTCTGCAGTTAGCTCAATTGTTTCAATTGTAAAGACTAGTTCTAATTTGTTACTATTATTTGTTGTGTTATTGTAGTGTGCACAAGGTTTGCCATATTTTGATGTTATTTGTGATATTCTATTATAGCTTGTCATGAGTTTTGTGTAAATATTATACTTAAAAATAATATAAGTTAATGCAGAACCTATGCATAAACAGGCCCAGTATGAATATGTACCAACATTAAGAGCTCGCTGCCTGTGTATCACACTAATACACACTTTATTGCACACCAAGTACATACAAAAAACCCCACTAGGTACCTATAATAAAAGTGAAGGTATGTATTTTTGTAACTGCTTCAAGCTCAAAACTGAACGGATTAGGATTAATTTGGTACCAGGATAACTTAAATCCTGTATTAAAACATAGGCTACTTTTGATACTGGATAAGTGCAACACAGGTAACACTGGGGTGCTACTAATTTTTACCTTGCTACTACTATTTTATGTATGTCTGTGTAATATCACTACTAGGCATTTCATGTAAGCCTACTAGTAGTCCAGTTGGGTTGTTGAAAGCTTACAAGATTATCTGTATGACCCATACAACTACTCGGGCAAACTGTAGAGTTGCCCGATTTAGGAAAGAAGTTGTAGGTACCTACATTAGGTGTGAGCCAAAACAAGGATGAAACTAAGTCTATTGCAACGATGAAAATGTTCAATCTTCTCTACCTTCGTTCATACCTCAATAACTGCCTCAATACTAATTAAATTTAAAAATATTCTTCGTAACTCGATGTTGTCAATATATATCATTTTGCGCTTTGCAGCGAGGCAAAAACTACAAATTGGAGTGGACATTTTAGAAGAACCGTTTATGTTTTTACCATTGATCTTATAATGTTTATTTTATATCATTTACTTAATTTAATTGTGTAAATAATAATTTATCGATTATTTTCCAACACATCTTCCATCCAACACAAAGCAGAACTCAACTCGTGCTATTTTGACGTAACTTCTTACAAAAAGGACCCCATAAGATGTGTCTACTTGTCAGTCAGATCCAAAGATTCCTGCGTTCCAAGTGCCATGCCGCCGCCGCCGCGCCGCCGCCGCCCGGTTCTAAGGTTCCGTGCCGTAGAACGATAGATAAATTAATGTGTGACCTACAAGGTCCGATACCGATCCATGGTCTTCCTCTTTTTTGTTATTTATTTATTTATGTTCATTAGGTACACAAAACACATAACAAGCAACAATAATAATAACACAAAAAATTCAATGAGAATACGAACTGGCTTGAGACGTAACCTATGTGTACACAGCATATAATTAGACGTGTTAAGTAGACATTTTAACATAATATGTTATAATAAGAAATAACAAGTTAACAACAGAAAATAAAGGAATTAACAAAATAAACCAAAACTTAAAAGAAAAAACAACGCAAACTACTATTTACCTATTTAATCACTTGGTCACAGTGGGCATGTTGCTCTCACTAGCATCACCGCCCCTGCGGTTAAAATATTTATTATTGGTAATATGTGTCTGGTCTGTCACTTTTCACGTAACTTCATAACTACCGTGACACTTATGACATCTGGTCACGGTCGGCCGGGGAAATAAAGCTTGTAAATTCATTTTATTCGTGTTTATTTATTGTAAATTCATTATATGTGCTCTGCTTAGCTTGGGGCTAGATAATGCTGTCAGCTGTGTGAATTGTCCACCATTATTTATATTTATTTATTTATTATTTATTGTAAATCAATAATCCCGCTATTTTGAGTTATTTTCCTTATGTTTGCTAGTTTTGTGGGTCTTTTTATTTTTTTGGTGCGGAATGAACTTTATTTGTTTTCTTTTTTGTAAATACTGTACAATACATAGAGGTTATTGTTCATTCCATAGTTTGCGATGCTGTCATGACGGATATTGGCAAAATTGTGTCAAACCAGACGCAGAAGCCATCAAACAAGAAGTTGGAAGTTGAGATTAAACTAAATAATTATGTTTGATTCCAGGATTAGAATTACCTGTATGCAAAATTTCAGCCCGATCCGTTCAGTAGTTTTGGCGTGAAGAGGTAACAAACATCCATCCATCCAAACTTTCGCATTTATAATATTAGTTTTTCATACTCAGAATGCCATACGAGTGTTATTAAAAGCAAAATACAGAGAATCATGTCGCGATCATTTTAAAAAACTTCGCATATTAACATCAGTAGCAGTCTACATAATGGAGGTCATAAAGTATGTCAGACTACATTTTGGTGAAAATACTATAAGAGTGGGTAGTAATAAACGCAACGCGCGAAATAAAATGATGCTAGAGCCGATCCAGCACCGACTTAATATGCTAAAACAGCTCCCTAAAATAATAGGCCAAAAACTTTACAATAAGCTCCCTCTAAAGTTGAAATTAATTACAAATGAAAATAGGTTTAATAATGAATTAAGAAATCTTCTACTTGACAAAACGCTATATAGCATCAAGGAGTTTTTAAAAAATGATTACAGTCAGTTTAATGTTAAATCTCCTAAATTACCTGACATCCACGTTGAATCACCTAACTCAGTTTTAAGCATATTATGTACATTTACCTTAATCATTGCCCCTCTACAGCAAAATTGTATTTAGTGTACTTTGGACGAGTCATAGCCTCATTATTTAATCTAAACAACAATAATTTGTATATTTTTTTATTTGTATGATGTATGACAATAAAGAAATCTGAATCTGAATGATAGTTTATTTTTGAGCTTTTTGAATAGCTTCTTATTATTTATTCTGGTTATGTTTGCTTTTTGTAAATAATGAACTTTATTGAGATTAAATTTTATTATCCTCTTTTTATTTTGATTATTACAAACTCAACCTCCATAAAATTTTAATCTTATTCGTTCTAAAACTGACACTGGCAGAATTGTGTCAAACCATGACGCAGAGCCAAAAATAAAAGAAGAAGATAGAAGAAGATACATCGAGATTAAATTTTAAGTTTTTAAGTATTCTTTTATTTTAAACAAAACTTCTGCCCGCGGCTTCGCACGCGTATTTTCAGTATATCAAAGTTACCTAAAGTTAAAAGTTATCGTATTATAATATCGGTGCCTAAGCTATGTTCTAAATGTAGGTACACCAAATTTCATCATGACCTGTTTAGTAGTTTTGGAGATCTTAGGTAGGTATAAAAAACTCACATTTCACAAACTTTCGGCTTTTTAATATTTCTAGCTTCTGCCCGCGGCTTCGCACGCGTATTTTCGGTATAATAAGTAGCCTATTATCTAAGCTAGGCTTTGTTCTAAACGTAGGTACGCCAAATTTAATCTTGATTGATTTAGTAGTTTTGGAAATCCTAGGTAACAAAAATTCAGATTTCACATACTTTGTGCTTTATAATATTAGTAGGATAATACAAACTCAACCTCTATAAATCATAATCCTGATAAATCTATTAAGTACTTAATTCAAAAATGTGCAACTGAAAACTGATATTGGTAGAATTGTGTCAAACCATGATACAGAGCTAAACAAAGAAGGAAGAACTAAGATCAAGCAGCCTCCGTTCCAGGAAAAAGAAGAAAAAAAAATTGGTATTCGCCATGGACTAAAACCTACCTTTAAGGTACCTACTTCCCGTTGACCTAGAATCGTAAGATTTGGCAAGAAGCAGGTCTCATAATGAGGATCAGTAAAGTTATAGCAATTTCAATAGAATCTATCCACGTTATTCTTTATGACATAAGAATGACATATCTTTTTGAATTATCAAAATCAGACCATCCATTAATTACGAAGATTATTAAGTAATAAACATTACGGCGCGCCATTACTGCTTGTAAAATTAAATTTCGTGGGTGCGTATGACGTCACTGATTGGGCCGAACGAACTGAGCGGGGCGCAACCGCCACTCTTACTTCACGATTAGACGGTTAAAAAGGTGAATTAGACACAAATCGGACACTTAATTTGTTTCAAAGTCACAAATAACCAAAAAAACGGCTACGGCTAACTGGCGGCAGCGACCGAGGGAGTGACGTCACAGAGACCGTGGCGGTCGCTCAGTGCTAGTAATTTGGTCATAACTTCGTCAGGATATCATAGCTCTATAAACCTGCCTTCTCAACTAAAAACGTTACGGATCCTCATAAAACGGAACCTTCGCTCGGTGCGCGCGTCAACTCGCACTTGATGTTTTATTTATATTAAAAAGCTGATTCACATAACATACGAACAGACACCTATATTTTATTATTTTGATGTGTATCTTCAGCACCTACTACATATAACCCTTTTGATCTCATTCTATATTTTGAAATGTTTGAATCACAATTTTTAGTCGATGTTCCTGCCATGTTCCTTTGCATGTCCTTGCGAGTAAAATTCTGAAATTATAGAAAATTATAGGTAGGTAACAGGGACGAAATTTTCCCTCGTCCATGGTAGGTAATTTAAAATTAATATTTATCTAGAATGGAATATAATTTATGTAGCACTCACACACAAAAACTGAGGGCAAAAAACCGCTAGATTGATTACAGTAGAAAAGATTAAAATAGGTACGTGCGTTAAAAATCCATGGATTTAAATTTGCAGATGTATACCAACACGCTAAGAGCGCTCCTGCATGACGCACATGTCCAGCTTCTATATGAGAGGTTACGTTATGTGGAGACCTAATTTACAACAGTGAACTTACCTAATGGGATTGCGTTCGCAAGCCTCTCAAACACTAATATTACCAAGAAGACACCAAACACAGTGACTAGAAATCCCACAAATACATTTTCACGATCAAACATAGCCAGAAAAGACAAAAATATAATTTGTTCTCAAGAACTTTGTGTGATAGCTAACCTTAAGAGTAAATAATCACACGATAGTAGGTACCTATTAAGTTAAGTTTAAATAGATCAGATATGTGTGTATTACTTATAAGCAACGATGTAATAAATATAACACAAAAATAATAATAGATAATGATTATGCACTTTTTTCTTTCTGTAATTTCTCCATCTGATCTTTCAAAAATCTTTGTCTTTCATCGTTTAAAAAAAAGAATTGCAGCTGGCAGCACCATGAATTTTTGGATTCACAATAATCTATTTTGTACGTGGGCAGCACCAGCACCAGAATCACGTTGAAATAGCATTTAATTTATGGACTAAAGTCAACAAACAAAACAAAACAATCGATATGCTTTTTTTCGCTTCATTTCTTCGTGTTTGATTCGTTCTGTAGTTGTTTTATATCGTATGTAACTAGATTTACTAATATATAGTGGAATTTATTAGTAGAATTTATAATTATGTCATGTAGTGCCTACTTTGAAATGCATCCTTCACTCTGTAAAGTCTGTTTGGCGTGGAATCGGAGAATACAGGTCATAGGAAATATTAAACTTCGACAGATCTTTGAGAAACTTACCAATTTACAGGTTTGTACTTATTTGTTACGTTTATTTATAAAATAGGATCACCCTATGCTAGATATTAATAAAGTACATAATAGATAACCTCGTCAAATCAGCGACGAAAGTTACTGAACACCTCTTTTGTCAAAAACACTTACCCCTATCTATGTAACGAGAATAAAATAAAGGTTTGGTGAGCTTTTTATTATGAATCGTAACTCATAGAAAACCATAATAATTTATTAATTGTAGACATATAAAGGCAATCGAGAATGGTCACAACCGCTAATCGTAAAAAACGTAGATAAGTTAAAAGGTAAAAGTCTAAGTCGGAAAATGGCAATAAAGGTTATGTATTACCATTGCATTGATATAAGTAAAATTCTGTAGATATGGTACGTTCTCCCAGCGCTATCACAACAAATGGCCTGTGTTGTGTTACCTACAACTAAACACAAAGACACGCTATTTCCTAACTATTGCAAGATACCTAACTATTGTACAACAATGATGGAAAGACGTATCTAGACTGCATCGAGATGATCTAGAAATGCGATCGAGACAACAATACACGCGAAACACGTACGCTGGCAGCACCGCCGGTCCGACTGTGAGTGAGGTGGGTGGACCTAATTGGACTCAATTTGAGCGTTCCACTTTTGAGAAGCCAGTGCCCAATCTTCCGAATTTTACTTACATCGATGGTTATTACATTTAAGTGCACGTTTTCAACAGAAAATAAAATCGAGCAACTGTAACTTATAGATAGGTAACCTATTGTTATTTTTTTTTTTATTGAACAATTCACACAGCTTGTGTTATGGGTACTGGATAACTGATATCACACTAATATTATAAATGCGAAAGGATGGATGGATGGATGTTTGTTACCTCTTCACGCGAAGACTACTGAACGGATCGGGCTGAATTTTGTATACAAATAATTTTATTATAATCCTGAAATCAAACATAGGTAGGCTACTTTTTATCTCATAAATCAGTTCCCATGGGTTAAAAATCACCTTTTAACGTTTATAGAAACAACGCGTGCGAAGCCACGGGCAGAAGCTAGTACTTAATACAATACACTACATAGATATATATTTTTTATTATATATAGAAAACATCCAGAACACCCTGAATAAATATCTGTAGATCTAACAAACATTTGTCCTCGAACCCGCAACCTCCTGTGTCGCAGGCGGACCTTCGCCCGCCGCGCCACGGAGTCGTCTTTAGTATTTACGCACAAACTGAATGGACTAGTGGACAGGGCATACTACCTACAGGCAGTTGTCTCACCGGCAACGATGAACGAGTAGCGAGTAAAGCTTGAATGTAGAAACGAATTGTCGAGTCGCGGGGAGCGAGTGCGTAGTTCCGATAGTTGTGTAGCTCGGCTATAAGCGAGTGTGCGAGTGAGACGAGCGATTACTCGCATTACTTGCTCGCGGCCGCTGCCACCACAAATACTGTCCTAAAAAACATTATCATCGTGTCTGAACTACATAACAATGATAATTCAAATGATTGTTCGATATTCATAATAAATCCTATGTTTATCTACTATATAAAAATAAGTCGGGTTTTCCTTCCTGACGCTATAACTCCAGAACGCACGAACCGATTTCCACGGTTTTGCATTCGTTGGAAAGGTCTCGGGCTCCGTGAGGTTTAGAGCGGTACGAAGTTCGCCGAGTCAGCTAGTTTATTATGAATATCAAACAATCATACGTGTACTTTCAGATCCGCATTGTAGAGAAATGACCGCTGGTTGCTCTCTCGGCGTGAGTTCTGATCTGATCGCCGACGAGTATCGCTGAGCGAATATCGCTGAGGCATTATCTTTCCTGGCTCTTGTCGCCCAGCGACAAACTAGTGAAGCGAGTCCTCGCCGGCAGTGTGAACAGTCAGCGATCAACTATTTGTATATGCATCTCTTTTGTTTACACGGAATGTATATCTATGGTATATCTATTGTGCGTTTCTTGAGCGAGAAAATAGCCGATAGTTAATTGTTTTCTCGCTGGTGGCGGTGGGACAACTGCCACAGCCTAGAAGAGTTCTTTGATGACAATGTCAATGACAAATTGACGCCGATGTCGTAGATCCACACTTATAATAATATTTAAATGCTCTTGGTAAGATTACCAAGGACAATTATTTGTACTTAGTTTTTACATTATTTTGTACGTAGCTAAGTTTGTTTGACATTTAAGAAAAAATTCTTATAAATAAATAACTGAACATTTCCGTCATTATGAGACTCAGTCCTATTGATTAGCTAGACATTTTAGGATTCAGTTCTTATGGACCGGAAGCAACTGAACTGTTAGATAGTACCTATTATTATTACTTAGTTATGTTATCTGTTGCAGATTGATACTGGTATGAGCGTTGATAAAATCTGCTATGCATGCTATTGGCAGCTACAGAAGTGTTTCAAGTTTGCAGACCTGGCACGGAAATCTAATAGCATACTTAGAGATTTAAAGAATAAAGGTTTAGAGGTACTTTTGTTTGTTGATTTTTCTCCATTTGTATGGCATGCCATGTAATTTTTGATTACATTTTCCTCTGAGTTAGCGAATACGACACGTATTGAATGGAAGGACTTCCCCCAGTAAATGTATCTAATTGATCCAGCTTTAGATTGGATTAAAATTTCATAGTACCTATTATTTTTTTACAGGTTACTCCTGAAACATTTCTAAAACTTAACATTAAACCGGTCGAAAAATTGGTTACAAACAATGTTAAGTTAATATCAATAGATTCTAAAACAGCTAGCGTACCAGGTCTTACGAAAGGGAAAGAAGTGAAGATACAGAAGAATATAGAAAACAAATCACATACTAAATGCCAAAGATCATTAAATTGTTCAATAGAGAGTGATTTAGATGATAACTCGAAAAGCCATAGCTTTGCTTCCGGTCAGTCTGATACAAAAGCCGTACATGAACGTTATTTAAGCTTACTCACTAAAATTCACACAGAACAATTCCAATGTGACGTATGTTATAAATCTTTTTGCAATAAAGAAAATCTAAAACGGCATGTCACTGCACATTTTGAAGAAACATCAACCGACAGAATGGAATCCTATACAGAAAACTCATTAAATAGTGAAACCTATTTTGAGACCTTTATAGAAAATGAGAACTCAGAAGAACATTGGGAAACCTACTATCTGGAACAAGATAAAGAAGAATTAGTTCTCGAAATCAACGAAAATGAAGACCTCATTTCAAATGATATAGAAGAGGACGAGAAAAATAAACAGTACGCATGCTATCAATGTCCCGAGTACTTCGACGAGAAAAACGATTTAGAAAAACACATAGAACACCACGAAAAAGGATTCCCGTGTACACAATGCTGCAAATCTTTTCCCAGCCGCGAAAAATTACGATACCATACCAAAACACATACAAACAGCAAACCATTTATATGCGAGCAATGCCCAAAAGCATTCTCCCTAAAAGTCTACCTGAACAGGCACATGAAACTACATGCAGAGGAAAAACCGTATGCATGCGCGGACTGCGACCGCACATTCGCATTCAGAAACAGCTTCCTCAAGCACATACAATCGCATCGAGAGAAGGTCTACACACATACATGCGACCGTTGTGCAAAAGCATTTACTGATATCAAAAGCTTGAAGTGCCACATGGTGGTGCATTCAGGGGTGAAACCACACTTATGCACAGTTTGCGGGAGACGGTTTATCAGGAACTTTCAGTTAAAGGAGCATATGAGGGTACATACTGGAGAGAAGCCTTTCGGTTGTAATGTGTGTGGGAAGACCTTTACTCAGGCCAGCTCGCTGAATTTGCATAAAAAGTTAGTATTTTCGAAATAATTATTTATTTCTGTGTATAATGTATGTGATATGATAAGCAGTTAAATAGTCATCTGTGATAGATACTCACAAAGGCTGTTTATACCAAGCGGCCCAAGGGGTGCAGGGCACCCGGTCCGGGGGGTACCGGAGGCGTTCTTTTTTATCTCGTCAAAGTAACAGTTTTTATTTTCAAGGGCCCAAATCTGACTGCTTGAAAGTTCCAAAATTTTTATTTGTTTGGCTTCTCTTATAAGAAACAAGATCCGTCAAGTGCGAGTGTAACTCGTGCGCCGAGGGTTTCGAACGTTTGTCAACTATACAAATATGTACTAAAGGTACCGGCGGTAAGAGATATCGCTATTTGATGAATACCTAAAAATAGGTACCAATCTACATTTTAGATGGATCGCTCTGCATAGGTACCTAACCTATTTCGGAGATTAGATAAATTTTTTGACTTTTTTCAAAATATTTCAAAAAATATGCAACCTAGAGAAATTTCCAAAACTGTTTTGAAATGTATTTCATTTAATACCCCACTCAGTGAGGTAGCCCCTCCTTTCGAAAATTATTCCCCCCTTTTCGACCATTTTCATATTAATTTTCAATAAATGTTCGTTTTACAAACCTCTATATTTTTCCTGTAAAATATAGATCCATATCCACAAATGCTCCATACAATTTGGATGGATCACTCTGCGATCTTCGGAGATAGGAAGGGTAATGGGTATTTTTTCGAAATATTTTTAAAAGTATGTTTCGAAACCGATCTTCGAAACCCTAAAAATCGCGGGTCGCTTCGCTCACCTTCAATTCTTTTCCTACTGTTTTCATAAGGAAGTTGGAGCGTTATTTTGACTTGTTCATTATACGAAGTTGCGGGTTCGATTCCCATCCATATAAGCAGAGTGTGTGATATGGGCCATATCACACACTGATTATTTGGGTCTGGTTATTAGGGTCCGCGTAAAATGACCAAAATTCCTTTTTTCAGGAGTCACACCACCCTTCGGCCGTTTATCTGTGAAGTCTGCTCCAAGACCTTCAACAACAAGTACAGTCTTCAGAAGCACCTCCGCATACACACGGGCGAAAGGCCCTATCAGTGCACTGTCTGCGAGCAGAGATTCACTTATAACAGTGGGTTACATGACCATATGCGCAGGTATACTTACATAATATTATATTTTTTATTTGTTTAAAAAATACCCTCTGAACAGAACCATATTTTATAAATTTTTAATAATGTCATCTCACGCGATTTTGTAGATAAAAAGTTGTTGATCTACTACTATCGACCTCCTTGTAAAATTTCACGATATTTCGTTAAGTAGATTTATATTGTGTACTTATAATAAAGCTGTCATGTAAACAAGTAGGTATGGATAGTTGACTAAAATGGAGTAGGAAATTATTTATTGCACACTTAAGTTAAATCTATCAGAAACCTCTATGTTGGATCTCTTGTATCTACCAGACAACCATAAAATGGATAGGATGACTGGATAGTACCTAGGTACTTTAAAGAAATACCTAATCCTGAACAAACTTTTCAGATTATCTTCTGTCTAATATTTTTCTCTTTCTTTCAGATTTCACAATAAAGGGAACTTTACTTGTGATAGTTGTTCTAAGACATTCACTAGAAACTGTCATTTGCAGCGTCATTTGAAGACTCATCTCATAGAGTAGCAATTTTTTGCAAAGTTTTAGATGTATCTACAAGTGAAGCGGTACCTATTCTAATAAGTTTTTCTGTAAATACCTAATTCTATTTAAAACAAATTTTTCCAAAAATTCATAAGCATTTTCGTTTCGTAGGTCTGTAACCCATTCTTTGTTTTGTTATCTTATGCGTCTCACAGATAGGTATATAATAATTAAAATTACAATCGAAGAATAGAAACAAATTAGAACTAGTATATACTAGTATATACTAATTGAAGCCGGTGAACAGGTGCTGGACCATCGGCCCCAGACCTCCAAAGCTCCCCTAACCTAATGCCACAGAAAAATTCTTTCTAAAAAAATCAAGTAGGTAAGTACTTGGCAATTTGTCAGTCTTTTCAAACTGACAAATTGCTTACTTATTATTATTTTTTTTTATTTCATACACACAACACAGGGATGCTAACGCAAATTCGTCCGTAACGCTGTACGCAGTTGTTCGTCCGTAACGCTGTACGCAGTTGTTTTATATATTTTTTACAGTCACACAGTAGTTGCTGAAGAACGAAGCTTTGGTTTGGTTTCAAAACTAGTCAGATCCACTTGTAATTTCTTTTCAGTCCTGGACGAAAACCAGTTTTTGCATAAGGCAGCCTCCAGTAAAAACTAAATTTGTACTACTTCTACAGAAACAGCTGTGAAAAAAGTTGAAAATTATAAATTTTCTGATGGTTTGATTTTGCGATGTTGATAGTTAGGTTCGATTTGACTGATTTTGAAAGTAACGCACCCTGGATTTCACCGATTTTGAAAGTTACTAGATGGATTTGACCAGTTTTGTTATTGAATAAATTCATGAGAAAAGATGAAGGGAAAAAACTGTTTTCGTTGTGGGTGACTGGTGACAACTGTTTGGTCTGTATAACTGAAATAGAAATATTGGTACAATTCATAAGTAGGTACCTATTTAAATTGTAGTAATATTATGCTCAGTTTATAATAATCATACTGTTGGTTAGGTAATTTAGTAAATCGAAGCAAAGAACCAAAAAAATACATTAGCACCTACAAAATAATAATTATTAATCATATTATTTTAATATATTTGCTTATACTATTAATAATAGTTAAATTAATTATTGATATTTATTTTAATTTAACTAGGTAATGCCATAAACATGACACACAAACAAACCTGAGGTTGACAACCTCTGCATATCAATCGTTTCAAGTTATAAAAATTAGTGCCTGGTATGGAAAGGTTTACTTACCGGTCAACTTTTCGTTTGGCACTATTCATTCTATTTAGATTTTTGTTGCGATCTTTTCCTATAATATTCAGGCAGAGTTTCTACCACACATAATGACTACACTTTTTTCATTAGGTATTTTATTTATTAGGTAGGTACTGAACAAAACCGGCATAAACATCGTCTATCATCATAATTATAATCATAAAAGCCGCGAAATGAAGAGAAAGCAATATGGCCGACACCTCCATACAAAATCTTCAGCCTTCCGCTTATATAATATGTGTGTTATTATAATATCTGTATAAGCTTAGCGTTACTCATTAATGTCCAAAAGAATTTTCTGAAATGAAATCATATACCTAGGTACCTTTATCTTTAGCACCACGTGCAGACTAAATAAAAACTATTTGCCTCATAATTAATTACATAGGTCTTTAATCTTCATCTATTTAATACTAATTATTATTATAAAGAGGAAAGATTTGTATTTTTGTATGTTTGTTACGAATAAACTCAAAAACTACTGGACCGATTTCAAAAATTCTTTCACCATTAGAATGCTACATTATTCCTGAGTAATATAGGCTATATTTAGTTCTTGAAAAAATTAGGGATCCCTACTAAAACTTCAATAATGTAATCCAAGGTGTAAAAAAATTAGCCATAAATTGTCTATCATCGCGTGCGCTGCGGAAACTATTTATGATAGAACAAAAAAATGTTCTACAATATTAAAGACTATATAAATATCTACAAAAAACTCAGCGATACCATATGTCCAACTATTGTAGTTATGTCAGTATAACTATTTTTTTACTTTTTAAAATTTGATAGAAATACTGACCGAAGTCTGACCATGTTAGCCATACCTTTGTATTAATTATCCAAATAAATCATTTCATAATTAAGACTGTTTCAATACCTGTAGATTACTTTTTGAATTGTTCAAATCGGACATTCCATTCTAAAGATATTACGAATTTAAAAATGTAAATCTAAACAAAATACTATTAGAAAAATAAATGACGCCGCACCCGGGCAACGCAGCGAGGGAGGTAGGTAAAAAAAAAAAAAATAATGTCCTCCTAGCCGAATTTCGACCACGGCGGCCAATCTCATCGGAGACTAGCCAGATGCGCAGGACATATTATAGTGCACAAGTGTGTGCGCTGGTGTGTGGTGCCGGCTTAGAATTTGCACAACCCCAACTCTTCCCGCGGGTGTCGTAAGAGGCGACTAAGGGATATCCACCGGGGGCGGGCACGACCGGGGAGAGGTCAAACGCAGGACCAACGCCACCAACCATCTAACACCGCCAATTTCCTTACTCCGGGCTGCTACAGTGAATATTTCTTGCTAGGAAATACCCAATAACACAAGTCTTGGGCCGACTCGGGATTTGAACCCGGGACCACATTATCAGCGGTTGAACACGCGACCGCTATACCAACGGGGCAGTCGGATAAAAGTATAAAATGTCCTGCCACAGAAATATTAGAAACCTACGTTTATCCCAATTTTTTTTTAAATTAATGTCCGCCCGTGCGAAGCCGAGACGGGCCGCTAGTTATACATAAATTTGGAAGGCTTACCCTGTTGAGCTATTATCGTCACCAAGTTTTTGAAGTAATTTTTGATCTTAGACCTTTTAGCCTATCTTGTCAAAGTTTTTGATTCTACGAACATAAACGAGGTAGGATTAATCTAAAATACGTGTGGTGCTTAACACTAACACAGCCTAAAATATAGGATGACACGTAGAAAGAGAATGCTATGCTATTTGATGATGTGATGGAAACACCAGAAAGTATTCTTTATTGCGTTGGTTTCCGGTGAAATAGCCAGGCAGAAAATGTTTTGTTGGTTGGTTGATTTTGGTTTGGTCGGGTTTGGTATTGTAGATTAAAGATTATAGTTATTTTATTGTCTCACCATGATTTTTGAGAAAATTAAATGAAAATGAGTTCGATATGCTTCGTGTGCCTGTCCGGGAATCGAAAATTATGGGAAATTAAACAAATTGAGGTGCAAAATAAGCTTAAAAATCTTACAAATCTCAAGGTATGTAGATCTCTCCATTTTACATTCTAATAGTTTAGTTTGTGTCCGCGGGTGAATAAAATATAGCTAACTTATTAATTTAGTCCTAAAACTACACTTGCGCCAGATTCCAGACCAAATTACAGTGAATAAGGCATAAAAACATCCATTCACTCTGGATGAGGACTCTGATGCCTAAAATGTCAGAACCTTCCTGTATAAAAAGGCATACTATCAAATATCAGCTTATCTCTAAAGGATAAAAAAGCTTGCGATGGGTTTTTGCTCCAACTAGAACTGGCTAAAGGTTTCTTCATCGCTTCTTTACTTTAGTCTACATACTGAAGCAATATAAATCAATTAGATCACTTTATTTGCATGCCTGTGTTGAATTTTATAATTTGACCTTCACAAAGTTAGCCTTATTAAGTAAGTTTATTGTATTTATGGAAATAAACAGTTTCTGAATCAAGAATCAAAAATTATTTATATCCAAATCATTTTAATAAGTGTGATTTATCTGCCTTTTTCTTTTCAGTACGACAAAATAGAGAAGGACTTGCAAAAAATATGCATACAGTGTTATGCGGAGATGAAGAAATGTTTCAAGTTCATAGATAAGGCACAAAGGTCCTACAACATACTTGAAGATCTATTTTCGAAGGGATTAGCAGTACGTAGAAATTTGATTCATAGAATATGAAGTATATAGAGTAACTTTCTTGTTGTCTTCTAGTTTCCAATTATGGAGTATATTAGAGTAACTATATTCTAGCTCAGACTAACCACTGAACTGCGATCCCCAACCTGCATCGTGGGGATTTAATTACCCTCAAATGAGGGGATTTCATTATTAATAACTACAAAATCGATTTTTGAGAATTTCTTCGGTTAACATAATAAAAAGATAGGACAAAGTTAAAAAATTTAAGCTCACTCGTGATAAAATTATTTATGACACAAAAAAAACTAAACGAAAATAGGTTCATCCGTTTGGGAGCTACGATACCACAGACAGATACACTGACAGACACGTTAAACTTATAACACCCCTCTCTTTTTGCGTCGGGGGTAAAAATAGGTGGTGGCGCTGATTTTGGTCGGGTTAGCGCCCTAAACACGAATAGAGTTCAATATTGTCTGAACGGAAATTCTCCGCTTAAGTATGTGACATCACTTATGTATCTTAATTTGATTGAAAACTGAAGTTTTCAATCAGTGCGTCCTACCCGTCACGACCTACGGAGCTGAGACGTGGACACCCACCTCAATCGTCAGCCACATCCGACAGAGAAACGACGTTATCGACATAGCTCAAAGATTTAGCAAGCTGAAGTGGCAGTGGGCCGGCCATATCTCGCGAATAACCGACAACCGTTGGAGTAAACGTGTTCTTGAGTGGAGACCACGACTCGGAAAACGTAGTGTAGGACGTCCTCCGACCAGGTGGGATTACGATCTGCGAAAGACTGCAGGCAGATGCTGGATGCGGCAAGCTGAAGATAGGGCGCTATGGCGCTCATTAGGGGAGGCCTATGTAACATAGGCCTCTGCTGAACATAGGCTATGTTCAACAGTGGACTAATATAGGCTGATGGTGATGATGATATTATTTTTTAACTGTAAATATTCCGTCCGACACAAATGTATTTGTTTGCGAATAAATAATAGCATATACGTTGTAGTTCTAGGCCTACGTTTCATCCCATAAGCCAGTTCCTATGGGATAGTGAAATGTGTAAAATATGAAATGTGAGATGAGATGGGATAGAAAAAACCTTTAAACGTTTCCATATAAAAAACAACCCATGCGAAGCCGTGGGCAGAAACTTAATTAGTTCATTATGTACTTCGCATGAAGAAGTAATAAACATCCATCCATCTAAACATCCAAACTTTCGCATTTATAATATTAGTGTCATTATGACATTTTTAGCTTTCTTTTAAAAAGTTATGTAGTTATTACCCTTTCTAACGATATGCTACATGAGATAAGAATTCATTCCTAAGGTGGTCAAATTAATCTCGGGTCTATCGGGGAAAACTAGCGCATGACCCCCAATTCCCCTAAAAATCCTGTCGGTCCATGTGCCAAACACCCTGTTTGATAGAATAGCCTAGTTGTAGATTCAAAACATCAAAGATTTTTCTCTTTATTTCAGGCGACGAAGGAAACGCTTGAATTTATGAATGTTGCACCTTATCAAAACTTGTCAGTGAGCACCACAGATTCTATGGTCACCATGGATGTCATGGAAGCAGATGAAACTATAGAGCTTATCATAAAAGAAGAACCACTCGAGTTAAAAGAAGAAATAGACGAAGAAACTGCCCCTGAAGACGCTTTTGAAGAACATGATGAAAAGCCGCTAGTAAATCCCCTGAAGATAGAAGATCCCTCATCAGATAACGAGCACAATAATGCCACAGAAACATATTTTTGCAATTCATGCAATATATCTTTCGATCTTAAATTTAATTACGAACAACATGCGAAAATACATGACGAAGAAGAAAAGAAATATGCTTGCGATCATTGCCCCAAGAAATTTAAACTCAAAAAGAGTTTACCTAAACACATGACAAATTTCCACAGTGAAATGAGTAGACTGTACCCTTGCACTAAATGCACCAAGAAATTTCATAACAAAATTGCCTTGAGAAAGCATTTGCTCTCTCATAAAGATCAGGAGTTCACATGTGAAGTCTGCGATAGAAACTGCATGAACTTGCACAACCTTCTGAAACATAAAGCTACACATACAGTAGAATCTGTAACTTGTAAGACATGCAATAAAATCTTTAAAAACAAACAAACGCTTAAAAAACACATGAAAACGCATAATCCACAAAACGCTTGCGACCATCCAGGCTGCGGGAAAATATTCGCGCAGAGAGATCAACTAACAAGGCATTCTAGAGTCCACGGGGAGCAGCCAATCACAAAATACTCATGCAATCAATGCCCCGAATACTTTCACAAGAAAAGCGATTACGAAAATCACAAGGAACACCACGAGACAAGATTCCCCAGTCCCCAATGCGTCAAGACTTATCGACCGCGGAAGACTACGGCACCATACCTACACACATAATAAATAAATAAATAAAAATAAAAAAGCCTTTATTATTCCTTTATCAAATTATTTACAGTTGAAAAAATATTTGTCATGTACTGAGTGTGACCGCGCCTTCGGTTTGAGATACAGTCTTATCAAGCATATGGAATCGCATTGCGAGAAGATTTACACGCATCCATGCGAGCGTTGTCCAAAAGTCTTTACAGATATGAACAGGCTCAAGTTTCATATGGCAGTCCATTCTGGGGTGAATGAAACCACACATGTGCACAGTTTGTGAGAAAGGGTTTAAAAGGAGCCATCGAAGGAGCATATGCGAGTACATAGTGGAGAGAAGCCTTTCGCTTGTGAGGAGTGTGGGAGGAGCTTTACTCAAGCCAGCTCGCTGGTATTGCATAAAAAGTTGGAATATATTAATTTTCTTAACTAAATAAATAAATAATGCATACAGCATCTACAGCTAAGCGGCTTTAGCCCCAAGCTAAGCAGAGGGGCAAGTCTATTTGACGCTTGTAACAAGATGTGATTGTGACGTCTCCTTTTTTCATACAATTTGGGAAAGCGCTTCTATCGTGAGGAACTACGCAAATCCCCTACTAAATGGAGACGTATCGTCACTAACGTCAAATACACTCACCCCTCAGAGCTTTTGTTGTGGATAGCTGATATTATCCAATATTTTATATTATTATTATCCTTCTGATATTATAAAGCTGAAAGTTTGTGAAATCTGTTTTTGTTACCTGGGATCTCCAAAACTATTGAACATATCAAGATGTGGCGTACGCTTAGAGCAAAGCCTAACTTAGATAAAAGGCTACTTATTATACCGAAAATACGCGTACGAAGCCGCGGACAGAAGCTAGTAAGTAGGTACTTAATACATTCCATAGATATAACCCAATTTTGTTTGTGTTGTGTTAATGTGTTATACCTATAATAAACAATTTTCTTGTTGTTTTCCAGGAGCCACACCGGCTTGTGGCCCTCCGTCTGCCAAGAGTTCTCGAAGACATTCTACAACAAGTACACGTTCGACAAAATCGATCACCTCATTCTTCTGCAGTAGCTGTCTAGACTAGGCGTATCTGGTAGTTTCCACAAATGGATCTCCTCATACATCCACAACAGACAACTCAAGGTAAAGATCTGGGCCGCGATCACGGTGTGGAAAGTGTTCGCATTACGGCTCAACCGTTAGCAGTTGAAACATTAGGGTGCGCGTTCACAGGCGGACATCGGACAATCCACTGAAAAGTGCGTACACTGATCGGCAATCCGAATGATGTCATTCGCATTAATTGGAAAAGTTGCCTTCTAGAATTCTCGCCGGCATTGTCGACAGTCCGCTCCGCTCCTCCAGGGGCTATCAGTCCCAACCATTTTGCGCTAGCTCAGGGGTCCCACAAGGCTCTCACTGAGGACCAATCTTATTCAATGCTTTTATAAACGACATCACCACATGCTTCCACAACTCTAGAATATATTTATAAGCAGATGACATGAAAATTATTAATCCAATTCAAACGCATAATGACACATTGGCACTTCAAGACGATTTAAATAGGCGTATGCTCGTCGAGAAATAATAGTATGCTACTTATTGTTAATAAATGCTTCCACATCCGGCTTACAATGAAAATTACAATCAAATAATAATAATAAGCCTGTTGTAAATTCCCTACTTTTGATGTTGTTTTTTATTTTGCTTTATGTAGGTACTAGTGGTCTAATGGAATTAGAAATTAAATTTCTAATTCCGTGAATGGTCTTCAGGGACTCCCTTTTGGGTAAAGGCCTCCCCCAGTTTGACCCATTTATCTTCTCATTAATCTTCTGCAACATTAATCCAGTTCTTTCCAGCTGTTTGGATGATATCTTCGGTCCATCGTGTTTTAGGCCGACCTGCTCTTCTTTTGCCACTTGGGTTTTTCCATTGAGTTGTTTCTTTAGTCCACCTTTGATCAGTATAGCGAGCTAGGTGTCCTGCCCGTTGCCATTTAAGCTTTAGCGCGTAGTATAAAGCATCGTTCACTTATGTTTGTATGCGTATTGACGCGCTTCTTATCTTTTGAATTTTCTATATTTTTAGGATGCTTCTTTCCATTGCTTTTTGGCATAAGTGTGCTTTGTAGGGTATGAATCTACTGAGTTCATGGTAGAGATTCTGACGTCATATTTAGGAATCGGTTATAGAGGTTTTTTTTTTTATTTGACTGATTTTGTTACGAAACTTAGTGTATTTTTTTGTGTTTCGGCATAGTCTAATATAATATCTATGCTTCAGCTTAGCATTATAAATAATGTCCACATGAATTTACTCTAGCACCACGTGCAGCCTAAATAAAGACTATTTGCCTCATAATTACATAGGTCCCTAAGTTCTTCATTATATTCATTTGGAAGGCTTGCCTGTTCAGCTGTTTTCGTCACTAAGTTTTTGAAGTAATTTTTGATCTTGTACCTTTTAGCCTACCTTGTCAAAGTGTTTGATTCTACGAACGGAACGTAGGATTTCTAGGCTGTTAAAATCATAAAATACGATGCACCACAGCTAATAAAATATTACACATCGTTATATAATATTACAGGATAATAAGTCCGTGATGGAAACACCAGAAAGTATTTTATCTTGCGTTGCACTCCGGTGAAATAGCCAGCACCAGCAGAAATTGTTTGTTTGGTTTTGGCATTTTACATAAAATAAAATTGTCTTACCATGAGTTTTGAGTAAATAAAATAAAAATGAGTTCAATATGCTTCGTGTGCCTGTCCGGGAATCGAAAATTATGGGAATTTAAACAAGCTGAGATGCAAAACAAGCTTATAAATCTTACAAATCTCAAGGTATGCAGATCTCTCCATATCTTTACATTCTTTACATAATTTAGTTTGTGTCCGCGGGTGAATAAAATATAGCTAACAATAATTTAGTCCTAGAACTACACTTGCGCCAAATTCCAGAACAAATTACAGTGAATAAGCCATAAAAACATCCATTGATTCAGGATGTAGGACTCTGATGCATAAAATGTCACAACCTTTCTGTGCAAAAAGGCACAAGTACTATAAAATATCAGCTTATCTCTGGAGGATTAAAAAGCTTGCGATGGGTTTTCGCTCCAACTAGAACTGGCTAAAGGTTTCTTCATCGCTTCTTTACTTTAGTCTACATACTGTAGCAACATAGATGATTTTACCTGGCCGCACTCACGCGCATGCAAACAACTATGCACACCTTGTTTGCTCCCTCCCACAATGCACGATGAGGCTAGCGCTAACCCTGAGCGAGCGAGAGAGAGTGATCACGATAGCTGATGCAGCAGGTACAGTAGGCCTATAATAATTACAGTAGTAGGCCTATAAATAGTTAGTTGTTTTATTACTTACACTTAGATTACAAATAAAATGACAACGAATGTGAGTACCAAGAAAAACCTCACAAGGTTTATATGGTACAAATAATAAGATATATTGTTATTGTTATTGTAATGAATAAATTAAAAAAAAAAAAAAGATAGAAAATACTTAATTGCACACTTAAAACTAAGAAACGATTTAAAATGAAATAATTATAAACTAAGAGACAATTGGCGGTCTTATCGCTCAAAAGTAATCTCTGCCAGACAACCTGGTATGGATAGAATCGTCGGATATGTACATGGGGTAAGATCTGTGTGCATCTGTTATGGTACTCTGTTATGCTCTAAGATGGTACTACTTAAAAAAAAAATTACATAAATCTATTATATCACTTTATTTGCATGTTGAATTTTATAATTTGACCAAAGTGACTTGACTGATTTGATTTGATAAATGTTAATTTCATAAAAATAACACCAGCAGCGTGTGTTTTGTTTTGTGTCATCTGCTTTTAACTAACTTTCGCCTTATATTATTGTGATTAAGGCACCTAGTGTGACCAGGGCAAGGCCAAAGTTTCTGATTTGTTTTCAAAACCACTTGCATAAGATATTGTTAGTATAAAACGAATGAGGAACAACAATTTTATGTTATTACGAGTGTGGGCTCAGCTTATGTTGCAGTTTCGCACTCATTTATCCCGAACAAAAGATCTTGCAGGTCTAGAAATTTTTGCAAATATTTTCCAAAATAAGTTTTGTACGCACAACAAAGATCATATGCTCCCAAGAAATCAAGAAACAAATATACATGAATAGCTATGGATCAGTTGAGCTACCTGTACATTGTTTGCATCAGTCTGCAGTTCGCTCAATTGTTGCTGTTTTAATACTAGTTTCAATTTATTTCTATTATTTGATAGTAATTTTCTTTGTGAATGAAGAATCAAAAAATATTTATTTCTTTATTTCCTAATCAATATACATAAGTAAATACAATAAATGTACACTCAGAAAAGGGGAAATTCTTGAAATTAAACACTGACACAGTAATAAAGTGTTTTTTTATCGCTTGGGTATGTAGAAACTAATTGGAGCAAAACCTGTTCATTATAGTAAGTGTGATTTACCTGCCTTTTTCTTTTCAGTACGACAAAATAGAGAACAACTTGCAAAAAATATGCATACAGTGTTATGCGGAGATGAAGAAATGTTTCAAGTTCATAGATAAGGCACAAAGGTCCTACAAAATACTCGAAGATCTATTTTCAAAGGGATTAGCTGTACGTAAAAATTTGATTCATAGAATATGAAGTTTAAAGAGTAACTTTCTTGTTGTCTTCTAGTTTCTCCAATATGGAGTATATTGGAGAAACTATATTCTAGCTCAGACTAACCACTGAACTGTGATCCCCAACCTGCATCGTGGGGATTTAATTACCCTCAAATAAGGGGATTTCATTATTAATAACTACAAAAACTATTTTTGAAAATTTTTTCAGTTAAAAAGTCAAAAAGATAGAACAAAGTTAAAAATTTTAAGATCACTCGCGATAGAATTATCTATGACTCTAAAAAAACTAAACGAAAATAGGTTCATCCCTTTGGGAGCTACGATACCACAGACAGATACACAGACAGACACGTTAAACTAATAACACCCCTCTCTTTTTGCGTCGGGGGTTAAAATAGGTGGTGGCGCTGATTTGGGTCGGGTTAGCGCCCTAAACACGAATAGAGTTCAATATTGTCTGAACGGAAATAGACTTCAAATTTTTTCACTAGGACATCACAAAGAGGTCGTCATTTCTTCACTATCTTCTGCCTGTGGCTTTGCTCACAAGGTTAGCACCGAATATCGCTGTACAGGAATTTATCCCACTTAGGTATATGTATTACTTTGGATGTTTAGATGGATGGAAGTATTATACATCCATCCGTCTCGTCTAAACATCCAAACTTTCGCATTTATAATATTAGTATCATTATGATTATAGTGTGATAGAATAGCCTATATAGTTGTAGATTCAAAACATCAAAGATTTTTCACTATTTCAGGCGACGAAGGAAACACTCGAATTTATGAATGTTGCACCTTATCAAAACTTGTCAGTAAGCACCGCAGATTCTATGGTCACCATGGATATCATGGAAGCAGATGAAAGTATTGAGGTTATCATAAAAGAAGAGCCACTCGAGTTAAAAGAAGAAATAGACGAAGAAACTGCCCCTGGAGATGCTTTTGAAGAACATGATGAAAAGCCGCTAGTAAATACCCTTAAGATAGAAGATCCCTCATCAGATAACGAGCACAATAATGCCACAGAAACATATTTTTGCAATTCATGCAATATATCATTCAATCTTAAATTTCATTATGAACAACATGCGAAATTACATGACGAAGAAGAAAAGACTTATGCTTGCGATCATTGCCCCAAGAAATTTAAACTCAAAAATAGTTTACCTAAACACATGATAAATTTCCACAGTGAAATGAGTAGACTGTACCCTTGCACTAAATGCACCGAGAAATTTTATCACAAAATTGCCTTGAGAAAGCATTTACTGTCTCATAAAGATACCACATCGGAGTTCATGTGTGAAGTCTGCGATAGAAACTGTATGAACTTGCACAACCTTCTGAAACATAAAGCGACACATACAGTAGAATCTGTAACTTGTAAGACATGCAATAAAATCTTTAAAAACAAACAAACGCTTAAAAAACATATGAAAACGCATAATCCACAAAACGCTTGCGACCATCCAGGCTGCGGGAAGATATTCGCGCAGAGAGATCAACTGACAAGGCATTCTAGAGTCCACGGGGAGCAGCCAATCACAAAATACTCATGCAATCAATGCCCCGAATACTTCGACCAGAAAAGCGATTACGAAAAACACAAAGAACACCACGAGACAGGATTCCCCTGTCCCCAATGCGACAAGACTTTTATCGACCGCGGAAGACTACGGCACCATACCTACACACATACAGAAGGCAAAACTTTCAACTGCGCACATTGTCATAAAACTTTCTCTCGACAAATCTACCTTAACCGGCATATGAAAGGGCATGCTAAAGTCAAACCGTACTCATGTACTGAGTGTGACCGCGCCTTCGGTTTGAGATACAGTCTTATCAAGCATATGGAATCGCATTGCGTGAAGATTTACACGCATCCATGCGAGCATTGTCCAAAAGTCTTTACTGATATGAACAGGCTCAAGTTTCATATGGCAGTCCATTCTGGGGTGAAACCATACGTATGCACAGTTTGTGAGAAAGGGTTTACAAGGAGCCATCAGTTGAAGGAGCATATGCGAGTGCATAGTGGAGAGAAGCCTTTCGCTTGTGAAGAGTGTGGGAAGAGCTTTACTCAAGCCGGCTCGCTGGTATTGCATAAAAAGTTGGTATATTTTTAATTTTCTTAACTAAATAAATAAATAATGCACACAGTATCTATAGCTAAGCGACTTTAGCCCCGAGCTAAGCAGAGGGGCAAGTCTATTTGACGCTAGTAACAAGATGTGATCGTGATGACGTCTCTTTTTTTTCATACAATTTGGTAAAGCGCCTCTTTCGTGCGGAACTACGCAAATCAATTTCGTTCGTGTTGTGTTATGTTAATCTGTACCTATAATAAACAATTTTCTTGTTCTTTTCCAGGAGCCACACCGGCTTGCGGCCCTTCGTCTGCCAAGAGTGCTCGAAGACGTTCTACAACAAGTACACGCTGCAGATCCACCTGCGCGTTCACAGCGGGGAGCAGCCCTACACCTGCAGCATCTGCGACCAGAGGTTCACCTACAACACTGGCTTGAATGAACATATGCGCAGGTAGAATATGCTTACACAAATGTCCGTTTATCCATTCTAATATTATTGTAATATAGGATGTATGTTTGTTATTTCTACACGCCACTAAATACTAACTGAACGGACCATGCTGAAAGGGGTTTGTAGATATTATTAGTATGGAAAATAGCTATTGCTCTAATAAATTTTTTTCATATGTGAATATCTCAGAAACCTGACGCATTAGGACATTTCTCCCAAGGCGGGAATCGAACCCGCAACCGCGTTGCAGGTGGACTTTCGACCGCCGCGCCACATCAGTCGTCATAACAAATTAATTAGTGAAATAAAAACTTATCTGTTTTGTTATTTTCTGACTAATAAATAATTATTTTCATTTTCTTTCAGTGTTCATAATAAAGGGAAGTTCACTTGTGAACACCGTTTGCAGCGGCATCTGGAGACACATCTCACAGAGTAGCAGTTTATTACTCTATAGTTTATAATTTTATTTTATATTATAAATATTTTATTAACAAAAATTAAATAATGAAATAACGTAACTAATTAAGATTAGGAACTGCTATGAAACTTGGCACCTTCCCTATAATGATCTCGGCTCTTAAATCGGCAAAGCCACTATCTGAATGAACATGGCCAGTGTTGACATTATGTTTTTGATCGTTATTGAAAATTACAATCAAATATTAATAATAATCCTGTTGTAAATTCCCCTCTTTTGGTGTTGTTTTGTGTTTTGTTCTATGTAGGTATGCTACTGATCTTCAGGGACCCCTTTTTGGGTAAAGACCTCCCCCAGTTTGACCCATTTATCTTGATCTTCTGCAACATTCATCCAGTTCTGTTTCCAGATCTGTTTGGATAATATCTTCGGTCCATCGTGTTTTAGGCCGACCTGTTCTTCTTTTGCCACTAGGGCCTTTCCACTGAGTTGTTTCTTTAGTCCACCTTTGATCAGTATAGCGAGCTAGGTGTCCTGTTCGTTGCCATTTAAGCTTTAGCGCGTTATACTACCCGCTAAAGCCTAAATAGCAATGGGCATCGGTCACTTGTGTTTGTATGCGTATTATCGCGCTTCTTATCTTTTGAATTTTCTATATTTTTAGGATGCTTCTTCTTTCCATTGCTTTTTGGCATGTTGATCTCTTAGATTTGGTTTTCGTAGTATGACTCCAGGTCTGGCTCCGTACGTCATACATCGGTAAGAGGCATGTGTTCATTACTGTTCTTTTTAAGTGAAGAGAGAAGTCGCCTTTTGGAATTTCTTTGAGAATCCAAAATTTGTTGCAACTTAAGGTAACGTCGGTCAACTTCTTCTTCCGTGTTTTTATCGGAGAATGATATCTGTTCACCGAGATATAGGTATATTATTTTCGACATATTCTAGAGGTCTCTTTTTAATGTGCAATGTTTTTTGTTACTGTTTGTAAGAATTTTTGTATGTTCAAGCCTACTTTTCTCACGTTCTTTATCCAATTCACCTATACTGTCTTCTAGCTCTTTGCTTGTTTCTCCGAACAGAACGATATCATCAGCGAATCTGAGGTGACTAAGGTTTCGCCCAGCAATTTTTATGCCTTTGCGTTTCGAAATTGAGCTGCTCGAATATCATTTGGAGTAGGTACTGCTATAAACAGTATCGACAACAATGATTTGAGGGTATTTTTGCTTAGTATCTGGATTATCTTTCTCGTGTCTTTCGGTATGCAGTTTTTTATAGTTGTTTCCAATGTGTTATAATAACATTAATAATAATAATGTTGGACAATTCACACAGCACATTGAATGTTTGTCATTTCCATCTGAATTTTCTGTTCCTCTAAAGTTTATTTGAGCTTGGTTTTATTATAAAGGCTATACCTATCCTCATCCGTTTTTTACTTCAGGTAGGTACTCATGTGAAGGAAGCTCTATGTTTTGTTGTATTTTCAAGTTGGTATGTCGTAGCCCTGACAAAACGGTGGTCTGATGGGAAGTCAGTATTATTTAGAACTTCCTTACCTAATGATGATTCTTTTAGGTTGGTTTGAAAAGATGTACCTAATCAATTTCATTTTTTGTGTTTTTGTCGGGTGAAATCCAAGTCCATCTCCGGTTGTTACTTCTCTTGAAATATATATTCATGATAGAGAGTTTATGTTCGAACGCGTATTGGATCAGCATTTTCCTCTTTTGTTTCTTTTTCTATAACCGAATTTTCCAAGGACAAGGTTCTCATTTTTCTTAGGCTATCCAATCTTCGCGTTGAAGTCACCCATAACTATTATATTTTTCACAGTCAAATAATAGAAACAAATTAGAACTAGTACTTATTTACAATTGAAACAATTGAGCTAACTGCAGACTGTTGCCAACTATCTACAGGTGGCTCAACTGATCCATATCAATACCAGTCGTCGCGTCCCCGCCACGCTGTATGGCAATGCTGATGCGCTGCGCCAGATACTCATCAGCTCTCGGGGTCACACGTCGCTTCGACCAGACGCTCGTTTAGGTATTTAAAAAAAAAACCGGAGAGCCTCGGTAAATAATAAGATAAGAGTACTTTAAATACTTTAATGAACTCAATTAGTGTAAGTATATGCTAAGTCATAATAAGTTAGTGAATGTAATAAAAAAACTATTCAAAAAACATGCATTTCCGTTTCTTATTGCAACCCATATAGTAACATAATGTACACAGAAATATATCTATAGGTACTTACCATTCCACCATAATTTCTAAATTCCGTGCATGACCCAAACTGACCCAAACCCATGATGGGTCAATAAAAATGGCTTACAATTTGCAGAAAATTACTTTTCCGCTAGTTTTATTCCTTGTAAGCCGCAAAAAAAATTAAACAAAGAAACTTAGAGCATTTAGAACTGAATTAGCATTTAGTTCTGAATGCTCTAAGCAAAGAAACAATCTCGTGCCAACTTCGTGTTGGCCGACCAACCTAAAGTGAGTAGCGTTCCGTGCCGCGGTGAATATTCATGTTCTTATTTCCGGTGAAATAGCTCCGTAGCAGGCACAGGAGCAGCACCTTTCGTTCGTTTTTCTCAGTTTTTCTTTTAGTAAACAAAAGAAAGATTGTGGCGCGCACAGCGGAAATTGTTTGCTAATATTCTGTAAAATAAGTATTATTAAATAATGGGTCCATGCATCGTGTGTCTGTCTTGTGACCGAAAATTGAAGCACTATAACCACTACATTGTGCGCATTATGCTCGCAAATCTTACAAATCTCAAGGTATCTCTTCATACTATTTACTTTAAAGTTTAATGATGCTCTACTTATGTATCTTAATTTATGCATAGTTATGAATGTACACCCAATGCACTTGTGTCTTGCTGTAATAAATACTTTTTAATTTATCTTCCCCAAGCCCGTAAATGAGAAGGCACCCAGATGCCCTAGTAGCCTGACAGACCAGAGTTGTTCTTGAATGGGCAGAGGCATCGGGCAGACACTCGTTGTTGTACCATAAAGGGAAGCTTGTGCTGGCGGTATCTTAACTTTTTTTTATAATTATCATAAACCATGGAATCTAAATTTGATCACTTTAACATAAACACTTAGGGACGCTTCCGACTATTATTATTGATATGGATCAGTTGAGCTACCTGTTGATTGTTTGCAACAGACTGCAGTTACCTCAATTGTTTCAATTGTAAATACTTATTGTAATTTGTTTCTATTAGTTGATTGTAATTTTCTTTGTAATACTATAATTTCTATGTTGGGTATGCGAGTCACCCAGAAAAACAAATAGGTTCTGTGTATTCTTTGTCTATGACCTTTTTTTAGCCTTAGGAAACTAGACATTCTGATAAAAGCATAAACAGCAAGCACGTACTCACTTTGATGAGCTATTCCTCAAACCAAAGATCCTCATCAGATCTTATTTAAATTTTTTGTTAATGGCTCTGTGTCTGGTCCACACAATTCTGCCAATGTCCGTAATGCTAAGTATTGTACCTTTCTGAGTAACAAAAAAAATCCAAAAGACAGACAATAATTGGAGGAAGTACCCCCTTATATGAAATCACCGGTTACAATAAAAATCCTAAAAGTCTTATATCGTCCAGATCGGTTGACAACCTGTGGAGGAGGACCCACGAACTCACAGATAAAAGAAAATTTTGCCAGACTTGAAGCAGAGACTGGCTTGGTCAATTAATGTTATAAAAAACTTTATTCACAAAGAAAATTATACTACTATTTACAATTGAAACAATTGAGCTAACTGCTGACTGTTGCAAACAGTCTACAGGTAGCTCAACTGATCCATATCAACACATTAATGTTATTGATATCTGATTTTCCCTATTTCTTATTACAGTATGACCACGAGAGCGAGTACCAAGAAATGTGCATAATGTGCTACGCGAAGTTGCAAAAATGTTGCAAGTTCATTGACATGGCACGAAGCTCCCACAGCACACTCGAGTTTTTACACTCAAAAGGATTAGTAGTAGGTACTTATTGGATTAGTAGAAAAATAGAGTATACATATGTATATGTAGTTCTTAGGTAGGCTAATGTTCACCAAAACATACCTAATTGGACAATTAGCAGCTTTGTCGATTAAATTTGATGTATGAATTTCTGTCAAAAACATGGATTAAATTGTGCATAACTCCTTGGGGGCCTTTTGTGAGGGCTAGCCTACCTTATAATAAATTTCACAGTCTATGTTTTTGTGGTTTATTCGTAAGGAAGTATTTTTGAGAGAAAACACGTTTACAATAAAAAGTATTACAATACAAATGCAAGAAGAAGAAAGGGATGCCAACTTTTGCACAAATCACTAGTAGTGTTGCTGTGCATGCATAAAATAAATTAAAATAAAAGAATCTAAACTATTGTGCAAGTTGAGCACACCATTTAAATATTGTGGTAGATATTCATTAAGATGTTCATTTCTCAAAGAACTTATTTATGCATTCACTTACAGAGAAAGGTGTTTTTCTTAGTATTTAATGTAATTTTAAAACGTATTTAGTCTGCTATTCTACAGGAATATTCTCTAACACATTTTTGGCAAGTTATTACGTAGTTGTGCTCCTTCACATGTTATGTTTTTCTTAGTTGATTCTAGGCTGGATCATACTTAATCAGAATTTTAGTTTTGGTCCTCCCAACTTTGTCTCGGCAAAAAAACACAGCTTTTATACAACTGTACATGGTTACAAGGGTTAATTGAAGGACCAGCAACCTTCGGTGACCGGATTCCTAGCATCATCACATCAGCAACAACGTTTGTTCTACGACTTTTGAAATATCTCAATAGGTACATTATTAGAAATTATTTAAGTTTTTATTGAACTGTCGTGACCATGGAGCAAGTACAGAGAGGAGATGTTCTAATTCGATTTCCTTATGAAACAACGCGTGACACTTTGCGGGATGAGGGGGTGTTAGATCCCGCCCACTTTTTTGTTTTCCATCTACCGGTGAGAAGCAAAACTGCTCGCTTCGTTCTGTGTTCATGTTACTACGTAGTTGAACTACCTCACACTAGATGTCACGTTAAGTGTAGGATGTAACAGGGACGTACTCAGAATTTTCGTACCATTACCTATTATGTAAACAAGTACCTAATACTTACCTAAATCAAAAGTCGCGTGATGCGAAAGAAGCTTGATACATAACATAAGTCTTTTGATATGGTCAAGTAATATTAATTTCAAAGGCAGAACAAATAATAAACAAATTAAGTATATCGAACTAAATTTTATTTACAAACACTGTTAAGTAGGAACAACGTAGGAATACGTGCAGTGCTATTTGCACGGAGCGCCGTGTACCGAAAACATACTTTCAATAATGTAGATAGAATATTGAATTTAAAGCAGGCTTTATTTTTATTTCCTGCGTATTAAATATTTTATTAAAAGTACTTTCCATTGATGAAGCATAGCCGTGGGACACTCGGTAAAATAATTGGATTCTAATTACGACCCTGTCTTTTTGTTCAATTCATGGTTGATGTTCATAGATGACGATAGATGGCGGCATGTTTAATAAATGATTATAAATTAATAAAAATAATATAAAGGCGACTAAAAAGTCTTTAGGAATGTCAGTAGAACTAATTTCCGTACGTATGATTATTAAAATATATTAATACTGCTCCACTCGCCTATTTATTTTTAGTTCCGATGACACTAGGTGTCGCCATCTATTGTCAAGTAGAAGAAGTTTATTTGGAGACGCCGAAACGATGAGAGATTTTTCTAGAACTTTTCTTAAATTACGCATAAAATTACTTACACATGAAATGTGATGCCATTCATAGCATCAGAACGTCTGTCCGAGTAGTTTTTACAAGTTAAAACACAACACTTCATCCTTTTCTACTTAGTTACATGAAAATTACACGAAATTCCACCGTTCACAAAGTTGTGCTCAGGACGAACGACGACAGTACACTGATTAAGGCCACGCCCACTGTGATGACGTCAGGACCTAGTTGAGAATCACAGTGCACAGTTGCTTAGGCCCCCTCCTCTCTGTACTTGCTCCATGGTCGTGACTTTTGTAGGTCTATATTGCATTAAGGACGACGCATGCTTGCGCGCACATGCGCTGGCGATCATAATAAATAACACTCAGATAATTACCTACCTACCTAGTTAATATCAATTGCTCATGGGGTTTGTAGGCAGTGGGTATGTACTGAGTCCACAATCCCTTCATACTTGACAAGGCTTAGGACTTCTAAGTGGGGGAACTGGGATCTGCACTGACATCTCGCTTAGGAGTGTATTGTGCATTGTCCCCCTGCCTAACCAGGCCCTAACCAGCCCAGCTCCTTTAAGTACCGGAGCAGGACTTTTGGCGATTGACAGCTTCGTTTCAGCTTTTCTGTGGGCGAGGACGGGTTAGATCCCTCTATGAGAGTCTTCAATCCCGTTACCCTTCTGGCCTCCTCTGTGGCCGTGCAGTCGGCTTAGGACTAGCTACATTAAACAATTAAAAACAAATAAGTGGTACGTAGATACCTAATATGTAGATCTGGTAGGTACGAGTAGGTAAGGTAATAATAATATGTTTAACGTAAACATTCATAATGTTTTAAAGTTTAAGTAATATCAATGTTAGATAACTAAATAGCTTGTATTCACTTTTCATTGTGCAATGTATGAATGTGTAATGCAATTTAAAAAGTGGAATCAGCGTATTTCATCATCATCATCAGCCTATATTAATCCACTGCTAGACATAGGCCTCCCCTAATGAGCGCCATAGCGCCCTGTCTTCAGCTTGCCGCATCCAGCATCTGCCTGAAGTCTTTCGCAGATCGTCATCCCACCTGGCCGGAGGGCGCCCTACGCTACGTTTGCCGAGTCGTGGTCTCCACTCAAGAACACGTTTACCCCAGCGGTTGTCGGTTCTTCGCGAGATATGGCCGGCCCACTGCCACTTCAGCTTGCTAATTCTTTGAGCTATGTCGATAACTTTGGTTCTTTGTCGGATGTATTCGTTACGAATTCTATCCTTCAGAGAGACTCCGAGCATAGCTCTTTCCATAGCTCGCTGAGCGACTTTGAACTGGTGGACCAGCCCTACCGTGAGTGTCCACGTCTCAGCTCCGTAGGTCATGACGGGTAGGACGCACTGATTGAAAACTTTCGTTTTCAAGCATTGCGGTATGGATGACGAGAAGACCCGACGTAGTTTCCCAAACGCTGCCCAGCCTAGCTGGATCCTCCTCTTGGCCTCCTTCTCAAAATTATTTTTACCTAACTTCAGAATTTGCCCAAGGTACTAGTATAGTTTCAAGGTACTAGTATGTACCTACGACGACCGTATTTACATTAATAGCGTATTTACAATAATTAAATTATCGATTAAAATAATATTTATAAATGAGGATCCGTGACGTTTTTAGTTGAGAACGCAGATCTATAGAGCTAAGAAATCCATAACACACAGTGCAAAAAATTTTGTTCCACGACAAAAATTGACAAAGTTATGACCAAATTACTAGCGAAGTTCACTGAGTGACCGCGGGTGCGTGTGACGTCACTGGTCGCCGCCCGTTAACCGTAGGCAGATATCAGTTTTTAGAGATTTACTCCGAAACTATTGTAACCTACAGGTACCCTATCGTGGAAATTGAATACAAAGACGATGGGTAAAGTTAACATAAAAATATTTATTAATTAAAGAAGAGGGTAGAGGTTCTATGGCCCGCCTAACTTTCACTTTGCCTTAACTCGGCACTTCCCTGTAGCGGATGGTTCTGGAACGCAGGCCGCAGGTCCGGGTCCAGGGCGAGCGCCGATTCGGGGTAGGTGTGGCTGTTTCCAGGTAGATGGATGGTGATGGCCTCCAAGTCGGCGAAGGGGAAGACAAAGGGTTCCCATAGTCCGCCGAGTGAGTCAATACACCAGCCTTGGTTGAGTGAACCCAAGCGTAGCTTATGGTGAGCTCATACTCCCAGTGTGGTTCCTTAGATGGGTGGTGATGGCCTCCAAGTCGGCGAAGGGGAAGACAAAGGGTTCCCATAGTCCGCCGAGTGAGTCATCACACCCGCCTTGGTTGAATGAACCCAAGCGTTGTTCCTTAGATGGGTGGTGATGGCCTCCAAGTCGGCGAAGGGGAAGACAAAGGGTTCCCATAGTCCGCCGAGTGAGTCATCACACCCGCCTTGGTTGAATGAACCCAAGCGTTGTTGTATAGGCGTTGTTGTATAGGCGTTGTTCCCTGGAATCAATGTTCTAGTTATAGTCTCTGCTGATATTCATGATCCTGTTCTCGACCGCCGCAGGCGATACCACGTCACTACTAGGAAGGCCGGAAGAATGGATCGTATGATGTGTGGCGGTCAGACAGGGGTCAGACAGATCGGAGTTTACAATGATAGAATATTAAAATTAAATCTACCTACGTAGGTAGGTAGCACATAGGCATACACACAGACGTGTAGGTGCAAAGCAGGCACATAGGCATGTACATAAGTTAGGCTAGCTAGAAATGAACACTGCTCATCAACTAAAACTAGGTAGGCATGTAGGCAACAGTGATTGCTAGATTATAGGTAGGTATGTACCTAGGCACAGCGTGAATGGCTAGCGTTACATAATACAAAAATAATAATAATGCTGGATAATCCACGCAGCATCATCTTGCCCCAAGCTAGGTACAATAGCGGTTAGGCATCTATTATTCAAGCTGCAAGGCGTGGATTACAAAGATGTAGGTAGGCAGTGCAATACAGATTAACAGCGTGGATACATAGCTAGGTACCAAGGCTAGATTCTGGAGACAGAGGTACAAGCACTGAAATGTGGACCTAGATAATGTTACACACAAGATTAAATGGAATGTCTAGAAATCCTAACGAAAATAATAATTGTGCACACTTACCCAATTAGGGGAATAACAACACTTATAACAAGAGTGGTGATTTACTAGGGTAGGTAGGCTACATCACCTTGAAATTTAATATCTAGATAAAAATCTAGTGAGAAACGGGACTTCCGTCTTTAGCAGTTACAGTCTGTCGAATGCGGGCAGCAACGCCTGCCGGGGGTATTTATGTTGAGCACGCACACGCTTACAAGTCGTGTCATGCCACTGCCTGGCACCAAGATCGTTCGATAGCTCTCGGCCAATGAGAGGCTCGGGAGGCCGTGACGCACCTTTTAAGGTAATGGTTTTGCGAACGATTAGGATCTGTAAGGGGCGTGTAGATTACAATATAGGTGCTATGACGGCACCGAAATTGGTTATGAAGTGTTGTTTTGGGAAAGGTGAAATTATTACGTTACATATCCCGCTGACATACCAAGGATTTTATTCCCTAAGGCAATAAAATTCTTTAAAAATAAAAAAAAATATTTTACATTCAGCAAAAATTGCTTGGTAAAACATTTGTTAATAAGAGAATAAAAATGTTCTACCGATAACTAATTTACTATGCTATCCAAGCACTGCCATTCCAATTGTAAATTGTAATTTTAATCTACCTATATCGTTAAAGATCCCGCGATCGCATTGTACTGTTATATGAGTAGGCGAAGCGGGGTCTAACAAATTCAAATACATTATTCGGCACGGGGCTAGACAAAACGTCCTCGGATGGGAACAAAGGCCCTAACTTCGCTATTTGTTTGCGTAGGTCTAAAACAGTGGCTGCTGGAGTAGTGCCCCTAATTTGGACCTCATATTCAAGCTCAGTTTTTTTTTGAAGTGAGAGAAATTTTATTGGGTAAGCCATTTCTACAACAAAAATTTGGGTAAATGCACACAATTAGAGTTAAGACTATACGAGAAGACTCCGACTGTTACAAAATGTTTAAGAATAATAACGTCTTATTTTAAATTTGTCAGTCAAGAAAAAAAATGTAAGTAGAAAAATAATAAAAAGAACATTCAAATAAAAGTGCTGAAAAAAAAATACATTAACAACTAGTGTGTACCTTGTGTATTATTTAAATTACAATACAGAGAAAAAATTTAAACTTTCTTTTTGTTGACAAAGAATATCTTGGAAACTAGAACATTAATGAGTATTGATGTAAGGAATATTGTTGAACACAAGAATTAATACACGGGGTATATAAATGGAATGAAATGAATTATTTGACATACAAAATTATTTGTTCAACCAATCGCAGCAAAAATACAGGTTATGTGGCAAGGTACACCTTAGTTATTTTCAACAAAAATAAAATGAAACGTTTTACACAGAAATGGACACACACACACAAAATACGTAATGCGAAGTGAAAATTAGGCCATAGAATACCACGTTTAAGGGCGCCAATGGAACCTACAGGTACCCTATCGTGGAAATTGAATACAAAGACGATGGGTAAAGTTAACATAAAAATATTTATTAATTAAAGAAGAGGGTAGAGGTTCTATGGCCCGCCTAACTTTCACTTTGCCTTAACTCGGCACTTCCCTGTAGCGGATGGTTCTGGAACGCAGGCCGCAGGTCCGGGTCCAGGGCGAGCGCCGATTCGGGGTAGGTGTGGCTGTTTCCAGGTAGATGGATGGTGATGGCCTCCAAGTCGGCGAAGGGGAAGACAAAGGGTTCCCATAGTCCGCCGAGTGAGTCAATACACCAGCCTTGGTTGAGTGAACCCAAGCGTAGCTTATGGTGAGCTCATACTCCCAGTGTGGTTCCTTAGATGGGTGGTGATGGCCTCCAAGTCGGCGAAGGGGAAGACAAAGGGTTCCCATAGTCCGCCGAGTGAGTCATCACACCCGCCTTGGTTGAATGAACCCAAGCGTTGTTCCTTAGATGGGTGGTGATGGCCTCCAAGTCGGCGAAGGGGAAGACAAAGGGTTCCCATAGTCCGCCGAGTGAGTCATCACACCCGCCTTGGTTGAATGAACCCAAGCGTTGTTGTATAGGCGTTGTTGTATAGGCGTTGTTCCCTGGAATCAATGTTCTAGTTATAGTCTCTGCTGATATTCATGATCCTGTTCTCGACCGCCGCAGGCGATACCACGTCACTACTAGGAAGGCCGGAAGAATGGATCGTATGATGTGTGGCGGTCAGACAGGGGTCAGACAGATCGGAGTTTACAATGATAGAATATTAAAATTAAATCTACCTACGTAGGTAGGTAGCACATAGGCATACACACAGACGTGTAGGTGCAAAGCAGGCACATAGGCATGTACATAAGTTAGGCTAGCTAGAAATGAACACTGCTCATCAACTAAAACTAGGTAGGCATGTAGGCAACAGTGATTGCTAGATTATAGGTAGGTATGTACCTAGGCACAGCGTGAATGGCTAGCGTTACATAATACAAAAATAATAATAATGCTGGATAATCCACGCAGCATCATCTTGCCCCAAGCTAGGTACAATAGCGGTTAGGCATCTATTATTCAAGCTGCAAGGCGTGGATTACAAAGATGTAGGTAGGCAGTGCAATACAGATTAACAGCGTGGATACATAGCTAGGTACCAAGGCTAGATTCTGGAGACAGAGGTACAAGCACTGAAATGTGGACCTAGATAATGTTACACACAAGATTAAATGGAATGTCTAGAAATCCTAACGAAAATAATAATTGTGCACACTTACCCAATTAGGGGAATAACAACACTTATAACAAGAGTGGTGATTTACTAGGGTAGGTAGGCTACATCACCTTGAAATTTAATATCTAGATAAAAATCTAGTGAGAAACGGGACTTCCGTCTTTAGCAGTTACAGTCTGTCGAATGCGGGCAGCAACGCCTGCCGGGGGTATTTATGTTGAGCACGCACACGCTTACAAGTCGTGTCATGCCACTGCCTGGCACCAAGATCGTTCGATAGCTCTCGGCCAATGAGAGGCTCGGGAGGCCGTGACGCACCTTTTAAGGTAATGGTTTTGCGAACGATTAGGATCTGTAAGGGGCGTGTAGATTACAATATAGGTGCTATGACGGCACCGAAATTGGTTATGAAGTGTTGTTTTGGGAAAGGTGAAATTATTACGTTACACTATATGTTTAGGAAAAAAATGACAACCAAATACATAAACTCAGTTTTGAGAGACCCATCCCCTCCCAGCGCGATTCACTCGCGTTTGTATGCCTACACTTTGCGATGCGCATAGAGTTAAAAACATTCGATATTTGAAATATCCGCATATTTCAAATAATATTTATTTTTTTATAAAAAAAAAGTAACTTATTATCAAAAGTCGTAGAACAAACGTTGTTGCTGATGATGCTGGGAACCCGGTCACCGAAAGTTGCTAGTCCTTTAAAATTAACCCTAGATATAGCCTTTAAAAATGTTTTTAACGTGTTATAATATTTTTTTGTTTATTTCAGGCCACGAAACAAACCCTTCGACTTATGAACGTAAGACCATTGCAAAACTTATCAATAAGCACTGCGGAGTCTATGGCAACGGTATACATTGTCGAATCAACTGATAGCTTTGAAAAAGCTGTAAAGGAAGAACCCCTTGCTTTAAAAGAAGAAGAAATACACGAAGAATCTGTATTTGAAGATACCTTTGATGATAATGATGATGAACCTCTTAAGAAACCTCCTAAACTAGAAGATACTGCATCGAGAAGAGAGCAAAACAGTGCCGGAGAATCATATTTTTGCTATAAATGTAATAAATCTTTCAATCTAAAATTTCATTTTGATAAACACACAAAGATACACGCAGAAGAAGAAAAGATATATGCTTGCAATGACTGTCCTAAAAAATTTAAGCTTAAACGAAGTTTAGTTAAACACATGCTGAAATTCCACAGAGAAAAGACAAAACTCTACCCTTGCAGTAAATGTACTGAGAAATTTCATCGCAAAATCGCCTTAAAAAAGCATTTACTTTCTCATAAAGATACAATTGATCGTATCGAAGAATTCACATGTGAAATTTGCAATAGAGTTGTTAACAACCTATACAATCTCCAAAAACACAAGGCGACGCATACAGAAGATTCCTTAACTTGCCAAACATGTGGCAAAAACTACCTCAACAAAAATACACTGAAGAAACATATGCGAACGCATAACCTACAGCATGCTTGCGACCAACCAGGCTGTGGTAAGATCTTCGCGCAGAAAAATCAACTGACAATTCACTCTAGGGTTCACAGTGGAGAGAGACCATTTGCTTGCAACAAATGTAATAGATCCTACACGCTTTTGGACTCTTTGAAATACCACCAAAGAGCTCACGAAGGAAACAGGCCATACAAGTGCAACCTATGCGAGAAAGCCTTCTACAGAAAGTTCAATTTAACAAACCATATGAAAGCACATGAAAGAGAGTCGTACAACTGCTTGCTTTGCAGTAAAACCTTTACCCTACCTGTGCATCTAGAAACTCATATGCTTATCCATACGACATTAAAACCTCATTCGTGCAGACTCTGTGATTTAACCTTCGCGGCTCCAAGCAGTTTGAAAGCCCACATGGTAACCCATACCGACTACTTGTTTACTTGCGACCGATGCGCGAAAAGTTTTCGCGACAAAAGCAGCCTCCAAAGCCATATAAAACTGCACGATGGAATAAAACCCCACGTCTGTCCAGAACCGAACTGCGGGAAAGCTTTCGTCCGGAAATTTCAACTAAAAGAACATTCTAGAGTACATTCCGGAGAAAGACCATACATTTGCAATGAGTGTGGTAAGACCTTTACACAGAGCAGCTCTTTGCTTTTCCATCAAAGACTTCACAGTGGGGAAAGGCCGTACATCTGCGAAATTTGTGGAAGATCTTTTACAGATAAATATGGCTTGCAGAAACATACGCGTGTTCATACAAATGAGAAACCCTATGGATGTGACAACTGTGATTTAAGGTTTGCATATCCGAGTGCGTTGCAAAAACATAGTTCAACTCACAGTGGGGAGAAACCATTCGCGTGTGAGAGGTGTTATAAGATTTTTGGCCGGAAGTGTAGCTTGAGGAAGCATATGAAGACGCATTTGAGAGAAAAGTTTCAGAGCTCCTTGCTTCTGTCTGCAAAATGAGGAGACCTTTACTCCGGTCAAACTAGTATACCTACACTGTTTATACGCAATTTACATTTCTTGTAGATTTGAGAAGCTTCAATAAACATTGTTTACTGTTAGAAGTGGCTGTCTGGATGGCACTTACTGTCTCACGTTGGTGGTGGCTGGAGCCGTCCAAATCAGATGGATCCACTGCGGTTTTCCCTGGGACACTTGTCTTCCACAGGGGCTGGTTTGGCTAGATTCTCCAGGGTGTATGTAGGGACAAAAAGGGTCGCGAATCGGTCGATGTAGGTAGATATCGGATAACGCGGACGCGACAGGTACTTCAGGGGCGGTCGGGTGTCCGTCGAGTTAGCAGCCCCGCCATGGAATTTGGTGGTTTCAACTATGCCATTAAATGTGTCATGAAATAGTGCCCCCGATGCCCTAAGTAAAATAAATAGTGCCCCAGTAGGAGATATTTAGGTATTTAAATGTGGCTGCTATCTTGACGTCAAGCTGGCAGCCCCGCTGATTTCGACGAATCTATAGCGAGATATGAATCATGTACTATGCCAATTAACTGTGCCTTAAGGTATCTAGTTCTCCTAAAAAGGTCTTATATAGACCTCATGCTGTTTAAGGCGAATAGTAGGGTGGATAGTGGCGCCACTACATATTTAATTTTAAAATTACGTTATACAAAGGAATTATCAAAAAATTGGACCGCACGTAGACGATATCTATCATAAGCTTTTTTTAAATGTATCTTTAATAGTTTTGTACTGTATTATTTAGGCAGATACTTGTTTCAAGAGTTTAGTTCCTATTGGTGGCCACCAAGCTCTCCAAACAAGGTTTTTGAAAATCAAAAATCAAAATCAAAAACTCTTTATTTCCATAAATACAATAAATGTACACTTAGAAAAGGTCAAAATATAAAACTAAACACTGACACGGAAATAAAGTGATATTTTTGATTTCTGTCGCTTCGGTATGTAGACTAAAGTAAAGAAGCGACGAAGAAACCTTTAGCCTGTTAGTTGTTATTTTTCGAGTTGGAGCAAAACCCGTCCCAAGCATTTTTGTCCTCTAGATAATCTGATATTTTATAGTAAGCCTTTTTGCACAGCAAGGTTTTAACAATTTGTTTGAATTTATTTATTGATAATTTTTGCAACTCACTAGGAGTTTTGTTGTAGAAGCGTATACATTGCCCTTTAAAAGATATTTTAATTTTGTGTAGCCTAGTTGTGGGCACAGCGAGCTTATGTTTGTTTCTGGTATTCAAATTATGTTTATCGCTATTTTTAGGGAACTGACTTATATTTTTTTGTGTGTACAACAAGTTTTCATAAATATATTGACATGGTACTGTCATTATGTTTATTTCTTTGAATTTATCACGCAGGGATTCTCTGGGACCCATATTATAGATTGCACGAACAGCCCTCTTCTGCAGCACAAATACGGTGTTAATATCTGCAGCGTTCCCCCACAGCAGTATACCATAAGACATAATACTATGGAAGTAGCTGAAATAAACAAGTCTAGATGTATCCACGTCTGTAAGATGACGGATTTTTTTGACTGCATATGCTGCAGAACTAAGTCTCTTCGATAGCTTATCTATGTGTGGGCCCCATTGAAGTTTATTATCTAAGGTGATTCCTAAGAATACGGTACTTTCTACTATTTCTAAAGTTTCTCCTTTAACGTTCACATCAGCCTTCACTTGTTTAACATTAGGTAGAATAAATCTAATACATTTTGTTTTGGTTTCGTTTAACAAAAGATTATTGACACTAAACCAATGAACTACTTTTGAGATTGCATTATTCACATCGTCGAAATTTGTGTTTTGTCGTTTCATTTTAAAAATTAATGAAGTATCATCAGCAAACAATACAATCTCGTGATTATTCTTGACAAGATGAGGCAGGTCGTTAATATAAACTAAGAATAGGAAAGGACCGAGGATAGAACCCTGTGGTACACCCATTGTAACTACAGACCCCGAAGACCGTTTCCCATTAATGTCAACTCTTTGTATCCTATCACTCAAATAAGATGTAAGAAGATCCAAAGAGGTGTTCGTTATTCCATAGTGATGTAGTTTCCTGATTAATGTTTCATGGTGTACGCAATCGAACGCTTTTGATAAGTCGCAAAAAACGCCCAAAGCGTCTTGCGACTTCTCCCAAGCATCGAAAATATGCGATACTAACTCTACACCGGCATCAGTAGTTGACCTGCCGCGAGTAAACCCAAATTGCTTACAATGCAGCAGGTCATTGCCATGAAAATGCCTAAGCAATTGATGTAAAATAAGTTTTTCAAAAACTTTGCTGAATGTTGGCAGTACTGATATTGGTCTAAAGTTAGTGGGGTCAGACCTACTACCCGATTTAAATAGTGGGATTATTTTACTACATTTCATTAGATCAGGAAATACGCCACAATCAATGGATTCATTAAATATAAAAGCCAGATCTGTTGCAATGGTATCAATCAATGGTTTAATAATCGTAACGGAAATGCCCCAGAGATCTGCAGTTTTCTTTGTATTTAAAAGTTTGAAGGCTTTTTTAATATCTTTTTCATCAACATGGGTGAAATTAAATTTATTTTTACATTTAGTTACATTTTCTATTAGCAATGACTCAGCAATTACTTGAGAAGAGTTTAAACATTTTGTAGTAGAGATTGGAATTTCAGTAAAAAAGTTTTCAAATGCCTGGGCCACTTCGACATCATTTTTAACTGAGCAATCATTAATCTTTAAATTGTAATCATTAACGTATGTACTGACCTTTCCAGTCTCACTTTTTATTATATTCCAAGTTGATTTTATTACATTATCACTGTTTCTAATTTTCGAGCTAATATAATTTGATTTTGCTATTTGACAAACTTTTCTAAATATTTTTGAGTAATTTTTTACTTTTTCTTTGAACTCCTGGCTAAAATTGTATTGTTTTTCACTATACAGTTCATATAACTTTTGTCTACTTTTATGTATACCCACTGTTGCCCACTCACTAAAGGTAAGTTTTTCTGAGACCATAATCGATTTGGGTGTGAATATTGAATGGAATGCATCGGTGAACTTGTTAAAAAAATTGCAAAAAAAATTTTGATTGAATAACACAAAACAAAACGATTACAGATACATTTAAAAAAGCTTATGATAGATATCGTCTACGCGGGGTCCGATTTTTTGATAATTCCTTTGTATAACGTAATTATAAAATTAAATATGTAGTGGCGCCACTATCCACCCTCTAATATTCGCCATAACAAATATTTGGCTCTGAACATCTACATACATTTTAAAGTACAGACGAGTACAAAAGTGAATTGTTCTTCGCACGTCGATTTTTGTAAAGGCGACCGCGCTTGAATTCCCTTCACGACGATCTCTCTTTTTTCGCGGTGTACAGTCGGCTGCGGCGTAGAGAAAATGAATAAAAATTTTATCGTAGCTTGCAAGCGTATTATAAGTGTTTCCTATATGTAATAAATGAGTACAGTCGGCTGCAAAAATATGTATACACTTCCAAGTTTTCAATTTGACTAAATAGTAAGTGTATAGTAATTGTGATAATTTATGTACCGCATTCTGACGAAGTATGGAGACTACTTTGTACGAAAAACGTGTGCATGTCCTTTTATTTGAAAAGTTCCGAGTAAAATAAAAGTTGAACCTTGGAAGTGTATACATGTCTGTGCAGCTGACTGTACCTACCAAGTTTATTTAGTCACACGATGACACACAAAAAATAATTTAATAAATTTTGGTTCCTTATTTGTATTGGTGTCATATTTTTGTGTAAGTACCTACCTAATTTAAATGATACGATAACTAAATTGGCACCTAAAAACGTAGGTACCCAATTAATGTCGCCTACCTAGTTAAAAATGGTTGGTTATTTAAAACTGTTAAACGAACAAACAAAATTAAAAGTTGAATCCAATTTAGGTAAAATTCTGAAAATGTGGTACGTTCTCCCTGACAGCAAAACCAGCGTGTCTTTGTATTCATTTTTTCTCAATTTCCAATCTTTTGCAAAATGTTTCTTACAATAAAATACAAATATTCTTTATTGCACACCAAGATAGAAGAAAAAAACAGAAAAGAAAACAGAAAAACAGTTGCACAATGGGCGGCCTTATCGCTAAAAGCTATTTCTTCCAGGCAACCTTTGGATGGACACGTAACTATTGTACAGGTATAGGCGGTGGCGTATTACTATAGTCACAATATATATGTTTATCTACTGTGCTATAGAACTATACAAAACATAAGTACATAGGTAGGTATATAAATGTAAATAAATACTAAGTATAGACTATATACCTACATATTATATATAAATAGTTTCTTTTTTGAATAAAAAACAGTTAATGTAGTAGAATATGGATTTTATTTTAACTTCGGCTCCTGTTTAAATATTGTACAGGTTTTACTATAAAAACTTTCGTAGTTTGACTGGCTCTCCTACTCAACAGTATCGACAAGCAGCGTGCCCCCCACCACCCCCGGCGCCTACGACCCGTGATCTGCGTGCTCTAGCCCGTAGTGCGCGGAAGGACGCGGTACAGGCGCGACTCGAACCGCACTCACCCTGATGAAGTCCCTCGTTAAGGGATGAAACGTTGGTGTTCTTCCAACACAAAATAGGTTCGTAGTTAACCCGCTTACATTCATAATGAATTGTACAGGTGTTGACAAAAAAACCTGTGATCCTGCCTTATGTCCTGCTATGGCTTATGGCCCGTCTATATTCATTTTTCTAGGCAACAAAAAAAAGCTTTTTACCACTCGCTCGAAATCGGCGACTTTGCTGCTCAATAACAGTGACCAAAATGAGTTTCTGACATTCGACCTCTGTTATAAATTAAGTACACAATATTTTCTCGCTAGTCGATCGGCTTGTTAGACAAAAAATCGTTTTTCCCACTTTTTGTACAAATACCTTACTATTTTAGATTCTAGCTACAGCGCAAAAAAGTTTATTTCAGCTTGTACTTCTCCATCAGATAGCTGTGCTCCGTCCACGCATTTATTTTCTTTGACTCTATGCAAGAATACAATTTTTCATACACACGTAATCTTTGAATTAAATATTAAACTATTAAATTTAATAAAAATTAAATATCGAACCTCTTCTTAGTCCCGATATATTATTATGTTTTCAGCTGATAGATTCGCATCACTATTCAAAAAGCAGAGTCTATGAAATATTTATAGAAGCAAAGTCTAGGAAATATTGCATTCAGCTAATGCAGGCACGACAAAACGATTGTTAACAGGACCTCTTTTGTAGAAAGTCGCGTATACATTCAGTAAGGCATCGGACTGATGAGCCATGTCTTCAAACTCGAGCCACTTTAGCAGCTGCCAGTGACATACATAGCATACCCTCTGTGTATCTTGGAGACGTAGTAGCTCTGTGACAGTCTGAAATTATAAAAAGTATATATTATTATTTTCTTTTTTAAGATATGTACACAGGCAGCTCGTATATTCGAGTCTTTGTTCATCATCAGCCTATATTAGTCCACTGCTGGACATAGGCCTCCCCTAATGAGCGCCATAGGGCCCTGTCTTCAGCTTGCCGCATCCAGCATCTGCCTGAAGTCATCCCACCTGGCCGGAGGGCGTCCTACACTACGTTTGCCGAGTCGTGGTCTCCACTCAAGAACACGTTTACCCCAGCGGTTGCCGGTTCTTCGCGAGATATGGCCGGCCCACTGCCACTTCAGCTTGCTTATTCTTTGTGCTATGTCGATAACTTTGGATCTCGGTTGGATGTATTCGTTACGAATTCTATCCTTCAGAGAGACTCCGAGCATAGCTCTTTCCATAGCTCGCTGAGCGACTTTGAACTGGTGGACCAGCCCTACCGTGAGTGTCCACGTCTCAGCTCCGTAGTTCATGACGGGTAGGACGCACTGATTGAAAACTTTCGTTTTCATTTGTCATTCATTTCAGCATTGCGGTATGACTGACGAGAAGACTCGACGTAGTTTACCAAACGCTGCCCAGCCTAGCTGGATTCTCCTCTTGGCCTCCTTCTCAAAATTATTTTTACCTAACTGCAGAACTTGCCCAAGGTAAGTATACTCGGAAACAATTTCGAGAAGGTGGCCATGTACGACGACCGGTCCCGGATCAATGAGGCCATTGATCATGACTTTGGTTTTTATCCAAATTCATGCCAAGACCGATGCGTCGCGAGGCTGAGGCTAGGCCGTCCAGCATCTGGTTCAGCTCCTCTAGCGACTCCGCCATTAAAATTATATCATCAGCGAATCGCAGGTGTGAGATGTAGCCGCCGTTTATGTTTATGCCCTTACCTTTCCAGTCCAGCGTCTTAAACATATCTTCCAACGCGCTCGTGAACAGTTTCGGGGACATAACATCCCCCTGTCTCACTCCTCTGCGCAGTTGGATGGGTTTAGACTGCTGGCCCTGTACTTGGACACACATGGTGGCGGCTTCGTAGAGACATCTCAACACCTCGATATAACAATAGTCTACTTGGCATCGCTGTAAGGATTCCAGAACAGCCCAGGTTTCGACAGAGTCAAAGGCTTTTTCATAGTCCACAAAGGCCAGACACAGAGGCTGATTATACTCTTCGGACTTCTGTATAATCTGCCGCACTGTGTGAATGTGGTCTATGGTGCCGTATCCTCCGCGGAACCCGGCATGTTCCGGTGGCTGGAACTCGTCGAGTCTCCTGGCGAGACGATTCGTGACCACTCGTGAGAACAGCTTGTAGACGTGGCTCAGGAGTGTGATGGGTCTGTAGTTTTTAAGGAGGGTTTTATCTCCCTTAAAAAGGACCCCACCAAACTCCCGCTCCACGTCTTTGGAGTCCTCCCACTGTGAAGGACGGCCGCTAGAAGTAAATAAATGAATTTTTTATTTCATTTGATGATTAATTAAAGTACCACACTTATATTATATATTATATGCAAACATTAGGATTTATTGTCCAATAATAAATAATACAAAAAAATTGTCAAAAGGGTTTGGGACAATTTTTTTGTATAGTTAAGTAATTCTCTCAACAAAAAAAAAAAAAGTTTTTTGTATTTGGTGAGAGAATTATCTAGGTACCTACCTAACTAAAATTTTGTTTTGGGAGAAACAATATGATTAATAACTAGGAACTTACCTCGTACCTATCACGATAACATTAATTAACTAGGTATTGGAATATTATTGATTTATACAGGTTAGCGCATTTTTTACCTTTAGATTTGAAAGTTTTTTATCAATGCGTTTCATTTTACGGTGTCCGGCCAGACAGACACAGCATACTGTAGTTGACATAGATATTTCAGTTTAATAAATAGCAAAGAGATCAAGAAATTTTGCTGCAAAATATTTCGGTTGTAAATCTTTTTGTTGTTTGCTAACGCAAGAGAAGAGAACCGAACCGAAGCGAAAATCGATATGACAACAAATCCAGTGTTGCCACCCTGCAGAAAAAATTATCACTAGGTAGGTTCGGTCTCAAAACTCCCTAGATAGGTACCGATTTTTTATTATAAATATCACTAGAATACACTAAATAATTGAAAATAAAATTAAACGATATTATAAGATAATGTAACTGTGAAAACAATGAACAAAAATAAACACAACATACTAATATTAGTAAATAGCAACATTCTCTGTTTTGTTTTTTTCACACACACGTCACAGTAGAGAAAACAGGAAAAAACGTTAACGGCAAGCGGAGCGAGCCGCGAAAAATTAGAGTTTTATGTGGTGGCCAAATTCAAGAAGAGTGTTCTGTGGGTTCGCTAAATTTTATTCCAGTGTTGTTCATATTGAACGCAAACACGACATCCCGCTCCGCCCGACCCTCAACTCCTAACCTAGGAAGTATGAGTAATGGCAAGCGAAGCGTGCCTCAATATTTTTTGAGATTTTTCTGATGCCTGGGGAAAAGTAATCAAGAGAGAACCTTCGAAGCGAGCGGGATTAACAAATGTACTAGACCTATAAAAAGATGTAAAGGCGAGCGGAGCGAGCCGCGAAATATTTGGGTTTTTGTAAATTTTTCGCGGTGGTGGGCAAAGTGATCTAAACAGGTGAAGAGCTAGAACACCAAATACTATCGGCGAGCGGAGCGAGCCGCGAAATTTTGTGGTTCCGTTACATGTTTTGCAGTGTTTTGCATACTGACCGCAAACACGACATCCCGACCCTTAATTCCTAACAAGAGCGAGCCTCGAGACTTTTTTGTGATTTTTTCTGATATTTGGGAAAAGTAAGCAAGACAGAACCTACCTATAACAAGAAAATATAGCTTGTCAAGCGACCCTCGAAAACCTTAAAGACTTTGCGGTTGCAGATATAAGTCGAGAGAAGCGAGGACTCAAATAATTAGAAATACTAAAATATGTGCCAAATTTTTTTTAATTTTTCGTGTGGTCACTTACTTGTCCAGAAGAGTTTATGAAAATAATTATCATAAATTTTGAAAATTTTGCGATGCTTCTAAAATTTATATCAGCAAATGGAATGCCGCAGCCTTTTTTGAAATTGGTGAGGCATGCTTAGCTAGACAAAAAAGCTAAATATTGAGCTTAGAACAATTTATAAAAGAAACTATCGTAGTTGGACGAATTCATTACCTTCGTCTCTCGTTAAGGGATGAAACGTTGCTGTTTTTCGAACACAAATAAGGTTTCTAGTTCGCTTACATCCATATTAAACAATTTATGAGTTTGATGGATATCAACAAAATAAGGACAACAGACTGCAACCTATAGGTAGAATCAACGGCGAGCGAAACGAACCTTGAACATTTTCATGATTTGGCTGTGCGTGTGAGTTGTTTGGCATTCGATTTAGCAGTTTGCATTTACAAACTCACCTGAAACGGAGGTTGAGTCCTGGACTCAACCTCCTGGGCTAGAGCAAGCCAGAAGCTTTATGAAACAGCAGAACGTTATCATCGGTCGGCGAGTAGGTACATTGATTTTTTGAGTACTTTGGAAACTGACCTCAAATGAGAGATGAGCCCATGACCAGAGGCAGGCATTAAAGTTTCCGGCAAGCCACGACAACTTTTGGATTTTTGGGCTATTTTTATCAATTTTGCAAAGTGACCTAAAGTGTTGGTCGAGCTCTGGACCATAGTCATTCATTCAGGCCTCAGGCCAGTAAAATAGCTCACATTAATTTTGTTTTTGGTCGGGGTGGGGATTCGTCGTCGATTTTCTGTTAACTGTTTGTTTTGTTTACGATTTCCAACAAATTATTTACAGAATTTCTTGCTCTTACTATATAATAAACAGAAATATGTCAACTACAGTATGCTGTGTCTGTCTGACCGGAAACCGTAAAATGAAATGCATTGACGATATTGATCTCCAAAGTTTTTTTGAAAAACTCACAAATCTAAAGGTAAAAATTGCGCTAAGCTGTCTTTAACAATAATAATCCAATTGGTAATTAACGTTATCATGCTACGAGATAAATTCCTAGATAACGATCATATTGTTTCTCCTAAAACAACATTATAGTTTTTCTCACCAAAGGGCTTGGAACCTTAGTTATAGTTTAATTTAAGATTTTTTCAATAATACACCCATCCATATTAAACGTTATTGTCCAATGACTTTAATTAGTTCTGTGCTGCTTGTATCAGCAGCTCTGAATGAAATAGAAAATTCATTTAATTACCATAACAAAACCTACTTCTAAATCCTAAGTTAGGTTTACATAAACTAGACACTAGGTTTCTCTTAAAATGGTATTAAGTAAGTACAGTGTAATCTCACTAATCCGGCACTATTAAAAACCGTAGGGTTCCGGATTATTGGAATGTTCGGATTACTGGATTATAGTGAAAAAGTCATAAGTAATGAGTAAAATAAAGCATTTCATAGAGGGAATAAATGTATGTACCTAATGTATTAAATTAACATGTAGGTACATATGTAATTATTTAGTTTAAAAATAATCCTTAATTGAGGTCTGCTTTTGTGTATTTTTAATTTTAAACTATTCTCACTTGAAAAAAACACATACGTAAGCACGATATCGTGATAAGTTATGAGGTTAGACTGCTAGTCGACAACTCAGCGACCGAAGCACACAGGTATAGAGGGGCGAGGTAGGCGTGGGTGGAGGGTGCCGGATTATTGGACGTACGGATCTATTAAAGTGCTCGATTAGTGAGATTATACTGTATAGGTAAGTTGTAAATATGGTAGGCGGTTACGCACACAAACAAAGCGGTGGCACCATCTTGTTTTCGTATAAAGGTGTGGTATGATACCGATGACGCACATCACTCTACCAACCAGTGAGTAACAATGCTGCGCTTGAGCTTAGCTATAGAATGCTCCTTTTTGTGGTAGAGGAGAATTACTTATTTTAAGACTACTGTACAGGGCAGCAGTTTTAATTCCATCTCTGAAAAAATAAAAAGTACAACAAACAACAAACAGATTTTTTTTATAATTTCAGCCTCTCCCTTGCCTAGGTCTCCCATATCCAGAGAAGGTATGCTACGTATGTCACTGGCAGCTGCTAAAGTGCCGCAAGTTTGGAGACATGGCTCAACGATCCAGTGGTGTACTCAAGGATTTATACCAAAGAGGTTTTGTTGTATGTATTGTAACTTACTAAAGCTGCTTCTTACCATGCTTTATATAAAGCAGCCTATACCTATACAATATTTTGCTATCATTAGTTTGGCAGCCGGATTGGTGATTGGTGTTGAATAATACACCTGTGAAAGCTGCTGCCCTTCCTCTGGTAGGTTCCCTTAGTCGGCTCTCTAGACATCCATGGACTGAGTTGGTGGAATCGATTGCTATGCTGCGACCACCACTGCCAGCCAAACATTGTTAAGGTTCATTCTTATCATCACATCTGGTTATGTTCACCTGGTTCCTATGAAATAGGCTTTGCTTACTCTAGGGCTAAATGATGCTAGACCTATTTATTTTAATGGTTTCAGGCAACAGAAGAAACTCTCATTATGATGAATATAGAAATAACTTCAAACTTATCAATCAGCGATGATAAATCCATGTTCATTTTATCAATTAATGAAGCTGATAGTGAATTGACTGTTAAAGAGGAACCAATTTCTTTAAAACAGGAAGAAATACCAGATGATATATTTGAAATGGCTCTTGCAGAGGATATTGAATCAGATGAACCATTAAAAGTATCTAAGAGCTTAAAACTAGAAAATACTTCTACAAGCAAGGAAAAGCTAAGCAATTTCCAAGATAACTATTGTCATAAGTGCAATATACCTTTTTTAAGCAAATATTACTACAACAAACACATGAAAATTCATATTGAAGGGAAGTACTGCTGTGACAAATGTCCTAAGAAGTTTAAATTCAAGAAAAGATTAGTAAAACACATGTTAAATCATAGCGATGAGAAAGAAATCAGCCCAAGGCAAAAACAAACGAAAGATACATCTGGATACACATGTGACGTCTGCAATAAAACTGTCAGTAATCTGTACAACCTTCAACTACACATGTCTGTACACACTAAGAAGAAACCTGAGCCTGCCACAACCGAATTTACATGTGACATCTGCAATAGAGGTTTGAATAACCTACATAACTTATTAAAGCACAAAGCAACTCATACAGAAGAAAAATACACATGCGATACTTGTTCTAGAAGCTACTTAAATAGGGATTCTTGGAGGAAACATATGAGAACTCATTCAGCACAGCATGCTTGTGACCACCCTGGTTGTGAAAAAGTCTTTCCGCAAAGAAATCAATTAATAGTCCACCTAAGGGTTCATACTGGTGAGAGACCGTTCGCATGTGAAGAGTGCGGGAAATCATACACAAAAATGGAGTCCCTGAGAGTCCATCAAAAAACGCACTCAAATGAAAAACCACATAAGTGTATTTCTTGCAATAAGTCATTTAATTCTAAGGTTAATTTACTCCACCATATAAAATCACATACTGATAGCAACAGTTTTGAGTGCCAACATTGTAACAAGTCATTTTCTCTAGCTATTCATTTAGAGAAGCATATGGTAACCCACACATCTGTTAGAAGGCATATATGTGAAGAGCCGGGATGCGGAAAAGAATTTGCGAGACGCTTCCACTTAAAAGAACATAGTAGAATACATACAGGAGAAAGACCATTCTCATGCTCAGAGTGTGGTAAGACCTTTATGAAGTCAGAGTCTTTAAGATCTCATCTCAAAATTCACAGTGAAGATAAACCCCATAAGTGCACGTCGTGCTCCAAAGCGTTTCATCGAAAGAGGAATCTACAAAAACACATGAAAACACATGACGAAAAGGAGTCTTTTGATTGTGAGCATTGTACTAAAACTTATACTCTACCCATCCAATTGGAAACCCATATGCTAACCCATACAAACTTAAAACCTTACGCTTGTACCCAATGCGTCCTAACCTTTGCTGCTCTAAGCAGTTTGCAGGCTCACTTAAAAACCCACGAGTACAGATACACCTGTGACAGATGTGCAAAAAGTTTCGGCGAAAAAGGAACTCTTCAGAGTCATATAAAACTCCACGATGGAATAAAACCTCATTTGTGCGAGCACCCTGGTTGCGGCAAGGCTTTTGCTAGACGCTACCATTTGAAAGAACACTCCCGCGTTCACACAAAAGAAAAACCTTTTATATGCAACGAATGTGGGAAGACATACACACAGAGCAGTGCTCTATTCTTCCACCAGAGACTGCATAGCGGAGAAAGACCATTTATCTGTGAAATCTGTGGTCGAACGTTCACGGATAAGTATGGCCTGCAAAAACATACAAGGGTGCACACGGGTGAGAAACCCTATGCTTGTGACAGTTGTGATCTGAGATTCGCGTATGCAAGTGCCTTGCGCGATCATAGGGCCATACATGTGAACGGGGAGAAACCATACGCGTGCGATAGGTGTTTTAAGACCTTCTGTCGTAAGAGTAACTTGAAGAAGCATATGAAAACGCATTTAAGGGATAAACAGTTTTTTAAAAGCCCGTGACAGTAAAGATCGAGTAACTTAAAGACTGGCTTCTGCCAGCAACTTTACACGTTTTTTTCCTAAATGAAAGTTTATTATGTAGTTTTTTACTCCTATTTGCATAAGCGTAGACCAGGGCGGGGCGGCGAACCATTTCGAGTCAACGTGCCATTTAAAAAATACAAGCATTGAGAAACTGAAAATTCCTTAATTGAGGAATCAATTACTTACCCAAATAAATTCTTTAATGATTTTTTCTTCGTCTGGTTGCTCATGGACATACATCTAAATCTTTGATAGGTTTTCATTTTAAAGTTTGGGAAATACTTGTAGCTTTTTTTGCATATATTTATTAACAAAGAAAATTATAATCAAATAATAGAAACAAATTAGAACTAGTATTGACAATTAACAAATGAGTAAACTGCAGACTGTAGCAAACAATCTACAGGTAGCTGAACTCTAGCTTTTTGTAAGAATAGAGCTGTAGCCATCGATGTAAAAGGGAAGATGAGGCACTAGCTTCTCGAAACCGGCAGGCTCAAATGAAGTCCAATTGTGTGCTCCCACCGCAGTCATAGTAGGACCGGCGGCGCGGGCGGACGTGATTCGCGTGCTTGCTACGACGTACTTTTGTGATTAAAAGACTACAGCAATGCCTTCGTGTTCGTTCACAAGGTGTACAAATAGCTCTAAAACAAAAAACAAAGCCCAAGGCATCACTTTTCACTCGTAAGTACACCAAAGAATTTATTTTTTTGATTAATTTACTGCCTTTTTTCGCCATTTGCAGAGAGGGATAGAAATATACGAAACATTAGTGTGTAAACAGAGATAGCAATAGCCTTATTGCGAGTCGAGTCGTTCTTCAACTCGTACCATCAATTTTGTCCCAACTGGTGTGAGTTGACAAATCGTAAAAATGATAGGTATTATTTTCAATCTGCAACTCGCATCACTCTTTGTTTCTATTGAATTTAAACGTCGAGTACAATCACAAACTCTATGTGGAACCTCTATCATTTGTATTCATTTCACATTATTTTATGTACAAAACACAAAATAAATATACCTCTTGCCTATTATTTTACTAACTTTTTTTGGTTGACTGTACTAAAATTCAAATTACTAACGAAGCGTATAACATTTTTACGATTCGTCCGCTCATACCAATTGGGACAAGATTGATGGTGTGGGTTAAAGGAACGACTCTACTATTGTACCTACCGTAACTCGGGGAAATCCCGAATTTGTTTTATTATACCTAGTGGGGTCGTACTAGAGATTAATATAGTTGTCTCTGTCTTACTTCGGTCTTAGGTACATCTTGCCATCTTTGTTGTTCTTTATATTGCACAGGACTGGAAATGTAACTGTGAGCGTATGTGTTTGCGTGTAGTTGTAACACAGGCCAGTTGTTGATTAAGCGCTGGGAGAACGTAACTCATCTTCCCTTTTTATATCGATGGCTGTAGCAAACCGTATGTATTCGGTACTAAGTTACGGGTGCGCCAACGCCATCAAGTACCGAGTAACGAAACGTTACACACGAATGCATTTCGTTACTCGCATCTTTCGTACTTTGGGTACCTACCTACACTGTTTCAGTTCACGCAAGTAACGAGTAGGTACTAATTGATAAAGTAACGAAAACATACGGGTACCTACGCTTTTTTTCGTTTCTTTTACACCTCTAAAGAATATTGTTCCTGAAAATATCTATGCAGTTTTGCGTCAAAGGCGCGAATGAGTTCAATCATCATTGGTGCCTTAAAGCTTTATGTTCAATTCAGTGAAATGTTGGCATAATTTCGAATTACTAAGAAGTAGGTAGGTAGGAAGTGAAGTAGGTCCTACTTCATATTTTGAACTAAAAATGCAAAGTAAGCAAACCGTTTTGGTTTGTAGCGTGCCCAAAATAGGTCGCGTGCCATTGGTTCACCATCCCTCCCTGGCTTAGGCTATCCAAACGTTCGCAGAAACGTTCGTTCGTTGATCTTTGATATGATTTTGTAGTAAGTAAAAAGTGGATCCTGTACTTGTACCACCCACATTGGGTCGATACTTTAAATTTTAAGTTAGAATAATATGTAAATATTTAATGTAATTGACGTGAATTTATTTAGGTACCTACCTACTCCATCAAAATATATTTATTTAGTGAAATGTGTATAGAATTTATTGTAAATAAATTATATTGTCATTTAGTCTTTTCTTTTATTAAAATACTAGACGATCGCCTCGCGGTTTCACCCGCGTGGTTGCCGTTCCCGTAGGAATTCCGGGATAAAATATCGCCTTTGTCACTCCCTGAAAAGTAAGCTTCCTAACGGTGAAAAAAATTTTCAAATCGGTCCAGTGGTCTCGGAGCCTATTCAATACAAACAAACAATCAAATCTTTCCTCTTTATAATATTAGTATAGACTATTATTTTAGATAAAGACTAATAAAATGAATTCTGGCGCTGTATTTTCATAAATTAACGTATTTACTGCCCAGGCTTGGCAGTGCAGATCAATGGGAAGTGAAAACCCTGCATACAGATAAGTGCGTCTTGCTTGGGCCATGAAAGTGTTAAGTTGGGAAACCCACCCAAATATAAATCCAAATAATTTTGTATAAATGCCATCTAGTATCGAGTTTAATAATCTCGTTCTCAATCTTGAATGGGTATACAAATAGCGCATTCTTACAATCATTGAAATGATACGTGAAAATAGCTACATCCCATGATTCTTTGAATCATTGAATGTCAAAAAACATCTGTTTTTGGTGTTTTTGTTTAGCCGTGTGGTTCTGTCTGTGTGCGGTGTTTTTCCGTGAATTTTCTTTGAAAAGGTAAGTGCGTTAGGTACCGAACTCTAATTCAAGAACGTTGCTACATAACTTGGGTTGAAGTTAGTGAAAGTTGCAGAAGAAAAATCGGACCGCATTGCGTCATAAGTGTCTATGTTTGTGTGCGAGTTGATCACCGGTTAACCTGAAATTAATAAAAATACAACTTTCTAATGAGTCTAAAGATAATTCTATAGTCCGCGTAGGTGATGTGCGCTTATTCAAAGTACTTATATTTTAAAGATTTACCTACTTCTCACTTTAAGGCTTGGCGCAAACGGCCGGTGTGGTCCGATAGACATGGCCACCTCGGTTACATACGCCCCGCTAGGCGTCCTACGCATCGCACGCTAGGCTAGCGATAAACTGAGTGAGACTGATAAAAAATCAAATCAAATCAAAAACTCTTTATTTCCATAAATACAATAAATGTGCACTACTTCCAACAATAACCCTTTCATCAATATCGTTACTGGTGAGTTTTTTTAGTATGGTCTTCGACGCGCTTGTTCCGCCCTGCAAACCACCTTTGGTTTCACCTCTGGTGTTATCTGGTGCAGGGCATCAGCATTGCCACAGCGGGGCAATGTTGCAGCTAACTCAACTGTTTCCATTGTGAGCTAGTTCTAATTAGTTTCTACTATTTCATTGTAATTTTTCATACCAGATCAAACTTCATCTTCAGCTCCAGTGCAATGTTTCTTGAGGTTGTCCACTTGTCTCACCAACTCTCTCGTCCTGTCTGATGCAGCGGACGCCATAAATACAATAAATGTACACTTAGAAAGGTCAAATTATAAAATTAAACACTGACACGGAAATAAAGTGATATTTTCATCACGCTAGCACCCCAATTCTTACGACATACACAGGCTGAGTTGGAGGTGTCAGTGCTGCGAAGTCCACCATACCAGCATTTTAAGCTACTGATAATTAACAATGCTGAAAAAGAGTGATTAATAAAAAACATTTTCAGAGCCATGCCGCAAGCACGTCGTAAGAACCCGTTCAGCGGGAAAGCTAAGAAACAACAGCTGCAGAACAAGAAGCAGAATAAAGTGTTCCTGGTACCAAGTGAGTTTTATTAAATGCATTTTTAGAATGGTTTATCTCTACTAGTGTAGTAGAGATAAACCATTCTAAAAATGCACGCCGAGTGTGATGCCACCTATGATGTTTTGTGGAGGGGGTGTGCATTCATTCCGGACGTAAGCGGGTTAACTACGAACCTTTTTTTGTGTTGGAAGAACACCAACGTTTCATCCCTTACATCCGTAATGAATTCGTAAAACTACGATCGTTTTTATAGTAAAAGAGGGGTGCATTTTAAAACTGGTTTATCTCTACTATTTCTACTTGAGCTTTTCTCAAGATAAAATGATTGTAAACAATTCACAACAGTATTTCCTACTAATATTATAAATGCGAAAGTTTGTGAAATGTGTAATATTTGTTAACCTAGGATCTCCAAAAATACTGAACAGATCAAGATAAAATTTGGCATACAGAATGTAGCCTAACTTATACAATAGGCTACTCATTATACCGAAAATACGCGTGCGACGACGCGGGCAGAAGCTAGTAGGTAAATAAAAATTACACCAATATTATAAACATGAAAGTTTGCATGTATGTTACCTCTTCACGCCATAACGACTGAACTGATCGGGCTGATTTTTGCATAGATATAGCTCTAAGCTTCGAATTAAAAATATGCTACTTTTTATCCCATAAAACAGTTCCCATACGATAGAAATAACCTTTAAACATTTCCATAGAAACGATGCGTGCAAAACCGCGGACAGAAACTAGTATTAAATAATGCTGGACAATTCACACAGCATCATCTAGCCCCAAGCTAAGCAGAGCTGGTGTTATCGGTACTAGATGACTGTTAAAGGTACTACAATAACCTACATGGATAAATATTTTTTTTATACATAGAAAATACCCAGAACAAATATATGTATATACAGATCTACTGATCTTACAAACATTCCACACAGCTTCATCTAGCCCCAGGTCAGTCAGAATGTGCTAAATTCTCTTTTCTTTTATTATAAAATAGAAATTGCAACAATGTTAACATTGCTTTATTGTCTACATTATTGACTATCAAATGAGTCCTCTATCGTTTCCTAAGACCTCTAGATGGATAGCTATACCTTAATCAGTACAAGCATCCGTGCTTCGAGGCAACAGAAAACAAAATGGCTGCCATTTTATCATGGAGAGAGAAAAAAAAATAGGGATAGTGATTTGTAATGAATCTATTGATTGTGGCGTATTTCCTGATCTAATGAAATGTAGTAAAATAATCCCACTGTTTAAATCGGGTAGTAGGTCTGACCCCACTAACTTTAGACCAATATCAGTACTGCCAACGTTCAGCAAAGTTTTTGAAAAACTTATTCTACATCAATTGCTTAGGCATTTCAATGGCAATGACCTGCTGCATTGTAAGCAATTTGGGTTTACTCGCGGCAGGTCAACTACTGATGCTGGTGTAGAGTTAGTATCGCATATTTTTGATGCTTGGGAGAAGTCGCAAGACGCTTTAGGCGTTTTTTGCGACTTGTCAAAAGCGTTCGATTGCGTACACCATGAAACATTAATCAGGAAACTACATCACTATGGAATAAGAAACACCTCTTTGGATCTTCTTACATCTTATTTGAGTGATAGGATACAAAGAGTTGACATTAATGGGAAACGGTCTTCGGGGTCTGTAGTTACAATGGGTGTACCACAGGGTTCTATCCTCGGTCCTTTCCTATTCTTAGTTTATATTAACGACCTGCCTCATCTTGTCAAGAATAATCACGAGATTGTATTGTTTGCTGATGATACTTCATTAATTTTTAAAATGAAACGACAAAACACAAATTTCGACGATGTGAATAGTGCAATCTCAAAAGTAGTTCATTGGTTTAGTGTCAATAATCTTTTGTTAAATGAAACCAAAACAAAATGTATTAGATTTATTCTACCTAATGTTAAACAAGTGAAGGCTGATGTAAACGTTAAAGGAGAAACTTTAGAAATGGTAGAAAGCACCGTATTCTTAGGAATCACCTTAGATAATAAACTTCAATGGGGCCCACACATAGATAAGCTATCGAAGAGACTCAGTTCTGCAGCGTATGCAGTCAAAAAAATCCGTCATCTTACAGACGTGGACACATCTAGACTTGTTTATTTCAGCTACTTCCATAGTATTATGTCTTATGGTATACTGCTGTGGGGGAACGCTGCAGATATTAACACCGTATTTGTGCTGCAGAAGAGGGCTGTTCGTGCAATCTATAATATGGGTCCCAGAGAATCCCTGCGTGATAAATTCAAAGAAATAAACATAATGACAGTACCATGTCAGTATATTTATGAAAACTTATTGTACACTCACAAAAATATAAATCGGTTCCCTAAAAATAGCGATAAACATAATTTGAATACCAGAAACAAACATAAGATCGCTGTGCCCACAACTAGGCTACACAAAATTAATGTATCTTTTAAAGGGCAATGTATACGCTTCTACAACAAAACTCCTAGTGAGTTGCAAAAATTATCAGTAAATAAATTCAAACAAATTGTCAAAACCTTGCTGTGCAAAAAGGCTTACTATAAAATAACAGATTATCTAGAGGATAAAAAAGCTTGGGACGGGTTTTGCTCCAACTCGAAAAATAACAACTAACAGGCTAAAGGTTTCTTCGTCGCTTCTTTACTTTAGTCTACATACCGAAGCGACAGAAATCAAAAAATATCACTTTATTTCCGTGTCAGTGCTTAGTTTTATGATTTGACCTTTTCTAAGTGTACATTTATTGTATTTATGGAAATAAAGAGTTTTTGATTTTGATTTTGATTTCGATAAATTTTACCGTATTTCACCCCCCCAAAGTCTCCGACACCGGTGACCGGACACATTGTATAGTGCAGGCAGGTCAGTTGTATGGATCTGTGGAGTGAAGACCTGGTGACCTGTAACACAGGTTCTTGGAATCTACTTCAGGCACCAGTCTTCTTCACAAAACAGGGTTTGTCAATATTCACCTGGTAAAAACCTTATTAGTAGTCTATCCTTTTTTATATTGTAATTAACCACCTTTGTGAAGAAAAATAAATAACATTATTATTTATTTATTATTTCTCCCGGCGCGGGAATCGAACCACAACCTCCTGCGTTGAAGGCAGACCTTCGCCCGGTGCACCACAGAGGGCATCGATTTCCTAATTAATTCCGTAAAATATAACTGGATGTCGCTACTAGAAAAATTGGAAGGCGCTATCGAAGCGTTCGCGCTCCGAGACGGTTTTAGAACCCTATCATGAAAAAAAGTTTTTTTTTTCCTGCAGAATAAATTAAAATCAATTTACTCGTAATTACTTACTTTCCTACAATTTCCTTTTTTATTTATTTATTAATTATATATTATAAGGTCATATAGACAAAAAAAACAAAATTGTGAACATAGGTCTCTTCCTATGTAGTTTAGCGTGTAGCGTATTCTCGTCGTCTCAATATTAAATTATTATAATTTTTTAAATTATTTCATTTTCACCTGTTATTTATTTTTACTGTGATTTTAACTGAATTGATGTTGTTTCTATAGACTAACTAATAGAGACGAAGGTCTATTGCACATAAAAAAACTTCATTCATCGACCTCTCCTTACAGCTCCGCCCAAAAATCCATCACGTATTATTTATTTATTTATTTATGTGGATTCCAGCATCATCATCATCATCGCAGTACGACGACATAGTGTCAATGAACTACCAGCCAGCTGCGCGTGCGCGGTCCAACAGATACGCATTGAAGTTCTACAGAGAAACCGACGCGGAGCTCATAGCTAAGAAGGAAGACGCTCTGTGAGTATCCTACGTCCACAGCTGAACATCATCATCAGCAGCCAATAGTACACTGCTGGACATAGGCCTCCCCTAACTCTCGCCATAGCGCCCTGTCTTCAGCTCGCCGCATCCACCATCGCCTGCAGCCTTTCGCAGGTCGTCATCCCACCTAGCTGGAGGGCATCCCACACCACGTTTTCTGTACGGACAATATCGTGCCAACTGCGTCTGTCCTTGGCGGCGTGTAGAGCGTTCTGAAGATTCGTGTCAGGGTCCTGCGAATCTGCTCCGACCATCTTAGGCCACTTGAACGCTTCCCATCAACCTTCCCGGTGACTACCAGTGGTTCAGTGTTGTCACCGGATTACATAAGTTAAACTGGGAAATAAAGTGATCACTTTGATTTTTTGTTCGCGTCTATCTTTTTAAGGTAAAATAAAGAAGGGAACAGGAAACCATGTTAGGTTGTTATTTTTCGAGCTTGAGCAATACTCGTCCCAAGCTTTTATATCCTCTAGAAGTCTAGATAGTCTGATATTTTGTAGTAAGCCTTTTTACAAAGGATATGTTTGAGAATTTGTTTGAATTTTCCGTCGATGGTCGATGACACACAAACACAACTCTAATATTTCTTCCCAATAATTATCCACAGGAAGGAAATCCACCCAGTCCCGGAAACCTCAATGGAAGTGGATCCAAGTGTGCACTTCCCCCCCGAGCTCTCGTTCCCCACGCGCCCCCCGTGGCGCCGGGACATGACCCCGGTGCAGCTCGACGCGCAGGAACAGAGATACTTCAAGGTATGTGTGTAGATATAGCGTTCCCGAGACCTCAATAGAAGTGGATCCCAGTGTGCACTTCCCTTCCGAGCTCTCGTTCCCCACGCGCCCCCCCTGGCGCCGGGACATGACCCCGGTGCAGCTCGACGCGCAGGAACAGAGATACTTCAAGGTATGTGTGTAGATATAGCGTTCCCGAGACCTCAATAGAAGTGGATCCCAGTGTGCACTTCCCTTCCGAGCTCTCGTTCCCCACGCGCCCCCCCTGGCGCCGGGACATGACCCCGGCGCAGCTCGACGCGCAGGAACAGAGATACTTCAAGGTATGTGTGTAGATATAGCGTTCCCGAGACCTCAATAGAAGTGGATCCCAGTGTGCACTTCCCTTCCGAGCACTCGTTCCCCACGCGCCCCCCCTGGCGCCGGGACATGACCCCGGCGCAGCTCGACGCGCAGGAACAGAGATACTTCAAGGTATGTGTGTAGATATAGCGTTCCCGAGACCTCAATAGAAGTGGATCCCAGTGTGCACTTCCCTTCCGAGCTCTCGTTCCCCACGCGCCCCCCCTGGCGCCGGGACATGACCCCGGCGCAGCTCGACGCGCAGGAACAGAGATACTTCAAGGTATGTGTGTAGATATAGCGTTCCCGAGACCTCAATAGAAGTGGATCCCAGTGTGCACTTCCCTTCCGAGCTCTCGTTCCCCACGCGCCCCCCCTGGCGCCGGGACATGACCCCGGCGCAGCTCGACGCGCAGGAACAGAGATACTTCAAGGTATGTGTGTAGATATAGCGTTCCCGAGACCTCAATAGAAGTGGATCCCAGTGTGCAGTTCCCTTCCGAGCTCTCGTTCCCCACGCGCCCCCCCTGGCGCCGGGCCTATTGAGGTCAGATCGTCTAGTATACAATATTCAAGATGTTTTCCCTCTTGTGACAGGGCCGTGGGACGCTCTGTATATTGTAAACACGTTATCAATCTGAGTGGCAGGTGACACTAGTACTATACTACCTAAATATCAACCTTTGGTTCCAGGAGTATATAGACAGCCTGCAAGGGTCCGAGCACTGGAAAGACATCTCCTACTTCGAGCTGAACCTGGAGACCTGGCGCCAGCTGTGGCGCGTGCTCGAGATGTGCGACATACTGCTGCTCATTGTCGATGTGCGATATGCTGTGAGTGTCCAATTCGTCCTGCGCCATGTTCGAAACACCCCCCACTCAACAGCGTATTTTTCCACTGCTGGACGCAGGCCTTCCCCTGATAAGCGCCATTTTGGTTTTTCTCTCATAGGGGTAATGCCCATAATCCCCACGCCGGGCATGCGGGTTGGGGGCCGCAGAATTCATTTATTTGTTCGTGAATCAGTTAGATACAGTCAGTTATTGGGACTTAGTGTAGATCGCTAGATTCTGCCACTTGAGCATACAAACATTCATTATTATAATAAATATTGGTTTCTAGAATTTATAAACATAACATATTATAGGTATTTTACTAAAATGAAACAGCGTGCATTAATTAAACAGATGTCCAATCATCGTTCTAAGTTAAACAAATGTCAGGAAATTAATGTCAAAATTATACTTATAATATAATTTTCTCTTTAATAATTAGTCAAATGAAATTCATACTGCAAAAAAATATAGATAATGATGATGTCAATAGGAGAATAAAACAGTCAAATCAATACCAAATTTTAAACAATAGTTAAAAAAACAATCAGTTAAAAAATCATTCACAGTGTAGTAAGCTTTTTCAATAAGATCATTAAGCTTGTCACTAAATTGTTTACTGGACAGCTCGCGATTAAATCGGTATTTTACGTAAGATTTTTGGTGCCATACAAAACATACTTGAACGCAACATTTTTGTTCTACATGGCACATTGCGTAATCTACCCTCTAACCGGCTTCCAATTGCAAACCCTTCGAGCCCCTTCAAGATGTAGAGACAAGGTAGCGTGAGCGATTTGAGTTCACTAAATAACGGCTTACAGGATTCCCACGGTGGTATACCAACAATTGCTTTTAGGTACACATTTTTCCGCGCTATGAAGGCTTTATTTACATAGGTCCAGGTTTGAGATAGCCGCAGTGCCTCATAACTCAGCTCCATGCATTTATAGATAAGGAGTTTGTTGTCTAGTGACAGATTAGATTTTCTTCTCAGAATCCAGAACAGTTGCTGTGAGTAATCATCACCATCAGCATAATTACTAGTCCACTGCTGGACATAGGCCTCCCCTACACGGTCACAGAGCAGGCCAGCTTTTCTGTAGGCGGGACGAAAAACGGGATTGAAGAAGATGCACAATACACTCCCATGGGAGATATCGTTGCAGATCCCAGTTCCCCTGCTTAGAATTAGGCCTCCCCTAACTCCCGCCATAGCGCCCTGTCTCCAGCTCGCCGCATCCAGCATCTGCCTGCAGTCGTTCGCAGATCGTCATCCCACCTGGCCGGACGGCGTCCTACACTACCTTTGCCGAGTCGTGGTCTCCACTCAAGAATACGTTTATCCCAGCGGTTGTCGGTTCTTCGCGAGATATGGCCGGCCCACTGCCACTTCACCTTGCTAATTCTTTGAGCTATGTCGATAACTTTGGTTCTCTGTCGGATGTATTCGTTATGAATTCTATCCTTCAGAGAGACTCCGAGCATAGCTCTTTCCATAGCTCGCTGAGCGACTTTGAACTGGTGGACCAGCCCTGGTTTGTTCACTGAATATTAATCTGTGTAAATGAGCTCCTTTAATATTTGCCCCAATTTGACTAATACCCTATGTAAACGATCTGGCGTATATTGTCTTGTATTTAAGGCGAATAGTAGAGTGGATAGTGGCGCCACTACATATTTAATTTTATAATTACGTTATACAAAGGAATTATCAAAAAATCGGAACGCGCGTAGACGATATCTATCATAAGCTTTTTTTAAATGTATCTGTAATAGTTTTGTACTGTATTATTTAGGCAGATACTTGTTTCAAGAGTTTAGTTCCTATTGGTGGCCACCAAGCTCTCCAAACAAGGTTTTTGATTGAATAACACAAAACAAAACTATTACAGATACATTTAAAAAAAGCTTATGATAGATATCGTCTACGCGCGGTCCGATTTCTTGATAATTCCTTAGTATAACGTAATTATAAAATTAAATATGTAGTGGCGCTACTATCCACCCTACTATTCGCCTTAAATAACAATTGTATCATGTGTTTCAGGGCATGATGTTCCCACCGTCGCTGTACAAGTACGTGGTGCAAGAGCTGAAGAAGGACATGATCCTAGTCTTGAACAAGGTAAGATGGCAGACCAGCTATGACGATTTGAACTGAATCAATTAATGTGTTCAGCATTTGTCTTGAGAAATTTTTGAATAAATTATTTATTTATTTATATAACAGCTGTGTGGTGCTGGCTTAGAATTTACACCCCCAAATTCTTCCCGCGGGTGTCTAGAGAGGCGACTAAGGGATATCCACCGGGGGCGGGCAGCAGCGCCCCCTGCAGAACAATCCTACCACTGGGGAACTGCGATCCCCAACCCGCATGCCCAGCGTGGGGATTATGGGCATTGCCCCCATGAGATAAAAGCCAACAAGGCGCTTATCAGGGGGAGGTCTGCGTCCAGCAGTGGACCAATACAGGCTGTTGAGGTTGAGGAGGTTGAGGTGAGAGATCGGTATTTGGTAATTCATTGAGTTCCGGACAAATCCTGTATAGTATCTATACTAATGTTTCTTATTTCTAAGAAATCAAATAATATCGCAAAAATTTTCGTCTTCGACGGGACTTGAACCCGCATCCTTCCTTCAGTACAGGAATGTGCTAACCAACTACACCACGAGGTCAAGTGACGTGGGATCGAAAATCTTTGCGACTTCCTACGGTCTCTAGCGCCGTTAGCTCCACCTACAGGGGAACATTGAAGTTTATCCAATCCTGTTCAAAGACTAAAGTTACGATTAGTTCGTTTGACGAGAGGTGTCGCGTTGCTCTAAATCTAAGGTTTTTGGTATATTGTTTTGCGATATTATTTGATTTCTTAGAAATTAGAAATTAGCCAGAGTGCGAGGCTTACGCACTACAATAACAAAAACCCTATACTAATGTTATTAATTCCAAAGTAACTCTGTCTGTCTGTAACGATTTCACGCGAACGGCTGAACAGATTGTAATGAAATTTGGCAAGGAGGTAGAAACTAACCCGGAGACGGACACAGGCTACCTGAAAACAAAGAAACCCTAATTTTTTCCAAAAAAATTTGTCCAACCCCGCCGATACCAAACTAGATATACATACAACCTGGTGAAGCCAGTTTCAAAATGAGGATCAGTAAAGATTTTAGTTGAGAATGCAGATTTATAGAAAAAAATATTGTTCTACGACAAAAATTGACGAAGTTATGACCAAATTACTAGCGAGGTTCACTGAGTGACCGCCGCGGGCGCGTGTGACGTCACTGGGTCGCTCGCCGCCCTTTAACCGTAGGCAGATATCAGTTTTTAGTGATTTACTCCGAAACTATAAGTTTGGGAAAAAGAATTACAGAACCAAGTAGACTCAGTTTTGAGAGACAAGAAACCTGCCAGTTTTCCATTGCAACACCCTTAATGGGTACATACTGTGAACTTAACTTAAACTCACCTAATCACTAAGACCTGATTGTGTGAATGCAATAAATAAAAGTAACGATAAAAGTACGTCTTCATTCCTACGGGAAAACGGGTAATAGGACAACGGGAAGTAAGAATGCAGCTAGTTCTAAATAAATAAATGAAGAAAACAACTAAAATTTCACCCTCAGATCGACCTTGTGCCCGCGCCCGTGGTAGCAGCCTGGAAGCATCACTTCACAGACACATATCCTGGACTAAGAGTCATATACTTCACGAGCTGTCCGGGGTACAACCTACGAGGCGCTACCCAGGACAAAGCAGGTACATACCTCGGCAGTTCATCATCATCATCATCAGCCTAGTTAGTCCACTGCTGGACGTAGGCCTCCCCTAATGAGCCCCTAATGTCTTCAGCTTGCTGCCTGCAGTCTTTCGCAGATTGTGATGTGTGGGTTCGTGGCGACTCTGTGACTGAAAGGGTGTGTATATATATAATTGCACCCAGAGCCATATGTTGAACGGTCAAGTGTGTGTTTGGTGGGACCACGAAAAAGTTTTGTCCCACCAGTGGGACATCGCAGTGGGACCACGGTTCCGGAGTGGAAATATACTCATATAATGCAAAAACTTTTTTATTTCAACATCCACAATAGCAAAGAGAAAAGACATGAATGATACAAAACCCTTATTATTACCCTCAGGTCTGCAAGTCCGCCGGCGCAAAGGCAGACAGCGCATGTGCGTGGAGGGAGCCACCCAGCTGCTGGAGGCCTGCAGGGAGATAGTGGGGGGGCAGGTGGACCTGGGGCCGTGGGGGGAGAAGATCAGGCGGGAGGTGGACGAGGAGAGCGACGAGGTGGAGATAGGTATGTAGAGTTTCTGTAGGGATGATCTGTTCTACAGTATGTCATACGGCCATGGGACATAGAGGACAGGTACCGGAAATATTGAAGATAGAAAGTATTACTAGATCCTCGTTTTAAAAAATAAGTAAAATTACATGTACTTAACGAAAATATGAAATGACACTCCTCTGACACCTTACATTATGCTACAGTCCGACAGCTCAAAAAGACTTTCGCTCTCTATACGTGAGCAAAATGGGCAGAGCCTACAATATGAAAAAAATAATTAAAAAGTGATTTATCTTGTGTATGTAAAATACAAAAAAATATTTATCACATCCATCTATTTCTAACCCCCGACGCAAAATGAGGGGTGTTATAAGTTTGACGTGTCTGTCTGTGTGTCTGTCTGTGGTATCGTAGCACGCAAACGGATAAACCGATTTTCGTTTAGTTTTCTTGTGTAATTTTTTTACCCCGTGTGTTCTTACGTTCTTAGCCATGTTCCATGAAAATATGTTCAGCCAATAAACGTAGGCGAGTTTTTAAAATTTTTAATTTTGTCTTGATATGTGATAAATGTTACAAACACAAAACAAATCACTTCTTCTATTTTTGACGTGACAACGTCTTATAAATTGGTTTGCCGGGTGACACTTCAAGAAACTGCGTTACGCTCCGCTCACGTTATGCGCTCACAATGAGAGCGAGTGAGAGGCACGCGTCCCTTCCACTCGGGCATGGTTAGCCCGCCTAAGAGCGAGAGAGACAGACATAAAAAGTGAAAGGAACTCAAAGTCGTTGTCACGTAAAACTTTCGCCCGTATACCGACTTTACAGGCAACCAATTTTTTTAATCATTAATTTTAATTCCAGGCGAAACAATAATCGAGAAACCCGACACCACCTACTACGAGCACTCCCGCTTCAAGAACTCCGTCCTCACCATCGGCTGCTGCGGCCAGCCCAACGTTGGGAAGTCTTCGCTCATGAACTCCGTGCTGGGAGTGAAGCGGCTGAGCGTGTCGCGGACGCCGGGGCACACCAAGCACTTCCAGACCATCTACACCACGCCGCAGGTACGACTGGGAGACTACAGTAGTCTGTGAGACTGCAGTTGTCTGTGATACTGCAGTTGTCTGTGATACTGCAGTTGTCTGTGATACTGCAGTTGTCTGTGAGACTGCAGTTGTCTGTGAGACTGCAGTTGTCTGTGAGACTGCAGTTGTCTGTGAGACTGCAGTTGTCTGTGAGACTGCAGTTGTCTGTGAGACTGCAGTTGTCTGTGAGACTGCAGTTGTCTGTGAGACTGCAGTTGTCTGTGAGACTGCAGTTGTCTGTGAGACTGCAGTTGTCTGTGAGACTGCAGTTGTCTGTGAGACTGCAGATGTCTGTGAAACTTCAGTTGTCTGTGAGACTGCAGTTGTCTGTGAGACTGCAGTTGTCTGTGAGACTGCAGTTGTCTGTGAGACTGCAGTTGTCTGTGATACTGCAGTTGTCTGTGAGACTGCAGTTGTCTGTGAGACTGCAGTTGTCTGTCAGACTGCAGTTGTCTGTGAGACTGCAGTTGTCTGTGAGACTGCAGTTGTCTGTGAGACTGAGACCCACCTAAGCGCTTTAATGAGTCACCGCTAGATGTCGTTAAGACAAATTTTTAAACTTATCGGAGAAAACAAAAAGTAAACCATTCCTAGATCGCGCAAACACCCGGAACTTATTATTACTTATTTCTGACATCATAATTAATTAATTGCAGGCGCTTTTACAGCCAACCATTTGTTATTTATTAATTATGTGTTTCGATAGGAATCACTGTCTGTCTGTTTTTTTTTCTTCTGCTTACAATCCCTTTATGGTGTTTCCCTCCCTTTCAAAAATCTTGTGTGTGTCATAATTGAATATTATGTTTAATGAGCATTATTCATTAAATTACATTTCAAGGACATCAAGTGTATAAATAATGTACCCACGGTGGAATAAATGAATTGAATTGAAACGCTACGAAATCAGTGTTTTTTGCTTCTTGAGCAAAATATTACGCTGAGCCATGGCCTTTTTAACATACTGCAGCACACACGGACAGTTTGCTTAGATGTTAATACCTAATGCTATTGTTTGTTTTATTTGCCAACTCTATTTTATAACTGTTTATTTGTATTAGTGTACTATACAATTGCTGTAGACTGTATGTGTGTGTCTGAAGATGCAAATAAAGATTTTATCTATCTATCTGAACGCAGTTACAACTAACCATATACGGCTATCCGACATCAACTGTCGGTCGAAAGACCACCGGGCTCAGTGGACCAGATGTGTCGGGCCCGGTTCAGAGGAGATCTCCTTCTGTTCCTATTTGGGGGAAATCCACTTTTACCCCCAAACTTCAAATTGTTTTCTTGTTGGCAGGTCCGATTCTGCGACTGTCCCGGCCTGGTGTTCCCGTCTATGGTGCCTCGCGCCATACAGATCCTCATGGGGTCCTATCCTATAGCGCAGCTTAGAGAGCCTTACACTACCATCAGGTAAAGTACAGTCAGCTGCACAGACATGTATACACTTCCAAGGTTTAACTTTTATTTTACTCGGAACTTTTCAAATAAAAGGCCACGCACACGTTTTTTCGGACAAAGTAGTCATCGTACTTGTCAGAATGCGGTACATAAATTATTACAATTACTATACACTTACTATTTAGTCAAATTGAAAACTTGGGAGTGTATACATATTTTTGCAGCCGACTGTACATCATCATCAGTCTATATTAGTCCACAGCTGGACATAGCCTCCCCTAATAACCGACACAGCGCCCTTCTATGTCTTCAGTTTGCTGCATCCAGCATCTATCTGCAGTCTTTTGAAGGCTACCGGGCGTCTCAAACGTTTGCCGAGTCGTGGTCTCCACTCCTCACAGGAACTCTTATACCTTATTCCTGACTTGAACCCAATCTGGCATATGTGGGACGAGCTAAAACAGCGGATACGAGGGAGAAATCCAGCTCATCCAGCTCCGGCGCCGATAGAAGCCGATAGATGCAACTTCGACCTATTGCAATAATTCCCAAAATTTAGTTAGCCAATTTAATTAATTTTAAATCTTCTTGATATCACTTGAAAGGTAACAAAATTACCTTTCAAATGATATACCACAATCTATAGTTCATTGTACATAAATTGTAAAAAAATTGTTTTGATCAACTCGCGATGAAAGCGATTCCATTTTAAAGCTCGCAAGTGTAGATAGATAGAAAATATTTTTGTTGCACACTTAAAAACTGAGAAACAATTTGCAAATCAAATAATTATAACCTGAGTGACAATTGGCGGTCTTGTCGCTTAAGAGTGATCTCTGCCAAACAATCTGGTTTGGATAGGATCGTCAGATATAACAAAACCCGGTTTTTGAGCAGCAAAGCCGTTTTCGAGCGAGAGTGGTAAAAGGCTTCTTGTTTTAATTTAATTTTAAGCCCTCGGGCTACATACGACGGACAAACATCAAAAAGAGTATTTATTCGTCTACCTAACATCTTATTTGCTTTCTTCAGGTACATGGCGGAGCGCCTGGATTTGCCCACTTTACTTCGCATGGAACACCCCGAGAAAGACACCAGCTGGAGCCCGAGAGACATCTGCGACGGCTGGGCCAAGAAGCGGGGCTTCCTCACCGCTAAGGCTGCTAGGTAATCTAACCCTTTCAGGCCTGATTTTTTTCGTTTTAAATTCATTCGTGATAAAATTTGTGTTGATAAAGGGGGTAAATTTGATTAAGAAAATATTGAAAAAAAAATATTCCAAAATTTGTAGTTTTTTCTATAGCTTTTAATGTGTACAGACGATCACAATCGCTCTAAAATACAAAATAATATTTTATACTTAAGTGTTTCATGCTGAAAAACTTTAATGTGTACAAATGTAACCACAGGGACTGAATGGGCTAAACTACATTATATTATCTACTTATACTATATTATATTATTAGCGTCTGCCCTTGGCTTCGCACGCATATTTTCGGTATAATAAGTAGCCTATTATCTAAGTTAGGCTTTGCTCTAAACGTACGCCAGAGGCGGAGGAAACGCCTCTCCATCTTCTAGGAGAGTGCGGAGCACTGATGCAAAAACGTGGCATCCATCTGGGCAAGCACCTGCTTAGTCCAGACGAGCTAAAAGACTCCACCCCGAAGAAAATCCTACAGTTCCTAGCAGCTGCAAGGGTTAGCGGCGAACTGTGAACGCCGCTGCTTCGAGGCTGAACACACAAAGTGGCAATCACAATAGGCCTATCATGGCCGCAGTGATACGAAAGCCACCAAAAGCAAATAAAAAAAAAAAAAACGTACGCCTTTCATCTGATTTTTGTTACCTAGGATCTCCAAAACTACTGAACAGATCAAGAAAAAATTTGGCATACGTTTAGAGCAAAACCTAACTTAGACAATAAGCTACTTATTATACCGAAAATACGTGTGCGAAGCCGCGGGCAGAAGCTAGTTAACAATAATAGTAGGATAGTGGCCGTGTGCTTAGTTAAATTGTTTCCTCACCTCACCAGCATAAATTGGTCCACTGTTGGACGCAGGACTCCCCCTGATAAACACCTTATTAGCTTTTATCTCACGGGGGGTGATGCCCGTAATCCCCACGCTGGGCATACGGGTGGAAGAACTGTTCTGCAGGAGGCGCTGCTGCCCGCCCCCGGTGGATATCTCTTCGCTTCTTACGGCACCCGCGGGAAGAATCGAGGTGGAACTTCCGATTTAAATGAAATTAATCAGATTTTATATTAATTATATTGTGCCGTGTGGCTTAGAATTAGCACCGCCCCAGCTCTTCCCGCGGATGTCGTAAGAGGCGACTAAGAGATATCCACCGGGGGCGGGCAGCAGCGCCCCCTGCAGAACAATTCTAATACTGAACTGGGATCCCCAACCCGCATGCCCAGCGTGGGGATTACGGGCACAACCCCCCATGTGATAAAAGCCAATAAAGCGCTTATCAGGGGGAGGCCTGCGTCCAACAGTGGACCAATATAGGCTGTTGAGGTTGAGGGAATCAGATTTTCTTGTATTTTTTTAATCATGGTTTTTATCACCCCTGCTCTGTGTATTTCCAGGCTGGACACATACCGCGCTGCCAACAGTCTGCTGCGGATGGCGCTCGATGGAAAGATATGCCTATGGCTCCGACCGCCGCGGTACACCGCGCAGAAAGGTCAGGGTTTTAGGAATAATAATAATCAGGAATAATCAATTTATTGGTAAATAAGAACAAAATTAAAATTTAAAAAACCCCCTCGTCAGATTTTCATAAAACACGGCTGAGAACCTAAGAACACTCGGAAAAAATTATCTATGACACAAAAAAAAAAATTAAAACGAAAATCGGTTTATCCGTTTGGGAGCTACGATACCACAGACAGACACCCCCTCACATTTTGGGGGTGTTATAAGTTTAACGTGTCTGTCTGTGTATCTGTCTGTGGTATCGTAGCTCCCAAACGGATGAGCCGATTTTCGTTTAGTTTTTTTGTAGCATTGATAGTTTTATCCCGAGTGTTTTAGCCATGTTTCATGAAAATCTGTTCAGCCAATAAACGTCGGCGGGTTTTTTAAAATTTTAATTTTGTCTTGTTATTTGTGTCGTAGTTGGTTTACAAACTTTCTACACCGAGTTTGTCTAATCATTAGACTTTACTTTGACTTTTTTTTAAACTTTTTGTTTGGGCATAATATTCATTACATTAGACTCTAATGTAATGAATATTATGCCCAAACAAAAAGTTTGAGAGCCGCCGCCATATCCCTCGATGATGTAAAAAGTGTCACCCGCGTGACCTGGCGAAGTGTGTTATTATTATTACTAAGGTTTTTGTTATAATAGTGCGTAACCCCACACTCAGGGTAATTTCTAAGAAATCAAATAATATCGCAAAAATTTTTGACTTCGACGGGACCTTTTACGCGGTGTATACCTATTACGCAGTACAACTAACTCGCGTTATGCCTAGACGTCATTTACAGTTCTCTTTCGGCCTCACTATCTGTTTGCCTGAGTTGCTATAGGACTACTTAGCGTATGGACAACTTCGCTATAAGCCTAGGTCTTACATAGCCTACATCGCGTTATGCCTAAAATATGTTTACGTAGGCATACAAACTTGTGGTTTACTTCCAATGTCAATAATACTTCAAAATGTCAACAAAAATTCATTTTCATAATACTTTTATTGTGATGTGGTTGTGATTAATTAATATCTCAATATGAATTGTAGAAGTCAATACGTAAAAAATAAAAAAGGCAAACTAAACTTATTATGAGATGGTTATGCGTACACTAAAAACAAATGCAATAACGACGGTTCGACCCTAAGGCTCGACTCGAATAGCTTTATGCCTTCCTTGCTTCAGATCTATGTCGGGGTATGTCACACTCTGGCTACGCTTAAGACTCATTACACCTAAGTCTCGTTATGCCTAAATTGTGATATGACTTAGGCTTAACGCGAGTTAGTTGTACTGCGTATTAGGTATACACCGCGTAAAGGGACGGGACTTGATTAATTAAGCTACGCGACACCTCTCGTCAAACGAACTAAACGTAACTTTAGTCTTTGAACAGGATTGGATAAACTGTTCCCCTGTAGGTGGAGCTAACGGCGCTAGAGACCGTAGGAAGTCGCAGAGATTTTCGACTCCCACGTCACTTGACTTCGTGGTGTAGTTGGTTAGCACTTTCCTGTACTGAAGGAAGGATGCGGGTTCAAGTCCCGTCGAAGTCGAAATTTTTTGCGATATTATTTGATTGTGTTATTACTAGCTGCTGCCCGCGGCTTCGCACGCGTTGTTTCTATGTAAACGTTTAAAGGTTACTCCTATCCGATGGGAACAACTGTTCTGTGGGATAAAAAGTAGCCTATGTTTGATTCCAGGCTTAGAGCTACATCTATGATGAATCTCAGCCCGATCGGTTCAATTATTTTGGCGTAAGAGGTCACAAACATCCATCCAAACTTTCGCATTTATAATATTAGTGTGGTACCATGGTTTTATTTAGGGGCCGTACCCAAAGGGTTCCAACGGGACCCGTTACAGAACCCATACCACGTGACACATTTTGTACAATTTCACACAAATCAGATTTGTTGTTAGTGCAAAAAATCTGCAACCGATGAAATATAACGAGTTGACAAAACGCTCATGAATCTGTGATTCACAGCGTTCCACAAAAATAGATACGTTGCATGGCGACGGTTTGAATTTATTAAGAACTAGCTGCGCCCCGCGGCTTCGCCCCCGTGGAAATTTATGTTTCCAACTTTCTTAATTTTTTCTTTCATATGAACATTCTCCTGACAATAACAAACACAACAAAGAAAGAATTAACGAAATCGGTCCAGCCGTTCACGCGTGATGCCGTGACCAACGAAAACGGGTTTCATTTTTATATAGATTTGAAATGTTATGAAATGAAATGAAATAGTTTATAATATTTATTTCATTTTATTTCATTTCATTTCAAGAATTTTGTCCCCCGGTAGTCGATCAGAACCCGGAACGCTACGTTAGCGCGATCTAGAGCAGCGACATCTAGTTATAGAATCGGGAACTTTTCACGGCCAAGCACGACGACCTTGTTATCTGAGAGATAAGGTTCAAATTTATTAGCAACTAGAACATTCAAAACTGTTGGAATAATTTGCCTCTGCTCGTGACTTTGCTTGCTTTGCGTAAAATGATACCAAATAGATAGTAAATAAGGTTTAGTATCTTAAAAAAATCTTTTTTCAAAACAAGCTTTTAATGCATTGTCATCCAAAGTAAACGTGTAGTGTATACAACATTTTAAGTATTCGGGTGAAGATTATCTGATTCAAAATTGAGCTGCAACATTCCACCCAAACAAATCTACACTTGCGAGCTTTAAACTGGAATCGCTTCAAGGGTTGTTCAAGACTAATTTTTACAATTTCTTTGCAGTGAACTATGAGTTAAGTTATGTTTTCCCTTACGCAGGATTTATTGGCGACGATAAATTTTGATTTAATGCACGATAATGTCCGCTGCCACACCGCAGCAGTGACTAGACAGTACCGACAGACGTCTTCCATGTCGGCATTCCCACACTAGACTGGCCAGCCCTTATGAACCCAATCTGGCATATGTGGGACGAGCTAAAACAGCGGATACGAGGGAGAAATCCAGCTCATCCAGCTCCGGCGCCGATAGAAGCCGATAGATGCAACTTCGACCTATTGCAATAATTCCCAAAATTTAGGTAGCCAATGTAAATAATTTTAAATCTTCTTGATATCACTTGAAAGGTAACAAAATTACCTTTCAAATGATATACCACAATCTATAGTTCATTGTACATAAATTGTAAAAAAAATTGTTTTGATCAACTCGCCATGAAAGCGATTCCATTTTAAAGCTCGCAAGTGTAGTTGTACATACATTGTAAGTTAAATAAAAGCTTTTAAAATACTTTGGAATACATAATAGCAAGAAAAATAGTAGATAAAACTCTTTTATTTTTTACCTGAGTTTAAGACAAGTTTTAGTGCAGATAAAATATAAACCGGGTTATTTACTTAGAAATTTAAGAAGGCTACGAACCTCTCCCAAATCTCAGCGGCCGGCCCATGCCGATTTGTTGTTGTTTCATGTCGAATGAAATGGGGCGCGGTATGAGTGAGAAAGCGCGTCTATCCATCAAAAGCAAAGCTGTGGCTGTGTGTGTAGGGAGTGAAGCGTGTGCGTGTGCTCGGTGTCGCCACAGATTAGGAACTAATTAGTACGTAGTCGGTCGATGCAATAATTTACAATAGGTAGGTAATACAGAATAGGTAAGTATGCCTGTAGGCCTAGCACGGGGATTGTTGTCTAGGGTAGAAAGAATCACACTTCACACTAATATTATAAATGCGAAAGTTTGGATGGATGTATAGATGGATGGATGTTTGTTACCTCTTCACGCCAAAACTACTGAACGGATCGGGCTGAAATTTTGCATACAGATAATTCTAGGGCTGGAATAAAACATAGGCTACTTTTTATCCCATAAATCAGTTCCCGTGGGATAGAAATCACCTTTGAACGTTTCCATAGAAACAACGCGTGCGAAGCCGCGGGCAGAAGCTAGTAGACAATAATGACATCGCATCGTCATACATTGCGTAAATTATTGAATTTGAAGGAATGAATTTCAAACAATTTACCTAGGTACGCATTCGATGACAAAGTGACATGTATACTGTGAAGTGACGTAAACTCTAATTCAGAAACTTAGTTATTTTATGTAAACAATGGTGATACCATATCAAAAAAAATGTTTCGAAATAGAAGTTCATAGAATATTACTCATTTTTTCTAAAAAGGTACTTATGGTAGGGTTTATTTTCTAATCCATATCCATAGAATGGAAAATAACAATGGTTTTGTGCTACATATTATATTTTATTTCATTTGTTTAACAAAGTTATAAAATGATGAAGAAATATTAGTAGAAAATATTTTATGACACTGGTATTATCGGAGTAAAATGGGTGTAAATCACAGAAGTTCGAAACAATTTTCGCATTTTGACATTAGACTCCATTTTATTTCGTGTTGACAGACGGCAAAGTGTAGCACAAGTAAACAACCAACAGAGAATAGCCGACGACGCCCGACCGACTACGTACGAGTACGACACGGCTCGTCGCATCGTCGTGTCGGCCATTCGGCGGCGTTCGCCCTAATTCGGAATTTCATCCCCCCTGCGTCTCATCGCCCCCCGCGTGTGAGCAAGCGGTTGCAGAAATTAGAAGGAATTTCACCATTTTTAATATTTTTTCGTACTTTCCGATTCATTTTGAATAAACGACTGATTTCAGAAATATTTTTGATTACTTCTAATGTTGAATATATTTAGGATGTTTGCAGCGCGACAGATTTTCGAATAAAGGTGTCTATCATGCATAAAAAATAGCTTGAAAATGCCTCGATTTGTTGCTCAAAATATGGCAAATTAGTTTCGCTCTCATTTAAAGATTATAATGTTTTTTGAAAAACTAAAACGCTACAAACATAGCTATTTCTTATCCGGTTATGCATACAAAATTTCATTTAAGCCGGGCTTGTAGTTTCCAAATGAATCGAAAAGTACGTTTGTATGGGGGCTGTATCCGCACCGTTCTTAAGCTCGTAAAATGGGTAGCTTAGGTTCTTAATACTTCTTATGGTTCCGTACCCGAAGGGTGAAAACGGGAACCTATTACTAAGCCTACGCTGTCTGTCTGTCCGTCCTGACAGTGGGCTGTATCTCATGAGTTTGTATTTGTCTTAATAACCGCCTCTATAACAACAAATAATATATTTATTTGTGAAAGCGGCTCCAGTATTATTATTATTTCGAATGATTTGTTTTATAAATTCAAAAAATAACCATTTGAATTAAATATTTGTTTTATTTTGATTATTTGTGAAAGTGGCTCCAGTATTTGGATGGATGACTGCGTCATATTGCTGGTTTTCGATCACGTTTAATTTTCACGGGCTGAGTTTTTGATTCTAAGGGTGCGTTTCCACTGACGCGGAGGTGGGCGGAGTGGAGCGGTGAAAAGTGGCAAGTGTTTCCATTGAAGCAGAGCGTAGTGGAGCGGAGTAGAGTATGTGATAAAAGCCAACAAGGCGCTTATCAGGGGGAGGCTTGCGTCCAGCAGTGGACCAATACAGGGTGTTGAGCTCCACGAGGATCGAGGGGGGCACGAAATTTCGAGCACTGTGATTGGTTAATTCACGGTCCGCTCCGCTCCACTCCGCCCAGCTCCGCGTCAATGGAAACACGCCCTAACACCCCGAGCGCCACGGCTCTGCTATATAAATTTTCCTTAGTGTTTTACTTCACTGCATAATTATTAAATACAGCATTATAATTTCCAGATAAATGGGAGAGCTGCGAAGAGATCAAATACATAAAGTGGGTGCAAGCGCTGGCCCAGGATTCGAACCCGCCCTCGGACGTGGAAAGCGACACGGATCAGGTAACCATTATTGTTCTCCACAACCTACGCGGTTCTAGAATCCTTAATATTTTTTGTAAACAAAGGGCTTGCAATGGTTCTTTGCTTTTGACATGCAAATGTTTATCTTGGATTCGTAAGGCCAAACGTGGTAATTACTACGCTGTTTGATGACCGTTTAAAAATAAGGATAAAATTAATTTATCTCGTCATTATCTATGTTTTATAGCCAAAACCGTAAAAAAGTATAAGTACTAAGGTTTAATTTTTTTTATTAAACATTTACTTTTTCACGGTTCTAAAGTAGCTTTTAAACTTTCGTATTGATACACTGATTTTAGCACAACTTTGGGCGAAAATAAATAATTTATTTATTTAATTCGATTTGCTATCAGCCTAACTAATTACAATAGAATTTAAAACAGAAACAGAAAGCTAATAATAGGCATTCGCTAATATAATTATAATATAGCTAAACATTTTTTCGTCGACAATTGCGTACTTAAGGAAGCAATAAATTTATACGGGACGTAATATACGAAGAAAGAAAACTCCCGACATAGTTTAGTTATTCAAAAGTTAAAAATAAATTTATTTTGAAAAGGTACACTCAATGGTTTTCTATAATAACCATTGTGCTAAAAGTCTGTTTCCATTTTTTTACGCGGCCGTTTTACGAATAAATCTCTGCATTTCATCCTAGCGCGCGGGCATGTCTATAATGTTAAGTGAGATAGCATACACTTAGGCCGCGCCCACTGATGACTTCGCCCCGACGACTTGTGTAGCCTTAAGAGTATGTACAGGTATATTTGTTATATCTCACGAAGTCCGTTTTGCTATGTATGTGATAGTGAATGCATGTACACATTGTTGTAGTGTGCGTAAGCTCAGAAGCAATCAGTCTCGCCCGAGACGCGGTCCGGGTCACTAGTGCTCGTTGTATTCACGTCAGAGTTTGGTAGCGAGTACCGTCAGCATGACAACTACGCGGAAAGTCACTACAACCAGGGATAAACGGACTTCGTGAGATAGAACAATTATACCTTACGTTTTTGTTATTATAGTGCACTAGCTGCGCCCCGCGGCTTCGCTCGCGTGGAAATTTATGTTTCCCACTTTCTTAATTTTTTCTTTGCTATAAACCTCACGGAGCCCGAGACCTTTCCAACGAATGCAAAACCGTGGAAATCGGTTCGTGCGTTCTGGAGTTATAGCGTCAGAAAGGAAAATCCGACTTATTTTTATAGAAGTAAAATAAGCCTCGCACTCTGGCTAATTTATAAGAAATCAAAATATCGCAAAAATTTTAGCTAACCAAGTACAACCAACCGCTTCGGCACCTCTCGTCAATCGAACTAAACGTAACTTTAGTCTTTGAACAGGATTGGATAAACTTCAATGTTTCCCCTGTAGGTGGAGCTAACGGCGCTAGAGACCGTAGGAAGTCGCAAAGATTTTCGACTCCCACGTCACTTGACCTCGTGGTGTAGTTGGTTAGTACATTCCTGTACTGAGGGAAGGATGCGGGTTCAAGTCCCGTCGAAGTCGAAAATTTTTGCGATATTATTTGATTTCTTTGAAATTAGAACTATACCTAACCTTGACACAGAAATTCTTTGCGATCCAGCATTATTTATTTTTATTTATTGTCCAGGTGACTCACAGCGACGGCACGGACGACGAAGAATCCTCGTCGGACGACGCGCAAGCCACGCGCGCCGTCGCCAACAAGTTCGCTGCGCTGATGAACGACAACTGATCACTGTACTACTGCATTAGTCCATCTAACGTTAACGCATACACTGCCCATATGAGCTCCAGGTAGACATGTGCGTCTTCGGTCACGAAACTGTTAAAGATAGACCCCCTACATGGCTTTGCGGATAGTTCGACTAAAACAATCGTCTAAGACAATTCGACTAAAAACATTCAACTGGTAACAATTCGACTTACGACTAAAACAATTCGTTTTGACAACGAAAAATTTTGTGTCATCATATGGCTCTGGGTGTATATATTATACATATACACACCCTTTCAGTCACAGAGTCGCCACGAAAACCCCCAGCTGCGCGGGGGTGGGAGGCCTACAAGTCGGGTCAAATCAAGGTCGAATTGCTTAAGTCGAATTGTATTAGACGAATTGTTTTAGTCAAATTTTCCGTAGACGCCTATTATGTCCAATTTCACTGTTTTTCACTACTAGTGTATTTTCATTCGGCGGAAAGGCCGTCGGATTCCATATCGGAAGCTTTTTACGAAGAAAACTGTAGACTGCAGGGATGAGAGGCAGCGAACTTCTCTTTCCTCGTCTTTCCTGTCATGCGTTTTTGCGCCCGCATGCGTGTCAAAACACGTTTTACTTTTTGTAGGTACCAACCCTAGCGCCTATGTTTTCATTGTGAAATTTTATCATCGAAAAGTAGATATTTTAAATCTCTGCAAAATTTCTAAACGCAACGTCATTGGTAAGAGCGAACGTGACGTCACACTTCACATTTTGTATTGTCATGAGGCTTTGGCGGGATATCTTTTAGTATTATTTCGCGGTTGTTTGCTGTTTTCTGTGAAGTAAAATTTTAGTTTTCATCATTTATTTATATCATATTTATTTTGATTGATAAATCAACGAAGAAACAGAAGCGCTTCGAGTTCACGATGTGAAGTGTGACGTCACAGAACAGGGGCCAATATGGAAGCGATTTTATCACTCGAAATTTTTTCGGTAATTTATTATCCTAAATAATCTACTTAAGGCGAATAGTAGGGGTGATAGTGGCGCCACTACATATTTAATTTTATAATTACGTTATATAAAGGAATTATCAAAAAATCGGACCGCGCGTAGACGATATCTATCATAAGCTTTTTTAAATGTATCTTTAATAGTTTTGTACTGTATTATTTAAGCAGATACTTGTTTAAAGAGTTTAGTTCCTATTGGTGGCCACCAAGCTCTCCAAACAAGGTTTTTGATTGAATAACACAAACAAAACTATTACAGATACATTAAATAAAAGCTTGTGATAGGTATCGTCTACCAGCAGCGGTCCGATTTTTTGATAATTCCTTTGTATAACTTAATGATTAAATTAAATATGTAGTGGCGCCACTATCACCCCTACTATTCGCCTTAATAAAAATTCTATGCATATACCCTATTGATTTAAAAATTCATAGCAAATGTCTTACAATGTGCGGAAATCATCTGCACAGATTATTTTGAAAAAGGGGTAAAGTTATCTAATGTTCGAGGTATGTTGACTGTATTTATTTCTGTAATGTAATAAACCACGTAATTATCATGTCAGTTGTTTTATTTAAAAAAATCTTCCAAAGTTTACAATAGGGCTTTATTACTTACCTAAATTAGAAATAGTATTTACAATTGATCTAACTGCAGACTGTTGCAAACAATCAACAGGTAGCTAAACTGATCTATATCAATACCAGTCGTCGCGTCCCCGCTACGCTGGCTCCATTGCCACGCTGTATGGCAATGCTGATGCGCTGTGCCAGATATTCACCAGCTCTCGGGTCACGCATCGCTTCGACCAGACGCTCAGATATTTTTTTTAAAACCCGAAGAGCCTCGGTACCCCACGGACCTAGGGTCTCGACTCCAAGGGGAGCAAATGTGTAGGCTCTGTCGAGACCTGCATATTTGCGCCTCTTGAGATCCTCGAACAAATCTGCCGCCTCTTCCAAAGTTGAAATAGATCCCAAAATTAGTAGAAATCATGCTCAGTCATAGGTCTATAACTGAGGAAGCTTCCATCATACCTACCGGCCTAAACTATAGAAGCCAAGAAGAATCCTTCAGCCTGTTAATTGTTAGGTAGGCAGGTACTTTTAGATTTTGACGTGACAACGTCTTATAAATTGGTTTGCCGGGTGACACTTCAAGAAACTGCGTTACGCTCCGCTCACGTTATGCGCTCACAATGAGAGCGAGTGAGAGGCACGCGTCCCTTCCACTCGGGCATGGTTAGCCCGCCTAAGAGCGAGAGAGACAGACATAAAAAGTGAAAGGAACTCAAAGTCGTTGTCACGTAAAACTTTCGCCCGTATACCGACTTTACAGGCAACCAATTTTTTAATGGATCCTTTTCGTTATTACTAAGTCTGCAAGAACTCTTACGAGTCTTTTTTATTTTCATCCTTATGTTTAAAATTAAGTAGTATATTATAATTATCACTTTACTAGTACCTACCTACAGAAATATATTAAACTCGATGTAATAAAAATGAATGTTTGTAAACAAACCTCCCATACTTAACCGGTGGCCAGGTCTTTTTGTTATATTTATACGCAACTAGCTTCTGCCCGCGGCTTCGCACGCGTTGATTTTCCCGGTTTTCTGTTGTAATTTTTACTGAATTTTCTTTGCTATAAACCTCACGGAGCTCGAGACCTTTCCAACGAATGCAAAACCGTGGAAATTGGTTCGTGCGTTCTGGAGTTATAGCGTCAGGAAGGAAAACCCGACTTATTTTTATATAGTAGATTTACATTACCATACCCATTTGAGATACAAACATCCTACATCGAGGTTGTCTAGTGTATAGAATCTTTCAGCAAAATGAAAATAGCAAGCTGTTATTTCCAAAAAAAACTCTAAAATTACAAAAACAAATCAAAAAACGTCATTTATTCCACATACACATTTATTCCACACACACATTTATTCCACCTATGTTACACTTAAAATTAGGTTCTAGGTAAATAGGTAAAATTATAATAAACTTTACTTACAAAACACCGTAGTAAGGGATTGTACAAAAAAAAAACAGACTGACTTCAAAATAACAAAGGATTGGTTTTAAAAGCCCTAAAAATTTTATAAAAATAAATTGTCATGATAAAATAAATAATACGGTGCGGGGGAGATCTTTGCCCAGCAGTGGGACGAAATAAGCTAAATAATTTAAAAAACCGTACTTATGTATCGAACCAGCTGAGAGCCAGAGATTTTTTTTGTCTAAGTTATGTAAGCAATAGCTAAAACAATGTGTCATTGACTGGCTCAATGGTTTTGAGTCAAAACCATTGTCAAAACAACAGTTGTTCTACACCATCGTAGTCAAAAGTTTTGACTACGACTGTTTTTGAAAATTACTTAAAGCATGTAAAATTAAAAAATGCGAATCTATCTATTAAATACCTATCTTATAATAATATTTAAATACCATACCATTTTAGACACACATTTATACACAAATGTTTGTAATATTATCATTAATACCTGCAACTATTACTAAATTAAATAATAATAATACTACTAAATTACAATGTATTTATTTTCTTGTACTCCCTATACTCATACCAACATTATAAGATTATGAACGAATTGTTTACTTATTATAAATAAAAACCTAGTATAAAGCAAATGCTTAGCACTCAGAGTACTCTTAAGATGTTACCAATTAAGTTAGGATGAGTACAGTGCATAAAAATACTTATTAAAATTATAGCTATGTACCTAATATTAAGATTAATTTGTCAAGTACTTATGTGCTACATTGTAGCTACCACAGGAGACAGTGTTCCAACTCCATTGATACACATATATTTTGAAATAAACGTTTTATATTTGTATTGAAGTTAAAGAAATTAATTTCAAATAAGTATTTTAACTAAATTAGTTGACTTAGGGGGCGTCCATAAATTACGTGAGGTGTTTTTTTTAATTTTCTGTCCCTCCCCCCTGGTGAGATGTCGTGAGATTTTATTCAACCCCCTCCCCCATCCCCCAATCTCACGTGAGATTTTTCAAAATGTGGGTTTCTTACGTAAACGCGTTGGATTGTTATTGTAAAAAGAAAATAAAATCGAACGAATTAGTGAATGATCTTAATCGTATTACGATTACGCTTAAGATTAAATCTTAAGCATGTACAATCTGAATTAAATGGACCAAAATAGTATAATTTTTTTTGTTTCGATCATAAAAAAATTGCGTGATATTTGCCGAGACCCCCCCTCTCTCCAACGTAAGATTACTATGAGATTTGACTCGACCCCCTCCCCCCCTTAAAGATCTCACGTAATTTATGGACGCCCCCTTATCTACAATTCATATTTTATTTGTCTTAGAAGTACGAGATTCCTTAACACAGGTTTTTCTTTTACTTAAAGGGAATTTCAGACACTTACATGTACTTACATTAAGTTGAAGAAATAAATATTTTAGAATTTTTTATTTCTATTTTAAGCATTCGATTCGATGACGATTCTGACATGTTTTTTTCTGTTTTACCCTATCTAGTAAATCACTGCTTGGCCTACAGATGATTTTAAAACGCGCTTTACCAAAGCACTTCAAAACGCCTAATGTGTTGCTCTAAACCACTGTCTAGATTAATCAGTCAAACAATTCTCATCTAGATACCTCCCAAACTCCAGTGTACACCGGAGATGCAGGTTTGATTCCCGGGACAAATCTTTGTTCTGTACACAGGTATTGTTCCAGGTCTGAGAGTTTTTCTTAATATTAGTTTACCAATCATATACCGAAGATAATATTATTAGTCCACTGCTGGGCTGCGGTGGCCTATCCTAACTCGCGCCATAGCACTGCCTTCAGATGCATCCAGATTCTGCCAGCTAGAGCAGGTCGTCCTCCCACTTGGTCGTCCAACACTACGTTTGCCAGGTCGTTGTCTCCATTCAGTGTATTTAAAAAATAATATACAGTCCATTATGATAAATTCCAGCATTATTCATTATAATCCTAAAATTTCTGAATCTTCCAATTTAGAATGCCTTTTTCTATGAACTTCAAATTGATATTGTTTGCTGAATGTCATAAAACAATCTGGCATCAACTTCAACTGTTCAAGAAATGTTGATTTTTCATGCGTTTTCATATGAACTTTCCGAGCACATGACTGATTAAACTTCTTATCACATAAATTACATGCATATAGCATTTGACTCATATGGATTCTCAAATGTGCACCTATAGATTTTTTTTCGTAAAATATCTTTGCACAAAAGTCACACTCTAAAGGTTTGTAGCCAGAATGAGTTTTCAAATGTGTATAAAGAGAGCTCTCATGGCGATATGTTTCATTGCATACCATGCATTGGAAACTTTGAACAGGGTTATGTGTTTCTGAGTGCAATTTCAGGGCTCTTTTATTTGAGTATCGTTTATCACATTTGCTGCAAGCAAAGTCTTTTGTGTCCTTGTGACTTCGCATATGTTTTTTGAGTATACTCGGCAGTGCAAAAGACTTGTGGCATACATTGCATGGGTGCTGTTTATTACCTGTGTGCATGATGGTGTGACTTTTTAAATGTCCCGATTGCTTATATGATTTTGGACAGAGATTACAGGTGTAAGGTCGTTCACCTGTGTGAATTCTCCTATGTGTGCGGTAGTTGCTATGGTCCTTCATTATTTTATTGCAAAATTCACAGATATAATCCTTGGTCTTCTGTGTTTTGTTGTTTTCTAGTATATTGGTTTTGCTTTGGTTATTCTTTGTTGCCTTTTGGTTTTTTGTTATGGTTGTAATATGTGATACATTACAAAGATCCTTTTCAGAAATAATGCTGGAGTCATCCTCAAAAGGTTTTAAACCAGTACGTGTTTTCAAATGTGCATTAAGAGAGCTCTCGTGGCAATATGTTTTATTGCATTCCAAGTATTGGAAACTTTGAACATCTTTATGCGTTTCCGAGTGCAAATTGAGAGATGTTTTATCCAAGTATCGTTTGTCACATTTGCTGCAAGCAAAGTCTTTTGTGTCATTGTGTCTTCGCATATGTTTTTTGAGTATACTTGAGTGTGCAAAAGACTTATGGCATATGTTGCATAAGTGCTCTCTATTACCAGTGTGTGTGACGATGTGACTTTTTAAATGTCCCGATTGCTTATATGATTTTGGACAGAGACTGCAGGTGAAAGGTCGTTCACCTGTGTGAATTCTTTTATGCGTGCGGTAGTTGCTATGGTCTTTCATTATTTTATTGCAGAATTCACAGATGTAGACCTTGGTCTTCTGTGTTTCGTTGGTTTCCAGTATCTTGGTTTTGCTTTGGGTTTGGTTATTCTTTGTTACCTTTTTGTTGTTTTTTATGGTTGTGATATGTGATATGTGACATAGTTTTGGTGTGAGTTCTTTTTCATAAACAATGCTGGAGTCACCCTCAAAAGGTTTTAAACCAGTATGTGTTTTTAAATGTGCATTAAGAAAGCTCTTTTGCGAATATGTTTTATTGCATTCCAAGCATTGGAAATTCCGAACCTCTTTATGCTTTTCTGAGTGCAAATTGAGAGCTTTTTTATCTGAGTATCGCTTGTTGCAAGCAAAGTCTTTTGTATCTGTATGACTTTGCTTATGTCTTTTGAGATTTTTTAACTGGGTGAAAGACATATGACATATTTCGCATGTATGCTGCTTATTTCCCATGTGCGTGGTAATGTGACTTTTTAAATGTGCGGATTGCTTAAATGATTTTGGGCAGCGACTGCAGATGTAAGGTCGTTCACCTGTGTGAATTCTCTTATGCGTGCGGTAGTTGCTATAGTCTGTCATTATTTTATTGCAGAATTCACAGATGTAGACGTTGGTCTTCTGTGTTTTGTTGTTTTCTAGTATTTTGGTTTTGCTTTGTGTTTGGTTATTCTTTGTTGTGTTTTGGTTTTTTGTGATGGTTGTGATATCAGATATAATAAAATGTTTTTGATCGAGTTCTTCTTGAGTAGTCATGTTAGGATTCTGAATATTTGGATCATCTTCCTCTATTTTGGTGTGATATCCTTGGCTTTCTATATTAAATTCATTTTTGACCATGATTGGTTGAGGTATGCTGTTAAGATTTGATGGCTGATTGTTTTGAAGACACAGCTTACTTTCAAGTTCATCTTCTTTGTCATCTAAATCTGCCTTTATATATATTTCTTCCATTGAAATGTTTATTTCTTCTTCAATATTTTCTTCAGGTTTTTTTTCAAGTTCTTTCTTGATAGTAATGTCCATGTTGCTTTATTTATTTGTTAGCACATTCTTTGATAAATTGTTGATAATTTTTTATGCTGTACTTCCAATGCTTTTTGTGTTTTATTTTAGTGCCAATGCAAACGGTGTGAGCCCATCTGAAATAAGATAAGCTTAGTTGCAAAGCACATATAATGAAAACTGTTGACCATCGCGTAGGTGGTGGCAGTGGTAAAAACTTGCTTCAATAGAAATTTTAGAAGTTTACACCTTGACTTGTAATATCTATTAATGAACCCTCGCTTTTGTGTAGTACTTTTCGTAATTCATAGCTGATGAGTATCTGTCGCAGCGCATGAGCATTGCCATACAGCTGGGCAATGCAGCCAGCGCCTTGGGGACGCTTCAGACTGGTATTGATATGGATCAGTTGAGCTACCTGTAGATTGTTTGCAACAGTCTGCAGTTAGCTCAATTATTGTAAATAAGTAGGTACTCTAAAGTTATAATTTGTTTCTATTATTTGATCGTAATTTTCGTTGATTTATATTACAAATGTGTACTTAACCATTATACTCGGAACTCACGTATATAAGTAGCTTCAAAGAGTAGAATGAGTTTATTTCCTTGAATCGCACATTCAGTGGCTGGAAAGCTGTAATTATTTATTTTTACATGCAAGCAAAAACAAAGTGTTTAGCGTGCGTTCATTTCTATCTAATTTACGATTTACAAGCTGGCTATTTTAACGACAAAAAGATCTCTTTTTGTCAGCCCAAAGGAATAAACAGTAATTTCTAATAAAATCAGTTTTGCTACTTAACGCTAGATGGCAGGGTACTGTAGACTTTATTATAACCACTTTTGTTTGTGATAAAAATCGAGAACCAGATTATTATAATTTTCAATATCAAAATGAATCTTCTTTCTTCTTCAAAAAGCAAGTATCGATATATTAGGAGTATTTGTATGAGTAGTATCAAAAATGATTTGAGTAGGTAAGTACTACTACTGATAATGAGGAGGTATCGATACTTTGATGGTATCGGAACATCCCTAATCCAGTAAACGTTCTGCATTCATTTTGCCTAATTCTCCGCTCTGCTTCGCTGGGCCTTCGTTCAATTTCACATTGTTGGATGATGATGTCATGAAAATTATGATAACTCGTACCTATTCACTATGGTGTAGGTATGAAGTTTTTACTATCGAACAAAAATCGACTACAAACTAAATTACAGATTCTGGGTACGTCAGTAAATCATAATAGTAATACTAGCTTCTTCGCACGCGTATTTTCGGTATAATAAGTAGGCAAATATCTAAGTTAAGCTTTGCTCTAAACGTATGCCAAATTTCATCTTGATCTGGTCAGTAGTTTTGGAGATAAGTAACAAAAATTCTGATTCCACAAACTTTTTGCTTTATATTATTAGTAGGATAGTACCTAGGATATCATATACATGATATCATACACACATAGTCAATATAATCATAACATAACCATTTACTATATGCCTACATAAATAATGTAGGAAAACTAGGTCTAGGTGCAATGCAATGATGTAATAGCCACAGATGAAATATTTTCTACGGTAATAGCACGGTAATATTATCCAACAGTATTTGGACTCGGCCGTATCTTTGAAATAAATGCCTACAGCCGCGCGGTAGGTAAACATGCGATAGGGCTGCCCGCCTCCACCATTTTAATTACATTTGCCTACTTTGTGTTTCCATTTAGTTTTGTGATTGTAAATATAGGAAGGTACCTACTTTTTTTATATAAACAAATAAAATACTTTGTGAATTGAATGGGAAGTGTTCAATAAAAATGCGTGTTGTTTTTTGATTGGTAGATTTAATTAAAAAACCTGTTTATGTTTGAATAACAAATCGGTCTTATAAATTTGCGACCGTAAAATATTTGCGCCTCGACTGAGACGTACCTACAAAATGCTTTATTATATGTGTTTCGAAACGGACAGCATGGTTTGAAGAATTGCAATTTGAAATATGGATGTATTTATGTGCTTTTATCGTCTTTTTGTAGTCATGCTGTGTGTTTTTCCGTCAATGTCATAGCAGCAAGTCCCTGTCATTGTGACCTCTACAGTAACTGTCAATGTCAACTCATAGCGTTTGAAATTTTCAGCGGTGTATGCAGAAAATTTTGTGTTTTTATGGTTTTTTTGGTGAAAAAACGATGTTTACGGTGAAGTACAAGCATTTACTTTGTGCAAAATTCGTGCCCATCTCTCCGAGTTATAATCCCGACCACTGACTATGAGGTAAGCGTGGAAAACTCATAATAACGAGCCTGGCACAAAGTTCCCATCGGATGGTAATACTTTGTATAGTTATGTCGCCGGTACCATCAGGCCGGCGGTACACACACGAGTGTGATCCTTTAGTACAGCTTGTCTTATCAAGTTACTGCGATAATAACCCAGGTTGAAGTACATAACCTATAGACGGAAGGTGCGGTGCCACCTTTTAGCACCCTAGATCATGTTAAATCATTTTGCAATCTCTAATTGAGTGTTACAAACATACTTTTGATGAAAAGATGATGAATTAGTAAACTACTATTATAAACAGAGTTATGTGCATGTAATTGGTATGAACTAATTGTTTGAAATAAAAACATCATTGACACCAAAGTTTGGCAGGGCAGGGCAAATGCCTACATAAATAACAGATCGAAATCTTCGTAGGCTACCTGGTAGTACCTACCTACCTGGTTTGGTAAATAAAAAGTTGACACATTAATGCAAAAAGCTGTCATACTAAACACTTGTAGGATTGTCAGAAAAATCCTGCAAAATGAACGACCTAGCACCTGAAGTGCACTTGCCTTAAGCCCATGTGCTTTGTTTTTTACCGGTTTTTTCACAGAGAAGATTTAAACCTTAGCACAATAATAATAATCATAATAATAAGTTCCCAGGTTCGGTTTGTACTGTTCGGGGCAGAATCACCACTTTATTTTGAACAATCAGAATTTAGCTAGGTACTTATTTCATTGTTACTGGCAGACAGAGTACAGAGAGTATATCAGAACAAGAGCTGATTTTTGACTAACTAATCTATATTGTATTGGAAGTTAAATATAATAATAAGAAAATGCCCTAAGTAGGTATATAATTATAGCTTTCTTTTGCTTAAATTATTTAAAGAACAGTACCTACCTTAACCTAACCTTATAACTAATAAGTTAAAAGGTTCTGCAAATTGACCTTTCACATTACAGCTTGTAAATAAAATTACCTGCAGGTATGTTTAACACTTACTCGGAGTAAGGTGCCAAACATAAAAATACTTTGTAGTCTCTCATTATGTTACTTTCATTGTATTGAAACTGAATATGCTCTAGATCATTGTCATGGTGATCTCCGACATTTTGAAGTACCTATCTAAAACATGATTTACTTCCAAGATCTGATGACACCAGTTGGAATGAACATCACATGTCATATTGAACCTAGTTTCACATTCCCAGAATCATAGGTTATTTCCACAGTTGTTACCTATGGCTTTTATAGAACAACTTTATTTAATAGTAAGTACCTAAAATTATTTCTTTTATTGACCCCGCATTATTCTGAACATCATTTAGACCCAAAGTCTGAAATAATCAAAATTAAATTCTCTGCAACAAACTAAAAATGATCAAGACAAACAGATTACTATTATTAGCCTAGGATATGGCATTCCTTTAAATTAAAGACAATTTCCTACTGCTATTTTGTTTGAGTTAGTGCAACTCACTTCAGGTGAAGGTTAGTGCACACCAACACACCATCAGAATCTGGTATATTAAATTTTTATTACAATATTCAAGAGTGTGTAAGTCACAAGAGCTCAGTTTTTTCTTAGCTTTGTTAATTAAGTAGCAGAGGATCATTACATAATTATTTGGTTTACAATAAATACTTTGAAACCTCATAGATAACCAAACCTTCACAGTTGGTTTCACTCGGATGTGATCCACATTTTGACGAGATGCATCGGATGCACTCATTTGAACGAGAGGTTCCAGTCAGGTGGGCAGTGACCCTATCAAATATCTGACACTCAAGCCAATATGTGGGACTATACCATTTCATACCGGTAAACGAAACTTATTATTTTATGTATAAAATAAGGGAAACTTTATCCTGTCGTCAGAAACAATGTAACTGGAACTAATAATGGTGATGTTCATGAGAGAGTTATGTTATAGTTTGGCCAACTAACAGTCAAATAATCAACATAATACCGGTATGGTACTTATTGCCCCTGGCCTCGGAGGCTATATCCTAAATTAGGGGCCATCGCATGCTTACTTGGGCTAGGCGATGATGTTACTGGAGCTGTCTTGACGACGATTCAGGACACTACTACGGCAGCATGCCTCTCGGGGAGGTATAACGGCATGGCCGTCTGCCAGCCAAATAATCTGAACAGAGTATCGGAACGGTACTTATTGCCCCCGGCTGCGGAAGCTGTATCCGGAACATGGGGCGTGGCATTATAGACATGAAATGAAGGCTATTACAGTAAAATAGTACAATACTTCTCATTATTATATTTCTTCTCATATTAACCAAGTGTGCCTTGTGCTCCTATGGCGAATAAATTTATGAGTATGAGTGTTACCCCATCCATGGCCTAGACTCTGCGGTGTGACCCGCAGAGGTGGCGACTCTGGTGCCCCGTTGCTAAACCTGATAGGTTAAACTAGCAGATGGACACTAACAATATTAACTCCAGTGCGGAGGAGATACGGATGCGATTTTTCGTTTAGCCTTCAAAGGCGCGAATGGCTCTTAATACCTTTGGCCTCGGAGGCAAACTAGCAGAGGGGAAATGACAATGTTAACTCCAGTACTGAGGAGGTACGGATGGCATTTTTCGCTACGCCTTCAATGGCTCGAATGGCTCGATCATCATCAGCCTATATTAGTCCACAGCTGGCTATAGGCCCTGTTGGCACTTGGTCTTAAAAGCGATACCTCGCTATAACAAGGTCAGGTCGACTTTTATAACACCTTCAGTCGAAGTGTGATCAGTTTTGTCTGAATATACACGTCGCCCTCGGAGACTGTATCCGGATGATGGGGCATACATACTAGGCGATGGACGCCCCAACAAAGTGCCTGACATTTTGCCAATATATTCGAGCCTGAGAAGATAGCACACAATCTATGATAAATATGATAATGCTTCTGGCTTATACATTTTAAATCTTGTATTGAGGTTCTGTCTGAGCTCCTTTAATGTTCTCTCCCCAGTGAAGTCCCTCCTCAGATGGAGACACTGGAACTTTTGGTAAAAAAGTGGGGGGGGGGGGAGAAACGGTACGGTGAAGTAGACGAGTGGTAAGACTAGGCACGTCACCCACTGTCCTGTATCAGATTGTCCATCATTATCACCAACCAAGGTACCATTACCCTTTACCGTCGGATATGACAGGGTTCTCCGCAATTAAATATATATCGTCTAGCGGGAACACCATGGAGTTATGGTGTCAGTGGATTCATAACCAAGTATTTTTCATGAAAACAATAACATACCCAAGCAGACACCTGTTTTGGTGTTTTCTGCAACTGGACCTGATTCAAGTACTTATGTTGTTCAGTTCAGAGAACTAACAAGCTATATGTAGATATCATTAACTACCATCTTTATATTACATACAAATACCTATAATTACACAGCAAGGGTTATAGCGAAATAACCCCTTGTAAATAAGTTATCCATACCATAACATATTTTATTTTATATTTGTAATGTTAAAAGTCCTATTTGAACTAAATTCAATTATGGACAGTTAATTAAGGATATACATAAGAAGTAGGTACCTACCTATGTTCATGTGAATCCCAGATCTCATAATAGCAAGATCAATTAAATTTATTAATTCTAAAAATGAGCACATTACCAAGCATGTGATCAACAAATAAATCCTGAATTAAATAAAATTAAAACTATCACATTCAAACTGAAAATATTCTACTAAGCAGAACTCCACTCATTGAAATATTAGACCTTGCATTTTAGAGCAGTAATTTCTGATCAGCAAGATTTTATGAATACCATAATCCTATTTAATAAATTGATGAATCTAAATGGTTCATAGTAAAGTTTCAAATAGAAACCAGAACTTTACTCATTTAAATAATGAAATACCTATATTACCTATACATACAATATTTTCATACTTAGATCACTGCCTTTTAAACATTGTCCGGCCCCACGAAGCGATCTGCTGTACAGCGACAGAACTGCGGCGTCACCGGCTGCCACTATCCAGACCTAAGCCCCAACGAAGTGACCTGCATGACGGCGCACAATACAACTGCAGAACGGCGTCGCCGGCTGCCACTATCCAGATCCATGTGTACCTATATGTGCTTCAGGGGCACTTTGTGTGATGCTAAGTATCGTTGATTTCTGATCAATTAGATTTGATAAACACTCAATATTTTGTTTTACACAACTTTAAAGTCTTAGAAGATAAGTCCTAAGATCTTTAACTTGTTTGACTGTTATTTATGTATTACATGTAAGTACCTACTTAGTTACATGTCATACATTTTATTTTCACATAGCGTTTGTCCGTCTTTCACCAGCAGATAACAAACAGGTCTTCAAACCATGCTGTCCGTTTCGAAACACATATAATATTACCGTTTTGCACAAAAACAAAACGGATATTATGTGAGTGGAGAAACGGACAGCATCAGCAAGGTACTTGCTGGTGTTGATGACACTATGAGTTGACATTGACAGTTACTGTAGAGGTCACAATGACAGGGACTTGCTGCTATGACATTGACGGAAAAACACACAGCATGACTACAAAAAGACGATAAAAGCACATAAATACATCCATATTTCAAATTGCAATTCTTCAAACCATGCTGTCCGTTTCTCCACTCACATAATATCCGTTTTGTTTTTGTGCAAAACGGTAATATTATTAAATTTTAGGAGATTTTTTTGGCGAAAAAGGAATATCTTTTACTTGGTTATAGATACCTGCAGCTACTTTATTAAATATGTACCTGAACTTATTTTTAGATAAAAAATCGCGCAGTTATTGTTAAAAAAACATCACACCATCCGTTCGTCACTGCGGCACAGCCGCGACTGTCTGCATGCTGAGCGCATGCCGAGATCGAGGCACGTAGGTATAGCTCGCGTTTCGCCCGTTTGTATGAAGTCGGATTACTTATAGGATAATATTACCTTGGTAATAGGCTAATAGCCTACGCTAATAGCCCTCTGTAATACAGTGGGTGGGGTACCTACTACATTTTATGTAGGTACCTACCTACATACCTTCTAGCTTCTGACAGAGGCCACGCACGGACATCTTTTTTAGGGATAAAAGTAGCCTATGTCTGTCCCGGGATACCATCTACTTCCCTGCCAAATATCATTAAGATCTGTTCAGCTGTTTAGGCGTGAAAAAGTTACAGACAGACAAACAGAGTTACGATCTAATTTGTAACATCAAGGCTGCAGGCAGAGGCGGCTATCGCGCGTGCCTACGTTTAAGAGCTGGCTATTTTAACGAAGCTGACGATTTTAACGAGCTATTCTAACGAAAGTTATAGCTTTTAGAATATTTCTTCTGCTACTCAACGCTAGATGGCAAGGTTATGTTAATATAGTTCGTTGATAAAATTGACAAGCTCTACCTAGTCTTAAATGTACGCAGGGCTTGGCTAGTGTAGTACCAAATAAAAATCAATGTGAATTCATAAATAATTATTTATTTTTCTTGGAACTTGCTTGCTTCATGTCTCCACTGAACACTGAGTTCGGTTTGAATTGTATCGAGACGTGATCGGGACATCTCATTTTTCTATGGGATTTGGTACAGCGCCTCGTGGAACTACGAAAATCAACTTAAAACACTTTATGTTCAAAGCAAATCTCATACAAAAATGAGACGTCACGATCACGTGTCGATACAAACGTCAAACCAAAATTAGGGCTTTAGAGGCCTATTTTAATTCTACAAAACAGGCAATAAAAAAAATTGCATTCTAATTCGGTGTATTAGAGTACACCAATTGACCGAAACGAAACGCGCATCAAAATGGCGGGTGTAATGTTAGCAAATAAATAGGTACTATTTCATTTCATTCCATTATATCAAATTGCATTCAAAGTTTCATTTACTAGCAAACATAGCAATCAAGTAAGATGAAGGCAGAAATAGCCCGGTTACTAAGTATTTCTAATAGGCCAGGCGCTTTAAAGCGCCAGGCAAATTAGTAATATCAATCGGTTGGCAATTTTTATTTTCAAATTACTCTTCATCCAAACCTTAGATACAAGTTCTGATTATGCTATTGTAAGGCACTAAACAGGTAGATTTATATATGACAATGAATCCATACATACCCAAACAATTGGTTTTTCATTCAGAAACAGAAATACCCGCCAACTTGACGTCAGGTTGGCGGCTCACTTTATTTTTGTAATCTCTGCATTAAAAGAGGCACTTTTATTTATTGGTAGATTTAGGTAGAATTAAGGTAAATTCGACCCACATTTATTCTATGCTAATTTGCAACATTACACCGGCCATTCTGATGCACACAATTTCGTGTTGGGGAATTAAAATAGGCCCAATGTTAATAACTAACATAGCATGAACATCTCAGGCGTTTTGGACAAACGATACGGCGGCGCGGCGAGATGGTATTACGATACGGCGACGACGTAACAACAGTTTTAGCAGCGCGCTTATTGTGAGAAGGCGGACCTTTATAGTGTCACAAACATGAGAAAAATTGCCAGTTTTGCAAAAATATTCAGATATTAGGTAAACTAAATTAATTTGAACAGACTTCTCAAAAAATTCACAAGACACGCTCCTACTTAGGTATAATCAAAATAGCAATATTTAGACTTGTACAAATAATAATACCTACAATAAGTCATAGAGTAGATACCATCGTTTTAAAGCAGAAGGGCGACTCTATTTTGACGTTATTAACGAGACGTGACGTCTCCTTTTGTATGGGATTTGTCAAAAGACGCAGAAGCCATCAAACAAGAAGTTGAAGTATGGGATTTGCCGGGATTTGCGTTGGCGCTTCTAAACGGGCTATACTTTGCTGCAATTTGTAGCTGCATTATCGGCAACTGATGGCCCGGCCATTACAAAAACATTGCTCGGCAATTGATGTCCGGGCAATGTATGGCCGGGCCATGTGTTGCACATGGCCCGGCCATGTCGGCTATACAGTGGCTCAGGATGCAGACTCCTAAACGGGCTACACAAATCGGCAACAATGGCTGACGAAATCGCAGCGGCTTACATTATTTTAAAATCAAAAAAGAAAAAAGACAGATTGTGGATTCGACCTTACCTAAATAGGCGTGAAACTTTAGGCAATTTAAGTCTGGAAATAAGCCTTGATGAAAAATTATTTACAAACTTTACTAGAATGTCGGTAGAAAAAGATGCACTATGCCGTTACAATAGGGAGCGACTGAAACAACAATAGAACTAGCCCGGCAATATTGCAGTTCAGATCGATCGGTCAGCGATCGCTCGGCCATGTATGGCCGGTATTGCGAGCAATACCGGCTATACGGGCCACACCGAAAATGTTTGGCAATGATTGCCGGGCCATTACTGCAAGATTGCATAGTGTATCTGGTGTTGCTGGCAATGTTGCCGGGCCATACCAGACACATGTATTGCAGCTACAAATTGCAGCAAAGTATAGCCCGTTTAGAAGCGCCTTTATCCCATGCTTCAACTTCTTGTTTTTGCGTAGCTCCCAGTGTAGTCCCTCCCAGTCCGCACGATAGAGGGACTGTACACCAAATTGTAGATATCGAAAAAGAAGACGTCACGATCACGTCTCGCAACTAACGTCAAATAAACTCGCTCCTCAGAAAATATCAATGTTTCCAAATAAATCGTAAAATTAGCTGCCATCTTGCGGGCCATCTTCCTCAACCTTATCATCAGGCTCATCAATAGAACTCTTCGACAACTGCCTTAGAATATTCTCGAAAATCAGCGGCGCGCTCTTCGTATTCGGCAGCGATATATCAGTTTGAGTCATAACCGTTTCACTCTTTACAACCTCCTTTTTCAATTCTTGATCGACCTCTTCCGTTTTCAAATCTAAGGTAAGGTTTTTCTTTTTCTCGTCTATGTCGGCGTGTTGCCTGTCTATGGCTCGAGATAGAACGTTTCCTAGTAAATGTGCACAGCGGATTATGTGTTGCGTGTCTCTGGGCGTGAGGCGTAGACCCTCGCGTTGCAAGATGCTGCTGATTTGTTGGATGCTGTCGGGTGAACGGGTGGACCAGTCTGTAATGAGAAATAGGTACCTGTACCTACTTAATCAATTTTAGGAAAGTTGTACCGATCTTATATGGAACTAACCACCAGCTTCTGCCCGCGGCTTCGCACGCGTATTTTCGGTATAATATTGTTCGTAGTATCCTATTGTTTAAGTTAGGCTATGTTCTATCTAAGTGTAGGTATGCCAAATTTCATTTTGATCTGTTCAGTAGTTTTGGGGATCCTACCTAGGTAACATAAATTTTACGTTTCACAAACTTTCGCTTTTATAATTTTAGTAGGATAGGATAGGATTAGTAGGAAGGATTTGTGGCTTTAATGTAATCATGATGTGTAGCCATAAAGAAAATACTGTCAGCTTATAAAAAACAAAATCTAGCATATTTTTTCTAGTAAGACAAAAAATAAGCCGGTATTGTTTCACTCCCCGCTCTTACAGCTCACATACCTTAACGCTTTCACTGCCCAGCCTTTTTAGCACGCTGGACCCACAGGGGCGGCGCGGGCGGAAGCTATTACCTACCTAGGTCTTCTAGATTCAATGTGCGTCGTGGGGAGGGCAATGAAAGTGTTAAACCTAGGAGCAAGTAGGTACAGTGTCACTTCACCGGCCTCTATTTGTCCACTGCTGGACGCAGGCCTTCCCCCGATAAGCGCTTTATTGGCTTTTATTATGGGCGCAGTTCGGTGGTACAATGGTTCTGCAGGGGCGCTGCTGCCCGCCCCCGGTGGATATCCCTTAGTCGCCTCTCTAGACACCCGCGGGAAGAGTTGGGGTGCTGCTAATTCTAAACCGGCACCACACGACATAGTAAGTTATAGTCACGGAATTAGAAATTAAACAAGACTATTTCAGGTGTTGTATTTCGTATGCCTCATTCTCAAAACGTGTGCCACATACGCGCTTGTACACTTTTTGACGTGACAACGTCTTATAATTCGATAGAGCCGGCTGCACGCACGAAAAAACTGTCGAAAAAAATGACGTCATTCGGCTTTACCTCGCTCTGAGGCGTTCCATGTAAGGCTTGAAGTGCAAGCGAGAGCGCTCGACATCCGTCTCTCTCCTACTTGAGTGAGCGATGCGTCTGCTTGGACAGCTGCTATACTATAGTACATTTACATGTTTTGATCGAGTATCAAATGCTACCATTCCATCAGTATTTTCTTAAGACGTTGTCACGTTCAACTATCGTCAGTAAACCGACTTTACAGACAACCAATTTTTTTTGTGTGCAATTGACGAGTCACGTCCTACAATTTTTGCCTTAAACGCATGGGTTACTAGCCGTTGTCCTAACGACTTACCGAAGTCCGTCATGTTAGAGTCCTGTCGATAAGGCGTGGGACACTGGTCGTAGCTGAGCGGCGCGCGGGGCAGCGCGTGGTTGTACTGCGCCCAGAAGCGTGTCCACTCGCCGCAGCCCTCCACTGTGCGCTCCCAACTTTGAGTGCAGCTGTACAGAGAAAAATACGATTCGTTAAAAAAGTGGTAAAAATGACTTAAGTCTTCAGTGCAGTATTGTTAAAATGGTTTCTATTCTATACAATGTACTAAGATTCGAATTCACCAACAGATGGTGAAGAAGATTACAATCAAATCACACTAATACTATAAATGCGAAAGTTTGGATGGATGGATGTATGGATGGATGTTTGTTACCTCTTCACGCCAAAACTACTGAACGGATCAGGTTGAAATTTTGCATACAGGAAATTCTAATCCTGGAATCAAACATAGATACTTTTTATCCAATAAATCCAGTTCCCATGGGATAAAAATAACCTCAAAACGTTTCCATAGAAACAACGCGTGCGAAGCCGCGGGGCGCAGCTAGTAATAGAAATAAATTAGAACTAGTATTTACAAATGGTTAAATTTTATACAGTTTTTAAGGTTTTTGACACAAATTTTCATAAATGTCAACGTTAAACGACGTAGCAGCCTAATTTTCCGATTATTTATTGGTGAATACAGACGTATAGACAGTTCGCGTGTAACGTCGCTTCTGACTTTACACCATACCATACCATTAATGATATAATATGTAATGATATAATAATAATAAATAGTGCTAGACTGAAATCACACTAATATTATAAATGTGAAAGTTTGGATGGATGGATGTATAGATGGACTGATGTTTGTTACGTATTCACGCCAAAACTACTGCACAGATTGAGCTTAAATTTTGCATCGGTGTAGCTCTAAACCTGGAATCAAACATAGGCTAGTTTTTATCCCCTAAATCATTTCCCATGGGATAGAAATTACCTTGGAATGGAACGCTTCCTTAGAATCAACGCGTGCGAAGCCGCGGGCAGAAGCTAGTAATAAATAATCCACACAGCTTCATCTAACCCCAAGCTGAACAGAGCTTCTGTTAAGTGGAATTCGGGCCCAGGCGAGCCGTATGCTTGTTTTGCACCTTCAAAAAGATCCTGTCGCTACCCCGACTCACACTAGAGCGCCGCCACCTATTTTATTTATCCTATTTGTAAATTGTCATTGGGCAGTTTGATACCTTGTATCACAAGCTTTTTGACGTGACAACTTCTTATAATTCGATAGAGCCGGCTGCACGCACGAAAAAACATGACGTCATGCGGCGTTACCTCGCTATGACGTCATGCGGCGTTACCTCGCTCTGAGGCGTTCCATGTAAGGCTTGAAGTGCAAGCGAGAGCGCTCGACATCCGTCTCTCTCCTGCTTGAGTGAGCGATGCGTCTGCGTGGACAGCTGCTATACTATAGTACATTTACATGTTTTGATCGAGTATCAAATGCTACCATTCCATCAGTATTTTCTTAAGACGTTGTCACGTTCAACTATCGTCAGTAAACCGACTTTACAGACAACCAATTATTTTTTAATGCCTCTGTAATAGTTAGTTTTATTATGTGTAGCTGAGGCAGAGATGCGAAAACAGAGTTTGGGAGCAACTTGCAACGCTGATACCGAAAAAATCAGAAATCTACGCTTTGGTACATATTAGCTTACCATTAGCTATAGGCCCATCGTATTCAATTTTATAGTGCTAATGAACTACTAAAGAATACACAAAAGTTTTATTCAATCGTGAAGTGCCATAAAAATGCATTTAAATTTTGCATTTTCAAATTTCACGCGTAATTTGACGAAAACGCTGAACGCGTGGACGCCATATTGCTTTGTGACGTCAGTTGGCTGTGTAAACAAATGAAGTAATATTTTGTATGTTAAAGATAGATTAAAGGCACGCTGATAGTTGACAGTTCTAAGTTTACTTAGCCGTATGACGTAATAACATGGCGACTACTATTTAATGGTGTTATGAAACAGATTAAAAAAGCTGAAACCTTTGAATTGAATTTTAAAATTTAGTTTGCTATTTTATGAACTTAATCTAACGTTTTCCGACTGCTTTTTGCCTAAGCAATCTCAATAATATATTTTTTCTCATATAGAATAAAATATAACCTACTTATTGAATCCGATGGGCCCATAGCTAATGATGAACAGCCCACCTCGTTTGATCCTGTAAGACGAGAACACCCTGTATGTTACCTGGATAAGACTGGACTGGGCTCGTTGCGAGGAGAGACCTCTGTCGAGGACGGCGAGTATTCCGGAGACACTGAGAACACCCTGTATGTTACCTGGATAAGACTGGACTGGGCTCGTTGCGAGGAGAGACCTCTGTCGAGGACGGCGAGTATTCCGGACACACTGAGAACACCCTGTATGTTACCTGGATAAGACTGGACTGGGCTCGTTGCGAGGAGAGACCTCTGTCGAGGACGGCGAGTATTCCGGACACACTGAGAACACCCTGTATGTTACCTGGATAAGACTGGACTGGGCTCGTTGCGAGGAGAGACCTCTGTCGAGGACGGCGAGTATTCCGGACACACTGAGAACACCCTGTATGTTACCTGGATAAGACTGGACTGGGCTCGTTGCGAGGAGAGACCTCTGTCGAGGACGGCGAGTATTCCGGACACACTGAGAACACCCTGTATGTTACCTGGATAAGACTGGACTGGGCTCGTTGCGAGGAGAGACCTCTGTCGAGGACGGCGAGTATTCCGGACACACTGAGAACACCCTGTATGTTACCTGGATAAGACTGGACTGGGCTCGTTGCGAGGAGAGACCTCTGTCGAGGACGGCGAGTATTCCGGACACACTGAGAACACCCTGTATGTTACCTGGATAAGACTGGACTGGGCTCGTTGCGAGGAGAGACCTCTGTCGAGGACGGCGAGTATTCCGGACACACTGAGAACACCCTGTATGTTACCTGGATAAGACTGGACTGGGCTCGTTGCGAGGAGAGACCTCTGTCGAGGACGGCGAGTATTCCGGACACACTGAGAACACCCTGTATGTTACCTGGATAAGACTGGACTGGGCTCGTTGCGAGGAGAGACCTCTGTCGAGGACGGCGAGTATTCCGGACACACTGAGAACACCCTGTATGTTACCTGGATAAGACTGGACTGGGCTCGTTGCGAGGAGAGACCTCTGTCGAGGAGGACTGCGAGTATTCCGGAGACACTGATGAGCAGTCTGTGTTGTATCTGAAATTATGTTACATTCAGAGATATTACACTTAGGTCCCTAAGTATGTATTTGTATTTATTTAAAACAGTTAAGCTATAGCTTTAAGTTGAGCTATCTGTAGACTGTTTGTAACAGTCGGCAGTTAGCTCAATTGTTTCAATTGTAAATACTAGTATAATTTTCTTTGTGAATAAATTTACTTTCCTTTAAAACATAAAATCTTGGAATGGATATTTTTTCATTTTCATTTTTTTCTTGTAATTTTCACAAGCGCACGCCTTTTATTGTTTAAATTTAAAGTTAGTAGCTAATAATAATTTAAAGTTAGCTGCGGTAGTTGCTATGTTATTAAGGAGGGAAAAAAGGACAGACAAAGCGATTATTAGAGTTATATAAATGTAAAACTTATATATTAGCACGCCAACCCCCTGTAAAAACATGTGTTTTTGGTTGGCAGGTAGAAAATGCCTCGGCATTAAGCCCACCCTTTGTACCTCAGTGCAGTAAAGGTTTAAATAAATAAAAGCGAGACCATAAGGGTTTCGAAACCGATCTTCGATCTCGAAACCCTAAAAATAAACATTAGGTAGGTAAGTCATGTTCGCTTTCTTTATCCATCTTCGCCTTGTGCCTGCCTGTGGCTAGTTTTTAGTAAGTATTTTAGTGATTGTAAAGTAAAGCCCTTAACGCTAACTTGGCTTAGGCATTGTTTAAAGTTAATAATAATAATAATGCTGGACAATTCATTCACACAGCATTATCTAGCCCCAAGCTAAGCAGAGCTTGTGTTATGTACTAGATAATTAATATACTTTAATACAATACACTGTATAGATAGATATGTTTTTATTATACATAGAAAACATCCAGAACGCCCTGGACAAATGTCTGCAGATCGTACAAACATTTGTCCCGAGGCGGAAATCGAACCCGCAACCTCCTGCGTCGCAGTCGGACCTTCGCCCGCTGCGCCACAGAGGTCGTCAAAGTTAAAAAGCGTATGAGAAGGAGATATTGGAGTAGTTCTCATTATGCTTAGATCACACAGAGGTCTGATTGTTGATTAACTAAAGAAAGCAAATTTTACGAATATTTAAAAACACGTCTACCTACCATCAAGTTTTTTAAACCAAGCGATCAGAGAAGCGAGTCTCTTTGACGTAAGTAACGTGACGTAACCGTGACGTCCTTTTACTCCATACATTTTTGTACAGCGCCTCTATCGTGCGGACAGAGAACTACGTAAATTCCATATAAAAAGATTCCATACAAATCACGGAATTAGAAATTAAAATAATAAATTAATTTCTATTAATTCCCTAATTTCTAATTCCGTGATACAACCGTGACTCACCGGTCTGATAATGTCTCGTGGAGAGATGTAGTTGACGACTAGATTCTCTTATCCAAATCATCAAACATACTAAGCATCATTAGAAAGTTTGGATGGATGTTTGTTACCTTTTCACGCCAAAACTACTGAACGCATAGGGCTGAAATTTTGTATACACATAATTATAATCCTGGAATCAAACATTGGCTACTTTTTATCCCATAAATCAGTTCCCATGGGATTGAAATCACCGTTTAACGTTTCCATAGAAACAACGCGTGCGAAGCCGCGGGCGGCAGCTAGTAATAAATAATGAATTAACACTTTATTGTAAACTAGTTTCTGCCCGCAACTTCGCACGCGTTGTTTCTATGGAAACGTTTTAAAGTTATTTCTATCCCATGTGAACTGATTTATGGGATAAAAAGTAGCCTATGTTTGATTCCAGGGTTAGACTTTCCTGCGTGCAAAATTTCAGCTCGATCCGTTCAGTAGTTTTGGCGTGAAGAGGTAACAAACATCCATCCATCTAAACTTTCGCATTTATAATATTAGTGTGAAGTAAATAAAGTTAATAAAAGTCTTATATCTAAATGACAAATTAACATAGTACAAAAGGCGGCCGTATCGCTGAAAGCGATTTCTCCCAGGCAACCGAGCAATTTTCAAAATTAAATTAAAAGCCCGTGAATTTCCAGGCAACCTTCAAAAATAAATTAAAACCCCGTTATGTTCCCTATCCGCACGGTAGAGGCGCTGTACCAAATTGTATAGAAAAAAGGGACGTTACAATTGTTCAACATTTGCCTCTCCTGGCACAAAATCTATATTTACCTACCTAGAAAATTAAAATGAGTTGATTACCTGTGAGTGCTTGCCGTAGAAGACGTCTTGTACAAGCTGTCCCGGCTGTAGGAGAACGTGCTGTCCCGACTCGGCTTGGGCGGTTCCTGGTGTCTTCTGGACCCGTCTGATTGGTGGCTTCTTCTGGAGGACAGGTCCACTGACTGCTGGGTTTTTGGCCTTGGAACAAGGTGGAAAGTGAAGTAAGTTATAATAATGTCCTGCGCACATCTCACGCAGGCTGGGTAGCAGTAGAATATCGGTCAAAATAATTTTCTGCAAAATTACATTGATTAGACTTCACATCAAATTTTCCAGGATAAAAAGAACTGTATGGAAAAAAGAGACGTCAAGTTTGGATGTATGAATGTTTTGATGGATATTTGTTAGTTCTTAACGCCAGAACTACTGAACGGATCGAGCTGAAATTTTGCATACAGGTAATTCTAATCCTGGAATCAAACATAGGCGTGGGAACTGATTTATATCACACTAATATTATAAATGCGAAAGTTTGGATGGATGGATGTTTGTTACCACTTCACGCCAAAACTACTGAACGGATCGGGCTGAAATTTTGCATACAGGTAATTCTAATCCTGAAATCAAACATAGGCTACTTTTTATCCCATATATCAGTTCTCATGGGATAGAAAACGTTTCCATAGAAACAACGCGTGCGAAGCCGCGGGCAGAAACTTTTATATATATCAGTGCCCACGAGATATTTGTATTTTATTATTCCATCGTAGGTACACTCGCTGTTACAGTTGATGTCGTTACATTCTATATAAATAACAATAACACACATAGAAACTTCGTCGATAGAAAACGTCGATTTAAACAACTTGTAGTCTAGTTTTACATACACTAGCCTACAAAAGTAAATAATTTCTAATTAATGTATCTATTGAGTTATTTCAAAAGTCGTAAAACAAAAGTTGTTGCCGATGATGCTAGGAACCCGGTCACCAAAGGTTGCTGGTGCTTTAAAATTCACCCTGTATAACAGCGAAACTTTGGTTAAGTTTTTATTCTCTACCTTCTGTCCACTCTCTGCTGCATGTGCTGGAGCGAGGCGCTGCGAGGCTTGTGTCCAGGTCTCGGAGTAGGGGCTGACTTGTAGCTAGCTTCACTCCCCGGCTTGGAGACGACTTCATTCGGGATATTTGGAAACGGGGTGGAGGAGGCCAGAGGGGTTTCTTCGAATTCTGATACCTGACGCAATGTAGAGAATATTAGACTTACTTAACACACTATCACACTAATATTATAAATACGAGAGTTTGGATGGATGGATGGATAGATGGATGAATGGAGGGATGGATGTTTGTTACCTCTTCACGCCAAACTACTGAACGGATCAGGCTGAAATTTTGCATACAGGTAAGTCGAACCCTGGAATAAAACATAGGCGACTTTTTATCCCATAAATCAGTTCCCATGTAATGGAAATAACCTCAAAACGTTTCCATAGAAACAACGCGTGAGAAGCCGCGGGTAGAAGCTAGTTAATTATAAAGGCGAAAGTCTGTATGTAATTTTTGTAATCCTTCACGCTCAGACAGCTGAACGGATGTGGATAGAATTTGGTATCAGAATGGCTTTGAGACCTCCTCGATTACCACATAGGATACTTTTTATCCAGGCAGTATTCCTGTGGGATGATCAAACAGCAGTGTGGTGCAGGCTTAGAATTTACACCACTCCAACTCTTCCCGCGGGTGTCGTAAGAGGCGACTAAGGGATATCCACCGGGGGCGGGCAGCAGCGCCCCCTGCAGAACAATTCTACCACCGAACTGCGATCCCCAACCCGCATGCCCAGCGTGGAGATTATGGGCCATAATACCCCCCATAAAAATAAGGCGCTTATCAGGGGAGGCCTGCGTCCAGCAGTGGACCAATATAGGTTATTGAGGTGAGGTGAGGTGGATCTAACTCATTCACCGCGGGGCGCAGCTAGATCGGCATAGACGTCCAAACTGAGTCAAGATAGTCTAAGTAGGTTATTCCAGGTTCCACGAGAGCAAAGCCGCAGGGCAACGGCAAAGTTACTTAAAAATAACTCTTTGACAAGTCAACCGCGGCCGCATTTAATGCTTGTCTATTCAGAATCATCGAACTGACCTTTTCAATTTCTTTCAAGCCGTTGATTTCAACCTTGTCGGAACCTTTTTAAAAATAACCGTTTTGCATGATTTTATTTTACTATTATTTATTTAGTATGGTCATTTATGATGGTCATCTTTTTGAGAAATCAGCAAAACTGTTTTACGTCATCAGCGCCACTATTAATTACCAATAAAATATAGTAGGGGTGGATAGTGGCGCCACTACATATTTAATTTTATAATTGCGTTATACAAAGAAATTATCAAGAAATCGGACCGCTCGTAGACGATACCTATCACAAGCTTCTATTTAATGTATCTGTAATAGTTTTGTTTTGTGTTATTCAATCAAAAACCTTGTTTGGAGAGCTTGGTGGCCACCAATAGGAACTAAACTCTTGAAACAAGTATCTGCCTAAATAATACAGTAAAAACTATTAAAGATACATTTAAAAAAAGCTTATGATAGATATCGTCTACGCGCGGCCCGATTTTTTGATAATTCCTTTGTATAACGTAATTATAAAATTAAATATGTAGTGGCGCCACTATCCACCCTACTATTCGCCTTAAACAGCAACAGGCTGCCGATTCCGTGCATCGAGATAACGTACGTCGAGATGCCGTAGTTTACCCTGCAGTTAGCTCAATTGTAAATACTAGTGTAATTTTCTTTGTGAATAAGGGCTTCAACATAAAACCGAGACAGTTCCAACTACAGCTGTTTGCCCTGGCTCTGTACACTTAATCTATGAACGGTAAGTATATTATTGTAAACAGGCCTCCCGCGACACAGGCTTGTCTCGTGCGGGGACCACCAGCAACTGTATGGTCTAAATAAGTTTTCTGGCAAATAAAATATTTTATCTTATAACTTTAGCTAGTCCACAGTTCCACGCTCGCTTGGCTCTCGACTTTCTCGGAGATGCGTCTCGCGCGGTGGTTGGAGATAAAAGATACCTGAGATAGACAGTAGTACAGATAGATAGAAGATACCTGAGATAGACAGACGTTCAACTCTGACACGTTCCTTACCTGAGACAGATAGCTCGTCGACACTCGCTTGGCTCTGGGCTCTCTTTGCGACGTGCAGGTTGGTTGTAAACAACACAAGACACGATAAAACTTTTAAGACCATCATGGTTATTAACACTAAAATAATTTACAACGGGATATTTACCATGATTCGAGTTTTGAGTTTTCCAATATTTCGGCACAGTTACATGCGCCATGATCACGGAATAACTGACGGCACTGCGGGTGAGTTGTTATTGGCAGATATATCTATCTACCCTCATTTTTTTTGTCTTTTTGCTACTAACGTTACTACTACCACCGGCTTCATTCTCGAACGCAACTCGATCACGACACACAACACTGACGGTATCAGAACGCGGCCCGGTTGGTACATCACTTCTTCGGTTTTTGCACATTCTCACAACAGGATTCCAGGTTCCGGATAATTGGAAACCTTCTTCTCGGTTGACCGTCAGTTATTCGGAGTGCCGTCAGTTATTCCGTGATCATGGCGCATGTAACTGTGCCGAAATATTGGAAAACTCAAAACTCAAATCATGGTAAATATCCCGTTGTAAATGATTTTAACACCAGACACGTTCCTCACCTGAGACAGATCTAGCGAGAGTTCGTCGACACTCGCTTGGCTCTCGGCTTTCTCGGAGATGCGTCTCGCGCGGTGGTTGGAGATCGTCGGGGAGTCGGAGGTCTGGCGGCGGTAGCCGGGGAGAGAGTTGGCTCTGTTTGTGTCCGGTCTGAAATTTCTTATGATTACTGTTTAATACTAAACAGTCTGCAGATAAATAAATAAATAATGCTGGACAATTCACACACAGCATTATCTAGCCCCAAGCTAAGCAGAGCTTGTGTTATGGGTACTAGATAACTGATATACTTAATACAATACACTAAATAGATAGATATTTTTTTATTATACATAGAAAACATCCAGAACGCCCTGGACAAATGTCTGTAGATCGTACAAACATTTGTCCCGAGGCGGGAATCGAACCCGCAACCTCCTGCGTCGCAGGCAGACCTTCGCCCGCTGCGCCACAGAGGTCGTCGATGATCGAGATCAATTGATGTTGCAATGATGTATTCGTGGGTTTATTCATTTTCTTTTGTTTATATTCGTATTCAAAATTCGGCCAGTGATCGGCAGAAATAATAATAATAAATAAAAAATAATGCTTGACAATCTACGCAAACGACAATCGAGCTCCAAGCTAAGCAGAGCTTGTGTAATGGTGGCGCCTCACATGGGCTTATGACTTGGTTCCAACGCTGGCTACAAATAGAATGGCCAATAATTGCAACCAAGATTGCGGCCTCATATGGGCTCCAATATAATTGGGCAAACACTCATGCCAAGAACATTGGAAGGCTGGACGTTCGAGCAGGTATCATTTATTCATCAAATTTATTGCTAGCAAGTCATGTCGTAGAGCGCGTACTGATGCAACCAATGTGTGGATCGAGAACTGACGTTGGACCCAAGCTGCCCCCCCGCCTACACACTTCACTCCCCTCGCCTTTGAACTTGTACAAAAAACCGACACAAGTCGGGTTGACATTGGCTATTGGACGCAATGTTCCGCTTTTATCCAATAATGTTCCAAGATCGATCCTCACATTGGTGTGTTGGATCCAACAGTATAACTTGGAGCCAACATAGCCCATGTGAGGCGCCGGCATAAGGTATTATGGCTATCTACTAGATGACTGATATACCTACCTACATTAATACAAAGAAGGATAATAATATGAGTAAGTTGGTAAGTAGGTATACTTACTAAACGTAGTAAGTATACCTACTTACCAACTTACTAAAAATATAAATAGTAACATTAGTAACGACTATGACAGATAGAGTCTGGGGCTGTTATATCTAAAATCTTTTTCCCCCGAAACAACGCGTGTGAAAACGCGGACATAGGCTAATCAAATCACACTAATATTATAAATGCGAAAGTTTGGATGGATGTATATTATATATGGATGGATGTTTGTTACCTCTTCACACCAAAACTACTATACAGATTGAGCTAAAATTGCAACGGTGTAGCTCTAAGCCTGGAATCAAACATAGGCTGCTTTTTATCCCATAAATCCGTTCCCGTGGGATATAAATTACCTTTGAACGTTTCCATAGAAACAACGCGTGAGAAGCTAGTTCTGCCCGCGGCTTCGCACGCGTTTACAATAAATTATAAATACCCTCTAAATTATTTAACGAGGTTAGGTACCTACACTGACCTCTTTAAGATCTGTTTCCCTGTGACCATGAGATCCAGACTAGGACGCGGTGGCGCTCTCTTCGGGGTAGAGTGAGAGGACCCAGGAGGTGTCGGCAGCGGACTCTTTGTCTCCTTCTTCAAGCTGTTCTTGCGAGGGAGCGAGACGGAGCTACGTCTGGATGACGGGCGGCTTCGTTGGGAATCATCGTCTTCGGGTGATTTTTGCATGATAACACTGCAAAATAGTACCATGCATGTATGTACAAATACAAACCCATGGATATGGTCAGAAAATTAATACGGACTGACTTAGTCATTGTTAGACTCAAAGTCTCTGATTAAATGAGAATAAAAAAATGCGTGGTTCCCAGTCCGCACGAAAGAGGCGCTGTACCAAATTCTATGGAAAAACGACACGTCACTATCACGTTTCGTTAGGTAGGTACTAACGTCAAATAAACTAACCCTCTAAGCTCTGGTTAGTTGGGGGTCGAAAAACCGCCAAAATCGCCTCCCGTAATTTATGGATGCCCCTTACAATAATTATATCTCTCTCTTTGTACGCTCTTTGCTTCTACTTAGTTTACCACAGAGATACTAGAAGCCAAAATTAAAAAAAAGTTATAAGTAAATACGTTCTACAAACGTAAACGTAACGTTCGAATTCAGACACTTCGTAATCGTTACGGTTACGTCTCTTCTGGTCTTAACGTTAAGCTAGGGCTTCGATATCGATAGACAGCTCCGAAGACAGCGTCATCTGTTATCGAGTAGCAGTAGTAGGTAAGAAAAGTTTAATAATAAATAAATAAAGCTGTCCCAAAAAGGTTTTACAGGTAAATATTGCCAGGTATATTCTAAAAATAGGAAAAATCGCGAAAACGTGTCGTGTTTTTTGTAAAGGATTTTTGCACTGGATGCACAGGGATGTCTTGTCTTAATAATCTATAATAAGTACTTATTCATTATGAATGTAAGTGGGTTAACTACGAACCTATATTGTGTTTTTTAAGAACACCAACTCACCCTGATGAAGTCCCTCGTTAAGGGATGAAACGTTGGTGTTCTTCCAACACAAAATAGGTTCGTAGTTAACCCGCTTACATTCATAATGAATTCGTAAAACTACGGAAGTTTTTATAGTAAAATAAGTACTTATCATTGGTTTCGTAATTTTCAAGAATAACACGTCCCATTTGTTTTGCTTACCTACATAACACAGGTAAAATTAAAATTAAATTAAATTACAGTATAAGAAATTATATTGATTTATATCATACAATTTTAAAACATAAATTTAAAATTCCTTTTGTCAGGTCGCACCTAGGTACCTACAATACCTACTTTCGATCAGGGGGAGGATGATTTCTAATAAAATAATTTGTTAAACACTGACACGGAAATAAGGTGATGTTTTTGATTTATGTTGCTTCGGTACGTGTAGACTAACGTAAAGAAGCAACGAAGAAACCTAAAGACCAAAGAATTTGCTCCAACTCGAAAAATACAAAACAGGATTTTTCGAGTTGGAGCAAATTCGTTCGTCTAAGAACAATTTGTAGAGTCCTGTCGTGGCTACTTGAGTTAAGTTGTATTCTAGTTGATTAAACAAATAGGTACAGGGAATATAATAATGTTATTTTTTAGTAGTTAGGTACGGAACGTAGGCTACTAAATCTTATGTCCCAGGTGAATTAACATGTAACTCGATACTTCCCACGCTGCCCAGCGCGGCGCCCCGCCGCCGCCGTCGCCGCCCTGCGAGGGCTCTAGCATCACAAATTACCCACCCTTGCACGTCTAAAAATTTCGAGTTATTCTCAATACTCAATATATTATCTTGCTGTTATTTGTTATTAAGGCGCTACCCCGACCCAAATCAGCGCCACCGCCTATTTTATCTTATTATTTTGTTAAACGAAGGAATTTTCAAAAATTGATTGGCCAGTTTGTAATACCTATCATAAGCTTTTTTTAATACCTCTATAAATGTTTTAGTTTGTATAGTGTAGGCAGAAATGCAAAGTTGCCCTTTATTCCCACCATGGTGGCCAAAAAGAGCATCTCGCATCTCTGTTTAAACTTTTAAAGTATACAAAATAAAACTATTACAGAGGCTTTAAGGTGATAAGATTCACAAACTGGCCAATCAATTTTTGAAAACTCCTTAGTTTAACAGAATACTAAGATAAAATAGGTGGTGGCGCTGATTTGGGTCGGTGTAGCGCATTAATGGATTTTTGTTAGGTTTTAGTTCGAACCAGGGTGCCATGTTAATTCACCTAGATTAAAGGAGGTTATGGGTACCTTTTTTTTTCGCCTCTAGCCTGAGGAGGGCTAGAGGGTATGTTGGGCTCTACTAACAAGAGTGTTAGTAGTCAGTGACATACCAACTAAAAACCCATTGATACTCCCTCTCTCACCTTAGTGCCAGAGCGTCGTCAAACCACTCGTAACCGGACGATTCGTTTGACGGCGCACTGGCACTTGACAGGGTTGCGGGTTCCCGGTCGGATTCGACCGCTTCCCTGTCGGTGATCATCCGTCTTGGACGGATCCTTCTGGTAGTCCCTTGAAAGGGCGAGGCATGTTCCGGAGTATTTCGGACGTCCCCCTCCGTTGGAGACCTGTGCAATGCTGGGGTGGTTCTCCTCGTACCATCACCCAGCTGGTCTCTATCGAGCGCAAGAAGGCGATGGAATTGCCGTCGCCTTCTTCCGGTCCTCCGCCGGCGGAGCGGCTCAGCTTGAGGGTTTTCCTCCCTGATTCGCTCCGCTGCTTCCTTCTGAGAGACGACATCTTCGCAGAAGGAAACCACGGCTTCCCAGGCCCTCTCGCTGTTAAGCATGGCATTCACCAGGCTCGGCAGCGAGAGGTCCTGACCAACTACTCTTTCCAGCGCCTGACGCTGCGATGACCAAGCACTACAGTCCTCAAGGGTATGTTGTGCTGTATCCTCGGGGGAGGTTATGGGTACCTAGTTACTATAATTTATGGCTTTCTTACCAATATTCACGTTTTTCCGATAATTTTGCACATGTCTGTCGAAGCTCGGCGGCACACTGCCGCTCGCTTATTTGATCCTGTGTCTCGCATGGATGGACGCAAACGCGGGCGGGGTATGAGCGGAGCGACGAGCGGAGCGACGAGCGGAGCGGAGAGATTAGAACAAGATAATGCAATATTAAATGTTGGCAAAAATGTAGTTGCGTTCTTTGATCTTTTTATTTTTTCCCTATATTCATTTATATAGTCAGTTCCATGGGAGTTGGGGAGGACCATTGTGCGGGACGCTGCATGCGTCGACACACTTGCGCCTTCCCATCTTCCGAGGACGTCCGTGAGGGCGGGTGCGGCGGCAGATTTGGCCGAGGATCTCAAGAGGCGCAAATATGCAGGTCTCGACAGAGCCTACACATTTGCTCCCCTTGGAGTCGAGACCCTAGGTCCGTGGGGTACCGAGGCTCTTCGAGATCTAAAGTAAGACAAAACTAAGTGTTATTGTTAATTCATTCAAATATCTTACGACCTACGACGGATTTTTTTTTATTATTCTAGGAAAAGCGTGCTAGAGATTACTTCGAATCCATTATTTCCTTTCTTAGCAATGAGCCAAATAAAGAGTATCCAATTAGAAGTAGCCTATTTTGGCTCCCCCTCGTCTCGCCATCTTGTCGCTCCGCTACTCGCTCCGCTTGTAGCTAAATCGCGGCTTTAATGAAGGGGTGGTGGGTGTGCACCCGCACGTAAACCACCCCATACAAACTATGGAGTCGCCACACGCTGGAATCTATCTTATTTATTAATGGACTCCCAACAGAAAAATCACATCACACACAGAATAACAAAATAAAGTAGTCATAAGTCTAGTGTTTTTCTAAATAAAAAGTGCCACAGCTTGAGCAAATGTGGTTCGAATAAACAATACAAATATTACAATACAACGACATGGGTGAAAATAATAGGAATGGGGTGGTAAAAATATTAAAGTTACATGATAAAAATATAGATTAAAGTTACTAATAGCTTAAAGTTACACGAAATTACCCTGAGTGTGGACTTACGCACTATAATAACAAAAACCTCAAGAGGCGCAAATATGCAGGTCTTGACAGAGCCATTTGAGTACTTGGAGTCAAGACCCCAAGGTCCGTGGGCTAAGGGATATCCACCGGGGGCGGGCAGCAGCGCCCCCTGCAGGACAATTCGGGCGTGAGGGATACGAAGCGTGGGGATTACAGGCATCACCCCCCATGAGATAAAAGTCAATAAGGTGCTTATCGCCGTTGGAAGGACGATATAATATTGGTAGCAGGAAAAGAGTGGATAAGAGCGGCTCAAAATAGAGCAAACTGGCAAGAGATGGAGGAGGCCTTTATCCAGAAATGGATAAACCCTGCAAAAATTTAATGCATAACTCTATATTTAGCATCTAATAAACCTATTCATTATTAGTTATTAAATATAATAATTTGTAAATTAATCATAAGAATGAATACATTAAAGGTACAAAATTATTTATAAACTTAATTGTAAATTGTATTTTAGGGAATAAAGGCTATTTTTATTTATTTATTTTTAAGGCGCTAATCAGGGGGAGGCCTATGTCCAGCAGTGGAGCACTACAGGCTGTTGTTGAGGAAGCTGCGTCTACAGCTAGTACATAGGTACATTAAAAACCTACAGCCGAATTGAGAACCTTTTTTTTTACGCCGGTTAAAAGTAAGCGACTCCATACCTTTTGTCTATGGCTACACCAGAGAATATTTAATAATACTACCGCTCCGCTCCATTACTTTCTGGCTAGTCAATCCTACGGCGGCAGGTGGGTTTATTTTTAGTTATTGACCTAATTTATTTTGTCCCTGGTACAATAAAATATGAACAACAATGTCTTTCATAATTAATTTTTATAATTATTAATGTCAGTTGATCTATCTGTAGACTGTTTGCAACAGTCGGCAGTTAGCTCAATTGTTTCAATTGTAAATACTAGTATAATTTTCTTTGTGAATAAATTTAGCTTTCATAAATAAATCTTAATAGTCACGTGTCACGTTGTTTGCGATGGACTCCTAAACTACTTAACCGATTTTAAATTAAATTTGCACACCGTGTGCAGTTTGATCCAACTTGAAAGATAGGATAGCTTATTCAGGGAAGGTTTAAAAGTTGAGAGCGGTACGAAGTTATAATGCTGGACAATTCGTACAACATACAGCCCCAAGCTAGGTAGACCTTGTGTTATTGATGATATGATAATTGATTCATTACGTTATAATGATAGATGTTTATTTTAAGAAATCAAATAATATCGCATAAATTTTCGACTTCGACGGGACTTAATTACCCAGAGTATGAGGGGTTACACACTATAATAACAAAAACCTTAGATATTTTATTATACTTACTTACATAGGAAATATCAAAACTAAAAGAAAATAGAAGAACTAATCTGCAGATCGTATAAACATTTGTTCCGATGCGGGAATCGACCCGCCAAACCTTCGCCTGCTGCGCCACAAAGGTCGTCTTGGTGCTTTATTGCACATCATCATCATCAGCCTATATTAGTCCACTGCTGGACATAGGCCTCCCCTAATGAGCGCCATAGCGCCCTGTCTTCAGCTTGCCGCATCCAGCATCTGCCTGCAGTCTTTCGCAGATCGTCATCCCACCTAGCCGGAGGGCGTCCTACACTACGTTTGCCGAGTCGTGGTCTCCACTCAAGAACTCGTTTACCCCAGCGGTTGTCGGTTCTTCGCGAGATTGCACAGCACACCAATAAAATTTATAAGCAAATTAGAAATTTATTTTGACCAGCTGTGTTCGCGGACCGCGCGACATGTTTTGTTAATTTCTAACACATTATTTTAATAAGATAAAATAAAAAAAACAGTTCACTTAATCTTTCAGCTGGCCATTATTTACTGTTTAGTAAGTAAGTTGTAATTTTGAGTTATTCCCGAAAACCCAAATAATTCGTAAAACTAGCACTACCTAGTGAACAACCACATTTTAAGGCAGAGGGACTATCTTCTCCACTCTGGAAGTACTTTGTGGGGAGGGTGATCAATGAAGGAAAATACTTCCCGCATTGATTATCCTCAGCTCAGCTGGTTTCTCTTTCATATTTCTCTTATATTTCTCTTGTCTGATTGTTGTTTTATTTTTTATTTTTTCTCGTCTTTGTATGTTGTTGTATCTCGTAAATCTATGGACTACATTGTCTGAAATAAAATCATTTTATTTTATTTTTATTTTTCGTTTTGGATTTGCGTATACTCACTTAAGGTACCTACAGCTGACCAAGATATTTTGAACATTTGAAAGCATCTTTAAAATGCAAATCAGCCAATTTCAAGTTCACATTTCAATATCTTGGCCATTAGATAATTCTAAGTTTACCACTTTCGACTCGAAAGCTGGTCGACCGGAATTTAAGAGAAATTATGACAATTTTTTTTAAACTTGCTTCTTTCGGTCCTATCTGTGCCGATGAGTTTAAATTCCGTCACATTAAAAGCCTATTTAGTCCACAGCTGGCCTTAGGTCTCCAGTAAGGAGCACTTTAGCGCCCCGTCTTAAGCTTACTAAAGGTACAACATACTTACGACCTCTGTGGCGCAGCAGCGAAGGCCTGCCTGAGACGCAGGAGGTTCGATTCCCACCTCAGGACAAAATGTTAGTACGATCTACAGATATGCTATTATGACATAAAAGACTTTTTTGAAGACAAACTATTAGGATAGAATCCCTACATTTTCTTTTTAACAACGGAAGAGCTTCGAAGTGTTCTTAATAATATAATAGGTTATATATTGATTAATTATAAGATGTTAAGTATAACCTAGTCACACAAATTTATAAAAAGTAAACTATTTTGTTAAAAAGTGTTATTGTACCTACCTAAGTAAACTTATATTATTCTAAACTACACAAATGTTATTTATTGTTCATAAAAGATCTCTTAATTTTGTATAAAATGCAAAATACTTAATTTAGTCCTTAACTTAAGTCCTAGATTAAGATATATTGCCATACCCTACCTGACAGGGTACATTAATTACTGTATGTAATATTTTTGTTTCGCAATAAAAATACTGAATACTGAAATATTTGATCTGGGTGTTTTCTATGTATTTCAATTAAACAAAGAAAACATCTTGTAATAAGTTTATCAGTAAGTTATCTTATTATCATACTCAAGTTCTGGATAATGATCGAGCCAACCGTCGTGGGACGCTTCCGACTGGTATTGATATGGATCAGTTGAGCTACCTGTAACTTTGTTGGTAAAAGTCTGAAGGCGAATAGTAGGGGTGATAGTGGCGCCACCACATATTTAATTTGATCATTAAGTTATACAAAGGAATTATCAAAAAATCGGACCGCTGGTAGACGATACCTATCACAAGCTTTTATTTAATGTATCTGTAATAGTTTTGTTTTGTGTTATTCAATCAAAAACCTTGTTTGGAGAGCTTGGTGGCCACCAATAGGAACTAAACTCTTGAAACAAGTATCTGCCTAAATAATACAGTACAAAACTATTAAAGATACATTTAAAAAAAGCTTATGATAGATATTGTCTACGCGCGGTCCGATTTTTTGATAATTCCTTTGTATAACGTAATTATAAAATTAAATATGTAGTGGCGCCACCATCACCCCTACTATTCGCCTTAATTGTAAATACTAGTTCTAATTTGTTTCTATTAATTGTAATAAATTGTTAATAAGGTTATGATAGTTCTGCTTAGCTTGGAGCTAGATGATGTTGTGTGGTCCAGCATTATTTATTTGTTTGTTTTAGTTGATCACAGACTATTCATGTCAGACTGATACGGGTGTTTTCTCGTGGTCCCATTATTTTGTCCCATTAATGGGACCACAAGAGATAGTTATTGCGTTATTGCTCGTGGTCCCATTGCTTTTAGGTGTTTTAAACTTTCCATCCTGTATTGATACGCCTAAATATTTCTACAACGCCTATATTTTTCTACGGCGTGCACTTAAGAATGGTTTATCTCTATGAGGTTATTGATTAGCTATGTATGTAGAAACATAAATAAAGACTTAGTAATTATTAGGTACTCAATAAGTTGTTGTTATACCAACAACAGATTTTAAAACTTAAATTAAATGTTGGATTTCTAGATTTTTGTCTAATAATCCCCTTCAGCCAAAATAATTTAAGTGGTAGAGGGGATTTTTAGATTATGTTTGTCTAATAATCCCCTTACGCCAATAAAATGAGATGCTAAGGGGATTGTCCCAGGGGATTTTTAGACCAAGCCGCCTATTTATTTTATTAATTCTCCTTAAAGGTAAATCCCGTTTTTTCGAGCGTGACTAGCGAGTCACGCTCGAAAAAACGGGATTTAGCTATTTTCTAGGATCGACAAGTAATTTAGATATCTAGCGAGCTTTGCTAAATCTTTGCTAAAAGAAACTTTGAATCAGTTGTAGTTTTGGATTCTATCGACATATGTAAAAAAAATCCTTTGATTCTTAAGAAATAGATATAAGTGTAAATACGATTAAATTTCAATTTGACGTATTTTGCGAAACATGGGTTATAAAGATGACAATTAAAATATAGAATGGGCACAGCCATAATCAGCTTGACAGCAAATTCACATATTTCGTATTATTAATCTAGATTAGAAAAAAATACTAAATACAATGTCAATAATTACCAAAATTTTTATAATTGTCTTATACTTTAATTTGTCCATTAAATATTCATTTACATTGTACTTAAGTACTTTTTAAATAATATTAGTTGTGCATCTAACTTATAAACTGTAAATACTACTTCTGATAAGAGCGGTGTCCTCTAACACAAGAAAATTTTGCTTAAAGGAGGACTGCAATATGTTTAATTTTTATAAGTTATCGAAATAAAATTTGATTTTATTTTAATTTTTTAATTTTTATATTTTATTAAGCCCTCTCAATCAGCAACTGTCTTAATTTTAGTTAAAAAATATTATAAGGGTATACGATACGGGTTGTAATTGTTTTATTCTATTATTGTAATTTTCTATGTGCCTAATAAATTCGTTTTATATTTGCTGAAACAATCCTACTTTATATTTTAAAGCCTAAAGTTTGTGAAATGTGAAATTTTTGTTACTTAGGATCTCCAAAACTACTGAACAGATCAAGATGAAATTTGGCATACACTTAGAACGTAGCCTAACATAACAATAGGCTACTTATTATACCGAAAATAAGCGTGCGAAGCCGCGGGCAGAAGTTAGTCAACGAATAAATTATTGATTCGTAGATTGTTTTACGCACGGAATTAAAGTAAGGGGAAATGGTAAGTGGGCGTGGCACGCGTGCTACAAGTACGCGCTGGTATGCTTACTCGACCCCATTCGGGTTCTAACATCGCGTGGAGTAGCTAGTCTCGCAACCAATTCATTTTTTCCGTAATCATGCCGTATTGTTCGATTTTAGAGTGTAAAAATTATAGTAGGAGAAAAAATCTTCAAAATGGAGGTGTCTCGTACCATCGGGGAGAACGGTTTTTATTGTTTTGTAATAAAATCTTATTTTATTTCAATTTGTCAATAATTTAATAGAAGGGTTAGTCAAAATCAACCTTATGCAATTAAGATAAAGTTGATTTTGGATTGATTCTATTCTTCGCTACTCAATTAGTGATGTAGTCAAGTCGGATGTTGATTTTGTCGATTGATATCGATCGATACAAGAAATTCAATTTTAATTTCTAATTTTAATGTTAATGTTAAATAAGTGATTAGTATTATTATGTAAATTAATTATTTATTTAGTATTTAGATTACAAGTCACTAAATTGACATCATTAGGTCCTCTAACCTTTATCTTAAATATTTGTAGGTTTCCCAAAGATACAAACGTCAAAGAGAAATGGATAGATGCAACGGGTAGAGTTAATTGGATGCCAACCAAATCAAGCACGATATGCTCTGAACACTTTTTGGAAGTCGATTTCAAAATATCAAATAAAAGATATAGATATACAATTACGAAACATACAGCGCTTGTATCACTGAAAATCGTTAAGTTTAAATATATAAATGTTCACATACACCATTTACTGAAATTAAACATAAAACTTTCCAAACACCAGTTTCCTAATAAATACGTTTTATTTCAGGGGCATAAACAACATACATTTATTTTTACCTGCCTGTCTGTGTCTATTTATAAATGGTTTAAAATATACAGCTCTTTGTGTGCCAAGTAAGTAAATAAACTACCAACAAATTAAATTTTTTGCGAATTGAACAAAAAATCGGGTATCTATCGATATCGATAATGTACTTCAATGTGCTACCTGGTGCAGCTCTAATCGAGTAGCAGTCGATGGTCGACCTATCACGCGAATGTCAATCTTAAGTCTGAGGAAATTAAGTTTATAATTGCGACCACTGAAAATACCGCCATCTATGGTCAAGTAGCGGAATTAACTTGTCAATCGAATGTTTGGTTACTATAGTCCGTAAATACGTTCTGATGCTAAAGTAAAATAAATCTTATCTGTAGAAGTCAAGGTTTATTTCCAAATCAGTGACGTTGGCTAGTTTTGACTAAACTTAAACTACCAATCAAACGAATTGTTTCTTTGTAATGCATTATATGATTACTGGTTTATTTGTGTGAGTTTGGCGACACCGGTGCCCTTAGTAATTTTGTTGCATTGTCCTTCCACTCTAACTTCCATTTCCGTGGTTTTACGCGGTTCATTGCAAAATTTGCAAATGGCTTACAATATGTGCAAAACTTCTGATCTGCTATCTAAATTACTTGTGCAACCTAAAAATTTTTTTCGAGGTCTATTTGTCACGCAATGATGCAACCGACCTCGTCACTCATGTTGTCTTTCTAAGTTAATAGTTCCTTCCGGCACATTCCTCTTTAGCTACGTGTGTAGTTATGTAGGTACGGGTAGGAATGACCACACTGTGACCACGACCACGACCACGAAACGTGTTGCGTAAGAGACGAAAAGTGTAGGGTGACTGTGGGTTGAGGATAGAGAAGGACGGGTTATTGGGTTAGAGGTGAGTCCTCAGCACGTGTGCTAACACAATTGTATGTGCACACTTGAACAAAAGATTTTGAAAATCGTGCTGCAACGATCGGGACAAATATTTGTACGATCTGCAGATATTTGTTCAGGGTGTTCTGGTCGTTTTCTATGTATAATAAAAAAATATCTATCTATGTACTCGTATATTATTATGTATATCAGTTATCTAGTACCCATAACACAAGCTCTGCTTACCTTGGGGCTTGATAATGCTGTGTGAATTGTCCAGCATTATTTATTTATTTAACGATAGAGGCGAGGCGCGAGGGCCTCGCGAGGTAACTCGTCATGCTATCTGCGTACCGCTCAATCGCGCAGCGCGCCACTGGAGTGAGCGGGATACAAATGGCACAATGCATTGTGCTGTTTGCCGAGAACAGCACAGTGTGCCAAAGGCGTCTCGTTCACTCGCGTCGCTCTCCGCGCGTGCGAGCAGGGCACAGGTAGCACAATCAATCAAGTGTGTTCCCAGCGGTGGCGGCGACGGCGACCGCACAACACAATCGTGCTAGCACAGTGTGCCTACTCTTTGAGCGAATGAGCGCCTCGCACAATCCTCGCCAGGAATTAGTGTGCAACCCAACGCTATATTGGGTTAACAATCAAAGATATCTTTAAGAGGGCGCCTTGCGCGGCATTTTATGAAAAGGATAGGATTACGTGTTCATAGAAGCGGGACAGAGCATACGTTTTTGGAACGGCGTAAGCTCAAAAATGATGTTTTGCTTATGTACAAGAGAACTAGACTTATGAAGAAACTGTAATAACTTATTACAGTTTCTTCATAAGTCTAGTTCTCTTGTAAATTTTTTGGTTCCTTATTACTAATAAGGAACCAAAAAATTCGTACCTACGAATCAAAACATAAATCTTTTCTATAGACCGCAGGGTTCCGAGATCTCGACCGAATTAGGTGCAAAACAGTGCATGGTTGTGTAACTCTTTCACCTATTCCACTAAGTTCAACTGTAAGTTCAACCGTTGAACTAATTGCACCAAAAAATTCCAGTCATGATTTTTTATGGTAATTCTTTCGCAATCGTGTTCTCAATTTTGAGGAAATAAAGAAAAAAATTGAATTTGTACCTAATACCTAATTCGAGTTTCTTACCACGGATTCAGATTCAGATTCTTTATTCACATGTCACAAAATTCATAATTCATACAATAAAGTAATAAAATTCACGTATAACATTATGTAAATGTACCTGCAGTCTTTGAGCGTGTCTGGCCGGGTACCTACGGGCGCCACCGAGTGTCTTGTACTCGTCCAGGTGGTGGCGAGCATACACAGCTGCTAAAGATGACGAGGGCGGGAACAGTCATTATTTTTAGCTTTTGAAGAAAGCACGAGCCGCAGGAAACTCTCACAATCGCTCAAACAGCTCGCACGGGGAATGAGTGCTGTGATCCAGGCCTAGTTTGACAACCAAACCTGCTAGGTTCGCCCTTAAGGACCGATCAGGGTGCATATATCCTAGAGTATACTTCATAGCCTGATAATGATGTCCTCCTAGCCGAAGTTCGACCTCAACGAAGACTAGCCAGGTGAGCAGGTCATAATAGTGCACAAGTGTGTCCGTTCATATCCTACATCCTACTAAAATTATAAAGCCGAAAGTTTGTAAAATCTGAATTTTTGTTATAGTTGTTCTATCTTACGAAGTCCGTTGGGCTATGTATGTGATAGTGAATGCATGTACACATTGTTTTAGTGTGCGTAAGCTCAGAAGCAATCAGTCTCGCCCGAGACGCGGTCCGGGTCACTAGTGCTCATTGTATTCACGTCAGAGTTTGGTAGCGAGTACCGTCAGCATGACAACTACGCGGAAAGTCACTACAACCAGGGCTATACGGACTTCGTGAGATAGAACAACTCTACCAAGGAATTAGGATCTCCAAAAGTATTGAACAGATCAAGATGAAATTTGGCGTACGTATAGAGCAAGGCCTAACTTAGATCATAGGCTACTTGTAATACCGGAAACACGCGTGCAAAGCCGCGGGCAGAAGCAAGTCTATCTATACTAATATTATAAACAGCAAAGATTTGATTGTTTGTTTGTATTGAATAGGCTCCGAAACTACTGGACCGATTTTAAAAATTATTTCACCGTTAGGAAGCTTACTTTTCAGGGAGTGACATAGGGTATATTTTATAATTTTGAATTCCCACGGGAACGAGAACTACGCGGGTGAAACCGCGAGGTGATCGTCTAGTCACACTAATCACGCTAATATTATAAATGCGAAAGTTTGGATGGATAGATGGATGGATGTTTGTTACGTCTTCACACCAAAACTGCTGAACAGATTGAGCTAAAATTTTGCATCGGTGTAGCTCTAAGCCTGGAATCAAACATAGGCAACTTTTTATCCCATAAATCAGTTCCCATGGGATAGAAATTACCTTTAAACGTTTCCGTAGAAACAACGCGTTCGAAGCCGCGACAGAACCTAGTGTGTTTGTTTAAAAGAGTGTCTCGCAGCCTCCGCACGTGTGGTCACCCCGCATCTCCGCATACACAGAGTGAAAGTGGCGACCCGCCGCGCCCTGCGGCCTTGTGAAAGCCGCATCGTAATCGGTCCAGCATTTACCATCTCCGCGAATACATTGATTTAATGTTCTCACAGCATTGCTTGATTGATATTGGGCAAACCGTCGGTCAATTATAATTGACGGTTGTCATGGTTGGGTAAGTATTTTTGATAAACCGCTGTAAGCAGTTGTTGCTATGGAAACGTTTAAAGGTGATTTCTATCCCATGGGAATTTGTATTTGAATGCATGATTGTAAAAACCCCCCTCAGACCACTTTTTTCGAATTCCTTTTTATGATGGAAAAATGATCTCTATATCAAGACGGATCGATTGAGCGTAAAAACACACCTCGGTCATAGTTCTTTCCCGCAGAGTTAAGGGCATCAAAATTTCGATGAGCGTAAAAACACACCTTATCCTGGATAAAGAGGGTTTTTATAATCAACCTTATGGCAACACTAGATAACTAATAGCTTGACTTGGCTGACCGACTTCTTTGTTTTTTTTTGTAACTTTCACCGCTAATTAATAGTTATTACGTCATTTTTGACAGCTGATTGTCACATAATTTGACGTTGATTACTTTTTGGACGGAATCGTTATTTCAAATTTTTTCTTCAAGCAAGACGGTTAGTAAAACAAAGGAGTGTTGAATTTAAGTTGTTTTTTGTTTCTCTGTTTATTAACAATGAGTGCGACTGAAGAGGATTTTATTTTGCCTAACGTGGGTGAGTCTTCTTCGGGTGAACCCCGTACGAAAAAAAGACGCAACAACTCTGCTGATTATTCTCGAAACAAGATAAAGCAAGCACGTATTCATGGAGAGGCTTATGTTACGTCGAAAAACAAAACTGTACAGGCTAAGGGCATTGGACCTCCTTGTAAGTGTGGCAAAAAATGCTATGAAATGATTTCGGACATCGATAAAATAGAAAATCTCACCAAATTATACAATTTGACGACAAAAAACGAACAGGATATCTACCTCCAAGGGTTAATATCCTGTAATGATATAAAACGACGCCGAGTGACGAAAGAAACTCCACTGAGGCAGAAAACGTTTATCTACACCGTTAAAATTGGAAACGAGAAAAAAGAAGTTTGCCACACAGCTTTCCTGGGCTTGTTCGGGGTTACTAAGGACCGTGTTAAGAGGCTCCGCAACTTGCTAGTTTTGGGTGAAATACCAAAAGATAAGAGAGGGAAGTCGAAAACTGTCAATTCCATCTCTGTTGATGAAATTGCTGAAGTGATCTCGCATATATCTAGCTTTCCAGTAAAAGAAAGTCACTACTCTTCGGGGATAGTACAGTATCTTCCTGCTGATTTATCGGTGAAAAAGATGTTCCGACTCTATAAAGAAAAGCGACCAGAAACCATTATCAAATACGAATATTATAACAAAGTATTCAGGGAAAACTTTTCTCTCCGCTTTGGACGACCAGCAGTTGACACGTGCTGCCTGTGCGAGACTTTAGACTTAAAGATCAATTCAAAAACTCTGAATGATGTTGCTAAAAGGGTCGCCTTGGCCGAAAAGCAAGTCCACAAAAAAAGGGCAAAGAAGTTCTATAACAAGCTCCAAGAAGCAAAGAAACGATCTCAAGAAGACGAAACGTTTCTGGGCATCTGCTACGATTACATGCAGAATATATCACTACCTATGATTCCTGTACAAGAAATTTTCTATTTGCGACAACTGAGTGTCTCGATCTTTTGCATTCATAATATGAAAACGGGAAAAAATGTTCTGTTCCTGTACCACGAAGGGCAAGCCAAAAAGGGGCCCAATGAAGTGTGCTCTTTCATTATGACTTACGTCCAAGAGTATGTCGATAAGAAGGTTACTGAATTAATGCTTTTTTCCGATAACTGCGCAGGGCAGAACAAGAACAATACAGCAGTTCGAATGAACATGGCCCTCGTCGACACTGGACGTTTTAAAAAAATACAACAGATTTTTCCTATGCGTGGTCATTCTTTTCTGCCATGTGACAGAGCATTCGGGATTATAAAACGGAGCCTTCGTCGCAAAGACAGGTTGTACAGCTTACATGAACTGGTGGAATTGATTATATCATCGAGTAGGCAGAGTGATTTTTTCACAGTTCACTTGGTAAGCAGAGAGGATGTAATAGAATACAAAAAGTGGTGGGTTCAATATTACAAAAAGACTGCACTGTCACTTGAAACCAAAGACCGACGTGTACCAAGAACAGAGAAGGTAAACTTCAGTATCTCCAAGTTCCATCACCTAAAATTTAGAAAAGTTGGAAGCGACGTACCCGTAACAAGGATGGAATACATTGATGGAATGGTGAAAGATACATTCTTGCTGAAGATGAGGCCACAGATTGTTGTACCACTACCACAAGAACCTGCGTACGGAACAAGGCAGCTCAGCATAAACTCAAAGAAAATGGCAGACCTAAAAAAGTGCGTTGAGTTTGTACCAGAAGAAGAAAAAGTAAAGTTTTGGAACGAAATTTTGGAATGGCCTATATCTGATCATGTTGAAAATGACGAATTGGATTAATTTGTGCATATTTTTAAGTAATAGCTTCGTTGTTTATGTAAACCAAGCAAATTAAACAAAATAAACTTAAAATAAAATTGGACTTTGATTGTAAAAACACACCTCGTAAACAATGACTGTAAAAACCCACGTTATCCAAAATTTTCAAAAAATTATTTAAAAAAAACTAATTATAATTATTGTATAAGAAATTAGCATGTGGTCTCTTTTGTTTTACTTTATTGAAATACTTAGAAAAATTAATTCATTTAGAACATTTTTTTTACACCAGATAGTTTTTATTGATTTCCTGAAACTTTTGCATTTGGTCTGAGGGGGGTTTTTACAATCATGCATTCATTTGTATTTATTTATTCCATCGTAGGTACACTTGTGTTACACTTGATGTCGTTACATTCTATATTTATGTACTACTAGCTGCGCTCCGCGGCTTCGCCCCCGTGGAAATTTATGTTTCCAACTTTCTTAATTTTTTCTTTCATAAGAACCTTCTCCTGACAATAACAAACACAACAAAGAAAGAATTAGCGAAATCGGTCCAGGCGTTTTTACGAGCGAGTTATGCGCTTACCAACACATTTTGCGATTCATTTTTATATTATAGATTTTAATAATTACATCTATAGGTTTTTCGTTATAGGAAACACCATAAGGTAGGTACAAAGGTAAAAAAAACAGACAGACATGACTGAAAATTAAATAAAAATGAAATAAATAAATAATTAATTAATCAAGGGTATGTCCAAGTATGCTAAAAATAATGTACAATATTGTAATAATAATAAACTCAGAAAATAATAATGGTAACAATGTCAGAAATAAAATAATTTAAATTAAATTTACATGTTAATAAAGCTGTTGTATAAGGGCATTGTCAAAATAAGCTAAAATTGATTGATGGGATAAAAAGTAGCCTATGCTTGATTCCAGGATTAGTATCATAATCATATTTATTTATTGCTATCACTGTGTACATTTTTAGGTCTTAGTATCTAAGTAATGTACTTATATGAGACACAATGGTACCCTAGCAGAGCGTGGCAATAGGTACTGAGAGTGGAGGTGGACCGGGTTTCTATAAGAATCTCTGGTTAGGTTTTAGCAGGAAAATATAATTCAATAACTTATGTTTTTAGTGAATATGTACGTTCTTATAAAATATACTACAATAGTATTACCTGTATGCAAAATTTCAGCCCGATCCGTTTAGTAGTTTTGGCGTGAATAGGTAACAAACATCCATCCATCTATACATCCATCCAAACATTCGCATTTTAATATTAGTGTGATGATTATAATTTTGCTCCCCTTGGAGTCGAGACCCTAGGTCTGTGGGGTACCGAGGGTCTTCAAGTTTTTAAGAAAATTTTCTGAGCGTCTGGTCGAAGTGACGCGTGACCCGAGAGCTGGTGAGTATCTGGCACAGCGCATCAGCATTGCCATACAGCGTGGCAATGCAGCCAGCGTAGCGGGGACGCGACGACTGGTATTGATATGGATCAGATGAGCTACCTACCTGTAGATTGTTTGCAACATTCTGCAGTTAGCTCAATTGTTTCAGTGGCTTTTTAATAAAGTTGTAAGTATATTCGCCAGATAATAGTCCAGTCAATAAGTGCTCAAAAAGGGGGTTGGTTGGGAATGTGGAAAGCAGACAGTTTGACTTCGGAACTTTGTTTGTACTGGTTAGAAAAGTCCCCCGGGGATTCCCCAGTGTAGTAGGCACAAAGAAGGTCTCGTTTGTTAGTTTCTGCTTACATCTCGTACCTAAACGATGTGTTATAGGAAATTTTGTATAATGAAAGCTGAGAAAATTGTCTACCACTTTGCTTCTATACAATGTTTACGTAGATATTCCCCATCGTTGTAGGTATATGATGATCGCATACATAACAAAATCGATTATCATAAAACATCGAATCGGTAAAGGACATTATTTGATCGTCAGTCGAACTACCAAAAAGAAAGTAATTTTATGGTAGTTTTGTTGTGAAGAACAAATATAATATACCTACCTATAGTTAATATAATAACCTACAAACTTTCGCCTTTTTAGCTGTGTAGGTAATTAAGTATAATACTTTTGTAATCTGATTCAAATTATCCTTGCGTAAAACAGTTGTTTGGTAGGTACTTACTAGGTACATTATGAAGTCTTTTTACATAATTTTAATCACCTACCCATTCAAATAACTACTTACGTAGGTAATTATTTACATGAATTTTTGGGGTCAGTTTCACTGTTCGCGCTCGCATAATATTGGTTTTGCCTTTGTACGCCATTTTGTTTACATCATAGTTACGTTACAAAATGGCGCCCTGAATAAAGGTGAAATTACATTGTGAGGTCATCTCCATTTCTTGCTCCGTAGGGCGTGAATGTGACGGACAAGTGAGAGTCAGCGTGGAGCTTCAGAACTAACAGAAATGTATCTTTCGTGTTATCTCATCTAAGCTTTAGTAACAGTTAAAATTACAATCAAATAATAGAATCAAATTAGAACTAGACAATTCAAACAAGTGAGCTAACTGCAGACTGTTACAAACAATCTACAGGTAGCTCTACTGATCCATATACCAGTCGTCGCGGTCCCCAAGACGCTGTGTGTTGCTGCTGTAGGCTCCATTCCGTTCGATTCGAGGTACAAATCAAACCAAATCATTTTTTCGCAGGAATGTAGGTACAAAAGCTCTTAATAATAATGGTAACTCCAATACATTCAACTTCAGAATAGATAAGCTATAAATCAATGGTATCCTTAGGGCTTAGAAGATATTTAAACCTCATAATTGTATTAATAACTGTCACTGACTGAGGCTGACAATATTGAAAGAAAGAAAGAAGAAGAAAAATCCATTTATTTTGCCCAAACATACTATACACACACAATAAAAAGGAATAAAAATTACTTAAGGGGCCAAAAACTAGTCCCTGTCTCTCTCAGCATTATGCCGCTACAAGCCACAGCGAGTAGCTAGTAGCTGTGCTGATTGTCAGACAGGGCCTCGTGTGGTGGCACAAATATTGTGAAAATATTAACATAGTGTATATCAAAAAACTATCTGAGCGTCTGGTCGAAGCGACGCGTGACCCGAGAGCTGGTGAATATCTGGCACAGCCACAGAAATCTGAATAACAAGCTGTTATTCAGATTTCTGTGGGCACAGCGTATCAGCATTGCCATACAGCGTGGCAATGCAGCCAGCGTAGCGGGGACGCGACGACTGGTGTTGATATGGATCAGTTGAGCTATCTGTAGACTGTTTGCAACAGTCGGCAGTTAGCTCAATTGTTTCAATTGTAAATACTAGTATAATTTTCTTTGTGAATAAATTTATTTGTCTTTACATAGTGTTAAATACTTACTCCATTCAGATGAACACTTGGATACTTTCAGGGATTTCCAAATAATACAATTAGATCAAGCTTATAACTTTATATTCGTGTGAAAGAACTAGTTTTTAAATAACAACCATGCTTTTAGAATCATTACATGACGCGAGACAGTTTCTCGATCAGTTACAGCTGAGGAATGAATCCTCGTTCTACCCGCACATACAATGCCAGATTGTCAGCAACGGGCGTTTTTCGACTCACCGGCCCGGCACCGGCACGGCACCGGCATGGCCGTGCACAGGCACCGGTGCCGGGGCTTCGTTTTTCCACTGTGCCGGTGTCGATGCCGGCTTACGCTCGGTGAGTGGTACAGTGCTGACACGGACTTCAACACGACGACACGTAAAGTACAACGCGTAGATAGATATAACAATGGTATCGTCAAGCCGTCGACTATACTTGTTATATCTTTTACACCTACGACGCCGATACCGAAGCAGAGACGTCAAATTTTGGATTCATCCATTACTAAAAGTTAGATACCTAGAAGGAACATATTATACCCTATTTGAAAATTCGAAATACGAGTCTCTTACCCTCCGCTCCGCTCTCCTACCCGCCCCGCGCACTCACACACGCACATTGCTACAATTCATATACAGTACACATGCAGTTTTGCCGGGCCGGCACCGAGTGGGAAGCTTGCTACCCCGGCGACGGCGCCGGCACCGGCGGGACTCTACGCCGGGCCGGTGCCGGCGCCGGTAAGTGAAAAAGCGAGCCATACATTTTCATACATTTTTGTTACCCCGGCACCGACACGGCACCGGCGCCGGCGTCGGTGCCGGTGCCGGGCCGGTGAGTCGAAAAACGCCCAACGTCTAAGCGATTCACAAAGCTGGGGTACCAGCATTTTGGCCTGAATATATAAAAATAGTCGAGCGGTAGATAGAAACCCTTAAAACCCACAATGAATTTCAAGCATCGCTAATAATAGGTATGAATATATTGGTGGTATTGGCTCTTATCACTATCATCATCAACCTTTTTGATACTTATGTTCCGGTCAAACGTCTTACGGTCAAGCATCCTCCCGCGCCAGGCTGTCTCCATCCATCTAAAAGGCGAGGAAGTTGAAATTATTTACAAATATAGTCATGCAAAATTATTTAAATAACTCATTGCAGTTTCCTGTAAAACCTCATCAACTCTTCCCGCGGGTTTCTAGAGGCGACTAAGGGATATCCACCGGGGGCGGGCAGCAGCGCCCCCTGCAGAACAATTCTACCACCTAAATGTGTACTTAAGTGATTTATTTCGAATTCAATTTAATTAATTAATTAATTTGTATTGTTTTGTGTTATTAGTAGAATTTTTAATTTATTATCTTAAGAATAACCAATAGTGACAATTTTAAATTAGTATTAATTAGTATCACCTAGATGAATGTCACATGGTTGTGAATAAATAAGTACCCTATCGCATTAGGTGTGCCTGTAATGATAGGTGTACAATATTTATAATAAATAAATACTTAAATAAAATAATATATAACTTACCTAATATGAGATTTTTTAGGAAGGTATTTTTTCACTCGGTCCACATTAAGCTACTTGTTATCCCATAAATCAGTTCCCATGGGATGAAAATAACATTTAAACGTTTCCATAGAAACGACGCGTGCGAAGCCACGCAGAAACTACTTTATAATTTTAGCGTGATGTGAATTCCTCACCACCTCAACAGCCAATATTGGTCCACTGCTGGATGGAGGCCTTCCCCTGATAAGCGCCTTATCTCATGGGGGTAGCGCCCGTAATCCCCATACTGGGCATGCGTGTTGGAGATCCCAGTTCGGTGGTAGATTTGTTCTGCGGGGGCGCTGCTGCCCGCCCCCGGTGGATATCTCTTAGTCGCCTCTTACTACTGTGAGGAAAATTCTCCAGCTAGGCTTACGAATTATTTAATAAATAAAATATCTATTAAAAAACGAAAGTGGCAGAATACGGATATTGTTTGAGCTTTCTCCATTTAAAAATAAATATTTGGCACATTATGTCATGGCTTTGTCATTTCCATACGTTTACTTTAACTGTGACCAATTCTGGGGGAAACAAAATGGCGTCGTTTGTTACGAAAAGACGCTGGACCTAAATAAATAATATATAATGGACAAATGTATGTAGGATCTGCAGATATTTGTTCAGGGTGTTCTGGATGTTTTCTATATATAATAAAAAAAATGTCTATCTATGTACTTAGTGTATTTTATTAGGTATATCAGTTATCTAGTACCTACCCATAACACAAGCTCTCCTTAGCTTGGGGCTAGATAATGCTGTGTGATTGTCCAGCATTATTTATTTATTGACGTCGTGAACGTTAGTGAACGAAAGTCTTCGTTTCAGGTCTGGCCAAAATGGCGTTTTTGTCAGTATGTCCGTACTCCTCTACAGGTCGTATTTTACAACCAATCGGTATGAAACTTTGTGTACAGATTCTATGATTTAATAGAATTTTATTGTCGTCGGGATTTTTTGATTAAAGGCGTACTTCTTCCACAATAAGGCAAAAAGGCGGATTTGGAATATCTCCGCTTTAAGAGATCTGATTTTGATGATTGACATAGACATAGACATAGACATACCATTTACCATTTGATTGTACTTTTAATTGAAAGGTAATAACTTTATACTGTTTTTATAAAAATTTGGTAAAGATCTGATGAGGATTTTCGGCATGACGAGCAGAAAAGCTTCGCAAAATGCAGTAATATGCAAGAGAGCATTTACAGTACAGCGCCACCTATTAGAACATCTTTGTAACACTTCGAGAATTATATGAAATAGCGCGGCCGCATACACCGTCGTCGTCGTCTGTTAAATAATAAAATAACAAAAACTTTGGGCTGATGGATCAACGCCATCTATTGATACTAGGTACAGAATTTCGAGCTTTGCTGAGGAACGTAACTAAGGTACTTTGTATGGACAATTGGTCTAATGGTTGATGTGTTTGTGCAACATTTCGTTCAAAAATTCCGACAACAAACGAATCGCAAGTGAAGTGATCTGTAATACCTACCTACCTTTCCAAGTGCACCTTACCTACCTCACCTACCCTACCCACAAACAAGATTGAATCCGTCCAGGAGAAACAGACGCCTATTCTTGCACGGTGGGCATTATTTCAATGGTAGGTACCTAAGGAAATCATTTCATTAGTTTTGAGCTAGGTATATAATTATACCTACTAAACAATTACCCTTACCTACTCACCTACCACCTAAGGTTGGTAAGTTGCCCAATGCACGCCACACTAGCGTAAACCAATATTTAGGTAGGTACCTACCTACCCATAGGATTTTTCTTACAACGCAACGCGTCCAAAAGTAAGAGGCACCGATAATTACATAGATATTAGGTACCTATAATACTTATGACAAGTTTAGCGCCATTAAAGGAAGGCTGGCGCCTACCTATGCTGGTGCTTATTCTGATAAGAGGGCACTTTTGCTCCGTGATAAGATGCTTTCACATTGGCATGGCGATTTGCAAGGAGTCACCGCCTAAAAACATGGTAGGTACATATACCTAAGTACCTAAATATCCCGTTTTATATAACTTTAGTACTTAATATAATATAAGTTACTAATATAATATGTTGAAAAAAAAGTTAGTGCTTGCGAGGTATAATGTTCGTAGAACTGCTAGAACATCATTGAACTACTAGAACATGTACAGGAACTTTTGAAAAGGTGTTAGTTTTACAAACTTCTCAAAGTATATTTTTCCTGTAAAATAATAGATCCATATCCACAAACGCTACATAGGTAGGTACCTAGGTACATTTCAGATGGGTCGCTATGCAATCTTCGGAAATGGGGGGGGGGGGGGGGGGGGTAAAGTATGAACCCCACAGAAGTTCTCATTATATAGGTACCTACCTAGGTACCAAAATATCCCGTTTTAAATAAAATTACTTTAGTACATTAAGTATTATGTAAATTAGAGGTAATTGTTGAAAAAGTTAGTGTTCGCGACGTCTACTGTTCGTAGAACTACTAGTTTTATTATTTACTAGCTGACCTGGCGACCAAAATTAGCTAAATCTGTCCACCCGTTTTCGAGTTTTAGCGAGACAAACGAACAGCAATTGATTTTTATATATGTATAAGAAGATTAAAGGTACTTCTACAGAATGTTTTTTTGGACGGGGCAGAGACTCGAAGCAACCCTAACCGGTGTAGCTACAGGAAAATGGTCAGGACACTATCAATATTTTTTAGAAAAATAAACCATCCACATTCCCAGATTTAAAAAAAATTATAGTTAGCAAAAAAACGTGCATTTTTCAAGAAAACTTTTTGAGATTGGGGATATAAAAATTATGGATAAGGTACCTAGTCACATACGACCTTTTTTCTGTAGCTCCACGGTTAAGGAAAAATCCACCAGATTTTTTGGACGGGACAGTTTTATTATACCTACTTCTAAAAAACAGCATAGAAAACAGCATTTTAAAATAAAATTTATTTAAAATAAATAAACAATAAATAAATTTTTATTAGTACCTAACTATACTTATAGAAAACACCCAGAACACAACAAATATCAGTTCAAACATTTGTCCCGCGGCGGGAATCGTACCCGCAACCTCCTGCGTCGCAAGCGGATCTTTGCTCGCTGCGCCACTAAAGTCCTCTAAAAATCAGCTAATTAATTTGTTCCTTCCTTTGCAGCCATATATACCTCCACTCCATTACAAGATAACGCGTGCGAAGCCGTGGGTGGAAGTTAGTTTACAATAATAGCTACTTACCGTGTTTTGTGTAATATGTTGAATGATAGTTTACTTACCCATTAGGTACAAGGTACGAGTACAAACTAACACAAAACAAAACAAAGAGAAATCTTTCAAACATGGAACAGGTATCGCCCGCCAATGGCACGCCCATTCGGAATTCAAAATATTAAAACACGTTCGGATATCACTTTCGCACGGAATAGTTTGGTTATGCAAATAATAGTTTTCAGAGAGTAAGAACTTTTTGGACTGCATAATTTTTTTTATTTTTTTATTCGGAATTTATGAAATTATTATGAATTAAAGTATTGTTATTTAAAACTAGCTGCGCCCCGCGGCTTCGCCCCCGTGGAAATTTATGTTTCCAACTTTCTTAATTTTTTCTTTCATAAGAACCTTCTCCTGACAATAACAAACACAACAAAGAAAGAATTAGCGAAATCGGTCCAGCCGTTCACGCGTGATGCCAAGGAAAACGGGTTGTTATTTATATATATATAAATATATATATAAATGATATATAAATATTTATAAAAGAAAAAAATATTTTTTCGCAAAATTACTGAAAAAATACATTTAGAATAATGGTAGAGTCGCTAACAAAAATTCCTCAAAATCTCATTCCCGAACAAAGGCTTTATAAATAGTGGTAGGCATAGAGTAAAAACTCGCTGCAGGTGGTAGGTAAATACACCTGGAAAACACCGGTGCAGTACCTACAGCATAAAAATGTGCATTTAAATAAGGACTTTAACTCATAATATTTAGATGCATTTTAAATTGACGGCTCAGATGACATACACCTCGCGGACCGCTCGTTGAAGCTTCTAATCCATATGCTATTTTGTCACTGTAAAATGTATCTAAAGATAACAAGTTAAAGCCCATGTTTAAATGCACGTTTTTGTGTTGTGTGGCAGTGGTATTGGATTAATTAGCGCAGAGCTAATACTACTAATATTATAAATACGAAAGTTTGTGAAATGTGAAATTTTTGTTACCTAGGATCTCCAAAACTACTTAACAGATCAAGATGAAATTTGGCATATACTTAGAACGTAGCCTAACTTAAACAATAGGCTACTTACTATACCGAAAATACGCGTGCAAAGACACGGGTAGATGCTAGTAGCTCAATATCATATACATTATTATTGTATCTATCTTTGACAATAATATTTTTTTTTGTTTTTCTATAATGTACCTATGAGGATTTGCTAATTTTAATATTAACTTTATTAAGACTAGCATATAAGGTACTCTAGAAGGTAAGGTAGGGTACTCTATTGCATTGGGTGTGCCTCTTGGGATAGATGTACATGTTTAAACAAAAAAATAAATAAAGGCTCTATAGAGTCCGGCCTTAGCACAAACCATAGCCAAGTGATTATTACGCATGCGTGTATCTTTATTTGACACGATTTCTATTATAAATACAGGCGTATTTGATTGAATTTATATTGATTTTATCAATATGAGATTCCACTTGGTTGGATGGATATATGGATCATAGGAGCTACCTGTAGTTTAAGTTTTTGTGTATTGTGTGTAAGGCTCACACTGGCTAATTTCGAATTTCTAAGAAATCATATAATGTCGCAAAAAATTTCGACTTCGACGGGACTTGAACCCGCATCCTTCCCTCAGCACGGGAATGTGCTAACCAACTACACCACGAGGTCAAGTGATGGAGGAGTCAAAAATCTTTGCGACTTTCTTTCTACGGACTCTAGCGCCGTTAGCTCCACGTAAAGCGGAAACATTGAAGTTTATCCAATCCTGTTCAAAGACTATAGGTAAGATCTATAAGATACCTGTAGTTCGTTAGCAACAGTCTGCAGTTAGTTCAATTGTTTCAATATAATAAAATAAAGACTAGTTCTAATTTGCTTCTATATCTGATTGTAATTTACTGGGAGCGCGTTGATGTCTTTTGTATGAACGAAGTCAACAAAATATTTATGAAATGATTTATTGTATTAAAAACTAGACGATCGCCTCGCGGTTTCACCCGCGTAGTTCCCGTTCCCGTGAGAATTCCGGGATAAAATATAGCCTATGTCTGGTATTGATATGGATCAGTTGATTTACCTGTAGATCGCTTGCAACAGTCTGCAGTTAGCTCAACTGTTTCAATAGTAAATACTAGTTCGATTTTTTTTCCCCAAGGAACAAAGGTTTCCAACCCAATCGGCTCAAATAGGTAACTTCGGTCAATATATTAGCGTATTTTCGTCAATAAGGGGAATTTTCTGATGTTGCTGCGAAGCCGGCCGTTATTACGGGTGTTAATGTTTTATTTAGCACATAGAATAAAACAATAACAACTAGTATATACACTTATATCTATTTCTTAAAAATTTAAGCCGTCACCAGAAGGCAGAGTGCCCAGAATGCTGGCAGCATTGCCACGTTGAATGGCAATGCTGCGGAATGCCAGCATTCCGATCACCTGTGGACTCTATAAGAAGTTTGGTAAGATCTTTATAAATTGCGTGTGCCCCAGGACCCCAAGGACCAAGGGTTTCAACCCCAAACGGCTCAAATAGATCAAGGTAAGCGTATTTTGTTAATGTTAATGGTGTTAAAGAGGTTGGTCAAAGAGCGAACGATTTGGAAACATCCGGAACGTAATGTTTTGTTTTACCAAATTGAGTTGAACTTTATTACTGTGACGAAGGCTAAGGTTTTGCAATACCTCCGCCATTTTCTTAACATTTTCTGCATCCGGACACACCTTGACATGTGACGAATAAAAGAGAAAATTAAAAACTTAAAATCCTGTTTATGGTTCCGAAGTTCATGGGAAACTGAGCTTTGAGCTAAAGGAATAGAGTTGGTTTTAGAATGTTTGTTTCTCATTACGCTAAGGTACCAATGAGTTAGAGGTGTTGGAAGATTTTTTGTTACAATGTTTCATTTCATTTCATTTATTGCACGAAATATGGTCATAATACAAGGTCTTAAACATTAGAATAGTGTCACATACTTCACCAAAACACATTGGCATGCAAGATGTCTTAAAATTAGGCTTCTATATAAATTGCTTTTATTTATAAATACATGATTATCATTTCAAATAATTTAAATAATAATTAAACAAAATTAAATATCATGTTGCATCCAAGCTTCAAAGCTAAATTAAACTTCAATTAAATAAATAATGCTGGACAATCCACACAGCATCACCTAGACCCATAGAAATCTAAATAACACTTGTTATTTAGATTTCGTTGCCTAGCCCTAAACTAAAAAGAGCTTGTGTTATTGAATGATTTTATTTATTAGTTTAGTTTATTAATTATACCAAACTGTCATATTAATTCAATCGAAAAAATCAGCAAAGCTCGTAAAATGCCTACTTGAAATTATCTGTTACTGAATTCATAAGCTTAGCTGTTACTGAATTCAGCCTATAAATAAAATAATAAATGTTAATACATTTATTTATAGCTTAAGGTACCTACTCCTAGAATTGAATTTCCCTGTGGTGAGAATTAACTATTATTTTGTTTGATTAATACAACCCATCAAATTATTAAAATAGTCAAAAGAAAAAATAAATTTAAAAAGGCTTACCTACATAAACTGAAATTGTAGATACTTAGGTAGTTAAGTAGGAACTGCTTTATTTACTAAAAAAAACATTATTTGCTCATGACTTACGTGGAAATTAATTAAGGCGAATAGTAGGGGTGATAGGGGCGCCACTACATATTTAATTTTATAATTAAGTACGTTATACATAGGAATTAACAAAAAATCGGATCGCGCGTAGACGATATCTATCATAAGCTTTTTTTAAATGTATCTTTAATAGTTTTGTACTGTATTATTTAGGCAGATACTTGTTTCAAGAGTTTAGTTCCTATTGGTGGCCACCAAGCTCTCCAAACAAGGTTTTTGATTGAATAACACAAAACAAAACTATTACAGATACATTAAATAAAAGCTTGTGATAGGTATCGTCTACCAGCGGTCCGATTTTTTGATAATTCCTTTGTATAACTTAATGATTAAATTAAATATGTAGTGGCGCCACCATCACCCCTACTATTCGCCTTAATAATTAAATATATTTTGTATTAGTATAAAATGTGAACAAAAACAATCAAAGAGTTAAAAACACCTAAGAGAGCTTTACAGCTTTGAACTAAAACCCAAAACCCATGGGTCCCCTACCACCCATAGTGTCAATGAAAACAAAGTACACACACTGCACCCATTCTGCACCTTACACCACCCATCCAAAGCTCAAACTCCAACACACATGCCTCACCACCATTCGTACAGGAAATAACCACTACTTTCACCCAACTCATCACATCTCTCCGAGGCAGTCTACCTCCATCCTCCGTCGGCCATACACGCCGATTAAAAAAAATGAACTGTCAGTTTGACAGCTAGTGAAGTGACAGTGACATTTGTGGTGGACATTCTTGTGTTCTTTTTCGTGTTTGGATATTTTTCAAGGAGGAATAATGGTATGTGATAAATTTTGATTTTTTTCTTGATAAAGGCTAGGAGCATGTCCTGTGGGGTTTTTTTTAATATTCTTTTTTGTGTACATTTGTTTTTTTTTGCCCGCGAGGGTAGGTAGGGTTTATATAATTCGAGCGTATCTATGTGGTTGGCTGTTTGGGACTCTTTCTTAAAATATCTCAAAATGACCTTAAAGCAACAAAAAGCCGAAATCGATTTTGGTAAATGACGTTTTTTTTTAAATGGAATGGTGAAAACACTTAAGAATGTAAAGATGTGGCCTACTATGGAACACGCTTTCCCAGAAGGACTTACATATTCTTTTTTTTTTCTTTTCATTTTATTTTTCTTTGCTTTTTTTCTTTTCTTTTCCTTTTTTTCTTTTCTTTTCTTTTTTCTTTATTCAGTCAGGAATTGAAAACTTATCAAAACTTTCGTTTAACGCAGCCCGCCCAGCAGATTAGACAGGAGTAGACTGGGAACTGCGTCTTGGGCCATAAATGTGTTAGTTTAACGCTCGTTAGATTTGTTTATACATTAAAAACATCCAAATCCAGAACAAATATTCGCTGATCATGCAAACATTTCTCCCGCGGTGGGAATCGAACTCCCACCCTGCTCCCAAGCGTATCCACAATCGCTACACTTCAGAGGTCAAGTTTAAAAGCTTTCCCATACCACTTTCTGTCTCGAGAAAAACCTGTAAGTTCTGCTTACTTTGAGGATGGATAAAAATTTCTATCATTATGCAGAGGATGGGCATTGAATGCGTTAAATTATGTTCTCTGTTTCGTAACTTTGGAGCTAGATGTGTGAAAACTCCTACCTACTTTATTTATTTATTAAAACACTATCGATCGCCTCGCGGTTTCACCCGCGTAGTTCCCGTTCTCGTGGGAATTCCGGGATAAAATATAGCCTATGTCACTCCCTGAAAAGTAAGCTTCCTAACGGTGAAAGAATTTTTCAAATCGGTCCATTAGTTTCGGAGCCTATTCAATACAAACAAACAAACAAACAAACAAATCTTTCGTCTTTATAATATTAAGTACTAGACGATCGCCTCGCGGTTTCACCCGCGTAGTTCCCGTTCCCGTGGGAATTCCGGGATAAAATATAGCCTATGTCACTCCCTGAAAAGTAAGCTTCCTAACGGTGAAAGAATTTTTCAAATCGGTCCAGTAGTTTCGGAGCCTATTCAATTCATACAAACAAACAAACAAACAAAAAATCAAACCTTTCCTCTTTATAATATTAGTATAGATAGACATAGATGAATTTGGTTCATGGTACCTATTTATAGATGATGTAATATGTAGGTACTCTAATAATGAAACTTTCAACGATAATTAAATAAAAAATACTTATTTCTCTTATACATAGAGAACAGTTTCGCTACTATAGCAAAATATCAGGCAACATAAATATTTAAATGTTTCCTAATTAGATATACTTTGTTAAAGAAATGTGCATTCTCTATGCATTAATTTAGATGAGACCCTGTATTTAATAAAAAAAGTTAATTCAGGTTTTTAAAATACTTATCATGTCACGTCAGAAAATATTTAGAAATATGTACCTACTATTATTATGAGGAATTATGTAGGTATGTGTGTTGAAGAATAGTACATACACAACATACATTATGTTGTGTATGTATTTATGTGTAAACCCATCTGACGATTCCATTCTACGAGTATTGTGCAATAGAATATCAGAATAGAATAGAATAGAATATAAATTTATTTGTTACAGAACTTACACATACTAAGCTTAGACTAAAATACAAGGTGTAAACCCAGTAACAAAATGGCCCAGTATCAATGGTAGTTTCCTGAAGAAATATTATTCCATTTACTCCGTCAGTTAGATTAATAAAAAATATTGGAAAAATATTTTCTCTTTTGTCAACCAAAACAAAAAATGTCAAAAATAAAGCGCGTCAAAGTTTGGGAGTGGGGCTAGTGACGTCACACCTTGCTTAAAAGTAGGCTGTGACGTCAACGGAACTATAACTGGCTATATCTTCATCATTTTTTGTTTAATCGACAAAAGAAAAAATACGTGTCCAATATCTTCTGATAATCTAACTGACGGACTAGTTAGAATTTTTTAGAACACTCGCCTATTACAGTCTAATTCAAAAGCTACAACAAAACAGTCCTTTTTAAACCGAGTGCACCATACACTAGTAGTCCGATGAGTTTATTTTATTTGTTTATTTAAAATACTTACACTATTTTTACAGGGGCCCCTAATGCAATATAATAATTTGTATATTGTTTTATATAATATGTGTTTTATATAATAATTTGTTTAGAGCAATGGTGGGGTTGCCCAGATACTGTAGTGCGTCTGGCATTTTTGCTGACGCACATGTAAAGGACTTTTACGCTGTGATTCGCAATAAAATAACATCTATAAAACGCAGGATACTGGGCAGCACCAACAGCCTGATAGGGGTTCTGGCTGATAGACATTGCAGTAAACTGCTAAGGCACTGGATGTCAAGCCTGATCAACCCCTGCGCTAAACAAATTTATTACATAAATTAATTCTGTTAATAATTACTGTATTATTGTTTGATTATCTGTGTGACATTTAATACTACTCTCATCTATGGATCTTTGTGTCTGAATCAATAAATGAATTTGAATTTGAATAGTGTAAAAAGTCCACAAAAAACAATCATACCATTATAAATATTTGTCAGACCAATATAAATTTTATATTGGTCTGACATAGGTAATGGTTCTACAAATTAAAATTACTAAGTATTAAAACTAAAATATAAAAATTAAAATTACATGAACTAAAAATTTTAACTACACATACAATGTTAAATTATTTCACAACAACATTATTATGTATAATAATTCTTCACTTAATAAATTCAAATTACAATAATGTCAAACCTAATAAAAGTTACACACTTATGTACAAAATTCGCAGATTAAAAGTAGGTAACAATTTAATGTTATGACGAAGTAGGTACTCTACTCTCAGTAACTAACTAACTAACTCAGGGTGGATTTTTGGATGGGGTAGTGAGGAGAGGTACCATAACCGGTGTTGTACTACTGTTGTATTTTATTAATAACAGTTTTTGCACACGCGATTAATTAAGACAACACCTTAGATTTAAGAAAAATGATTCTTTGATCTCAAGATAAAACCTAGCTTAAAATTTTGATTTATAACACGTTCTCACTTCAATTCGTATATAGTATTTAGAAATCTAGACAGAAAGCTAGGCGAACAGAACTGCTGAGTTCCGTAGGTATTTAGGTTTAGAAAAGTTTACTACTAACCCACTAATTATCTACGTAAAGCTAGTCTGTTCACATCTTTGCATCAGTAAGTAAATAAAGCTGGCCATTCACAGTCTCATCTAGCCCTTGAGTGCTGTAGTATGTTATTATGGGTACTAGATAATGCCCTGAGTTCGGTTGACGATGATTTCGAAACGTGATCGTAACGTCACATTTATATGGGATTTGATACTACACAGCGCCTCTATCGTGCGGACATAGAACTACCTACGCAAATTTCGTACAAAAAGTAGAAATAGGCTACTTGAGTCATATCTAATTTGGCCCAATAAATATTTTCTGTAGTATTTGACTTAATAAACCAATATTAATAATAAGTTTTTGATATTTAACGTGTAAGATGACTATATATTTTCCCCTCTTTGCCCACCGTACACCTCGTGAGACCACCTGGGTGTGCAGCGGGAAGTTTTTTTTTACTACTGTTCACCTCTGAATCATACCGCTAAACATCTTTAAATTTATATTGGTGACGGACCACCTTGGACTGCAAGTACCTACAGGTGAACAGTCACCTCACTATTTTGTGTCATCATATTATGGCTCTGGGTGCAATTATATATATACACACCCTTTCAGTCACAGAGTCGCCACGAACCCGCTCCCCCCCCCGCTTCGCGGGGGTTGGACGGGCTTCGTTAGGAGTAAGTTAATGTTGACCCCCCCCCCCCGCTTAGCGGGGGTGGGAGGCCTACAAGGGAAAACAAGTACCGTAAAACGGTAAAGTGGACGGTGGAAAATTTATATTTCCCACGGTACACCCAGGTGAACAACGGCGAACAGTAGTAAAAAAAAACTTCCCGCTGCACACCCAGGTGGTCTCACGAGGTGTACGGTGGGCAAAGAGCCATATTTTCTACTAGACGATCGTCTCGCGGTTTCACCCGCGTAGGCCCCGTTCCCGTGAGAATTCCGGGATAAAATATAGCCTATGTCACTCCCTGAAAAGTAAGCTTCCTAACGGTGAAAGAATTTTTCAAATCGGTCCAGTAGTTTTGGAGCCAATTCAATACAAACAAACAATCAAATTTTTCCTCTTTATATTATTCGTCGTATAGCGTCGTGGTTTTCTACCCGTATGACGTCACACCACAGATAAATATGGCTGACAGCGTTTTCGCCTGTTTACGAAAAATAGACTTTTTAAAATAATATTTTATTTTGCAGTTTTCTAGGGCCTATAAAATATGGTAATTTTTTCCCTCTTATCAGACAATCACATCACATCACACTAATATTATAAATGCGAAAGTTTGGATGGATAGATGGATGGATGTTTGTTACGTCTTCACGCCAAAACTACTGAACAGATTGAGCTGAAATTTTGCATTGGTGTAGCTCTATGACTGGAATCAAACATAGGCTACTTTTTATCCCATAAATCTGTTCCCGTGGGATAGCAATTACCTTTGAACGTTTCCATAGAAACAACGCGTGCGAAGCCGCGGGCAGAAGCTAGTAATTAATAATGTAAGACCTACTTTAAAAAAGAGTCAACCAACCTATTCTAAGCCGACACCACACAGCATGTGAATCCATAACCTCCTTTTAGAAGTCGGCTAAGACCTCATTAGTCAGATCTAAATGCACATAAATTTGTGACAGATGTTGAAGTTAATAAGTTTCTACGTATTTCCACTTTCACCTTCCTCTGCTTAAGGCTAATTTGCATTATTTAATATTTATGATTGTTATGTAATTTTTAGAGCATTTTTCTAAGCAGAAGTTGAAATAAATTTAAAGGTATTTGTGTACTTGGTTGAATACAATATACAGGGTTATTTTTAATTCACTAACACTGCTTGAACATCACGAAGACGTTATTGGAGACGCCAAGTTTTAAATCTTAAAATTGGTATTGTAGAAGGTACCCCTACCAATAATAATTGTTCTTTAGAGAGGCTTTTTTGAAGCTAAACTTAAAATCAGCTCCGCCCTGAATTAACAATGGGTCTAGAGTGGAAAATCGATCTTTAGTAATTAATTGGGTTCCGGACAAAGGAGTTTCTCAATTTTTTGGCAGAGGTGACTTACAAAAAAAGTAAGAATTAAGACCTGGCGCCTTCACTAACGTATTCGTGATGATGGGCTGAACCTGCAGTTTACGCAGCGTCAGTGAATTACCAATAACGATAGGATATACAGATATCCTATTAATATTATAAAGGCAAATTTATGCCGTTGTTGTGCCGATGTTTGACCGAGGACAACGCCACAATTATGAAATGGATCGGGCTGAAATAACATATAGGTCACTTTTTAAAAAAGGAGGAGGTCTTCAAAAGAGGAGAGCCTCCTCGCATACAGCCGAACATAGAAATGTTCAACTGTATGTATGTTTGTCGATTTTTCCGTAAACTATAGACCGATTTCGAAAATTCTTTCGTTATTGTATCCAGAATATATATAACAGTAGGTAAATATCACACTAATATTATAAATGCACTATATCTAAGCAAAATTCCAGCCCGATTCGTTCAGTACTTTTGGCGTGAAGAGTAAAGTAAAGTAAAGTAAAGTAAAATTTATTGCATCAAATACATGTAAATAAGGTACATAGGTGGTATATGTTTAAATATGACACAATGTATTTCTACCGTTGCGGCGTGCAAAATCAGGATACAATATTATTTAATTATTATACATTTATTTATTTATAGATTTAATAATGAATAGTTAAATTAAAACTAGAGATTTGTCATTTACTTAAATTTAAAAAATGTTTGTCCGTCATATAATCATTTATTGTATAGTAGCATTTACCTTCCAGAGTGGTTTTTAACTTTTTCCGAAACAGTGTGACTGGTAGTTCTCGAAGTGATTTGGGCAGTTTATTGTAGATAGAAGGAGCCATGCAGAAAACACCCTTGCGCATCAAAGCAGTCTTTGAGTTTGGCATGCAGACTTTATATTGATCTCGTCGATTTCGAGGAATAGCATCGGATAGCTGATAGAATAAATCTGGGTTATTTTTCACAAACAAAGCCGTTTCGTAAATATACAGTGAAGGTAGAGTTAGGATGTTATGTTGCGCAAAGTAAGGTTTACAGGAATCTGTTACCTTAAGACGAAACATAGCTCGTATACAACGCTTCTGATACTTGAAAACTTTGTCAACGTCGGTTGAATTGGCCCAAAACATTATGGCATAGCGAATATTTGACGCAATCAACCCATGATACGTTATGAGAAGAGTTTCTAAGCTAACTACATGGGATAATTTGTATAAAATGTACATGAGACTATTAATTTTTTTACATAAATGTTCAATGTGTGATTTCCAATTCAGTTTTTTGTCAATATGAAGTCCTAAAAATTTTGTAGAGTCAATTTCATCAATTTTATTATGATTATATTGAATGTCAAGGTGAGTTTGTGCAGCAGTATCGCGTTGTCTAAAATGTATGATTTTTGTTTTATTAATGTTTATTTTTAAATTATTATCATCTAGCCATGTTATTATTGATTTCAAAGTTGAATTTATGTCATTTTCATACGTGTCAATTACATGAAATCGTTACAGTGCTATCATCAGCGAATAGAGTCATTGGTTGATTTGTAGCCTTCGGCAAGTCGTTAATATAGATTAAGAGGCATACAAGCATCCAATCAATTAAATTATACTTGAGCATTTATAATATTGAAGAGCGAAAGCTCGAGCCAGTCCAATAACTCAACACTATCCGGATTTTAATGAACGAAAGTTTTGAATTTTATTGATTTCGCGAAAGTAAACCGACACATCTCCGAGTTATGCAGTGAAGAGAAACGCCGACAAAATATTTTTTTTTTATGTGGGTTGAAACGCTGATATTTTTTGGTACGAAACGGCAAAAATTAATTTGTGGTGAGAGAGAACCGGTGGTGCAAAACAGCGCTAGTCCGCTTCACTCATAGTATACTAGCTTTTGCCCGCGGCTTCGAACGCTCTTCTCGTTCTAAAGTTGTCTATTTTCGTCCCCGGAATATCATCTACCTCCCTGCCAAATTTTATTAAAATCCGTTCAGCCGTTTAAATTAAACGTGAAAAGGTAAAAAATAGACAGAATGAGATACTTTAGATACTTTTATTATATTACTATTAGTATTATTTAAAGGGTAATTATCGCGTTTATATTCCAATTTTTCCAAACCACAAAAAAACTAACATTCTCATGTTTGGCGTTGAGTTTCAGATTTAATTAACAGCAATGTTAATTGAAGGAAAGATCTTAGGATCAACAGGAAATATGATTTGCGTATAATAAAATATGCAGGTTTTAGGTTAAGTATGGGCGATTTATTATAAATATTCACGGGTATTTATCGCGTTTATTTACGTTTCCCAACGTTTCATCGCGATAAATATCCGTGAATATTTATAATAATGTGAAACTTTATGGGCGGTTTGTTTACATACATTCCTCGTCGAATTTGGCTACCACTCTAGCTTTTTCGGCTTTTAGTGGAACAAAGTGACATTGTTCCTCGTTAGTTCCGGTCCGGACCCAACAGGGACACATCTCGTACTGACGCAATGTCAGAGATGAGAGCTGACGTAACAGCGGGTACCTACGTAACGGCTTTCCAATTACTTACAGCTTTCGAAAATTAGCTTTGAAAATACCCTGTAGCCACAAGTGTCACATTCACCATACATAATATTCATATCATAAAAATGATACTTTATTCACAAAGAAAATTACAATCAAATAATATCATATTCACATAATTTGATTGTGATTTTATGCATACAGGTATTGTTTTTAGGTGTACGTAGTCTTTGTGGGTACACAATGCATAAAAACCCTATCAGCTACAATTATTTTGGGTTCGCTATTGTTAGATTGATAACTTTGAAATATGAAGTTTATAGAATTAATAAATTTAGGAATATCATTTTTAAGATAAGTATTAGTAATATCAGGCATACAAGTCCACAGTTGGACATTGGCTTCCCTACATATTACGTCATTACCGACAATAAAATACTTCGTACGTCCGCTTTTTTTATTGTAATTGGTAAACTGCATAAAATTAGATTGTTTATGTTTACCTGTAAATTATTTGCCTCAGTCATTGAACAATAAAGTCGATTGTATTATTTATGTCAGCATTGTAATTATTGATGTCAGAATAAGAATCGGATGTAATCAAAATAGAAATATATTTGGGATAAACAGGCTAAGAGGTTATCGCGCGTTGTGAAAAGGGGCTAGACGGAAAAAAATCATACGAAAAGTTGTAACGACACTTTTTGACGAAGAGAACCGAGGAGAACCGAAGCGACGACCGCAGCCGAGTTGAGCCGAGGTGCGCTTCGATTCGAACAATCGTGTGTTCCGCTCGCTCGCGCAGCGTGTCATTGGAGTGAGCGGGATATATCAGTTTTCTGCGGCCTCACTGAAGATGACGCGAGGACGCGAGATTAATCGAAAGGAACTTCGTTCCATCTGGGTGTCCCTTGACACTTCTCAAGTTTTTTTTTTAATTCCCTTCTGATACAAAATGATAAAACACGTTTTCTGGAACGCAATAAATTACTAAAGCCCGATCTCCCACTCCCACACCCACTGTTAATTCAGGGTAGAGCCATTTTTAAGTTTAGTTTCAAATAAAGCCTCTTACGAGTATAATAACGATTAGTGAATGGGTATACTACTACCAAAACCAAGTTTAAGAGCTCGTCGAGATTCTCACTGAGAATCTCGACGAGCTCTTAAACTTGACGAATCTCGTCGAGAATGTGGAGCGCGCTTTAAAGTATGCACCATCGCCTTGTATAATTATAATTAACAAGATATAATGTACCTATTTGATTACTTAATTTATTTGTTGTTAGCACTGTTTTTGACGTGACAACGTCTTATAATTCGATAGAGCCGGCTGCACGCACGAAAAAACATGACGTCATGCGGCGTTACCTCGCTATGAGGCGTTCCCTCGCTCTGAGGCGTTCCATGTAAGGCTTGAAGTGCAAGCGAGAGCGCTCGACATCCGTCTCTCTCCTACTTGAGTGAGCGATGCGTCTGCGTTGTCACGTTCAACTATCGTCACACCGTAAACCGACTTTACAGACAACCAATGTTTTTTTTGCCTGAAAAACAGGTTTTTACCAAGTTCAGGCACACGCATTATTTAATACCATAGAATTTAAGATAAAACTCTTTGTAATCTTTCTAGTCCTATGTTATTTTGAATAAATTATTTTATTTATTTATTTAAGAATAACCTAAGAATTGGCGTCTTCACAAACGTGTTGGTGAAGATGGGTAGAAACAGCAGTTCAAGCAGTGTCATTGAATTACCAATTAAAAAAAAAAATCTTGTAGAAACTTAGAGTTTGCACCACCCCAATTCTTCCCGCGGGTGTCGTAAGAGGCGATTATGAGATATTTATTTATTGTAATAAGTTTACAAAGCAGCTTACAATCATTTTTACGTCTAAAAATATTTAAATTACGGTTTCATCCTGATTGTAGCCCTAAATGTAAACATAACATGTTTGATTAGTGTTGCAAACGTAGATAAATTAATTTCCATATTAGACACGTACCTACACACCGGCAGGGGCAGTAACGCCCCTGCGGAACAATTCTACCACCGAACTGAGATCCCCAACCCGTATGCCCAGCGTGGGTATTATGGGCATTACCAATGAGATAAAAGCCCATAAGGCGCTTATCAAGGGGAGGCCTGAGGTTGAGGTTGACGAAACAGTTATCGCGCGGCGAGAATACCTAGAATCAAAAATTTTCTACGAATAAATAAATAAATAATAAATAATGAGGATAAACATAGCTCATTACACCACCTATATCATTTTCTGTGAGGATTTTCTTTATAACAAGTATCGACTTACGCTTTCTGTGACGTCATGACTCACACCACCACATTTGCGATGTTCACAAGACAATTTCCATAAAGTCCACGCAAACATAACTGCGACCGGATGCTAGTTGCACCACACAACCTAGTACAGTCGGCTTCAATGTGATAAAAAATACCTCACTACACATATACTACCTGCAAGACCAAGGGTCACGCCGAGAGATGGGTCGATAGTTTTGAATTTTAAGATGGGTCAAGGGTTTATGGGGTATAACTGACCAAAAAGGGCATAAATGGGGCAAAAACTGTTGTTTAATTTGTTTTAATTTAATTTTATATGATTAAAATTAAATTAAATTAAATGCCTAGTAGGTATACTAAGAATACTAACATTTAATATCATGGTAGGTAATCTGAAAATAAAAGAATTTGAATTTGAAAAACGAGTTTACGCCCAAATAAATGCCCGATTGCATGATGCTGTGTGGCTTGATGCCGGTTTAGAATATTTGCAAAACCCCAACTCTTCCCGCGGATGTCGTAAGAGGCGACTAAGGGATATCCACCGGGGGCGGGCAGCAGCGCCTCCTGCAGAACAATTCTACCATCTAACTGCGATCCCAACCCACATGACTACCGAGGGGATTATGGGCATTCCCCCATGGGATAAAAATCAAAATCAAAACCTCTTTATCTTCTTTTCTTATATATAAAAATCAATTGCTGTTCGTTTGTCTCGCTAAAACTCGAGAACGGGTGGGCCGATTTGGTTAATTTTGGTCTTGAAATGTTTGTGTAAGTTCAGGGAAGGTTTAAAAGGAAACGAAGTTCGCCAGGTCAGCTAGTTTCTAATAAATATGGGGTTTTTCAGAGGGAGGCCTACGTCCAGCAGTGGACCAATACAGGCTGTTGAGGTGAGGTGACTGTACCTAGGTCACACAGTCTGTCTTGCACACCTCCGGACGTAGTTTCATTGTTGATAGAAATAAGTTATTCTTCAGTGAGCTGGTCCCACGAGGTTACCATTGTCTTCGAGAAATTCTGAGAATATGTTTTGAAGACCAGACTAAAAGGTCATTGAAAACTAACATTGTTGGGTTATTAGATCTGTTTGTGAGACAGTATTTAGATAACCTATTCGAGAAGTTTTTTCGCAGTTTTGTTTTGATAGAACAAAACATTATTTACTCAGTATTCAGTATTTAATTGCGAAACAAAAATATAACATACAGTAAGTATTAATGTACCCTGTCAGGTAGGGTATGGCAATATATCTTAATTACTTTTACTTAGAAAATTAGACAAAATGTATCTCTTTCCGTGTGCTGGCTTTAGTTCTACGCACACTCAACAATCTCTTCATCAAATCTTGTTGAAAATGTCTGGATGAGATTTCAACAACATTATTTCACAGTACAGAAAGCTACTCTTCTTGGATAGTCCGATTCACGAAGGGAACGTGGTAGGTAAGTGTGGTACCGTTTCTGGAAAAAAACTTCGTAAAAGTCACCACATGGGCTAGAAAGAGCTTTAAAATTAGTGTTAGCGACACTGTTCACAATCACAGATTAAATATAAGTTTTTGTACCTATGTGCTATCTGTGGGCTATAGGTGGCCATTTTGATTTTTTTATGTTATACTCTTTTTTTTCTTATTTTTGTGTCTATGATATAATGTCTATGGATAATAAGATTGAAAAAGCTGTATCATTGTCGTAACCATCGCTCCGAATAAAATAAAGTTGGAAAATATCGTGTTTCTTTCACAAAGGCTGCCCCGTACGCTACAATTAGAATAACTAAATAAAACATTTATGATGTCACTGTTTGGTCCACCCGTGTAAAAATATAAAGTTTCATTTTCATTTTCTTTATTGGCATACAAAACAGAAAACAATCGAGACATGACATTTAAGTATAAATTACGTATAACCACAGATATTTGATGTAGATTCTGTTGTTTTAGGATTTCTAACTTAAATTTTACGATTTCTAAATTTTCTGAGTTAGGTTAACCTAAAATTATGGTATTCTCTGTACAGATGATTAAAATAACACAAAAGACATAATTTCACTTTTTTTTAAAGGATCTGCCCGTTTTTCACTAGAATAAATTTTAATCACGACCTTTTTGAAACATAGAACAGCTTTCGTCTATTTGACATTCCTAAATCCTAATTTTAGCTAATTTTAAAACAACAGAATCGACACCATTATAATACTATACTAGTAAGTAGTAGGTATAATAAGGTTCGTAGGCTAGATTGAATTCCTAAACATGCATGCTCAACATGTTTTAAACATAGAGCAGTAAAAGCAACGATGAAGAACGAATGAAGTTAAGATGTTGAAAACTGGAAAATTGTTTTGTTCTCATTTGTTGAAAATGTGTAATTATAATACCTACTACAATGATAAATATAACAAGTACAGTAATTTTAAAATAATAAAATTATTTTTACAGAAGTTGGAAGTCAAAATTGAGCAGACAATATTAACAACAAAAAAGAAAACCTACACTGCACAGTACCTACCTTCCTAAGATTAAACTTAAATTTATTAATTGATTAAACAGACCTAAATTATTCTGAATCGAAATCTCTATCACACTCTGCTCGCAGAGCAGATTCTGCAGATAGAGCTAGTTTTTTTAAATTTGGGGAGACTACTGACAAAAATATCCAAGGTTTCATTTTGTTCGTTGTAACTTATGTTTCATTCAATCAAAACTGAAAAAAAACCTTACCCGGAACCGGAAATAGATAGATACTCATTGGGCCGATTCTTAAAGTGATTTCCAATCCTTGAAGTTATTGCTTTAGGCTAAGTTTCTAAAAAGCTAAGCTAATAAATTGATACTAAAACCAAGCCGAGACCAACTTGCGTAACCAATCTTGTTGTAATAAAAATTCCGACCCGCCCAATTGAAGTTTCCTGTAAATCAAACCGCTTTTTAAATATGTATCGAAATAAAAGAAAGTAAACGAAAGTACTTTGCTTACGAAACAAACAGGTTCCTACACGGAATATGTAATAACTACGTACAGTACAGATATGAGAGGTCATGTACCTGTGCCTGATGCGTGGATTCAAATAGATGAGAACCCATTACCTAGACAAACCTAACATAGGCTTTAAGGCATTACTAACCAACCTATGTAATGATTTTTGACGTGACAACGTCTTATAATTCGATAGAGCCGGCTGCACGCACGAAAAAACATGACGTCATGCGGCGTTACCTCGTCATGCGGCGTTACCTCGCTCTGAGGCGTTCCATGTAAGGCTTGAAGTGCAAGCGAGAGCGCTCGACATCCGTCTCTCTCCTACTTGAGCGCTCACTCAAGTAGGAGAGAGACGGATGTCGAGCGTCTGCGTGGACAGCTGCTATACTATAGTACATTTACATGTTTTGATCGAGTATCAAATGCTACCATTCCATCAGTATTTTCTTAAGACGTTGTCACGTTCAACTATCGTCAGTAAACCGACTTTACAGACAACCAATTTTTATGAATAAATGATATATCTATCTATCTATCTATCAAGCAGTAAATCATTTATTTATTTTCTCCCACAAAGATTAATGCGGTATACAGAATGGTTATGTTAACAATATCCAGTATTCAGTATTTTTATTGCGAAACAACAATATTACATACAGTAAGTATTAATGTACCCTGTCAGGTAGGGCATGGCAATATTATCTTAAGTTAAGGACATAAGATAAATTTATTCACAAAGAAAATTATACTAGTATTTACAATTGAAACAATTGAGCTAACTGCCGACTGTTGCAAACAGTCTACAGATAGCTCAACTGATCCATATCAACACCAGTCGGAAGCGTCCCCAAGACGCTGGCTGCATTGCCACGCTGCCAGTTAAGGGCTAAATTAAGTATTTTATTGTACAAATTAAGTATTTTATTATCTTGATGGATTCAAGTGTTAGTTTGGGTAGTGACGCTTGAAAAAATAAAAGTACTACTATAAGTTCACTAACACCACCCCTTTCTTTCCTTTGTAACTTGTGGATAACGGGGCTGGTCATACTTTTAGTAGGTATCTATTTAGTTTACCTAAGATAATCTGTTAATATTTAAGTAGGTACTAGCGACCCGCCCCGGCTTCGCACGGGTGCAATAAAATACTACTATTACTATTACTATACATAATAATATTTTGATTTCTCAATCAAAGAGCAAAGAGTTTTCATTCAAAGAAATTAGACCGAACCACAGATCACTTTATATGTACCAAGCTACGATCAAGGAGTATTTATATACCCTGGGGAGCGATTTCTTCCGTCCACGGTACCAAGACCGAACCATAGACATGTTTATACTTAATTGACATGTTTACTTTGTTAATTTTTTTAGCAATTTATTCATTTTCATATTGAAACTACTCGATAATCCGAATTTTCCGCCTCTAAGTTGTCGACTTGGATCGACTAATTTTTTACGCTTTTCAATTTGATGTGCATTTCGTTCGAGTCTACCGTAGACCGGTCCGAAATTATTAATATAGATGATTGTTGGTTATCCTTAGGACGTAAAAATAAAATAAAAATAATGGGATTGAGAATGACGTCATCCCTCATGCGGTTCTGCTCAATTCTGAGGTCGATGTTAGCTCCCATGTGCGCGGCTGAAGCACGCTATCTTCGATGCCAGGTGTCTGAAAGTCAAGTTTCCATTTAAGATTTGAAACGCTCCAAATTGCGAGCACGTATCATAAACTCATCTAATTGATGTTTTGGAAGCCATTCACCGCGTTTCGGCAAGAAAGCTGAGAACTACTTTTTATTAGACATATTAGATAGTAGGTGCCAGCTTCTGCACCCGGCTGCGCATGCGTTTTTCTGGCAGAAAGATAAATTCATAAGATGGATACACTTTTGCCAAATCTAGAATTAAATCTAAATGAATATATATACTAAATAAACTTGCGCGATCTGAACACTATTATATGACGACCTCGGTTGCGCCGAAGGTCCGCCTGCGGCGCAGAAGGTTGCGGGTTCGATTCCTGCCTTGGGACAAATGTTTGTACCTACCTACGTTCTGCAAATATTGGTTCCGGGTGTTCTGGTCGTTTCTATGTATACTAAAAAAATATACCTATCTATTATAAAATTATAATGTATTGTATTATGTATATCAATTATCTAGTACCCATAACACAAACTCTGCTTAGCTTGGGGCTAGATGATTCTGTGTGGATTGTCCAGCGTTATTTATTTATTTATTATTATTAGCTATTATTTAACGGGTATTTATCGCGTTTATTTACTTTTAAAACTAAATGTCGCACACCTGAAAAACACCGCTGCAAGACATGACAAAAATGTGCATTCAAATATGGACTTTATCTTGTAACTTTTAGATAAATTTTGTATTGACGGGGTGAGATGGCAGACAGCTCGCGAACCACTCGTTTGAAGCTTGTGGGAAGCCATTTTGTCACTGTAAAATATACCTAAAGATGACGAGTTTAAGCATATATTTGAAAGCACGTTTTTGTGTTATGTAAATAATAAATAATGCTGGACAATTCACACAGCATTATCTAGCCCCAAGCTAAGCAGAGCTTGTGTTATGGGTACTAGATAAATGATATACTTAATACAATACACTACATAGATAGACATTTTTTTATTATAGGTACATAGAAAACATCCAGAACGCCCTGGACAAATGTCTGCAGATCGTACAAACATTTGACCCGGGGCGGGAATCGAACCCGCAACCTCCTGCGTCGCAGGCAGACCTTCGCCCGCTGCGCCACAGAGGTCGTCAAGTCTGCCTATGTGGTAGCGGTATTGGATTTAAGAGCGCAAAGTCTAAAGTATCCAAAATTTTAGTACCTACGTTTTTGCACACATCTAACGTACCTAGGCATCAAACTTTCACTATCTCACACTTGAACACATAACCGCAAATGTTTACCCATTCTGTGGTTCCTTATTTATCACTAGACGATCGCCTCACGGCTTCACCCGCGTAGTTCCCGTTCCCGTGGGAATTCCGGGATAAAATATAGCCTATGTCACTCCCTGAAAAGTAAGCTTCCTAACGGTGAAAGAATTTTTCAAATCGGTCCAGTAGTTTCGGAGCCTATTCAATACAAAAAAACAATCAAATCTTTCCTCTTCATAATATATATATCTATCTATATATAAAAGAAAGTCGTGTTAGTTACACTATTTATAACTCAAGAACGGCTTTACCGATATGGCTGAAAATTGGTGAGGAGGTAGCTTAGAGCCAGGAGACGGACATAGGATACTATTTATTCCGTTCGATAGCATTCAAGTGTGACTTGACATAACCTCAAAAATAGAATAGGATAGAAATAACCTCAAAACGTTTCCATAGAAACAACGCGTGCGGAGCCGCGGGCAGAAGCTAGTATTAGTATAGATACAAGATTATTGGTAATTCACTGAGACTACGTAAACTGCAGGTTCTGCCCATCATCACGAACACGTTAGTGAAGACGTTAGGTCAATTCCAAAAATGTCATGTAATTCACCTCCCATAGAAATACAAAATATAGAAATACGTTTGTCCGGAACTTAATGAATTACTAAATACCGATCTCTCACCTCAACCTCCTCAACCTCAACAGCCTGTATTGGTCCACTGCTGGACGCAGACCTCCCCCTGATAAGCACCTTGTTGACGTTCATCGCAGTAAGGTTCGTTTCGTGCGATCCGTGAACCGAAACTTCGTATTTCGTGTTTCAAAGTAGGCCGCCTTACATTCATCGTACATTTAATAGACTTGAATTTTAACTAGATGTCGCCACTTGAAAAATCGAGCGCGCTATAGAACTGATCCGGGTTCAAAATTACTTCCAAACCCATATTCATTATACAGGAATTTGAAGTCGATTTATAGTTTTTTTTAATCATATTTATTGTTCATGACTTTTACTTTGTACAAAGTATGTCAGTCCTATCATCCCTCAACAGCCTATATTGGTCCACTGCTGGACGCGTCCCCTTGATAAGAAATAAAATGAAATGAAAACATTTATTGAAAAAGAAATACACAATAACAATGGTTAACTCAATGCTAAGCTAAAGCGAGGTGTTACCAGTTTCTCCTCAAGTAAAATTAGGTATAAATTAGATTACATAAATTAGTTTGAATTGGGCATGTAGAGATCAGGAAAAGGTTCGTCGTCGTCGTAAAATGTTTTACTTTGTGTTTTGTTGGCATTGCCTGTATTAAAAAAATAATGCTGGACAATCCACAGAGTATCATTTAGTTAGCCGCAAGCTAAGCAGAGCTTGTGTAATGGTAACTCGATAAGATAACTGTTATAGGTAAGAACCTTACATAGAGGTGGAGATCTTTAGCGGAGAGGAGAGTATGGCACTTCAAAGCTTCAAACTTTACAGAACCCACCATTTTTATTTGACAGACCCACGCTAAAGTCAACAAATATAATGTACCTATATTGAAAAATGTTGTCTTGTTTCGACTTATTTAAAAACTTTGAATACTAGGTACTTTATCTCGCAACAATCGAACTAGCTATCGTTGCAAAAGAGGTCTTCGTACTCTTTATGACATGGCAACACTGTTACAGCATAACCGAATACGTGCAGCTCATTCTAAGCGTAATTTGTAGTGCTGTGTTCAAATTCGACCTTGACCATCGTGATCCACATACGACAATAAAATTTTTTAATATGAGTCGTGACAATAAGAAAATATAAGTAGTCTAAAGTCGTGTAGTTTATAAAGGTAGCTATTTGATTTGTCATCATCATTAGAACAATCTTTATCAGAAATATAACTATCAACTATGCTCTGGTATTTCTCGTGTTGTTTTTTTTTAAATTTATTTGAAAAACAAACAGCTTACTTAACAAAATTGGCTGAAACTTATCCGCCTCCGGTGGATATCCCCTAGTCGCCTCTCTAGACACCGGCGGGAAGTTCTATCATCATAACCTAAACTTATTAATAACAAACAAAAGAAAACAAGCAACAAAATTAAACTAATCAGTCAAAATAGTTTACAATTCGTAAAACACGTCAAATTATACACATTTTTTTTTCAAAACTATCGAAAATTTAAATCCACATTCCTGTCCAAAGTGCTAAACAACATCACACGTACCAAAACCTGCGTTAATGGCAACATTACGTAAGAGTTACCATAGTGAACCTGTCGAGAAAGCGAGGTGAAAGTCCCCGCGGATGACCTGCCTACTTGAACTTGAAGACGAGACGAAACCGCGACGGCGTGGTGGGTACCTAAAGATTACGGGGTTCGATTCCATGTTTGCACATATTTTTATCGTAACTAATTATATTAAAACATATTATTACCGTAACACAGTACCTATTAACTAGTACGGAGGGAAGTCACTCGACCAATAAATAAATAATTGCTTACCTAACTGCAATCTTCATGATATTATGCACAGAATTGAAAATAAAAGATTTCACAATAACTCAAACTTGATAATATTTCTTGGAAATAGGGGTAATGTGAACAAATTAGACTTGATTAAATATATGGACAAACTATGTTCCCTACAGTTAAATAAAATTGTAATGTTCACATTCCCCTACACTACAGTGACAGCTTGCCAAATACAGAAAATAACATTAGATATAAGGTAAATATGACATTGCATACTATTTCATGCAATAATAATATACATGTGATTGACACTAACAGTATTGTTAGTAAAAAATATTGCTTGAATATAAAAGGTAATTACTACCTTTCAAATTATTGTAGTCTTGTATTGTCTTGTCATCTTGTAGTTGGTATGTCTCTTGCTCTGGTAGGTACCTCCCGGACCAGACCAGGATGTTAATCGCTTACTGCATCTGTTGTCTTTTATTCTGGCAACGTGTCCCGCCCACCGCCATTTAAGCTTCATTATGTGTTACAGCGTCAGTTACTTTACTTACTTTAGTAGTCTTTCTTATGGTGGTATGTGGAATTTTTTTGCATTTTTCTGATATTCGTAATACTTCTTTCCATACTTCGTTGACATGACCTGATTTTGTTTTTTACTTTCGGTATAGTTCGATGTCTGAAATCCATAAGTGATCGATTTCATAGTAGGTACGTATATGATGTTATATCGGCTTGGTCTAAAAATCCCCTTAGAGAATCACCTGCGATGGGGATTTTTTAGACATATTGTCTAAAAATCCCCTTATAGTCGGATTTAGCTGCGGAAGGAGATTATTAGACAAAAAAATCTAGAAATCCCCTTAACAATTTAATTTATGTTGGCGGAAGAGGATTATTTGACCAAAATGTAGAAATTTATTTAGATTTTTTTTAATTTTTCCGCTGAAAGTGTGAAGAGTCATTAACTCTTGGACCTCTTGGACTCTTGGCACTCTTGGATAAAGTTGTCTACGTCTTGGGCATGATTAAATCCTTCTATTACCAAACTCATGCGGATACCGAAAGTACGGACGGATCCTACGTCTTTTTGTGCGATCCGTCATACGTCAATTCCGTAATTCGTTTTCCAAAGTAGACCTCTAGAGATGTAACTAGGTACCTACCTACCTTACTTACCTATAGGTACTGACCGGTCACACAAGAACTTTCGATTTCATCTCGCATCGAGAAAGCGAGGAAGCGCGCGTCGGAACAAGTACCTAGTATCAATTCACGTGAAAATAGCCCTGACCACGCGTCACTGGGCGGGTCAATGAACCTTAGGCTAGGCGCAAACGGACCACTGGGCACACCAAGTCACCAACCGGTGGCGAGCGACAAGCTGTTGACATTGACACGCTTTTATACATTTTTTACGAACTCGCCGCACACGCGTCGCCGATGGCTGCCACTCGCTACAGCAGTGCCCGCGACTCGCCACTTGACGCCGCGCCGCCGCTGCGCGCCATGCAAGACGCTGCCGCCGACTCTCAACACTCTCGCGCCACCCGCAAAAATCAAAATCAAAATCAAAAACTCTTTATTTCCACAAATACAATAAATGTACACTTAGAAAAGGTCAAAATATAAAACTAAACACTGACACGGAAATAAAGTGATATTTTTTGATTTCTGTCGCTTCGGTATGTACACTAATGTAAAGAAGCGACGAAGAAACCTTTAGCCTGTTAGTTGTTATTTTTCGAGTTGGAGCAAAACCCGTTCCAAGCTTATTTATCCTCTAGATAATCTGATATTTTATAGTAAGCCTTTTTGCACAGCAAGGTTTTAATTATTTGTTTGAATTTATTTACTGATAATTTTTGCAACTCACTAGGAGTTTTGTTGTAGAAGCGTATACATTGCCCTTTAAAAGATATCTTAATTTTGTGTAGCCTAGTTGTGGGCACAGCGAGCTTATGTTGGTTTCTGGTATTCAAATTATGTTTATCGCTATTTTTAGGGAACTGACTTATATTTCTATGAGTGTACAACAAGTTTTCATAAATATATGGACATGGTACTGTCATTATGTTTATTTCTTTGAATTTATCACGCAGGGATTCTCTGGGACCCATATTACGATTGCACGAACAGCTCTCTTCTGCAGCACAAGTACGGTGTTAATATCTGCAGCGTACCCCACAGCAGTATACCATAAGACATAATACGATGGAAGTAGCTGAAATAAACCCCCGCACTAACTAACCCTCACTCCGTTAACACTTTCATGGCCCAAGACGCAGACGAGCCTCTCGACCCTCGTGTTGCGGCGGCGCGCCCCTGCGGGTCGCACCGCCGAGACTGGGCCGTGAATGCGTTAACCGCTAGGCGCATGACACGTGTCAATGTAATGTGGTCGCTTCCGAACTCCGGTGGTCCGTTTGCGCCTAGCCTTATACTCGACGTCGTTATCTATTACACGAATTCACACAGCATTATCTAGCCCCAAGCTAAGCAGAGCTTGTGTTATGGGTACTAGATAACTGATATACTTAATACAATACACTACATAGATAGATATTTTTTATTATACATAGAAAACATCCAGATGAAAATCACCCTGAACAAATATCTGTAGATCGTACAAACATTTGTCCCGAGGCGGGAATCGAACCTGCAACCTCCTGCGTCGCAGGCGGACCTTCGCCCGCTGCGCCACAGAGGTCGTCAATGTGGAGGAAACTCTTCCCACGTATGTAAATAAAAGAGCGGCTTCGATCACTTGGATTTATTGGTATACAGTTAATACCCAAACACAAATAATTTGTGCGATCTGCAGACATTTGTCCAGGGCGTTCTGGATGTTTTCTATGTATAATAAAAAATATCTATCTATGTAGTGTATCGTATTAAGTACCTATATCAGTTATCTAGTACCCATAACACAATTATTATTTATTTATTTATTTGTGACCCCGACGTGATGAGGCTCTGTAACTATTAAATTAAATAAATAAAGTTTTATTTATTAAAAAGTTATTTAAAAAAAAAGTATAACCCGAGAGCTGGTGAGTATCTGTCACAGCGCATCAGCATTGCCATACAGCGTGGCAATGCAGCCAGCTGCAGCGTAGCGGGGACGCGACGACTGGTATTGATTATGGATTAGTTGAGCTACCTGTAGATTGTTTGCAACAGTCTGCAGTGCTAAGCAAATATGGGTACCTACTAGATAACTGATATACTTAATACAAGATAGATATTTTTTTTACCTAACTGTGTATGTATATGTTATAACTACTAAATCTTATTTCCGTATCTTATTTCCATATCTCCATAGAGGTTTTACTCATTTATTATAATTTATTTTATCCTTTTTTCTTTCTCTCGTTTTTCGTATCTTGCTTGTAACCTGTGTACCTACTCCTTGTATTCTGTTTCTTTGTATTGCTGCCACACTAGGACCTGTCTGAAAACCAGCGCCGCTACTAGGTTCGGCTTGTATCGGCATAATGCTGAGAGAGGGACCTTTTTGGCCTATGTACCTAACACTATCACTAATTTGTATCTGTTTTTCTTTTAATTTGTTTGTTTCCTTTCTATATAATCCTGTATGTTCATTGTATGTATATATATATAATGTGTTGTGTTATGCATAGTCCAAATAAATGTATTTTCTTTCTTCTTTCTAAAATATAACTTACTTTATTTTGATTTTTTTGTTACAGTTACCCCGATGGAGAGTGGGCAGTCTAGCGGTAAGAATCAAATAATCAATATCTATTTATTAAAGTACACATATAATACCTCGTATACCTACCAACATATTATATTCGTATATGTCCCAACTGACACTTTTAGTTTTAATATTTTTTCTCTGTCAATTCGGGCACCATCAAATTATTGAAGCTGTTGAGTACAGTCAAGTAAAAAAAATGTTAAGCAAAATATAATATAATGTGATAAAACTAATCAAATTGCTTTGCGAGCGTGTGGTACATTAATGTTAAAAAAACAATAAGTTAAGACTTATTGTTTTTGTATGAGTTAGCTCATAGCGAATATTTGGCATAAATCAATATCTTGTATACTTAGTATCTATTTACGATCACTTAGAAATATCTCAAAGAGGTTTTTTCAGTCATATCTAAACACAGTGCAAAATGGCAATTTTTCTAACACATACGACAAGATTGATGTACCTACATATGCGTGCGCTTAAAGGTTATAAGAACGAAATTAAAAATGTTATAAACCCCCGACAGATTTTCATGAAACATGGCTACTAATAACAGTCGGGATAAAATTATCTATGAGACAAAAAAAATTAAACGAAAATCGGTTCATCCGTTTGGGAGCTACGATACCACAGACAGTGACACAGACAGAAACTTTAAACTTATAACACCCCTCTCTTTTTGCGTCGGGGGTTAAAAATAAAACGAACTAAAAAATACAAATTAACCTTAAGGGGGTACCTACCCTCAAATTGCTTATTTTCAACTCCGTCGGACCTCCATATCTTCCAAACTACTGAATATTTAACTTTGAAATTTATATATGGTAAAGTTCAGGACTTATTCTATCGATCATATGTTTCGAAAACACGATTCCATAAAATTTTCTCGATAGAAAAAAATCGCAAAGTTACCTCTCATTTTTTACTAAAACCCTAATTTCTCAATAAATACAGATGATACGATCTTGAGATTAAGCATAGTAATTGAGCTAAGTATAAAGAACATTTTTATATGATGCCTTTTTTTCAATTAACTATTCTAATGTTTGTGGGGAGCAAATAACTACTAAAAACTTGATTTTTGGGCTTACGCCGCTTTGCTCTGTCCCGCTCCTGTGAACGCGAAATCCTATGCCTATCCTCTTCACACAATAACGAGGTAGGGTACCGCCGCGGCGAACCGAGCTGGTTTGGTTGTCAAACTAGGCCTAGATCTTTATAAGGAACAGAATAAATAGTTTGTGAACAAACTTTCGCATTTACAAAATATTAGTGTGACTTTGTTGAAACATTTCGTTATCACACATACTAAAATTAACTCCGCGATGGGAAGCACGGATGGAAAATTTTAAATCACACTTAACTATCATTCTCAGCAGATTAAAAACAGCAAAAAGTTCCAAAGACACTGTCAGGGTTCCCACGGTCACAATGAACTACGTTCAACTGAACTAGATCACTAGGAGACTGCCACTAGCTACTGCCCGCGGCTTTGTTCAAATATGAGACACCTTTTAAGGCGGTTGTATGCCTCAAACTAGCGCCACTGCCTTTTCTTTCTTATATTTACGTCAATCAAAGGAATTTTTAAAAGTCCATTGTACAGTGCATGCCTGTAGTAGTATAGCCCCCGTGCGTCGGAAAAGCCGCTGGTCCAGCGCTTGACCTCTCCCCGGTTGTGTCGGTCTGCCGTCCCATCGGATTATGAGAGTGAGGGAATGCTTTGCGGAAAATTCTACTAAAACAATTCGTCTAAAACAATGACTACAGCTATTCGACTAAAAACATTTCGACTAGTAACAATTCGACAACGACTAAAACAATTTGTTCAACAAAAAAAATGTTGTGTCGACATAACTATGGCTCCGGGTGCAATTATACATATACAAACCCCATAGAAATCTAAATAACAGTGACTTGTTATTTAGATTTCTATGACAAACCCTTTCAGTCACAGAGTCGCCACGAACCCGCTTCGCGGGGGTGGGACGCCTACAGGTCGGGTCAACTCAAGGTCGAATTGCTTAAGTCGAATTGTTACTAGTCGAAATGTTTTTAGTCGAAATGTTTTTAGTCGAATTGTTTTAGTCGAATTTTCCGTAGACGGTCGTAAGCACCAAGTCAAAAAATGTATTGATATTTCAAAAAATAATTGTTTTGTTGTTGTATAAAGGTTGATTTTTAAGTGGTCCCATAAAGTTTGTCCCTCGTGGATTTTAAAAAACGATAAACCGACTGCAAATTATTCTAGTGGCGACATCTACTTAAAATTCGAGTCTAATTCTTGATTTTAAAAGGTCTGGTGTCATTTATTGTCACGTCCGAAGCAACGCAAGTTGCGGACGTGACATTCAGCAGTAAGGTGCTTCGTTTCGTGCGATCCGTCTACCGAAACTTCGTATTTCGTGTTTCAAAGTACCTAGGCCTTTTTTCATTAGTCGTCTTCAAACTAGATTAGACTAGAATTTTAACTAGATGTCGCCACTAGCAGAATTTAAAGTCGTTTTATAATTTTCAAAACACGCCACTAAGTCGAGTACATTCAGTCACCCCTCAAACCTCTGCCTAGACACAATATTATAATTACGGATTATAGATTATCGTAAATGTAATTTCTTGTACTCATGTTTATTGTGTGTTAAATAGACTCAGTATAAGACTCGGCAAATGCAGTGTAAGACGCCCTCCGGCCAGGTGGGATGACGATCTACGAAAGACTGCAGGCAGATGCTGGATGCGGCAAGCTGAAGACAGGGCGCTATGGCGCTCATTAGGGGAGGCCTATGTCCAGCAGTGGCCTAATATAGTATAGTGCATAAGCTCTTTTATTTCAACCAATCAACAATAGCTTAAAGAATAGACATAAGTATTACAAATACAAAAGTGGTGACGCCGACGTGATTTGATAGCCGACGTCTCGACGTGAGTAGTGGTGTCCCGACGTGATTTACAAAAGTAAAATAAATACAAAAAATGGGTTGTCTGTAAAGTCGGTTTACTGACGATAGTTGAACGAGACAACTCAGAGCGAGGTAACGCCGCATGACGAGGTAACGCCGCATGACGTCATGTTTTTTCGTGCGTGCAGCCGGCTCTATCGAATTATAAGACGTTGTCACGTCAAAAAGTAAAGTAAATACAAAAGTTCCTTATTCGGCTCTTACAACATCCACCGGCAGAGATGGAAGGTCGATTCTTACGTATTCCTTACTTTTCCAGTGCAAGCCGGTCCTTTATCCTACTAATATTATAAAGTCGAAAGTTTGTGAAATCTGAATTTTTGTTACCTAGGATCTCCAAAACTACCGGACAGATCAAGATGCAATTTGGCGTGCGTTTAGAGCAAAGCCTAACTTAGATAATATGGTACTTATTATACCGAAATTACGCTTGCGAAGCTGCGGGCAGAAGCTAGTAATCAATTTTCGAAGTGAAAACTTCTTTAGCGGCGCTGAGCACTTTTTTTGTATGGGTAAAAACTTTCAAACTCGCGTCAGGGTCACGTGATGCTGATCGAAAAAGCGTAAGATCGTAAGATGTAAGTTTTCACTTCTGCCGGCACTCCCGGAGTGCTACCTTTTTTTCTTTTTTTTTTATTGCTAACATTTTGTACATGGTATCTTAAATATAAAGTGTTAAAACATGCACACGGGCACGGCAAAAAGCATTGGTTAAAAGCGAGCAACTGACATTTTATTTGACATTAAAATAGCTTTCTTAACAAGAACTCGAATAAATGCTGCGCTTAATCACAAAGAAAGCAGGATGCTGTAAGTGTAGTGGGTAATCTTTTATCAAATACTAGCCGCTGCCCGTGGCCTCGCACGATGTTTTCCAGAATAAAACGTAGCCTGTGAATGAATGAATATAATTTTTATTTCAGACAACAAAGTCCATAGTACAAACAAACATTTGACACATAAAAATAGGAACACAAACAACATTAAAATTTAGAACAATAAATAATAACAAACTTTAACATTATAGTGCAGTGCTTATGTAAAAATATTAATAAAAGTCTATACAATGTTAGGAACTTATTTTTATTTTGTGCTAAAAATAGAATGACTTTTCTATTGCTTATATTCTAGATAATAGTTTTAATCCAAAAATGTACAATGGTGGAATCAAATTTTGAACTTATTAAGTTCAGAATGCTATTGCGACTATCTCTCATACGGTGCAATAAAGAGACAATGCGTTTTCGAAATAACGCGGTAATAATCTCTTAATATATATATATATATAAATCACGTGTCACGTTGTTTGTCCGCGATGGACTCCTAAACTGCTTAACCGATTTTAAATTAAATTTGCACACCGTGTGCAGTTTGATCCAACTTGAAAGATAGGATAGCTTATTCAGGGAAGGTTTAAAAGGTGAGAGCGGTACGAAGTTCGCCGATTCAGCTAGTTAATTATATAAATTGAAATAATAGCCTATGTCCATCTCCAGGATTCCACCTTCCTATTTGATTCCTGCCAAAGTTCTGCTACTAAGCGTAAAAAAGATAACATACAGAAAGAGTTACTTTCGAATTTATATTATTAGTAGGTATGGATATGGATTTTGACGATCTCTGTAGCGCAGTCGGCGAGGGTCCGCCTGCGACGCAGGAGGTTGCGGGTACGATTCCCGTCGTTGGCGGCGGATCTTGGCTTAATGCCCTATTCCACTTTGAGACACTGGGCTAATCAGTGGATTAATGTTTTGTGAAAACAAGCATGCCTGATTTCACAAAACATGAGCATGCTCTAGGAACCTTTTCGAATGCATGACATGTCATGACACTCTGTGTTTATTATAAACAAGAACAAAATCAAATAATTTCATCCGTTTGGGAGCTACCACAGACAGACACGTAAAACTTATAATAACACCCCTCTCTTTTTACGTCGGGGGTTAAAAATAAAGAAAATGAAAATGTTTATTTTTGAACAACAGGTATGGAACATTTCTAATTTCTAAGAAATCGAATAATATCGCAAAAATTTTCGACTTCGACGGGACTTGAACCCGCGTCCTCCCCTCAGTACGGGGATGTGATAACCAACTACACCAATTTCTTAGAAATTAGAAATTATCCAGAGAGCGAGGCTTACGCACTATAGTAAAAAAAACCTTAGTTATGGAACATGTTTTTGGGCAACTCTGCTTTCTGTTCTGGTAGTTTAAAAACTGTGTTACAGAAGCAGAGTCATTCCCATTGCAGTGAACGTTAACTATTTGTTGATTTATGAAACGAGTTAAATTAATCTAGTCTTAGAATTTTCTAATCTTTGTTTTTTTGAAATCTAGTCTTTGATTTGGAATTTTGAGCCTCCACAAAATTGAGAAATTGTAGTTAAGTAGGGTGATTTCTACAGTTATTGACCACCCTACAGTTATTGACCATTTGAAACAAAATCGATCGAAATAAGATAGTGGTAGATCGCACGTGAATGAAAGAAACAAAGACTATACCTTTATTCATTCTTCTTTCGTATTAATTCATAATATTTTATCTGGATGGCGTTATTTTTTATTGGTGAGGTCAGTTCAAAAAAGTTGTGATTGATTTACTTAAATAATGTTTTTTATTAATAAATATCTGATTTTAAAATTGTTTTTATTTTCTATTACTCAGTTAAATTACCATTTAATTGGTATATCATAGGAACCTGTATCTCTATTGATTTTTTAGTTATAGAGTTTAGAAAATATTGTTTTCCTTAAGTGGTCAATAACTGTAGCAATCACCCTACCTAGTTTGGCGTGTGTGTGCCGTTCAGATGATGAATTTAAAGTAAATTTTCGTTGTGATTTTTTGTGTAATCAGATTGTTTACCAATATCTACTGCAATTTGGTGAAACCAGACCCATAGAAAATGAATTTACGGCCACGTTTTTATAGACACACGGAAATTCTCTAATTTCTCTTGTGCACAAGTTCTATGAAGATCGACAAATTAGTCAATCAAACGTCTGTAATCAACCGGAATACGATAATCATTAATAAGTACGGCAATTGAACCGGAAAAGGAAACCAATAGAAGTACTAACATCCGTCACCCGATTCCGAGAGGAGAAAAACTGTGGGAACTTAATTAAATTACACTTTGTAGTAGAGCTTTGTAGTATTGTTTCGTAATCATAGTGTAAAGAGTAAAAAGTCGTAGTGATGGGAAAATATCGATGTATTGTTTCGATCGATAAGACTAGTTCCCACAAAGATATCTGTGGAATGGCCGAAAGGATCCCTCTCGGCAAAAGGAGATTTGACTCTGTTGCTGCCATGATGCAATGGAGCTCGGGGAGTTACGATTTTACGCTACTGGTAAAACCAGGAAATAGATTCGTCTACTCATTCGCCGATGGCGTAGATTTATTTATTTATATATTTATTGCATTCATGTCCATTATAAGGTGTTAACATTTTTAGGTAGAATCTACATGAACCCTGTAAGGGCGTTGCAACATTCTAAGTTAGAGTTCTTAAGTAAATACAAATAAATGGTATACAATTTTACATTATTAATTTAGTCCTCAAGCATAATGTTAGTTAAGATACAGAAGAGGATACACAATTCATCACCTATAAGATGACGGAGGCTTGTGTCACCCACTGCTTACTTTAATTTTATGTTTTACAAATGTTATTGCTGATTTTAAATTTCTGTTGATTCTTATTGGATTTTATTAGGCATTACCTACTTAATTTAATTTACATTTAGAGACTTTTATAATTATAAATGTATTTACTAAGATTTTGCACACCTTAATAAGTAGTTTTTTTGTTTTGTTTTATATTATAAATAATGCTGGACAATTCACACAGCATTATCTAGCCCCAAGCTAAGCAGAGCTTGTGTTATGGGTACTAGATAACTGATATACTTACACTACATAGATAGATATTTTTTTATTATACATAGAAAACATCCAGAACGCCCTGGGCAAATGTCTGCAGATCGTACAAACATTTGTCCCGAGGCGGGAATCGAAATATTTTTTTATTATACATAGAAAACATCCAGAACGCCCTGGGCAAATGTCTGCAGATCGTACAAACATTTGTCCCGAGGCGGGAATCGAACCCGCAACCTCCTGCGTCGCAGGCAGACCTTCGCCCGCTGCACCACAGAGGAGTTTGTATTTGGATATTTTTAAGATTACGAACTTTTGTACATAATACATTCATGCAAATAAAAATTATGATTATGATTCATGTGACCGTTATGTCTCGGAATGCCATACCTCGCGAAGTATATCAATATAATCATGGTTGCTGCCATCTTCATAACTCATTTATTGATAATTAAAAAATTACATGTCAGCTACTGCTTACTACTGCTGTCAGTACAGCTACTTCTCAGCTAGGTACTGGTTGGTCCATCAATAGGGTACTAACATAGGCTGATGATGATGCATAATGTGTTGTTTCTCTCGACAGCTGTGTCTGCTGGTGCTGGCGGTGCTGGCGGCGGCGGATGACGGACCAGCGGGACTGGTCAGCAAGGACAGCAGCCAGGACCTACAGGCGGAAGCATCTAGCTCAGGTCAGTATAGTAGCATTGTCTATCTTTACACGAATCATTCGGCACGGTTTTGGTCCCGTCTATATCTCAGACATTATTAAGCCTACAATAGCCCTATATTATGCCTGATCTACTTGCAATGGTTCATGTCTAGTTAGATCCATGATACATAGGTAGGTACTAAATTTTATAAATAAATAATTTTATGATTCTTGAGTTATTGAGGTTCAAAAAACCCCAACATTAAAACAAATGCGGTGGATATAAACTTGCCAAGACATTCATTAAAAAATTAAAGAACGTAACAAATTAAGATCACGAACTGCTATGAAATTTGGGACCTTCTCTATATGATCTCAGCTCTTTTAATCGGTAAAGCCACTATCTGAACGAGCTTGGCTAGTTTTTAGATTTATGTTTTTGATAAGACTATACATACCTCTCAGTGCGTGCCTCACCCAGGAAATTTGATAAACAATTAAATAATACTTATCCCAAAAATGTTTCGAGTTCGATGGGACTGCGCAACCTTTCCTTAGGTCGTGAATGCACTACGAGGTCACGTGACCGACCGACGAGTTGGAAATCTTTGGGACTTCCTACGGACTCTAGCGCCGTTAGCTACACCTACAGGGGAAACACAGTTGATCTAGATGCGAGTTCAAGCCCCGTCAAAGTCGAATATGTTTTGGGAATTTATTTTCTTAGTGAGACCACTACTAATGTGTCTCGAAAGCCATAAGGCTTAGCGACGCAAAGTGTCTGTGTCGACTAACGGGAAACAGCAGCCAACCCTAAATTCCAACTTCTCCTATTGGACATAGGAGTTATATTCAGAATAACAAAAGTTGCGTAATTATGGTATTGAATTGAATTATCTGTTGTCCTTTTTGCTGAACAGCGAGAGCTGGAGAGGCAGAATTTTGACAGGTGTGTGCCCATCGCGAGAAGTGGCAGGGAAAAGAGAAGCATACCCAGGGGTGGACAGTATAACAGAAACAGCTGAAATAATAACGATATGTGCTCAATAAAGACCTAACCATCATATCTTGTCTCCTTCCAGGCGCCCAGGCTCAGAAACGAGAGGCGGGACTCCACAACTCGTATGGAGAGCCGCTGCCCGCCGACGCGTACGGCCCGCCGGCTGAAGTGTATGGCCCGCCGGCGGAGTTGTCGGTCGTTAGTCAAGGTAGGCGAAGTTATACATTCATTATACCTATCTTGACCTGGTACCTTTACGTATAAATGATGCTTGGGACCTACTTTTTTTGACACCGTTGAACGGTGTCAAAAACAGAAGGTATGTTTCACTGAAGCCTATGGTAGAGACCCGAGAACAGCCTATCCTAGCGTACCTTCACACCAGAGATGTATTTCGCTATACGGCAGAGTAATGTCAAACCCAATAGGAATGATCATTGATATCCGTATTAGAACTCTATTGGTTGGTTTTATTTAATGCCAGTCAGCAGCTTTTTACCTGACTGCACAGAGGGTTATTGTTATAGTATGTTATGTATAGCATTGCACGCAGGAATAATTAATGCAAGAATTTTCAGTAGGTATCAAATCAATATTTAGAAGGTCAGGTCGTTTTAAACAAACTTTGATTCACATGATTCATTCTCCGATTATCAAGTTTCAGAGATCCAACTGCCCGGCCACGCCGTCTACGGCCCCCCAGAACTGCAGGCTTCATTCCAAGACCCTCCGCCAGGCGCGTACGGCCCACCTTCGCCCGTCGTTTTCCCGAGCCAGAGCTACGAGGGACCACCACCGCCCTTCCACAAACCCAGGCCTCAATACGGCCCGCCAAAGTTTTACGGCCCACCGAAGTCTAGTTACGGCCCACCAAAACTTTCATATGGACCACCAAAGTATTTCGCACCGAAGAAAACCTACGGACTACCAAAGCAAAGTCTCCCAAAACCAACTTATGGAGTACCATTCAAGCAGCAAAAGATTATTTCCCCAAAACCTATCTACGGGGCTCCCGTCTTTTCGGTACCAAAACCTGTATATTCAGCGCCAAAACCTATTTACGGACCTCCGAAAATCAGCTATGGAACACCTGTGAACGTACCGGTACAGAGCGACTTCTCTTCCGTGACTCTAACTCAGAACATCGGAGGAATCAGTCAAGGTCTAGATCTGAACTTACCAGCACCAATCTATGGAACACCGTTAGTCTCTCTGCCTGTAGACTTAAAGCCCAATTTCCCGATCCCAGCTGACACCTACGGGCCTCCGGGACAGATATTGAACGAGCAAGTTGTGGTACAAGATGTGTCTAACGTCCACTACGGGCCGCCCCAGCCTGATCCAAACCCAAGGCCGCCCCATCCCGGAATCCCCGCCCCGCCGACGCCTCCACACGTGCTGTATGACGGATGGAAACCAATCCCTGGAGTATCACAGCCGATAGGACACGTAGAAAATGTCGGAGACCAGTACGGACCACCCCCGCCACCTCCCGTCGAGGAAATCCACATAGATACAGAACAGAATCTACCAAACGAAGAGCATCACCAATTCGTGAACTTGGAAGGACAATCCCCGCCAAACATTGGCCAGAACCATCCATTCCACGGTCAAAACCAAATCGAAATTCACAGCCAGCAGTTCGGCGGTCAAGGCCATCAAAATCAAATCGAAATCCACAACCAACAATTCGGCGGTCAGAACCAACAATTCGGCGGTCAGAACCAACAATTCAACGGTCAAAACCATCAAAACCAAAACCAAATCGAGATCCACAACCAGCAATTCGGCGGCGGTCAAGGCCATCAAAACCATAATCAGTTCTCCTCAGCGCAAATAACTACAGGATACTCAAGCGTGCACCAGGACGCGTTATCGAGTGTCGATTTGAACGCTATCGTCGGTGGTGACACGAATCAAATCGATCAAGCAAAGGCTGTGTTCGAAGCTCATTATACCGAACATGATCCTCAAGGAGACTTGTCCTTCATACAATCAAGCATACCGAGCGGAAAGCCTCACGACACCTACGGCGCGCCCCCTCTAGACTCACTATCAGGTGGTCGCTACCCAGCTTCTATAAGTTCGCACAACTCTTTAGGTTCCCACAACTCTATAAGTTCAATAAGCTCTATAGGTTCTATAAGACAGCACGGAGCTAAAGGCAACAAGGGTCTCATCCCTCCTTCTGGGATATACGGAGTGCCTCCAGGTAGTCACTACGGAGCACCACCGAAGCCCCCACCATCGCACCTCCCAATCCCCTACGGTACCTTCTCAGGAGGCGGCCATTCCATCCACACTGGAGGTCATTCACCACGCCAACCGATCAAATTCCGGGAACCAGTGCCAGAAGGTTTACTAGAACATGTCGGCCAAACAACACACGGGAAAGACCACCATGGAATTGACCATCTAACTCACGGACCAGCGTATCTATCCCCACCAATCAGAGACGTCAAAGACATCAACGCCCATACCAGTATTGGTCATGGAAGTCATGGTATCCAATCAGTTTCCCTATCAATCGAACCGACGAGTCTATACAGTCTACCTCATTCCGGCAGTCCTCTAAACTTCCAAAATGCGCCAAGCGCTACTTATGGATCTCCGATTGACTCTTACTCAGTACCTTTGCTAACTGTAGCTGATCACACAGCCTCAGGATCCAGCACCAATGCGGTCACCGCTACAATCGACGGAATAAGCATCGATTCGCTCCTAGCAAACCTTTCAAGCTTGGATGCTGCAGCGATCTTAAAACACTGCCCGTATCATGAAGCTATACTCAAAGCAGCTCGCTCTGGGGAGAAGATTCCCGCAGATCTTGCTTCCAAATACGTCGCAAGTCTGAGCTCTTTAGGATCCTCACTGTCTAAGAATAAAATCTCTCAACAAAACGGCTTCACAGTTCCTGCACCGGGTAGCGAATCTGTGTCCTACAACTCCAAAGATCTATCAACTGCGTCTCACACCCTCGTTCAGACAATCTTACCTACCGATTTTAACTTCTCTAAGTTCGACAAACTCAAGGGCAAGTCACTGCGAGAAGCTAATAAGTACAAAGACGATAAACTACAGTACGTTTCTGATCAGATCTTCAAAACCTCGGAAAAGATCAAAAGCTTGAGTGAAGAGACGAAGAAACTGCAGCAGAAGATCGTATCTACAAGTCAGAACATAAACGATGTCAACGTGAAAGGAAACCAGGGAACATACTCCTTCCAGATCCAGTCTTCGAACGGCAAAGACAGCCCAACGATACCCCACGAGCAGCTGCTATCAGAAGGGTTACTGCAAAGCATTCTGCAAGCGATCGAGCAACCCGGAAACCAGAACCAAATCGTCCAAACCAGTGTGAACCTTCAAAGCCCGCCATTGCAGAACCCACAACCAATTTTCAAGCCTCAGCCTCAGCCTGTCTACAGCCAAGTTCAAACCCAATTCACACAACAACAAGGTTCAAACTTTAACTTCCAACAGCCAGCTTTATCAGGGACCGACGGTTTAGTCCTCCCTGATGGCTACGAACCAATCGACAGAACAAAGTCTAAGAAAGACCAAGAAGTACAAGCAAGCAATGTTGAGAAGAACGAAGTTCATAGAGGGGATATCCCGGATTGCGACTCAAAAAGCTCACATTCTATCAGACATTCCGTGGTCGTAGCTCCAGATAATGTAGATAACGTGAAACCAGTACAAGAAGTAGACGAGAATGACGTAGCTATATTCTTCGAGAAAGAGGAAGCAGCTGAGCCAGTAACAGAAATATCTGTAGCTACTAGTATAAGTGAAAATTTAGAAGAATACGGTAAGAAGGAGTTTGGTGAAAAGATAAAGAAGACGTAAAATGAATTGTAACTTGTAGATTCTAGTCGTAATTACCAGTGAGCGCGAGACAGTTTAAGTACAAGTACACACAATCACATTTCAGCTTCGGTGCAAACTGGCCCTAGAAGATAAAACTTAAGAGTATAATATGGATTTAAGAATTGGAATTGACAAATAGCGGTTTCATAGTCAGTATCGATAAGATAGCATTTTGTGGTGGAGTTGGGTTTCTTTTTAGATCTGCTCACTGGCGCCATTTTCTGATTGTACGCCATCTTGAATCGGAATAACAAAACTAGGTTATTTTTGTAAAATTTGAAACTCATCCACAGTTTTTATGTGTTAAAAATTACTTGGATGGGTTTCAAGTTGTCCTAACTTAATTTATTTAACTATTTAGATTAATAATAAGCATTTTATGTCGGGAGTTTATTTATTTTGCCTTTGGATGAGTGTATGTACAAGTTTTTAATAAATATTATGGAAAATGTACAGAATAATATGTTTAATTATTGTTAGACCTGTTCCTACACACAAGTTATCATGCGATGATACGATCAAGTAAATTACATATAAAATGGAAAACTTACTTTAAAATTACTTCATCATCATCATCATCATCATCAGCCTATATTAATCCACTGCTGGACATTTAATTTATTAATTTACACTTCATACATATTCCAACATTGACAGAAAATAGAAAACCTTAGGTATACCAATTAAGTGAAACATCATAATAAGGAGAATTTCAATCTCTACTTCATAAATAAAAAAATATTGCTGGATCTCTACGGGGTTCCAGTAAACTAGTGTAACACTACGATAACACATTATGAAATAAAAAAAAATCAAGTGTAGCCGACGCCGTTCATTCGGCGCTAAGCCGACGCTACCCCGACTCACACTAGCGTAGAGATAGCGAGCCACCAAACTCAGTTGTCGCATCTCTGCCTACAATATACAAAATAAACAACTTACTATAGGTTTATACGAGGCATTATAAACAGCTTATGATAGGACACACACTGCTGCATGGATTTTAGAAAATTCCTTTGTTTAACGTAATAAAATAAAATAGATGGCGACGCTATTGTGAGTCGAGGTATCGCCTTAACAGACTGAGAGAACAGTTACATTTCATTGGTGGAAAGCGACGGTACGCGTCGCCAGAAACTAGTTGTGGGTCGTTGACTGTTTTTGCGTTAACGAAACGAAACCGTTTTCTATAAACGGTCAACCGGTTAAAAAACCGGTTGACGTTTTTAACAGGTTTGTCGAAACGTTAACTGTATTGCACTAGTAGTGTTGACGCGTTAACGTCTAAAACGGTCAACTTGTGGCAAAACCTGTTGACGTTTTTAACTGGTTTGTCGAAACGTAAACTGTAGTGCCTTTACATTCAGGCATTTTGCAAATTGTTTGTTACTTTATTTACATTTGAACTACTTAGTATTATTTATTTACAATAAAACACTGTCCTTATTTGCCATAAATATCCTAAATTATCACTAACTTTCACTACCTATACATAATAATATAATTATTAAACTTGCGCGCAAAAATAGCGTTGACCTCAACGTGTCACCTAGACAAACTAATTAAACGAATGAAAACAATTTCCCTGTTTTTCTTGGTCAGTCAGAAGGCCGGCGCGCGGCGCACGGAGCGCTTAGCCCCCGGAATGAACAAACATAACATACATTCATCTCTTTCACTCTCCAACAATCTTAAGCTGTCGACTACTGTGGCGTCTCGCTCGCTCGTGTACAATGTGTTTTACTTTTACCTAGCGGTTCGAAGCTCGTTCGTTCATTTTCGGATGGTGTTCGTTTGTAAGGTGTTTTTAGAGTTCAATCTTCCATGTAACTTGTCCGTCAACGAACGACCGTCAACGAACGAGATAGTATGTCAACGTCAAAGTATGTCGTTGAATGAAATAATAAGTTGATTGAATCAACTTGTTTCGCGGAAAAGAGAAGACGGTTGATTCGTTTTGTCCGTCAACGAACGAGAATGTGTCAACGTCATAGTATGTCGTTCGTTGAATGAAATAATAAGTTGATTGAATCAACCTGTTTCGCGGAAAAGAGAAAACGGTTGATTCGTTAAATGTAGAAAAGCTGCTTTTTATAACAGTTCGTTGATTCAACGCTCACTACTACCAGAAACATAAAAATCTGGTTAATTGTTATCGTTGCGTTCTAGTAATTTAGCTAGCAGTTTAGTCTTTCTGTGACCATCGTAAGAAAATTTTCTATGAACCGGGATAAAACAAACTATGGTTTTTTGTTATTATAGTGCGTGTCAAACCTGACGCAGAAGCCATCAAACAAGAAGTTGAAGTTGAACTCAGGGCAATTTCTAAGAAATCAAATAATATCGCAAAAATTTTCGACTCCGACGGGACTGACTTGAACCCGCATCCTTCCCTCAGTACGGGAATGTGCTAACCAAGTACACCACGAGGTCAAGTAGAAAATTTTGCGATATTATTGTATTTGATTTCTTAAAACCAACTATTTTTTTGTTTTTTCGTATTTTAGGAAAACTTACAGCTATGATTTTACAATAAGGTCTTTGCTGTATTAATTGCCGTTTTGGAGTCTATCGAGTGCTATCGACATGTAAGAAAGTCAAATATCAAATATCAAAGTGCTTTGGTTACAGGACTCTTGGACACGTCACAATTCAAATTACATAAGTAAAACTACGAAATAAAGTGATCACTTTGATCAGTCATTATTAAAATCAACATAATGTTGTATAGAACGACAGTTGATTCTAAGTTTGTTTTATCATAGGACCCCTACCTACCAATACCAAATTTTAAGAATTAAGACCCAAACCTGCCTGACGCAGAAGCCATCAAACAAGAAGTTGAAGTTGAAGACCTGGCGTCTTCATGAACGTGTTCGTGATGATGGGCAGAACCTGGAGTTCACGCAGGTGAACTACCGATAACCCTGTATAAATAAGGTACCTATTTTAGCAATTACAAGAATTTTTCATATGACGCCTCACAGACGTCGAATTAGCGAATTTCTGCTTACACTTAACACAAGTAAAGGTAGGCTTTATACCAGCATGGGTGTTCTTGATATGCCGTCTTAAATATGGCTTAGCTGCGAATCGGCTGTTGCAAATATCACAGATGTACCTTACACCTTGGTGCAAGCTCTTTATATGTTGACTTAGCTGCCCACTTTGTTTATACGCTTTGTCACACAAATGACAGGCATAAGGAACCTTCCCAGTATGTAAGACCATATGCTTGTTCATTGAGCTGATCTGAGTGAAGGATATTCCGCAGATTTCACAAGAACAGACTTTCTCTCCTGTGTGAGTTCTCATATGAAGTTTTACATATGAGGGCGTACGGAACGCTTTCCCGCATTGCGTACAGGCATGTGGTTTCTCTGCAGTGTGATATCTCATATGGTCTTTTAGACGTGAGGGAGTACGGTAGGCTTTTTCGCATTGCGTACAGGCATATGGTTTCTCTCCGGTGTGAGTTCTCATATGGTGTTTTAGGTATGAGGGAGTACGGTAGGCTTTCTCGCATTGCGTACAGGCATATGGTTTCTCTGCAGTGTGAATTCTCATATGGTGTTTTAGACATGAGGGAGTACGGTAGGCTTTCTCGCATTGCGTACAGGCATATGGTTTCTCTCCGGTGTGAATTCTCATATGTGATATTAGGTGTGAACGTGATTGCTGTGGTTTCTTGCAAACTGGACAAAAAGGCTGGCTTCTTCTACTTTTTGATCTGGGTAATTGGTTTTCATTTTGCATCGTTGGTTGACTATGTTTAGATCCGGGTGATTGGGTTTTATTTTGCTCTGTTGGTTGACTATGTTTTGATCTGGGTAATTGGTTTTCATTTTGCTCTGTTGGTTCACTATGTTTAGATCTGGGTGATTGGTTTTCATTTTGCTCTGTTGGTTCACTATTTTTTGATCTGGGTGATTGGTTTTCATTTTGCTCTGTTGGTTCACTATGTTTTGATCTGGGTGATTGGGTTTTATTTTGCACTGTTTGTTCAGTATGTTTTGATCTGGGTAATTGGTTTTCATTTTGCTCTGTTGGTTCACTATGTTTTGATCTGGGTGATTGGTTTTCATTTTGCTCTGTTGGTTCATTATGTTCTGATCTGGGTGATTGAGTTTTATTTTGCTCTGTTGCTTCACTATGTTCTGGTCTGGGTGATTGGGTTATACCTATATTTTGCTGTATATCTACTGTGTCGCTGTGCTTTGACATGTGTACAGCAAAAATGCTTAGCATACTAAATTCTAGGTCGCATTTTTCGCAATAGTACGGCCTTCCTTCTTTATGATCTCTTTTGTGCTTGTTTAGGCTGCTCATTTTGTCAAATGTGACATTGCATATATTGCACATATGTTTTGTGTGTGTTAGCATATGTCTTCGTAAGCTAACAGCGTAGCGAAAAGCTTTCTTGCACCAACAAATACACGGCTTATTAACAGTATGTGTTAACATATGTTTTTTTAACTCACACGGCACTTTGAAAGTCATATCACATTCACTACAAGCAAAAGATTTCGCCTCTCCGTGTATACTCATATGGCTTTGTAAAGCTTTGGCAAAGTCGAATTTCTTTGGGCAAGTACTGCAAGCGTAACGTTTATCTTTATCATGCATATGCATATGTCTTCTATATGTGTCCGTTTTCTCAAAACCAAGATTGCAATTGCTGCAGTAGTACGGTCTTTCTACTGTTTGAATCGACATATTTCCGTTCAAAGCAGTTGTTGTAGTTAAATGCTCGTCGTCACAGCTGTTGTAATGTGAGTTTTCCTTTTCAATTTTGACAGTCTCCTCTGCAGGTGCTTTTACTTCTTCTATCAGTATAGCTTTTATCTCTTCTGTAGAAAATCTCTCTGGTTTAGTGAATATCTCTTCTCTTAAAAACTCATTTTTGTGCTCTTCGGTAGCTGTTTCGACGGATGGGCTCATGTCCGTTGAGCTGTTATCACCAAGCGTAACTGATTCCAATGTCACTGTTGTAGATAGAGCTGAGACTATTTTGAGAGTAGCAACTGTTTCCTGCGTCACCTGAAATTTAAAATGACTAATTTAAGTTGTGATTAAAATTTTACTTTTCTATGAGCTATATGTATTACCCTAAATAAATAATAATACTGTCCTCCTAGCCGAATTTCGCCCACGGCGGCACGAGGCTGTCATAGTCGGCGATATACAGGGTGTTAGTCTAATTTAAGTTCTGATTTAAATTTGACTTTTCTATGAACTTATTATAAATTAAATAAGAAGCCTAAGTTTATTAGTTAGTTTGATTCCCCGTTAGTTTGATTCCTTGCAGAACCCTTTACAGCAGCTCTAGTAATTAATTTTTAAAATTATTCTGTTTCGTTTGATTATTGACAATGCCCATTTACAGCAGATACCTATAGATATTAATTTCTTTGTTTTGTGATACCTACTTACTATAATTATTTGATTTGTATTTTTAGTTATCTATTGACTTAACCAAGTGTGCCTTGTGCTCCTACGGCGAATAAATTTATGAGTATGAGTATGAACACAAAATATATTAAAAACGCTAAAATATTTGAATTTCGTGCGAATCTGTGTCAGATTGTGTCGAAGACTCGGAAAGGGCATTTTTGAATAGCCCTGCTGTAATAGACTTACCGGTACGTTATTGTCCAGAAGATCCCGCAGATACTTATCGGATCGCTGAGCCGAGGCCGAGAAGCGAGAGCATCGCTGTAGCTGCCATTGACAGATGTAGCATAGAGTGTGTGGGCGGGAGTCTTCTGTGATCAACTGAAACAAAATGAGACTTGCATTAGTAAAGTTAAGAAAACAAAGTTTATTTCTCCGTTTTACCAAGATAACAAGTAGCCTATGTCCGTCTACAGGTTACTATCTATATTGAGGTAACAGAGGGATAAAATAGAATAACTTTCGAATTTACAATATCAGTATGGACATGATACCTACTAGGATATAATGATGACTAAATCTTTTTTCACATTTCCAAATTTTCAAAAAGTCTGAATTCCTACTTCCTTTAAATTCTTGCTTTCTTTAACTTTTTCCCCTTCTTTAATCTCTGTATTATGTAAATTTATAAAAATCAATAATATCAAGTAGCAAGTTAGATTTAGTTGCTCATACTATAGGTACTTACTTACCTAACCTAACTTCTAAATCCGGTATTTATCCTGTTTTATATGTGTTGTTTTCTGTTATAGGTTTTGGTTTCCCAATCACGCCCTTAGATCACTCTGATATCTTTTTGGAATCTATAGGTACTAATATTATAAAGAGGAAAGATTTAATTGTTTGTATTGAATAGGCTCGGAAACTACCAGACCGATTTGAAAAATTCTTTCACCGTTAGGAAGTTTACTTTTCAGGGAGTGACATAAGCTATATTTTATCCCGGAATTCCCACGGGAACGGGAACTACGCGGGTGAAACCGCGAAGCGATCGGTTTTTTATAAAATCAGAAAGGTTTACGATTATTATGACTATTATTTATAATGACACTTAACATTACGGACATTTGCAGAATTGTGTCGACCAGACGCAGAGCCTTTAACCAAGAATTGAAATCTGTTAAGTTTTCATTCATAATGGTTTTGTTTACCAATAATATCTTCAATTCTAGAATTGAGTATAGTACCATCTCATAGGCACCTAGAAGCTTATAGAAGTCCAAAACTACTTACAGAAATCAGCTCTTACCTGAGAATTTGTGAGTTTTTCATACAACTCCAGAAGTGTCTGATCTTTGATGTCATACAGTTTTAGGCCGGTAGCAAGACATGCTCGGCATACTTCGAGGCCATTCATAATTATACTTATTTAACACTTTTTTTTTGTATATATACAAGCAGGTAAAATATCTGCACTATCCAGATTTTTCGTAACTTTAAATGAATGGTAGGAGAGGGTTTGGTACTCAGATTATATATAGGAGGGTTTGGTTTGGTACGTGGACCAGCTTCAACTTCAACTTCTTGTTTGATGGCTTCTGCGTCAGGTTTGACACAATTTTGCCAATATCCGTCTCATCATCTCATGACAGCATCGCAAGCTTTATGGAATGAACAATATAACCATAGAAGTATTGTATAGTATTTACAAAAAAAAGAAAAAACCCACAAAACTACAAAACATAAGGAAAATAACTTAAAACTGCGCGATTATTGAATTCACAATAAATAAACACATATAATGAAAAGAACCTACTAAAAAAAAGTTTATGATAGGAAGCACAAACTGGCCAATCGATTTTTTAAATTTCCTTCGTTTAACAGAATAATTAAATAAAATAGGTGGTGGCGCTGATTTGGGTCGGGGTAGCGCCTTAACAAGTTTTGAGGCAATACTGAACAACCTGTTCTTTAAATGTATCCTTGATTAATTAGAACAACGGGCCTTTCAACTTCAACTTCTTGTTTGATGGCTTCTGCGTCAGGTTTGACACAATTTTGCCAATATCCGTCTCATCATCATCATGACAGCATCGCAAGCTTTATGGAATGAACAATATAACCTTTAGGTATTGAAAACTACTTTTATTTTAAAGGGAGGGCTATCTCCACGTTGTTCTAACAGTGGATGACACGGGATGGCATTTACTCTCTAGCTATTTTCACGCAAATTACGAAAGAATGCAACGCCATCTGTTGTTGAGTAGCTGAACTACATCAACCAAATTAACAAAGTATAATATTATAGTCAGCGGGCCTAGCACGCCGTTTCTTGTCTAGGGTAGAATAGATTTAAAATGACATAAAAATGACATTTAGATGTAGAGAGTAGAAAGTTTTCTTCGATCGGGAACACGGCGTTCGAAAGAATGAGCGGATAGAAATGTTTTCTAGTCTACCATAGAGATGAGTCTACCACTGCGAACATGCCGATCAATTTACTCTACTTTTGACATTTGAGAATAGAAACATTTCTTCTAAAATTCTCTACACCTCTCGAGACCTAGAAACGCGTTTCTCTCGCATCATTTATAGATTATTTTTCTACGAGAATTATGAACGGGGGTAGAAATTGGCTTTTTCTGGAGACACTGTTCGGCAAAATGTTTTTTGAGCTCGACATATTTATTTTCTACCTTCCCTTCCCTCGCTGTGGTGAAAAAACCGAAAGAAAATTCAATTTTCGCGCGGGAGACCATAGGTAATGCTAATGACATTGACATAGGCTATGATATGACAACAATTGTCGGAAACGTCAAGTCAATGACAAAATTAAAACGTTTCATTTTACGCTCAGATTAAATATAGGTAGATCTTCAGCGAGCATGCCGCAGAGCAAGACAAAGTATACGAGGTGGTGGGGGAAAAGTGTTGCCATGCAATTTTCTTACCCCGATTTTAGGTTCCTTATTTCATGTCTTAGTTGGTAGATCGGATTTGCTATTTTCCAGTTAATAAATTTAAAAAATTAAATTATCTGAGCGTCTGGTCGAAGCGAAGCGTGACCCGAGAGCTGGTGAGTATCAGGCACAGCGCATCAGCATTGCCATACAGCGTGGCAATGCAGCCAGCGTCTTGGGGACGCTTCCGACTGGTATTGATATTGATCAGTTGAGCTACCTGCAATAGTCTGAAGATAACTCAATTGTTTCAATTGTAAATACTAGTATAATTTTCTATTTTGTGAATAAAGGCTATTGCTAGGTCATTATAATTATACAACTAAGTATCACAATGTGAACCCTGTTTGGCGTTACAAGTGGAAGGCAGACCGAGGTTGTTTTTGGTAGGTAAATATAATTATGAAGGTATTAAGGTGAGTAGTACAGATAGAGAAACAAGTGTTTGAGTTTAAAATAATCAATATTTATTACAATAATTAACGTTTATAAATTTTACAGTTTAAATCAGTCTTCAACATTTCGTTATAATACTACTTAATCATAAAATCACAGTTTAATTATAAATGTATTAGTTATATTACCTATACAATAACATTTACATAAATTAATAACACTTTCAAAAAAAATGGTTACTTACGAACGTAACATCGTACATTTGCTAAAAAATAGTAATGTTGCTATCTAAAAAGTACTTAACTTTCATTGTACTTGCGTATAGGTACTTATACCTAGATAGTCACAGCATTTTTTTTTTATTAAAAAATACACACGCATTTACACAGAAGCATTTAAAATATCGCAGAATCATTATAAAAATCACAGAATCATTTTAAAATTAGCATACCAATTTCTACAAGAACCTACTTAAGATATTTTTTTTCTTATGTATATGGGACAGTTAGATTAGATTTGGACAGTTGAATTAGATTAAGTACAAAAATCACAGAATCATTTAAAATATCACAGAGTCATTACAAAAAATTTTATAATGAAGATTTTTTAGGTTCCCAATCTTTGCGACAATTGCTCCATTTGAACCAATGCAAACGTAATTTTTTAAAAATTCTGGAAATCTGTAACAAATAAAAACACTAATATTATAAATGCGAAAGTGTGGATGAATGGATGGATGTTTGTTATAGTTGTTCTATCTCACAAAGTCCGATGGGCTATGTGTGTCATAGCAACAACTTACATATTACCTCTTCACGCCAAAACTACTGAACGGATCGGGATGAAATTTTGTATACAGGTAAGTAATTCTAATCCTAGAATCTAACATCTATGTTAGATTCCAGGATTTATATAAAAAGCCTATAGGCTTTTTATCCCACAAATCAGTTGCTATGGGATAGAAATGGCCTTTAAACGTTTCCATAGAAACAACGCGTGCGAAGCCGCGGGCATAAACTATTTTGCTATGCATAGCGAGCTACATTATCTATAAAATAGCTATATAGGTACCTATTAAAAAATATTTCAATGCGCCATTCGGGGAATTTTATCATCGGGTGCAGGCAACCCTAAATTTTCACAATTACAAGTTAGATGAACTAAAAATAGCTTAGAACATAATGTTTGAGCCTTGTGTGTATGTAAATCTATGAAACTGTAAATTTGGAACCTTTTTGTAGTCAAAAGAACTTGTACTTACGAGTGGAATGATATATTCGCCACTTTTTCTTCACTATCACTTCTACATGCAAAAACGCTGCACCGCACCATATTTGTCTCTCTTTTATAATGTTTTTAGCTGCGGGAATGTCCACATAAACACATTGATCACATTCAGACTTATAAAACAAAAGTTTAGAACTTTTAAAACTTTTTTCACCAGTCTCGTGTCGAGCTCCGTCGATGACAAAGGAAATTTGTTTAGCACATGGAGGTGCTAAACAATGCAAAAACCGGCACGCTGGATGAGATAGAGAGCTAATCGTCCTATTTCATTTCTTCTTAAGCTTTAGGCATAAGTCGTTCTCTCTTTAGTGTGAATGCGATGGCAATTGCGCGAGTTCTATAGGTTTCTCTTTCTACGATTTTACGTATAAACTGAGCTGGTTCTTAAGGCGAATAGTAGGGTGGACAGTGGCGCCACTACATATTTAATTTTATAATTACGTTATACAAAGGAATTATCAAAAAATCGGACCGCGCGTAGACGATATCTATCATAAGCTTTTTTAAATGTATCTTTAATAGTTTTGTACTGTATTATTTAGGCAGATACTTGTTTCAAGAGTTTAGTTCCTATTGGTGGCCACCAAGCTCTCCAAACAAGGTTTTTGATTGAATAACACAAAACAAAACTATTACAGATACATTTAAAAAAGCTTTTGATAGATATCGTCTACGCGCGGTCCGATTTCGGGATAATTAAATAAATAAATAATAAATAATGCTGGACAATTCACACAGCATTATCTAGCCCCAAGCTAAGCAGAGCTTGTGTTATGGGTACTAGATAACTGATATACATAATACAATACACCACACAGACAGATATTTTTTATTATATATAGAAAAACATCCAGAACCCCTGAACAAATATCTGCAGATCGTACAAACATTTGTCCCGAGGCGGGAATCGAACCCGCAACCTCCTGCGTCGCAGGCGGACCTTCGCCCGCTGCGCCACAGAGGTCGTCAATTCCTTTGTATAACGTAATTATAAAATTAAATATGTAGTGGCGCCACTATCCACCCTATTATTCGCCTTAAATCTATGTGACTCTATATTAGAGGACGCCTCAGCGTGCACAGTAACAGAATAATATTCTGTTACTTAATTCTGTTACTCTGTTACTTAAGGAACATTGTTATTTGTTGATATTATCAACAAATAACAATGTTCCTTTTTTAACTGGACGGACAAAATAGCTACAAAAATAAAAGGAAAAGTAAAATATAAACGGTAAGGCAATATTATACAAATGCTTAAGAGTAAAAATATAATTAAATAGTAGGTAGGTATATAATATAAAAATCACAAAATCTACAATTTACGGTGAGATCTTTTTAAACCTACCTATTTATACTTATAGATAGATAGATAGATATTAAATTAAAGTAAAAATTAATGTTTAATACTTTCATGGCTGAAGACGCAGATGTCCTACTGCAGCTCAGTGGAGCGGCGGTTCTGCGGGTCGAGGCTAGGTAGTGAATGCGTTATATAAAAATGTCAAAGTAAAATTATACATTATTTATAATTATTTTTTTATAAGAAATCGGTCATTTAAATTTCTCAAAATATCGCAGACAAACTGACATTAGATGCATCCATTCGTCCGCAAATATGTCACAGTCTGGAAAAGCCTTATGGAACCCGTTGAGGGTGTCGACAGCGTAAGGCAGCGGCGACTGATAGTTGATTAATACTTCTGACTTGATTAATACTTCCTCATCAGCACATCTGTCCACTGGTGAACAAGCCTCCCCCGGACAAGGGGGGTTTTACCATAACCACCACGCTTGTGAGGCGGACTGGGATCACAGTGAAATTAAAATACACATGTGGAAGCTGCTGCCCTTCCTCTGGCAGGTTCCCTCAGTCTCTTACGACATCCACGAGCTGGGTTTGAGGGCTTCTACGGCGCGACGCCACGGGTGACGGCGATTAAAACTACCACTGCCTAAATTGTAACTACTTTCGACCGAGCTTTAAACTCTCAGTAGCTAGGTTGCAGTCATCTCCAGCATAGGTTTGTGAAGAGTTCTGTATGCTCACAATAAAAGTCGAAGCACATTACTGCTCCGGCTCTACAGCTAACTGACAACACGCTGTCTGTCCTGACGCTGTCCACGCTGCAACAGCTTATAGAAAGCTCGCTGTCACGAACCATCGAGTTTAGAGTCCTTCATCGAGTGAAAATCTACAATAATCTACCGGACTCTATAACTAGTGCCGCGTCGTCTGATAATAATCGATTAATAATAAGCATTTTATGTCGGGAGTTTATATATTTTGCCTTTGGATGAGTGTATGTACAAGTTTTTAATAAATATTATGGAAAATGTACAGAATAATATGTTTGATTATTGTTAGACCTGTTCCTACACACAACAAGTTATCACTGTTATCATGCGATGATACGATCAAGTAAATAATTACATATAAAATGGAAAACTTACTTTAAAATTACTTATTTTCAATTTATTTAAGAAAACTTACAGCTATGATTTGACTAGAAGGTTTATTGCTTGATGCTATTAGGCACATTAATGAATAAATTAATTCATTTACACTTCATACATATTCCAACACTTGACAGAAAATAGAAAACCTTAGGTATAGGTACCAATTAAGTAAGGAGAATTTCAATCTGTACTTCATCAATAAAAAAATATTGCTGGATCTCTACGGGGTCCCAGTAAACTAGTGTAACACATAGAGCCGATAACACATTATGAAAGAAAAAAAAATCAAGTGTAGCCGACGCCGTTCATTCGGCGCTAAGCCGACGCTGCCCCGACTCACACTAACGTAGAGATAGCGAGCCACCAAACTCAGTTGTCGCATCTCTGCCTACAATAAACAAAATAGACCATAGGTTTATACGAGGCACTTTAAAAAGCTTAAGATAGGATAGGTATCACACACTGCTGCATGGATTTTAGAAAATTCCTTTGTTTAACGCAATAAAATAAAATAGATGGCGACGCTATTGTGAGTCGAGGTATCGCCTTAACAGACTGAGAGAACAGTTATATTTCATTGGTGGAAAGCGACGGTACGCGTCGCCAGAAACAAAAAAATCTGGTTTATTGTTATCGTTGCGTTCTAGTCATTTAGCTAGCAGTTGTCTTTCTGTGACCATCGTAAGAAAATTTTCTATGAACCGGGATAAAACAAACTATGGTTTTTGACGTGGCAACGTCTTATAATTCGATAGAGCCGGCTGCACGCACGAAAAAACATGACGTCATGCGGCGTTACCTCGTCATGCGGCGTTACCTCATGCGGCGTTACCTCGCTCCGAGACGTTGTCACGTTCAACTATCGTCAGTAAACCGACTTTACAGACAACTAATTTTTTTTTTGTTATTATAGTGCGTGTCAAACCTGACGCAGAAGCCATCAAACAAGAAGTTGAAGTTGAACTCAGGGCAAAAGAAATCAAATAATATCGCAAAAATTTTCGACTTCGACGGGACTTGAACCCGCATCCTTCCCTCAGTACGGGACTGTGCTAACCAAGTACACCACGAGGTCAAGTAGAAAATTTTGCGATATTATTTGATTTCTTAAAACCAACTATTTTTTTGTTTTTTCGTATCTTAGGAAAACTTACAGCTATGATTTTACAATAAGGTCTTTGCTGTATTAATTGCCGTTTTGGAGTCTATCGAGTGCTATCGACATGTAAGAAAGTCAAATATCAAATATCAAAGTGCTTTGGTTACAGGACTCTTGGACACGTCACAATTCAAATTACATAAGTAAAACTACGAAATAAAGTGATCACTTTGATCAGTCATTATTAAAATCAACATAATGTTGTAAAGAACGACAGTTGATTCTAAGTTTGTTTTTTTTTTTTAAATCATTTATTTAGGGTTTGTTCAATTATTTGAACATGCCACCCTTAAGTTTGTTTTATCATAGGTCCCCTACCTACCAATACCAAATTTTAAGAATTAGGACCTGGCGTCTTCATGAACGTGTTCGTGATGATGGGCAGAAATTGGAGTTTACGCAGGTGAACTACCGATAACCCTGTATAAATAAGGTACCTATTTTAGCAATTACAAGAATTTTTCATATGACGCCTCACAGACGTCGAATTAGCGAATTTCTGCTTACACTTAACACAAGTAAAGGTAGGCTTTATACCGGCATGGGTGTTCATATGCCGTCTTAAATATTGCTTAGCTGCGAATCGGCTGTTGCAAATATCACAGATGTACCTTACACCTTGGTGCAAGTTCTTTATATGTTGACTTAGCTGCCCACTTTGTTTATACGCTTTGTCACACAAATGACAGGCATAAGGAACCTTCCCAGTATGTAAGACCATATGCTTGTTCATTGCGCTGATCTGAGTGAAGGATATTCCGCAGATTTCACAAGAACAGACTTTCTCTCCTGTGTGAGTTCTCATATGGAGTTTGACACATGAGGGCGTACGGAACGCTTTCCCGCATTGCGTACAGGCATGTGGTTTCTCTCCGGAGTGAATTCTCTGATGGTGTTTTAGGCATGGGGGTGTACGGAAAGCTTTCTCGCATAGCGTACAGGCATATGGTCTCTCTCCAGTGTGAAATCTCATATGGTCTTTTAGACATGAGGGAGTACGGTAGGCTTTCTCGCATTGCGTACAGGCATATGGTTTCTCTCCGGTGTGAATTATCATATGGTGTTTTAGGCATGAGCGAGTACGGAAGGCTTTCTCGCATTCCGCACAGACATATGGTTTCTCTCCGGTGTGAATTCTCATATGTGATATTAGCTGTGAACGTGATTGCTGTGGTTTCTTGCAAACTGGGCAAAAAGGCTGGCTTCTTCTACTTTTTGATCTGGGTAATTGGTTTTCATTTTGCATCGTTGGTTCACTATGTTTAGATCTGGGTGATTGGGTTTTATTTTGCTCTGTTGGTTCACTATGTTTTGATCTGGGTGATTGGTTTTCATTTTGCACTGTTGGTTCACTACGTTTTGATCTGGGTAATTGGTTTTCATTTTGCTCTGTTGGTTCACTATGTTTTGATCTGGGTGATTGGGTTTTATTTTGCACTCTTTGTTCAGTATGTTTTGATCTGGGTAATTGGTTTTCATTTTGCTCTGTTGGTTCACTATGTTTTGATCTGGGTGATTGGGTCTTATTTTGCTCTGTTGGTTCACTACGTTTTGATCTGGGTAATTGGTTTTCATTTTGCTCTGTTGGTTCACTATGTTCTGATCTGGGTGATTGAGTTTTATTTTGCTCTGTTGCTTCACTATGTTCTGGTCTGGGTGATTGGGTTATACCTATATTTTGCTGTATATCTACTGTGTCGCTGTGCTTTGACATGTGTACAGCAAAAATGCTTAGCATACTAAATTCTAGGTCGCATTTTTCGCAATAGTACGGCCTTCCTTCTTTATGATCTCTTTTGTGCTTGTTTAGGCTGCTCATTTTGTCAAATGTGACATTGCATATATTGCACATATGTTTTGTGTGTGTTAGCATATGTCTTCGTAAGCTAACAGCGTAGCGAAAAGCTTTCTTGCACCAACAAATATACGGCTTATTAACAGTATGTGTTAACATATGTTTTTTTAACTCACACGGCACTTTGAAAGTCATATCACATTCACTACAAGCAAAAGGTTTTGCCTCTCCGTGTATACTCATATGGCTCTGTAAAGCTTTGGCAAAGTCGAATTTCTTCGGGCAAGTACTGCAAACGTAACGTTTATCTTTATCATGCATATGCATATGTATTCTATATGTGTCCGTTTTCTCAAAACCAAGATTGCAATTGCTGCAGTAGTACGGTCTTGCTACTGTTTGAATCGACATATTTCCGTTCAAAGCAGTTGTTGTAGTTAAATGCTTGTCATCACAGCTGTTGTAATGTGAGTTTTCCTTTTCAATTTTGACAGTTTCCTCTGCAGGTGTTTTTACTTCTTCTATCAGTATAGCTTTTATCTCTTCTGTAGAAACTCTCTCTGGTTTAGTGAATATCTCTTCTCTTAAAAACTCATTTTTGTGCTCTTCGGTAGCTGTTTCGACGGATGGGCTCATGTCTGTTGAGCTGTTATCACCAAGCGTAACTGATTCCAATGTCACTGTTGTAGATAGAGCTGAGACTATTTTGAGAGTAGCAACTGTTTCCTGCGTCACCTGAAATTTAAAAAGACTAATTTAAGTCGTGATTAAAATTTTACTTTTCTATGAGCTTTATGTATTACCCTAAATAAATAATAATAAATAAATAAATAATGCTGGACAATTCACACAGCATTATCTAGCCCCAAGCTAAGCAGAGCTTGTGTTATGGGTACTAGATAACTGATATACTTAATACAATACACTACATAGATAGATATATTTTTTATTAAACATAGAAAACATCCAGAACAAATGTCTCCAAAATAATACTGTCCTCCTAGCCGAATTTCGCCCACGGCGGCACGAGGCTGTCATAGTCGGCGATATACAGGGTGTTAGTCAATAAGATTGAACTGTAATGTAAATATTAGCCTTATTTCCTAATTTGTACAGTTCCTCTTATTAACCCCTTTTTGTTTGTGCAAGCTTCCCACTAACTTTGTGTTGTTTTTTTAGGTACAAATCAATGGTACTATTCAAAAAGAGTTATTTGTTTGTCTTTTTTTTTTAAATAGAAAATTCTACCGTTAAATAGAACTCTACAAAAGTTTATGACTCTTTTGACACGGACACTGGCAGAATTGTGGCAGCACAGCCACAGCGAGCCATCTAAATAAGAAGTAGTAGTAGTAGTAATTTAAGTTCTGATTTAAATTTGACTTTTCTATGAACTTATTATAAATAAAATAAAAAGCCTAAGTTTGTTAGTTAGTTTGATTCCCCCGTTAGTTTGATTTGCAGAACAGAAAATATATTAAAAACCGCTAAAATATTTGAATTTCGTGCGAATGTGTGTCAGATTCCGTGTCGAAGACTCGGAAAGGGCATTTTTGAATAGCCCTGCTGTAATAGACTTACCGGTACGTTATTGTCCAGAAGATCCCGCAGGTACTTATCGGATCGCTGAGCCGAGGCCGAGAAGCGAGAGCATCGCTGTAGCTGCCATTGACAGATGTAGCATAGAGTGTGTGGGCGGGAGTCTTCTGTGATCAACTGAAACAAAATGAGACTTGCATTAGTAAAGTTAAGAAAACAAAGTTTATTTCTCCGTTTTACCAAGATAACAAGTAGCCTATGTCCGTCTACAGGTTACTATCTATATTGAGGTAACAGAGGGATAGAATAGAATAACTTTCAAATTTACAATATCAGTATGGATATGATACCTACTAGGATATAATGACTATCTATAATAACTGATCTTTTTTCACATTTCCAAATTTTCAAAAAGTCTGAATTCCTACTTCCTTTAAATTCCTGCTTTCTTTCACTTTTTCCCCTTCTTTAATCTCTGTATTATGTAAATTTATAAAAATCAATAATATCAAGTAGCAAGTTAGATTTAGTTGCTCATACTATAGGTACTTACTTACCGAACCTAACTTCTAAATCCGGTATTTATCCTGTTTTATATGTGTTGTTTTCTGTTATAGGTTTTGGTTTCCCAATTACGCCCTTAGATCACTCTGGTATCTTTTTTTAATCTATACTAATATTATAAAGAGGAAAGATTTGATTGTTTGTATTGAATAGGCTCCGAAACTACCGGACCGATTTGAAAAATTATTTCACCGTTAGGAAGTTCACTTTTCAGGGAGACATAAGCTATATTTTATCCCAGAATTCCCACGGGAACGGGAACTACGCGGGTGAAACCGCGAAGCGATCGTCGTTTCTTTATAAAATCAGAAAGGTTTATGACACTTAACATTACGGACATTTGCAGAATTGTGTCGACCAGACGCAGAGCCTTTAACCAAGAATTGAAATCTGTTAAGTTTTCATTCATAATGGTTTTGCTTACCAATAATATCTTCAATTCTAGAATTGAGTATAGGGGTCGTTCTTCTTTTTTACGTCACATTTGGCTCCCTACAAAAACAATTTTCAAAAATTTATTCGTTTGCTTTTTTTTGTTTTTGAGTTGTAGATGTTTTAATTTACTTCTTTAAGATTTCACAAACATGCTCAGCAGCGATGATTTCTTAATAAGTATACTAGGAATTCCCAGTTCTTTGGGATAGTGCAGCAAAAACCAAACACCTCTGTCACGGTATCACTTTCTTTATATAAGTTTTTATTTGTACTACGTGTACTACTGTTTAAAATCTTTTGTTTGCTAACATACTTGTTTTTTTGTTCTTAAAAATAATAATAATAACAACAAAATTCTTAACACTCTGTCACATTTGGAGCCGTTAAGTAAACTAACTTTAAAAAATAACCGTTTTACCACTTAACAGCATTGAAATATAGATGGACTCATAAAATGCAATTTTTTCTAGCATATTCAAACACATTTTTTGGGGAAACAATTAACTAGCGCGACAGACTTCTATAAACAATTTGCTGTACGGAGACAAATTGTGACGGAGTGGTAAAAATTGTAACAGAGTAGTAATTTAGTAACTAAAAATGATAATAATAGTATGTTTAACTATAGTATCTTAGAAATAGGAACTTTTTTTTAAATCATAACAAACAATAATTACTTACTATTTTTAATCGACTGAGTTGAAAACTTGCGCCTTTTCATAATACCAAATGCTTTTTTCAGTCTTGAACATTATGATTACCTAGACTTTTTTAGATCAGTCTCATTGTAAATCTTAAAACTAAAAATCAACTTTTACATTTCAAACATATCGATCGGCTCTTTGAATTTATACCAAACTCAGTTTACTCTTTTGATTTGTTTGGGCGTTTGAATTTTTTTTAGCAATTTTTCAAACATTATGTCTGAAACATGAGACTACCAACTTGAAAAGTTTTCAGCTTGTTCCAACAGTCCTAAAAAATACGATCTTGACATCTTTATAAACACCGCTTTTGGCCACGCCTAAATAAGTGTTTTCTCTTTTTCTTTCGCTGCCTTTTAGCTGCTGACAAGCCATCTTTGAGTAGTCATAGCTATAACAAAAAATACATCCGATTGTAACACTCATAAAACGAAAAACACGACATTTTTCCGTAAAAAACACTATAACGTTGAAGTTTCATACAAAAGCTTCCACACTGTCACATAATTTACCACCACGTCACACCCGATGTGACCGAAGTGTCGTGTGACGGAGTTGTAAAATACTAATAAACATGATTCTCACTCTTTTATTTATAATCGAATCAAAACTCTTGGCTGCCCACATACAAGATTCACCTGATTCACAAAATAGCAATCAATCTATAAAATATGGAACAAATAAAATGAAATTTGCAACAAAAAACTTACGTGACAGAGCAGACGCCGAATTAAAATACGCACATCCTGCGACCACTTTCGGGCAACTGGCTCGGCCGGCGAAGACGCGCGGACGTTGAAGGTGGGTTGAGGTGTTGGCGGGCCATGTGCCCATGTCGTCCACTCAACGTCAAAAGCAATATTGCAAGTATAATCTGACAAAAGTATGTGACTTAGACGACCACTGAATTCGTCCTTCGGTCGGAGACATAAAGTTTTTATTAGCACTTTTTTGTTATTTTAGTTCAGATGTTCATCAATCGTACGTTATAATAATACTTATTATTTCGCTCGGTAACTGGCATTCAAACATTTTACAATCCCATATAACTTTTATTCGTACGAGGTATTTGAACGTAGTGACTGGAGTTGGGAGACACTTAAAATTTGTATGAAAACATCTCTGTCACACGATTTGACTCCTCTGTCACATTAATTTTCCGCAGAAATTCGTAAAATTAGACCATGTTAGCTTAACACTTTATTGCTCGTATAGTGTAGAAGAAATAGTAATAAAAATTAATTTAAAAAAGTCAATAAATTTTGCAAGCATGTTTTTTTTTCTGAGGGAGACAGCAAATGTGACGTAAAAAAGAAGAACGCCCCATAGTACCATCTCATAGGCACCTAGAAGCTTACAGAAGTCCAAAACTACTTACAGAAATCAGCCTTACCTGAGAATTTGTGAGTTTTTCATACAACTCCAGAAGTGTCTGATCTTTGATGTCATACAGTTTTAGGCCAGTAGCAAGACATGCTCGGCATACTTCGAGGCCATTCATAATTATACTTATTAACACTTTTTTTGTATATATACAAGCAGGTAAAATATCTGCACTATCCAGATTCTTCGTAACTTTCTAAGAATGGTAGGAGAGGGTTTGGTAAGTGGACCAGCTATCGATCGTAAACAAGTGCTTGCAACTGCAGTTTTGCTGTGATTCCAGGTAGGTAAATACAGAACAATCAAATGTATCCTTGATTAATTATAACAACGGGCCTTTTCCCCAGTCCAAACACAGAAATAAACAATAAAATAAATCTTAGATTTTCGGCAGTACTTAGCAGCAAAACATCTCTTCTTCTTCTTCTTTTATTTTTGGCTCTGCGTCATTTGCCAATTTTGCCAATATCCGTCTCATCATCTCACGACAGCATCGCAAGCTTTATGGAATGAACAGTCGGTCAACAAAACTACTTTTATTTTAAAGGTAGGGACTAGGGAGGGCTATCTCCAAGTTGTTCTAACAGTGGATGACACGGGATGGCATTTACTCTCTAGCTATTTTCACGCAAATTACGAAAGAATGCAACGCCATCTGTTGTTGAGTAGCTGAACTACATCAACCAATTAACAAATTATATTATAGTCAGCACCCACGCAGTGGCCATTTGACAGTGTCGGTCATGTATGATCAATATGATCATCAAATAGACGCAGCTTCGATAGATGTATGCTGTAAGGTTTGTTATAAATGTTATAATCAATTCCCACTGGTGGGGACAGCTTAGTGGGGATTATGACATTAACTTTTAATAACCTTGCGGCCAGATAGATTAGCCCAGATTTTTCCCGAAGAAATTTGATTTTGATAGAAATCGTAAAGACATCCTAAAGAAAAAATCTTTAAGATAGGTATCCTTAGACTTTCTATCAACAAAAATGTTTTAAATATTCCTTCAGTAGCCATAAAATGATTAACTATTGATTATCTTTTTATCAATGAGTAGGTAGCTATGTTGTCATTTATTTGTTTATTTTTTATTTATGAAAAGGGCATAAGTTCACACAACGCAAGTTAGTAACAATTAATAATATTAATATGGTTCTTAAATCTATGTGACTCTATATTAGAGGACGCCTCAGCGTGCACAGTAACAGAATATCAACAAATAACAATGTTCCTTTTTTAACTGGACGGACAAAATACCTACAAAAATAATAGGAAAAGTAAAATATAAAAGGTAAGGCAATATTAAACAAAAAATGCAAAATTAAATTAAATAGTAGGTAGGTATATAAAATATAAAAATCACAAAATCTACAATTTACAGTGAGATCTTTATATACCTACCTATTTATACTTATAGTACAATTTATATATTATAATAACAATGAGATCAACATAAAATATAGTAAGCATTATAGGTATTGTTTGTTTTAGTAGGTATATTTATTTATTCAAATTAAAGACTAACAACTCAGGTACCTAAGTATGGTCTTCTTCTTCTCTACTTCAAGAGGTTGAGAGAATAATACTTCTGATTTTCTTCTTAAATTTAGACAGCGAGTCCGTGAGGTCTATATTCTCGGATTTGGCAAGCGAAGTATAAATCCTGCAGTCTTGGCAAAGATGAAAATTTACCTAAATTAGTTCTCGAAAATGTTGAGGAGAAAAGATTATGCAATTTTCCTGGGTAGACGAGATGGAGCGTTTATAAGAAGAGTCGTAGTCAAATCGGAGCAATCAATATGTCAATTGAAGACTATATACAAAACAGAGTCGTGTTAGTTACATACACAATTCATAATTATGACTCAAGAACGGCTGGACCGATTTCAAAGATCTTTGTTTTGTTGAATTGTCTCTGTCCAGGATAGCTGATTAACCATCAAACAATTAGCGTAACGGTATAGTAAAAAAGTTTGGCACACACAGCAGCTACCAGAACACCATAAAACCATAGGGCATTTTCCTCAAAATATGGCCACACTGATATCTCTATGGTTGCCCAAGCTCCAAGCTCCAAGTTGCCTTCCATACCAAAGAGGTTTTCTTTTTCTTTGATTCTACCCTACACAACAATGCCCGTGCTTGGCCTACTTTTTTTTTACCTATTTTAGCTAATTACAAGAATTTTTCATATGACGCTTCACAGATGTCAAAGTAGAGAACTTCTGACTGCACTTTACACAACTATAAGGCTTAATACCAGCGTGAGAGTTCATATGCCGCTTCAAATGTTGCTTAGCTGTGAAACGACCGTTGCAAAGATCACAGAAATACCTTACACCTTGGTGCAAGTTCTTTATATGAGCGCTTAACTGCCCACTTTGTTTATACGCTTTGTCACACAAATGACAAGCGTATGGGACCTGCCCAGTATGTAAGACCATGTGCTTGTTTAACGCGCTGGTCTGAGTGAAGGATATTCCACAGATCTCACAAGAACAGACCTTCTCTCCTGTGTGAGTTCTCATATGGTATTTTAGGAATGTGGGAGTTCGGAAAGCTCTTCCGCATAGAGTACATGCGAATGGTTTCTCTCCAGTATGAATTCTCATATGTGATATTAGTCCTGAAGGTGAATGCTGTTGTCTCTTGCAAACTGGGCAAAAAGGTCGGTTTTTTGTTCTACTTTTTGATCTGGGTATTTGAGTTACATTTTGCTCTGTTGGTTCGCTATGTTTTGATCCGGGTAATGAGGTTTCATTTTGCTCTGTTAGTTCGCTATGATTTTTTGATTTAGATAATTGGGTTATATCTATATTTTGCTGTATATCTGTTGGTTCGCTGTGCTTTGACATGTGCATAGCAAAAATGCTTAGCATACTAAATTCTAGGTCGCATTTTTCGCAATAGTACGGCCTTCCTTCTTTATGATCTTTTTTGTGCTTGTTTAAGCTACTCGTTTTGTCGAATGCGACATTGCATATATCGCATTTATGTTTTGTGTGTGTTAGTATATGTCTTCGTAAGCTAACAGCGTAGCGAAAAGCTTTCTTGCACCAACAAAGAAACGGCTTATTATCAGTATGCGTCAACATATGTTTTTTTAACCCACACGGCACTTTGAAAGTCATATGACATTCACTACAAGCAAAAGGTTTTGCCTCCCCATGTATACTCATATGTCTCTGTAAAGCGCTGGCATAGTGGAATTTTTTCGGGCAGGTACTACAAGCATAAGGTTTATCTTTATCATGTAAATCCATATGTCTTCTATATGTGTCCGGTTTTTCAAAACCAAGGTTGCAATTGCTGCAGTAGTACGGTTTTTCTGTATGTATTCGCATATGATCTACTAAAAAGGGCTTTCGTCGGAAGCCCCTCTTGCATACAAGACATGTGTATGGCTTCTCTCCTGTGTGAATCAACATATGTCCGTTCAAAGCAGTCGGTGTAGAGAACTGCTTATCGCATTGCTCGCAGGTCAGCTGGCTATGTGTTTTTTTGTGTCTATTAAAATGTTTAAACATTGAAAATTTAAGGCTACACTCATCACAGTTGTAATGTGAGTTTTCCTTTTTGATTTTGACACTGTCTTCTGTAGGTATTTTTACTTCTTCTATTAGTATATCTTTTATCTCTTCTGTTGAAATTCTTTCTATTTTAGTGAATATCTCTTCTCTTGATATCTCCGAGTCTGAAAACTCTGTTTTAACATCTTTGATAGTTTTTTCGAAGTATGGGCTGATGTCCGTTAAACTGTCATACGAAACCGATTCTAAATTTATTGTAGATAGAGTTGAGACTATGTTGAGCGTAGCAACTGTTTCTTGCGTCACCTGAAATTAAGAATAGGTACTTTTGTCATTTATCAATATTTATTAATTTGAACGGCGCCGATTGCCAATCTAATCAACTAATTCTCACATAGTGGCTCATCCCACAGTCTCTACGAAGAAAGGACTTTGGGCAGATTCGTGTCAGGACAGGCTATTTTCCATGAGTAATAATAATAATCCAGAATAATATTTAAATACTCTGGGCAAGATTACCAAGGACAATTATTTGTACTTAGCTTTTACATTATTCTGTACCTAGCTATGTTAGTTTGACGTGTAAGAAAATTTTCTTATAAATAAATAACTGAACTGAACTGAATCGGCACTAAGCATGATTGAAAATTTATTTATTGGTTTCCACAATCCAATACTACGATATCTTGATATCTTATCCTATGTTGCAAACCTTGGTGTTTTGAAAGATAAGGTAGAAGCCTATACTCAGCAGTGTGTTACCGAGACAGATAGATGGACTAACCTGTACGTTATTGACCAGTAGATCCCGCAAGTACTTCTCGGATCGCTGAGCCGAGGCCGAGAAGCGAGAGCATCGTTGTAGCTGCCATTGACAGATGTAGCATAGAGTGTGTGGGCGGGAGTCTTCTGTGATCAACTGAAACAAAATGAGACTTACAATAGTTAATTTTAATCCCATGGGAGATGGGAAGGCCCATTGAGTGGCTTAGTGAGCTACATGGGTCAACACACTTGCGCCTTCCCTCTCTCTCACCTCTTCACGGTAAAACTACTGAACGGATCGGGCTGAAATTTTGCATAGATGTTATTCTAATCCTGGAATCAAACATAGGCTACTTTTAAACCCATAAATCAGTTCCCATGGGATAGAAATGACCTTTAAACGTTTCCATATAAATAACGCGTGCGAAGCCGCTTTCACTTTGTGGTTCATATATATCTCTTTTCCTCCATCTCTGTGTGTCCGTTTGCCAGGTGGCAAAGGCCTCCTCCAATCTTCTCCATTCTGGCCTTTCTTGAATTCAATAATAGAAACTTGAATGAAAGCACAACGGCTCGGGAAAAAAGTGGAAAATGGGAAAATAAGACCTATTCTGCTTTGCTGTTTGGGTCATCATAGGAGCAAATTGCAGAATTCAAATTTTTATTTTTGAAAACTTTCATTTTTCTGTTGTTTTCTTGTCTAATTTTTACGCTTGTGCAATTATGTATTACTGTAGTTCGTGTTTTGGTTTTTGAGTGATTACCTTGGTGTACCAAAGATTTGTTGCTCTCAGAGTCTGTACAGGCGCCGGGCGTTATGTGCGAAACAGCGTCATCGCACGTGACCTGCAGCTTAACACAGTTAAGGAGTTTGTGGTAAAGCTGGCACGCAAAATGTACGATCGTGCGGACAACTCTCGCCACGTACACCTCAACGGACTCGCTCCTCTGCACACAAGACCGCCGGATGCAAAAACTCCGTGGCGACCCCTTCCCCGGGTGCTCCTGGAGCCCTCCGAAGTCATCTCCCAAGAAAACCAGAACAGCCAACAGGCTAACGAACAGCTCTTGAGAAGCCAACAAGGCTCTCTGAGCGACAGCACATGACTTGAGGAAAGCTTTTCTCGACGTAGAAACCGGAAAAAAGAACTCTAGTTCGTTTCCTGCCTGCATTTGACAACGTAGAGCAACGTAGAGTCGAATGTTGAAGACCATGTCAACACCAAAGATGTTGTCTGTAATTGTTTTCAATTTCTGTTATGTTTGCATTCATAAATGTTTTTGCTTACTAATAATATCTTGAATTCTAGAATTTAGTAAAGTACCATCTCATAGGCACCTAGAAGCTTCGAGAAGTCCAAAACTACTTAAGCTCAGTACTCACATACGGTATTACTCGATAGTTTTACTCGAAGTCGAGTAAAAATCAACGTGTGGACCGCAAAACTCACAGCTCAAAGGCTCGCACCGAGCCGGCTCGATGGAATTAAATGAAAGTAATTTCCTTCGAACCTACTCGAAGCGAGCCGTCAATCTTGACTTGAACGTGTGTACGTGACTGCGAGTGGCGCGAGGCGAGCGTCAGTCTGGTATTGTTTATCGTGATTGAAACACGTGTTTGAGAAATGTTTTTAAAAAAAATGAAAAAAAAATCCTATTGTTTTTTCTTTGATTTTCTTGTAAAGCACTGTGAGACTTGCTAAATACAGCCACCGTCTCCTTTGTTGCACAGACATCCTTAGGCTCGAACGGTTCGGTGAATACTGAACGGCGCGCCTCACTCGATAGATCAATGCTCAATGTGTGGACGAAAGCCCATGCCATGGGTTTTACTCGACAGTTTAGCTCGATCGAGTAATACCGTATGTGAGTACTGACCTTTACAGACATCAGCTCTTACCTGAAAATTTGTGAGTTTTTCATACAACTCCAGAAGTGTGTGATCTCTGATGTCATACAGTTTTAGGCCGGTAGCAAGACAGGCTCGGCATACTTCGAGGCCATTCATATTTATACTTTTTCACAATTTTTTTTGTATACAAGCAGGTAGAATATCTGCACTATCCAGATTCTTGTTGAATGGTAGGAGAGGGTTTGTTATGTGGACCAGCTATCGATCGTAAACAAGTGCTTGCAACTGCAGTTTTGCTGTGAATCCAGGTAGGTAAATACTGAACAACCTGTTCTTCAAATGTATCCTTGATTAATTATAACAACGGGCCTTTTCCCCAGTCCAAACACAGGTAGAAACAATAAATCTTGGATGTTGCGGCAATAGAAGCAAAACATTAACTAATGATCTCAATCAACTTCAACTTCTTGTTTGATGGCTTCTGCGAGGGAGGGCTATCTCCACGTTATTCTAACAGTGGATGACACGGGATGGCATTTACTCTCTAGCTATTTTCACGCAAATTACGAAAGAATGCAACGCCATCTGTTGTTGAGTAGCTGAACTACATCAACCAAATTAACAAAGTATAATATTATAGTCAGCGGGCCTAGCACGCCGTTTCTTGTCTAGGGTAGAATAGATTTAAAATGACATAAAAATGACATTTAGATGTAGAGAGTAGAAAGTTTTCTTCGATCGGGAACACGGCGTTCGAAAGAATGAGCGGATAGAAATGTTTTCTAGTCTACCATAGAGATGAGTCTACCACTGCGAACATGCCGATCAATTTACTCTACTTTTGACATTTGAGAATAGAAACATTTCTGAGGAGGGCTATCTCCACGTTATTCTAACAGTGGATGACACGGGATGGCATTTACTCTCTAGCTATTTGCACGTAAATTACGAAAGAATGCAAGGCCATCTGTTGTCGAGTAGCTGAACTACATCATCCAAATTGACAAAGCATAGTCAGCACCACCACAGATTAGATAACGTTACTTCGTAAACCAGCACCACTCGTAAAGAAATCCTAAGACTTTCTATCTATCAACCATCTGTCAACAAAAATGTATAAAATACTCCTTCAGTATGTAGCCATAAAATAAAATTATTAACTATTGATTGTCCTTTTATCAATGAGTAGGTACTTATTTTGTCATTTATTTATTATTTAATAAAAGGGCATCCAACATGAGTTCACACAACGCAAGATAATAAATTAATCTGGTTCTTAAATCAATGTGACTCTAGGAGACTATAGGACGCCTCAGCGTGCATAGTAACAGAATATCAACAAATAACAATGTTCTTTTTTTAACTGGACGGTCAAAGTAGCTACAAAAATAAAAGTAAAATACAAATGGTAAGGCAATATTAAACAAAATGCTATAAGAGTGAAAATTAAATTAAATAGTAGGTAGGTACTTACCTAAGCAATATAAAAATCACAAAATCTACAATTTACGATACTATTTAATTTTATACTTATAAGTAGTACAACTTATATATTACTAGCTTCTGCCCACGGCTTCGCCCGCGTTGGACAAAATTGTGAATCTAAACCATTCCCAGATCCCCTTGAACACACACAAAAAATTTCATCAAAATCGGTCCAGGCGTTTGAGAGAAGTTCAGTGACATACACACTCACAGAAGGATAATATATATAGCTCGTTATATATATAAAGATAATAATAACGATAATGAGATCAACTTTTAATATAGGTAATATGTAGGTACCTACTATACTGTTTGTTTTAATATACCTATTTATTTATTCAAATTAAAGAATAACAAAACAGGTACCTGGGTACCTACTTCAAGAGATTGAGAAAAGAATACTTCTGATTTTTTTTCTTAAATTTAGACAGCGAGTCTGCGAGGTCTATATTCTCGGATTTTGAAAGCGAATTATAAATCCTTCTGAGTCTTGGCTAAGATGCCAATTTACCTAAATTAGTTCTCTTCTAATGTTGAGGAGAAAAGATTATTATTATAATATTTTCTCCTCAACATTTGCGAAACGCTCGTCCACCCAGGAAATTTACATATTTAATACCTATGCAATTTTCCTGGGTAGACGAGATGGAGCGTTTACAAGTAGAGTCCTAATCAAATCGGAGCAATCAATATGTCCATTGAAGACTGTAAACAAAACAGAGTCGTGTTAGTTACCTACACATTTTATAATTATAACTCAAGAACGGCTGGACCGATTTCAAAGATCTATGTTTTGTTGAATTTGTCTCTGTCCAGGATAGCTGAACCATCGAACAATTAGGGTTGGAAAGATCAAATAATCAGGGAGCAAAAATTAAAATTCTACGCGGGCAAAGCCGCGGGCACAGCTAGTCTGTTATATATTTACTATTTTTTATTAAGCTGTTTATGCGGGTTTATGTGAGAAACAATGTCGCCGTCGTAATAAAACGCCTCATTATAAGTTCAGTAGGTCAAGCACAGGGATTGTTGTCTAGGGCAGAATAGACAAAAACGATATTGAATCGTATTACATTACATAATAATGCTCTAATAATAATTATGAATAATAATAATTATGTAATGTATTATATTATGTATATCAGTCATATAGTACCCATAACACAAGCTCTGCTTAGCTTGGGGCTAGATAGATCGATGATGTTGTGTGGATTGTCCAGCATTATTTATTTATTTATTATAAAAGTTGAAGTCTATAAATAATAAAATAAATAATAATAATAAAAATAAAGTCTATAAATAAATAAATAATGCTGGACAATTCACATAGCATTATCTAGCCCCAAGCTAAGCAGAGCTTGTGTTATGGGTACTAGATAACTGATATACTTAATACAATATACTACCTACATAGATGATATTTTTTATTATACATAGAAAACATCCAGAACGCCCTGGACAAATGTCTGTAGATCGTACAAACATTTTCACCAAGGCGGGAATCGAACCCGCAACCTCCTGCGTCGCAGGTAGACCTTCGCCCGCTGCGCCACAGAGGTCGTCGAATCGTCGGTAGTCGGTCTATGGATACGCCCTAACAATAGCGTGTAGGTATATCGTAAACAAGTTTGGCACACAGCTACTAGAACACCATAAAACCATAGAGCAGTTTGTTCAAAATATGGCGAGACTGATATCTCCATGGAATAAGAAGTTGCCTTCCAATAAGTACCATATCAAAGGGGTTTTGTTTTTTCTTTGATTCTACCCTACACAGCAATCCCTGTACTTGGCCTACTTTTTATTTACCAATTTTAGCTAATTACAAGAATTTTTCATATGACGCTTCACAGATGTCAAAGTAGAGAACTTCTGACTGCACTTTACACAACTATAAGGCTTAATACCAGCGTGAGAGTTCATATGCCGCTTTAAATATTGCTTAGCTGTGAAACGACCGTTGCAAAGATCACAGAAGTACCTTACACCTTGGTGCAAGTTCTTTATATGAGCGCTTAACTGCCCACTTTGTTTATACGCTTTGTCACACAAATGGCAAGCGTATGGGACCTGCCCAGTATGTAAGACCATGTGCTTGTTTAACGCGCTCGTCTGAGTGAAGGATATTCCGCAGATTTCACAAGAACAGACCTTCTCTCCTGTGTGAGTTCTCATATGGTATTTTAGGAATGTGGGAGTTCGGAAAGCTCTTCCGCATAGAGTACAGGCAAACGGTTTCTCTCCGGTGTGAATTCTCATATGTGATATTAATCCTGAAGGTGAATGCTGTTGTCTCTTGCAAACTGGGCAAAAAGGTCGGTTTTTTGTTTTACTTTTTGATCTGGATATTTGGGTTATATTTTGCTTTGTTGGTTCGCTATGTTTTGATCCGAGTAATAAGGTTTCATTTTGCTCTGTTGTTTCGCTATGTTTTGATCTGGGTAATTGGGTCTTATTTTGCTCTGTTAGTTCGCTATGATTTTTTGATTTAGGTAATTGGGTTATATCGATATTTTGCTGTATATCTGTTGGTTCGCTGTGCTTTGACATGTGCATAGCAAAAATGCTTAGCATACTAAATTCTAGGTCGCATTTTTCGCAATAGTACGGCCTTCCTTCTTTATGATCTTTATTATGCTTGTTTAAGCTACTCGTTTTGTCGAATGCGACATTGCATATATCGCATTTATGTTTTGTGTGTGTTAGTATATGTCTTCGTAAGCTAACGGCGTAGCGAAAAGCTTTCTTGCACCAACAAAGAAATGGCTTATCATCAGTATGCCTTAACATATGTTTTTTTAACCCACACGGCACTTTGAAAGTCATATCACATTCACTACAAGCAAAAGGTTTTGCCTCCCCATGTATACTCATATGTCTCTGTAAAGCGCTGGCATAGTGGAATTTTTTCGGGCAGGTACTACAAGCATAAGGTTTATCTTTATCATGTAAGTCCATATGTCTTCTATATGTGTCCGGTTTTTCAAAACCAAGGTGACAATTGCTGCAGTAGTACGGTTTTTCTGAATGTATTCTCATATGATCTACTAAAAATGGCTTTCGTCGGAAGCCCCTCTTGCATACAAGACATGTGTATGGCTTCTCTCCTGTGTGAATCAACATATGTCCGTTCAAAGCAGTCGGTGTAGAGAACTGCTTATCGCATTGCTCGCAGGTCAGCTGGCTATGTGTTTTTTTGTGTCTATTAAAATGTTTAAACATTGAAAATTTAAGGCTACACTCATCACAGTTGTAATGTGAGTTTTCCTTTTTGATTTTGACACTGTCTTCTGTAGGTATTTTTACTTCTTCTATTAGTATATCTTTTATCTCTTCTGTTGAAATTCTTTCTATTTTAGTGAATATCTCTTCTCTTGATATCTCCGAGTCTGAAAACTCTGTTTTAACATCTTTGATAGTTTTTTCGAAGTATGGGCTGATGTCCGTTAAACTGTCATACGAAACCGATTCTAAATTTATTGTAGATAGAGTTGAGACTATGTTGAGCGTAGCAACTGTTTCTTGCGTCACCTGAAATTAAGAATAGGTACTTTTGTCATTTATCAATATTTATTAATTTGAACGGCGCCGATTGCCAATCTAATCAACTAATTCTCACATAGTGGCTCATCCCACAGTCTCTACGAAGAAAGGACTTTGGGCAGATTCGTGTCAGGACAGGCTATTTTCCATGAGTAATAATAATAATCCAGAATAATATTTAAATACTCTGGGCAAGATTACCAAGGACAATTATTTGTACTTAGCTTTTACATTATTCTGTACCTAGCTATGTTAGTTTGACGTGTAAGAAAATTTTCTTATAAATAAATAACTGAACTGAACTGAATCGGCACTAAGCATGATTGAAAATTTATTTATTGGTTTCCACAATCCAATACTACGATATCTTGATATCTTATCCTATGTTGCAAACCTTGGTGTTTTGAAAGATAAGGTAGAAGCCTATACTCAGCAGTGTGTTACCGAGACAGATAGATGGACTAACCTGTACGTTATTGACCAGTAGATCCCGCAAGTACTTCTCGGATCGCTGAGCCGAGGCCGAGAAGCGAGAGCATCGTTGTAGCTGCCATTGACAGATGTAGCATAGAGTGTGTGGGCGGGAGTCTTCTGTGATCAACTGAAACAAAATGAGACTTACAATAGTTAATTTTAATCCCATGGGAGATGGGAAGGCCCATTGAGTGGCTTAGTGAGCTACATGGGTCAACACACTTGCGCCTTCCCTCTCTCTCACCTCTTCACGGTAAAACTACTGAACGGATCGGGCTGAAATTTTGCATAGATGTTATTCTAATCCTGGAATCAAACATAGGCTACTTTTAAACCCATAAATCAGTTCCCATGGGATAGAAATGACCTTTAAGCGTTTCCATATAAATAACGCGTGCGAAGCCGCGGGCATTAACTAGTTTAAAATATATTAGCTTATTTAATAACGATTTCAACTATATAAGTTAAACATAGTAATAATAATAATAAGCCTTTATTCGGACAAGACACTTTCACTTTGTGGTTCATATATATCTCTTTTCCTCCATCTCTGTGTGTCCGTTTGCCAGGTGGCAAAGGCCTCCTCCAATCTTCTCCATTCTGGCCTTTCTTGAATTCAATAATAGAAACTTGAATGAAAGCACAACGGCTCGGGAAAAAAGTGGAAAATGGGAAAATAAGACCTATTCTGCTTTGCTGTTTGGGTCATCATAGGAGCAAATTGCAGAATTCAAATTTTTATTTTTGAAAACTTTCATTTTTCTGTTGTTTTCTTGTCTAATTTTTACGCTTGTGCAATTATGTATTACTGTAGTTCGTGTTTAGGTTTTTGAGTGATTACCTTGGTGTACCAAAGATGTTGTCTGTAATTGTTTTCAATTTCTGTTATGTTTGCATTCATAAATGTTTTTGCTTACTAATAATATCTTGAATTCTAGAATTTAGTAAAGTACCATCTCATAGGCACCTAGAAGCTTCGAGAAGTCCAAAACTACTTAAGCTCAGTACTCACATACGGTATTACTCGATAGTTTTACTCGAAGTCGAGTAAAAATCAACGTGTGGACCGCAAAACTCACAGCTCGAAGGCTCGCACCGAGCCGGCTGGATGGAATTAAATGAAAGTAATTTCGTTCGAACCTACTCGAAGCGAGCCGTCAATCTTGACTTGAACGTGTGTACGTGACTGCGAGTGGCGCGAGGCGAGCGTCGGTCTGATATTGTTTATCGTGATTGAAACACGTGTTTTTAAGAGAAATGTTTTTAAAAAAAATGAAAAAAAAATCCTTTTGTTTTTTCTTTGATTTTCTTGTAAAGCACTGTGAGACTTGCTAAATACAGCCACCGTCTCCTTTGTTGCACAGACATCCTTAGGCTCGAACAGTTCGGTGAATACTGAACGGCGCGCCTCACTCGATAGATCAATGCTCAATGTGTGGACGAAAGCCCATGCCATGGGTTTTACTCGACAGTTTAGCTCGATCGAGTAATACCGTATGTGAGTACTGACCTTTACAGACATCAGCTCTTACCTGAAAATTTGTGAGTTTCTCATACAACTCCAGAAGTGTGTGATCTCTGATGTCATACAGTTTTAGGCCGGTAGCAAGACAGGCTCGGCATACTTCGAGGCCATTCATATTTATACTTTTTCACAATTTTTTTGTATACAAGCAGGTAGAATATCTGCACTATCCAGATTCTTGTTGAATGGTAGGAGAGGGTTTGTTATGTGGACCAGCTATCGATCGTAAACAACTGCAGTTTTGCTGTGAATCCAGGTAGGTAAATACTGAACAACCTGTTCTTCAAATGTATCCTTGATTAATTATAACAACGGGCCTTTTCCCCAGTCCAAACACAGGTAGAAACAATAAATCTTGGATGTTGCGGCAATAGAAGCAAAACATTAACTATAACTTCAACTTCTTGTTTGATGGCTTCTGCGAGGGAGGGCTATCTCCACGTTATTCTAACAGTGGATGACACGGGATGGCATTTACTCTCTAGCTATTTTCACGCAAATTACGAAAGAATGCAACGCCATCTGTTGTTGAGTAGCTGAACTACATCAACCAAATTAACAAAGTATAATATTATAGTCAGCGGGCCTAGCACGCCGTTTCTTGTCTAGGGTAGAATAGATTTAAAATGACATAAAAATGACATTTAGATGTAGAGAGTAGAAAGTTTTCTTCGATCGGGAACACGGCGTTCGAAAGAATGAGCGGATAGAAATGTTTTCTAGTCTACCATAGAGATGAGTCTACCACTGCGAACATGCCGATCAATTTACTCTACTTTTGACATTTGAGAATAGAAACATTTCTGAGGAGGGCTATCTCCACGTTATTCTAACAGTGGATGACACGGGATGGCATTTACTCTCTAGCTATTTGCACGTAAATTACGAAAGAATGCAAGGCCATCTGTTGTCGAGTAGCTGAACTACATCATCCAAATTGACAAAGCATAGTCAGCACCACCACAGATTAGATAACGTTACTTCGTAAACCAGCACCACTCGTAAAGAAATCCTAAGACTTTCTATCTATCAACCATCTGTCAACAAAAATGTATAAAATACTCCTTCAGTATGTAGCCATAAAATTATTAACTATTGATTGTCCTTTTATCAATGAGTAGGTATTTTGTCATTTATTTATTATTTAATAAAAGGGCATCCAACATGAGTTCACACAACGCAAGATAATAAATTAATCTGGTTCATATATCAATGTGACTCTAGGAGACTATAGGACGCCTCAGCGTGCATAGTAACAGAATATCAACAAATAACAATGTTCTTTTTTTAACTGGACGGTCAAAGTAGCTACAAAAATAAAAGTAAAATACAAATGGTAAGGCAATATTAAACAAAATGCTATAAGAGTAAAAATTTAATTAAATAGTAGGTAGGTACTTACCTAAGCAATATAAAAATCACAAAATCTACAATTTACGATACTATTTAATTTTATACTTATAAGTAGTACAACTTATATATTACTAGCTTCTGGCCACGGCTTCGCCCGCGTTGGACAAAATTGTGAATCTAAACCATTCCCAGATCCCCTTGAACACACATAAAAAATTTCATCAAAATCGGTCCAGTCGTTTGAGAGAAGTTCAGTGACATACACACTCACAGAAGAATAATATATATAGCTCGTTATATATATAAAGATAATAATAACGATAATGAGATCAACTTTTAATATAGGTAATAATGTAGGTACCTACTATACTGTTTGTTTTAATATACCTATTTATTTATTCAAATTAAAGAATAACAAAACAGGTACCTAGGTACCTACTTCAAGAGATTGAGAAAAGAATACTTCTGATTTTTTTTCTTAAATTTAGACAGCGAGTCTGCGAGTCTATATTCTCGGATTTTGAAAGCGAATTATAAATCCTGCTGAGTCTTGGCTAAGATGCCAATTTACCTAAATTAGTTCTGTTCTAATGTTGAGGAGAAAAGATTATTATTATAATATTTTCTCCTCAACATTTGCGAAACGCTCGTTCACCCAGGAAATTTACATATTTAATATGCAATTTTCCTGGGTAGACGAGATGGAGCGTACAAGTAGAGTCCTAATCAATCGGAGCAATCAATATGTCCATTGAAGACTGTAAACAAAACTGAGTCGTGATAATTACCTACACATTTTATAATTATTACTCAAGAACGGCTGGACCGATTTCAAAGATTTATGTTTTGTTGAATTTGTCTCTGTCCAGGATAGCTGAACCATCGAACAATTAGGGTTGGAAAGATCAAATAATCAGGGAGCAAAAATTAAAATTCTAGCCGCGGGCACAGCTAGTCTGTTATATATTTACTATTTTTTATTAAGCTGTTTATGCGGGTTTATGTGAGAAACAATGTCGCCGTCGTAATAAAACGCCTCATTATAAGTTCAGTAGGGCAAGCACAGGGATTGTTGTCTAGGGCAGAATAGACAAAAACGATATTGAATCGTATTACATTACATAATAATGCTCTAATAATAATTATGAATAATAATAATTATGTAATGTATTATATTATGTATATCAGTCATATAGTACCCATAACACAAGCTCTGCTTAGCTTGGGGCTAGATAGATAGATGATGTTGTGTGGATTGTCCAGCATTATTTATTTATTTATTATTTATTATAAAAGTTGAAGAAATGTATTTCAAATATTAAAACCTACGCACTCGTAATTTTGCTATAGGTACTATACAAAAATCTCTATAGTCTATAAATAAATAAATAATGCTGGACAATTCACATAGCATTATCTAGCCCCAAGCTAAGCAGAGCTTGTGTTATGGGTACTAGATAACTGATATACTTAATACAATATACTACCTACATAGATTATATTTTTTATTATACATAGAAAACATCCAGAACGCCCTGGACAAATGTCTGTAGATCGTACAAACATTTTCACCAAGGCGGGAATCGAACCCGCAACCTCCTGCGTCGCAGGTAGACCTTCGCCCGCTGCGCCACAGAGGTCGTCGAATCGTCGGTCGTCGGTCTATGGATACGCCCTAACAATAGCGTGTAGGTATATCGTAAACAAGTTTTTCACACAGCTACTAGAACACCATAAAACCATAGAGCAGTTTGTTCAAAATATGGCGAGACTGATATCTCCATGGAATAAGAAGTTGCCTTCCAATACCATATCAAAGGGGTTTTGTTTTTTCTTTGATTCTACCCTACACAGCAATCCCTGTGCTTGGCCTACTTTTTATTTACATACAATTTTAGCTAATTACAAGAATTTTTCATATGACGCTTTACAGATGTCAAAGTAGAGAACTTCTGATTGCACTTTACACAACTATAAGGCTTAATACCAGCGTGAGAGTTCATATGCCGCTTTAAATATTGCTTAGCTGTGAAACGACCGTTGCAAAGATCACAGAAGTACCTTACACCTTGGTGCAAGTTCTTTATATGAGCGCTTAACTGCCCACTTTGTTTATACGCTTTGTCACACAAATGGCAAGCGTATGGGACCTGCCCCGTATGTAAGACCATGTGCTTGTTTAACGCGCTGGTCTGAGTGAAGGATATTCCACAGATCTCACAAGAACAGACCTTCTCTCCTGTGTGAGTTCTCATATGGTATTTTAGGAATGTGGGAGTTCGGAAAGCTCTTCCGCATAGAGTACAGGCAAACGGTTTCTCTCCGGTGTGAATTCTCATATGTGATATTAGTCCTGAAGGTGAATGCTGTTGTCTCTTGCAAACTGGGCAAAAAGGTCGGTTTTTTGTTTTACTTTTTGATCTGGATATTTGGGTTATATTTTGCTTTGTTGGTTCGCTATGTTTTGATCCGGGTAATAAGGTTTCATTTTGCTCTGTTGGTTCGCTATGTTTTGATCTGGGTAATTGGGTCTTATTTTGCTCTGTTAGTTCGCTATGATTTTTTGATTTAGGTAATTGGGTTATATCGACATTTTGCTGTAAATCTGTTGGTTCGCTGTGCTTTGACATGTGTACAGCAAAAATGCTTAGCATACTAAATTCTAGGTCGCATTTTTCGCAATAGTACGGCCTTCCTTCTTTATGATCTTTTTTATGCTTGTTTAAGCTACTCGTTTTGTCGAATGCGACATTGCATATATCGCATTTATGTTTTGTGTGTGTTAGTATATGTCTTCGTAAGCTAACGGCGTAGCGAAAAGCTTTCTTGCACCAACAAAGAAATGGCTTATCATCAGTATGCCTTAACATATGTTTTTTTAACCCACACGGCACTTTGAAAGTCATATCACATTCACTACAAGCAAAAGGTTTTGCCTCCCCATGTATACTCATATGTCTCTGTAAAGCGCTGGCATAGTGGAATTTTTTCGGGCAGGTACTACAAGCATAAGGTTTATCTTTATCATGTAACTCCATATGTCTTCTATATGTGTCCGGTTTTTCAAAACCAAGGTTGCAATTGCTGCAGTAGTACGGTTTTTCTGAATGTATTCTCATATGATCTACTAAAAATGGCTTTCGTCGGAAGCCCCTCTTGCATACAAGACATGTGTATGGCTTCTCTCCTGTGTGAATCAACATATGTCCGTTCAAAGCAGTCGGTGTAGAGAACTGCTTATCGCATTGCTCGCAGGTCAGCTGGCTATGTGTTTTTTTGTGTCTATTAAAATGTTTAAACAATGAAAATTTAAGGCTACACTCATCACAGTTGTAATGTGAGTTTTCCTTTTTGATTTTGACACTGTCTTCTGTAGGTATTTTTACTTCTTCTATTAGTATATCTTTTATCTCTTCTGTTGAAACTCTTTCTATTTTAGTGAATATCTCTTCTCTTGATATCTCCGAGTCTGAAAACTCTGTTTTAACCCTTTTGATAGTTGTTTCGAAGTATGGGCCGATGTCCGTTAAGCTGTCACACGAAACCGATTCTAAAGTTATGGTTGATAGAGTTGAGACTTTGTTGAGCGTAGCAACTGTTTCTTGCGTCACCTGAAATTAAGAATACTTTTTGTCATTTGTCATTTATTTATTAATTAGAACGGCGATTGCCAATTACACTAACAATAATTTATATTTAACACACCAAACTAACACAAAATTCAAGTAAAAATTATAAAGTTGAAATAAAAATGTCAAGGTAAAATTATACATTATTTATAATTATTATATTATAAGAAATCGGTCATTCATATTTCTCACAATATAGCAGACAAACTGACATTAGGTCCATCCATACATCCGCAAATATGTCACAGTCTGGAAAAGCCTTAAGGAACCCGTTGGGGGCGTCGACAGCGTAAGGCAGCGGTGACTGATGGTCGATTAATACTTCTGACTTGATTAATACTTCCTCATCAGCACATCTGTCCACTGGTGAACAAGCCTCCCCCGGACAAGGTTTTACCACCACGCTTGTGAGGCGGACTGGGATCACAGTGGAGTTAAAATACACCTGTGAGCTGCTGTCTGTCCTTCCTCTGGCAGGTTCCCTTAGTCTCTTACGACATCCTCGAGCTGGGTTTGACATCCTCGAGCTGGGTTTGAGGGGCTTCAACGGCGCGACGTCACGGTTAAACCTACCGCCTAAATTGTAACTACTTTCGAACAAGCTTTAAACTCTCAGTTGCTAGGTTGCAGTCATCTCCAGCATAGGTTTGTATTCTGTATGCGAGAGTTGCAAGAGTTCTGTATGCCCAGTTGCAAGAGTTCTGTATGCCCACAATAAAAGTCGATGCACATTACTGCTACAGCTAGCAGATAACACGCTGTCTCAACAGCTGTCCACGCTGCGACAGCTTAAAGAAAGCTCGCTGTCACTCACCACTCACAGTCACTAGGCATATGCCTGATTGAAAATTTTATTGTTTTAATCAATTCATTAAAAAATCAAGTTTAAAATATTCATTATTTATTTATGGCCCTAATTTTTTTCCAGCTAGCCCAAGACCGCCGGCTCCACGGTAAAAAAAAATTAGGCCTCTTCCTTATCCTATGTTGCAAACCCCAGAGGTTCGCAAGACAAGGAAGAAGCCTATACTCAGCAGTGTATTACCGAGACAGATACGTACTAACCTGTACGTTATTGTCCAGAAGATCCCGCAGGTACTTATCGGATCGCTGAGCCGAGGCCGAGAAGCGAGAGCATCGCTGTAGCTGCCATTGACAGATGTAGCATAGAGTGTGTGGGCGGGAGTCTTCTGTGATCAACTGAAACAAATAAATGAATAATACTGGTCAATCCACATCACATCATCTAGCCCCAGAACATTGACAAAACAGATATAAATAATAAATATATTGACATGGTACTAGAGCTTGTGTTATGGGTACTAGATAGATAACTGATTTACTTAATACAATACACTACTTTGATACATATTTTTTATATCATATTTGTATTTGTATCCAGAACACCCTGAACAATATATCTGCAGATTGTACAAACATTAGTCTCGAGGCGAGAATCGAACCTGCAACCTCCTGCGTTGGTAGACCCATGCGGCTCATGCCTGCCGCACCCCAGAGGTCATCAATTATAAATTGTTATTGAATAAATGATTATGATTATACCAAAGTACTGAATTAATCAGGGCTGTTCATAGAGACGAGGCGCCCAGATCTTCTTTGCGATTACGCAAAAACCACCCATCCCATAATTATTGACACTTGAAAGCCATTTCAAGGCCTTTATAATTTTCAATATGGATGGGATGCGCAAAGGCCACGAAAATAGCTTTCAAACGTCAATTAAAGGATGGCTGGTTAGCGTAATCGCACAGCTGTTTTTACATGAGCGAAGATATGCTGACCATTGATTGTCTAGTATACTCCGTTCTAGAATCCAAGAAAAATATATATGTATACATCAAAAAAGACATTTATGAATGAAAACTTCACAAAAACTGATAACAATAATAGAAATCAACAAGGAAATGGCACATTCAATGAATACCATTGAAAACTAAAACACAAACTACAACAATGCATAATTGCACACGCAAACTGAAAAATCTTTAAATTCGAGTTGGTGGAAAATGCACAAGAGATGAATGAGAGTTGTATGAGCTTCTGCACTTTGCTTTGAAGATGTGGTGAATCTTCGAAGCAAAGTGAGAATTGAATAGTGATGGAAAATATTCATGGAAAATTAATATTTTCCATCAATATTCCTATAGTACTGTAAGCCACATTAATAATAATAACATTAATAACATATTTAGATACCTTATATAATTCACAAAAAATATATTTAGGATTCTAAAACCAAGTGGGTACTATCACTTCATAGACACATAAGCTAAGTTAGAGATCCAAAACTGCTTACAGAAAGCAGCTCTTGGTCGCTGTGGAGTTTACGGGACACAAGGGAATTTTATTTAGTTCATTGACCTTTGACCTTGAGGTCAGAACTTTGAGGTTAGTGACCTTGAGGTCAGGGTCACTGAACTTTTTTTGGGAAAACGTTGAGGCCGAGGCCAATGACCTGTGACCTTGAGGTCACTCCAACCCAGCTCTTACCTGAGAACTTGTGAGTTTTTCATACAAATCCAAAAGTGTGTGATCTTCTATGTTATACAGTTTTAAGCCGGTAGCAAGGCAGGCTCGGCATATTTCGTGAAAAGTCATAGTTTGATATCAATATTATTCAGATTATTCGTAATTTAAAGCACCATAAATGAGAGGGTGTGGTAAGTGGACCAGCTATCGATTGTAAACAACTGACTGCGACCGCAGTTTTGCTGCGATTCCGGGTACTAAACAATCTGTTCTTCAAATATTTCCTTATTTATTTAGAATTACGGGTCTTTTTCTCCAGTCACACTCAGAAAATTAGATAAATCTTAGATTTGGAGCAATAGAAGCAAAATATTGGTGTGATCTGTCAACAAAAGGCAAGGCTACCTCTTCTTCTTCTTTTGTTTTTGGCTTTGCTAAATCACATGATCTCCAAAAACAATGGCTACTGACTGGCTATTTAACTCAGCTATTTATACGAAAAATCCCTATCGCCATCTGCTGTCGAGTCGCCGAATCATATCATGCAAATTGCCAAATCAAAGCTCTGCGAAGGTGTCGGTCTATTTGACAATCTTGTTGATCAAGATCATCAAATAGACACAGCTTCAAGGGATGTTTGTAATTTAACAGTGGTCAGTGGCCGCCTATCGTTTTTTGCGTTGAAATAGTAATTTAATTTAATAAAATTAGGAAATCGTGAAGAATTCTTCTATCAATAAAAATGTTTCAAATACTCGTTCCATACTCCAGTGGCCATAAAATTATTATCTATTGACTGTCCTTAAGCAGTGAGTAATGTCGTCAAAGATTTACCAATAAGCTTAGCTGGTTTATGTGAGAAACCATGTCGTCTTCGCAATCTTTAGCAGAGGTCTGTCGAGTCTGCCTGGCGAGCGACGTGAAGATCTACAATATTGAAGATATCCGCCTAGTGGAAATGTATGAGAAACTTACAAGTGCCCAGGTATGTATAAAACCACAAGTTCTGGTTACTTTGGGGCTAGTTAATGCTTTGTGGATGGTCCAGCATTGTTTACTTGCAGGGTTTCTTTAAACTTGGACTGCTCACAGAAAGTAAAAAGAGACCACTTAAAAATGTCACGGACCCCTCTTGAAGAATATGTTATGGAAAGAAAAAAAGTCTAATATTAAATAAAGACACTTTTGGATTTGTTCCCTTACAGCCAGCAAACTTCAGTGTATTCTAGCAGTTCTTCATGTTCTGACCTGAATAATGGATGACCCCTTTGTAGAATTGCTCAGCCAATTGCAGTACAGTGCAATTCAGTTGATTGCCTGTGGTGGTTGCACATAGTTTAACCTGTTTTCGATAACCGCTAAAAACGTTGTTTTACATCTAGCGATAGAATGCTTTTGATTAGGTTGATTTGGGTTACTTTTTCTGAAACCTATTGAAACAAGCTATAAAACTAGGTATAAATGGTTTTGTATTTATTTTATTTACGCAGACCTTTCATTCAATATAAAGCTAAAAACCAAAATATTTTGAAGTGGGGCATATGTTTAAGAGTTAATGCCACATGGCCATCTCGTCGAAAAAATTAATTAGGTAATAGTAATTTTATTCGACTTCTCAACAAATCAGTATTCGTTTTGCAATCTGCCTAGCCATCTACCATTCGGCGGCGACACATACTACCATTCTAAGTCTTCCAATCAATATTTTGTTCTGCTTCTGCGGACCCCTGACACACATGTCACGGATCCCAAAAGGGTCCGTGGACCCCACTTTAAGAAACCCTGTAAGATTTAGCGTGGTTTTTTTTTAATTTTATCATTTTATTTGATGTTAGCACTTTCTTTGCCTTTAAAACAGGTTTTACCTACATAGTTCAGCACATGCATTATTTTATTTCATCGCCTCTCCCTCTTTATTATCCTTTTAATCCAGAGTTATTTTGAATAAATTATTTTATTTTGTACTAGATTCTGCTCACAGCTTAGCACAGGTTTCATGAAAAAGATTATCTAAAATCCATTCAGTTGTTTTGGCGTGAAGAAGTAACAAACATACATCCATCCATTCAAACTTTCTCATTTATATATTATACTAGGTTCTGCCCGCGGCTTCGCACGCGTAATTTCGGTATAATTAGTAGCCTAAGTTAAGCTATGTTCTAAATGTACGCCAAATTTCATCTTGATCCGTTCAGTAGTTTTGGAGATCCTAGGTAACAAACATTCAGATTTCACACACTTTCAGCTTTTAATATTAGTAGGATACACATACTTGAATGAGCATTGACCCATCTAAAGAGATGTATTTTAATACAACAATATTGTTTTGATTTCTTTAATACTTTATATCTTCTTTTTCTTCTTCTATCTTACCTGAAATTAATATTTACCTAGTAGGTGTAAATCATTTTTGGCTTATTTAAGATCAATATGTATTACTTTATATTTCTCAACTACGCTGTGATTTACCAATAAACAATAAATCAATATTCGAGCATGCTGTTCCACACGCGGTGTGACAGCTTAATTCCTAGCTGCTCGTCCTCACAAATACAAACTAAATATATATTTTCCGTCAATTTGTACTTATATAGATCTATCGATACTTATATCTACATCCTTATTTATTATATTCTAATGTTATGTTACTTTCTTTAATTAAATCATCCATTATAAATGACATTGTAAACCAGACATTGCACACGTAACAGTAGGAATACATTGAATCATGCTTATACCTAAACCACCTTTGTACACAATATGTATTTCATGCAATAAATAATACTTTACTTTACTTTACTTTACTTTACATAGACTATTCTCATACTTTCCAGCTGCACAGCACAGATGGGCGCCCGCGTGCGGTCTGCTACATCTGTGTGACTCAGCTGCAGCGCTGTCGGAGGCTCACCACGCGGGCACAGCGCTCCGAGAAGTTCCTGAACGATCTGCTGCTGACCAACCAGAAGGTAGATAGCCAGTTACTTGTTACCCCAAGTCTCGAAACTAGGCAATTGAGGAGGTGCTAGTCTCACCACCCGATTTCCTCCATGGAAGCCAATCGCAGAGTGCTCAGACAAGTTCCTGAAAGATCTACTGCTGACCAATCAGAAGGTAGATACTTGTTAACCCAAGTCTTCTCGAAACTAGGCAATCGTGGAGGTGCTAGTCTCACCACCCGATGTCCTCCATGGTAGCTAGTCCCACAGTGCTCCGGCAAGTTCCTGAAAGATCTACTGCTGACCAACTTCAACTTCTTATATAATGGCACCGCTTGCTTTTCGCTACGACTCTGCCAGTGTCAGTAAGGAGTGTCGTAAACTTCGAAAATAATAATATGACCGGTTACAAAAAAATATGATCGGTTTTAAGAAAGCAGAAAAAAAAATCAAATTTTGCATCAAATTGATTTATCTAATTTTAATAAGACAACACAATAAGCAAGAGGACAACACAACATGGGAAGCATAACGCACAAAGACACTGAGAGGATATTAAACAAGTTTATATATATTTTTTTTTCCTTTTTACAATCTAATATTATTGATTTTATCAGAAGGTAAATAGCTATTTCTTGACAACCGATATATTTGCAGTACACTCGACGTTGCTGACAAATCATAGAACATAGAACACAGGTCTATTTGACGATACGTGATCCTGACGTCTCCTTTTAGTATAGGATTTGCGTAGTACCCTGTCTGCACGATAGAGGCGCTGTATACTAGTAGTTCTACGAACAGTAGACGTCGCGAACACTAACTTTTTCAACAATTAATTAATTTATTAATGCACTAAAGTAATTTAAAACGGGATATTTTGATAGGTAGGTTCGGTAGGTATATTTTGAAAATAGTCGAAATGGTTACCCTTTCAACCCAAAAATCAGAAAAACCCTTATAAGTAGGTATGTACCTAAATATTGGTTTACGCTAGTGTGGTGTGCATTGAATTTTTGTTAGAAATGTTGCACAAACACATCAACCATTACACCAATTGTCCATACAAAGTACCTAAGTTACGTTCCTCAGCAAAGCTCGAAATTCTGATGATGAAATCAATAGATGGCGTTGATCCATCAGCGCAAAGTTGTTGTTATTATTTAACCGACGACGTGTTACAAAGATGTTCTAATAGGTGGCGCTGTACTGTAAATGCTCTCTTGCATATTACTGCATTTTGCGGAGCGATTCTGCTCGTCATGCCGAAAATCCTCATCCGATCTTTACCAAATTTTTATAAGAACAGTTTAAAGTTATTACCTTTCAATTAATAATACAATCATTAAAATCAGATCTCTTAAAGCGGAGATATTCCAAATCTGCCTTTTTGCCTTATTGTGGAAGAAGTACGTCTTTAATCAAAAAATCCCGACGACAATAAAATTCTATAAAATCATAGAATCTGTCTGTACACAAAGTTTCGTACCGATCGGTTGTAAAATACGACCTGTAGAGGAGTACGGACATACTGACAAAAACGCTATTTTGGCCAGACCTGAAACGAAGACTTTCGTTCAATTCTTTCACGACGTCAATGAAACGAAGACTTTCGTTCAATTCTTTCACGACGTCAATAACATAGGCGACTTTTTATTCCATAAATCAGTTCCCATGGGATAGAAATAACCTCAAAACATTTCCATAGAAACAACGCGTGCGAAGCCGCGGGCAGAAGCTAGCGGCCCGTCCCGGCTTCGCACGGTTGGACATTTATTTTTTAAACATATAAACCATTAGTATAGAAATAATATTTGAAATCGGTCCAGTAGTTTTCAGTTTCTTCGTTCGCAAACATACAAAAATACAAATCTTTCCTCTTTATAATATTAGTGTAAATTGTATGAAGTATATCAGTCATCTAGTCTAGACACAAGCTCTGCTTAGCTTGGGGCTAGATGATGTTGTGTGGATTGCCCATCATTATTGATTTATTTATTTCATTTCAGATAACAAAAGAAACTGTGGCAACTCTCAACATTTCTTCCAAACAAACCCTATCAATAACTATATTAGAATCCGTTTCCTACGACGGCTCAACAGATGGCACTGACACAGAAATATCTATCAAAGAAGAATACTCAGACTATGACGAACCTAGCGAAGAACTTTTTACAAAAGTCGAAAAAGTCTCCGAAGAAATCAAGAAAGAGGATTTATACAACTGCAACGACTGCAACTTAAAATTCCATGACAAGAAATTACTCATAGCTCACATAAAGCTACACAATAAAAGAACTTACTGCAAGAAATGTGATAAGTCATATTCCACCGTCAGTGCGTTGAAGGGACATATGACCATACATACAGGAGAGATGCCATACGCTTGTCATATATGCAACAGGACATTTCGACTAAGGGCATACTTGGACGGCCATATAAGAATGCACACAGAAAAGCCATACTTCTGCAGTACATGTAAACTAGGTTTTACAGAGGCGGATGGCTTGAAGAAACATATGGTGGTACACGCTAAAGGCAGACCTTTTATATGCAGCCAGTGTGGCATCGGCTTTCCATACAAAAGCTCGTTAGATCGACACCAAAGAGTCCACACTGGGATAAAACCTTATGGTTGCAAAAAGTGTAAGAACTCCTTCGTAGACCAAAGCGGTCTGAGCAAGCACATGCTGATCCATGAAGGTGTAAAACCTTTTATTTGCAATATATGTGAGTCTGAGTTCCGACACGCGGGCAGCTTGAAAAGACATATGTATTTGCACATCGAAAACCCTTTTTCTTGCAATGTGTGTGATAAGACTTTTGATGAAGAAAATAATTTAAATAAACATATGAGAGCGCATGTTGGCGAGAAGACATTCGTATGTGATAAATGCGAATTGAAATTCGACATATACACGATGTTTAGAAAACATTTAGAGATACATGGAGAGACGAATGAGGAGAAACCTCTACCTTCTTCTACGAGAATTATTCTCGATGCGTCTAGCGTCCGAAGTAAACGTAAGAAGAAAAAACATATATGCGAGTTATGTAAAAAAGAATTTATCAGTAATGCACACTTAATCCTCCACATGAGAATACATAATGATGAGCGACCGTTCCCCTGCGACGAATGCGATAAAAAGTTTCGCACCAAAGCTGTACTAAAAGCTCACAAACGAACTCACACGGGAGAAAAAGTCTGTTCCTGCGAAATATGTGGTAAATCCTTCACGCAAACGGGGAGTTTGAACAAACACATGGTGATACACACGGGAGAATTACCCCACGCTTGTCATTTGTGTGATAAAGCGTATAAACAGAGTTGCCAGCTCACATCGCATATAAGGAACATCCATGATGGGATAAAGAGGTTTTCGTGTGATTTATGTAGTACTAGGTTTACAGCTAAAACGCATTTAAGAAGGCATATGAATATTCATGCTGGTATTAAACCTTTTTCGTGTTTGAAGTGCGGATTAAAGTTCTCTACTCGGACTTCTTTGAAGCGGCACTCGACGAATTCTTGTAAATAGTTATAATACCAGTTGGTTTCCGATGGGGTAAACGTGTTCTTGGGTCGAGACCGCGACTAGCCAAACGTAGTCGGACGCCCTCCGGCCAGGTGGGATGTTGACCTGCGAAAGACTGCAGGCAGATGCTGGATGCGGCGAGCTGAAGACAGGGCGCTATGGCGCGAGTTAGGGGAGGCCTATGTCCAGCAGTGGACTAATATAGGTTGATGATAATCATTTGCCTGCAGTCTTTTGCAAATCGTCATCCCACCTGGCTGGAGGGCGTCCTACACTTGTCCGTTTGCCACTTGTCCGTTTGCCGAATCATGGTCTCCACTCAAGAACACGTTTACCCCAGCGGTTGTCAGTTCTTCATTGATACACTGATACCTTGATTTTTGTCTCGACTCAGAAAGGCAATTCTTAGGGCTCTTTTACACACCCGTTTTTCGCCGTGAAAATCTACGGTGATTCGCCGTGCGTACGCACTACTCACGGCGAACTAACCGTAGATTTTCACGTTGTCAGTGTTGTATGGGTCACTATGGAAGCTTGTTGACACACCGGTTTTATAGCCGTAAAAATCTACGGTTAATTCGGCGTGTGTATGCACGGCGCCGTCAACAACCGCTGAGTAGATAATTTTGACTTATCTACTCAGCAACATGCTGAGTTAATACCATTTTGACTCGACACTTGGTGGTTTGCCAAGCAGGTTGCGGAAGTTACTACCTACTATTTTAATATTATGGTTTCCAACAATCTGGTGATTTTTGTTTGCACTAAGCTGCTACCCGTTTACACTTCACTTATCCTACTGACAAATTCATTTCTAGTTAAGTTTTTTTACTACAAATGTTTAGTTTATGTTTAGTCGTGTCAAATAAACAATTTCATTTCATTTTCATTTCAACAAACTTCTATAGTGATCCATACAACACTGACGACCGTGCCTTGCGAATTAACCGTAGATTTTCACGGTGGAAAATACGTGTGTACAAAGGCCCTTAGCCTGTTAGCTATACGACCTACAGGTACAAACTGAACTGAATGCGTTGCAGTTTAAAATGGTTGTCTGGTAGAGATGCTCTCTTATGCGATAAGACCGCCAATTGTCGCTTAGTTTTTAAGTTGTTTTGTTGTCAATAAGTTAGTTAGTTCCTATTAGATTTAAGTGTACAATAAAGTATTTTCTATTCTCTTCTAAAACATAGTTTTTCTGGCCATGATCAATGTAGACAAGCCATGACAAAGTTATTAAAGTGGTTTTAAATTTATTTTGAAATTATATTAGTAGGTAATAATAAATGCTTATGAAATGTTATTAATGTTATATTGTTATAACATTAATAACATTTAATGTTATATTGTTTATTGATTTTTTTTACTTTTATAATATTTTTGGTAAGTATTTATATTTCTACTTAATTGTACCTACATAATTGTCAATTATTCGTTTAATAAAATCATAATCCAAAGTTTGTATCAATCCAACCACCATGGTAAAAAGCATAAAAATTTAACAAATTATCTGCGAGGTCACTTTGTCAACCAGCGCAAAGAAATCGAAGTCGACAACAAAATGTTCGTGCTTTGTTCCGCTCGCCGAAAACACTTTTTACTTTGACTAGGTATGGTTCAGAGCTCGACCCACGCTTTAGGTCACTTTGCAAAATTGATAAAAATAACCCAAAAATCTAAAAATTGTCGTGGCTCCCGGCAAAGTTGCCGGGAGCCACGACAATTTTTAGATTTTTGCCTGCCTCTGGTCATGGGCTCATCTCTCGTTTGAGGTCAATTTGCAAAGTACCTACCTACCTACTCCAAAAATCAAACAAATTTTCTCGGCATGCTATGTTCGCCGACTGATGATAACGTTCTGCTGTTTCATAAAGCTTCTGGCTTCTAGTTCAGGACTCAACCCCCGTTTCAGGTGAGTTTGTAACTGCAAACTGCTAAATCTGATGCCAAACAACTCACACGCACAGCCAGATCATAAAATGTTCAAGGCTCGTTTTGCTCGCCGTTGATTCTATAGGTTGTAGTCAGTGTGTCCTCTTATTTTGTTGATATTCAACAAACTCATAAATTGTTCATTAAGGATGTAAGCGAACTACAAACCTTATTTGTGTTGGAAAAACAGCATCGTTTCATCCCTTAACGAGAGACGTAATGAATTCGTCAAACTACGATAGTTTCTTTTATAAATGGTTCTAAGCTCAATATTTATCTTCTTCGTCTTGCTACGCATGCCTCACCAATTTCAAAAAAGGCACTCTTTTTTGAGGCATTCCATTTGCTGATATAAATTTTCGAAGCATCGTAAAATTTTCAAAATTTATGTTATTTATTTTCTCATACTCCTCTGGACCAGTTTGTGACTACCCGAAAAAAGTAAAAAAAATCGGCGGCTCGCTCCGCTTTCCGTTACATATTTTATTCTTCCTAATTATTTGAGTCTCGCTCGCTTCGGTCGTCTTATATCTGCAACCGCAAAGTCTTTAAAGTTTTCGGGGGTCGCTTGACTAGCTATATTTTTTTGTTATAGGTAGGTTCTTTCTTGCCTACTTTTCCCCAATCATCAGAAAAAATCTCAAAAAAGTTTTGAGGCTCGCTCTTTAAAAGAATTAATGTCGTGTTTGCGGTCAATATGCAAAACACTGCAAAAGATGTAACGGAACTACAAAAATTTCGCGGCTCGCTCCGCTCGCCGATAGTATTTTATGTTTTTCTGTTTTATTTGATTAAGTGCTCTAAACCCGTTTAGATCACTTTGCCCACCACCGCGAAAAACACAATTTTTTCGCGGCTCGCTCCGCTCGCCGTTATGTCTTTTTATGTGCCTAGTCGCGGCATGACGTGTTTGCGTTCAATATGATAAACACTGGAATAACATTTAGCGAACCCACAGCATTTCGCGGCTCGCTGCACCCCCCCCCCCCCCGAAAGGAATTCCTTTGGGTACGGCCCTGACCAAATGTGACCCCACCCCCCCCCCCAAAGTCTGCGCAAGCCCAATTGACTGCGAAATGCGGTGCCTAGGTAGAGTGGTCTTTTGTTCCGGCGAAGTCTGAATAGTGTCTAATCCTACTGCTCCACCTATTATAGAAAATAAGTGTAACATATTTCTATTCATAAAATTAATTTGCAGATTTTATTTTATTATGGAAATAACAATTCTATTGTAGGTAAGTTTTTGGCGCCAAACGAACAAAACGGATGCGTTCACAATTTCACATCCACCGACGCAAATCATGAATGAACCTTCAATGAACGAACACAAAAAGGTACAAGTACAAACCACTTTGAATCCACGAAAGAGATTTTATTTGTGTAATCATGTTTTGTGATTGTACAGTACTTTATTGTGAAGCAATTTCAAGTAGTGGGCCTACCGGGAATAAGTTTTTGCGAGTCTTTGAATTGATTTCCTGTTAGGTTACACGTGATTGGTCAATTTGCAGTTTTGGAAATGGAATGATTGGAATTCTTGGCGAAAATTCCCACAGGAAGCCTTGGCGGATGTTGGGTAGAATATTATGATGTTTCTTTGTGATCTAAACTTAACCTACCTAGGTACCTACCGCATTATTAGAGATTTACCAAAAAGTTGACGATATAAAAAAAATGCGAATACTACACCCGTATAATATACCTACTTAAATCAAAAACATCATCATCAAATAATTAAAAAAAATAACCAGTGCGCGCGTATCATGCGCTAGAAGCTAGAAGATTGTTCAAACGTAGGTACTTCATAATAATAGAATTGGCGTAAATATTAAAAAAAAACACTAACGCACTTAGCCTGCTAGATAATACTTAATTTTGACGTAATAAAGCATGTTAAACGCGTGAAACGCGTTAAAAATTTTAATTAGACGAACCGCTATCATATCTTAATTAATGATGGTAAAATTATATTATAATAAGAAATCGCTATTTACACTAACAATAATTGTAACTACTAGGTAAGCTACTAGTTACCTACATTCAATTAACCAACATCTTAATGAATTACCTACATAAACTATAGGTAAATAAAGAACTTAGAAATAAAAAAAAACTTAAAATGTCCGACCGATTTTGCATACTTTATCAAACTCTACAAGTTATTTTTTTTAAGTAATCTTATCGAGATACCTATATCGTTCTAGCATTTGTCCGCGACTTCGCTCGTAGGTACTTCCTAAGGATATTATCTATCTCCCGGCCAATTTTAATTAAGATCCGTTCAGCCATTTTCTCGTGAAAGATACCAGACGAAGAGACAGTTATTTATAATATTATGATGAAAAAATATTTAGTAACAATTCCGCGCAAAACCTTCTCTCATAATGATAACTTGTTAATAACATTAATAACTTAAGATCCAACAAAATGCAATCCGCACCAATCCGTGTACACCGGCCGCCCTCCCTCTTTTTATCTTAGGCTGAGCGCAGACTTGAGTCACGACAGTTTTAAGACAGACTTTCCTCACATAGAAAGTCTGCCTTAAAACGGAAACAAAACTGTTTTGTCTTGCATCTTCATACATTTTGTAAAGCAATAGTCTGTCTTTAGTCTGTCTTAAAACTGTCGTGACTCAAGTCTGCGCTCAGCCTTAGATAGGTATATGTAGATATTTATTTACTTCTTCGGACTTACAACAAAAATACCACATAATAACATGCAAAATAACAGAATAAAGTGATCTTAAGGTAATAATAATATTTAATAATAATAATGCTGGTCAATTCACAGTTCACACAGCATTATCTAGCCCCAAGCTAAGCAGAGCTTGTGTTATGGGTACTAGATAATTGATATACATAATACAATACACTACATAGATAGATATTTTTTATTATACATAGAAAACATCCAGAACGCCCTGGACAAATGTCTTCAGATCGTACAAACATTTGTCCCGAGGCGGGAATCGAACCCGCAACCTCCTGCGTCGCAGGCAGACCTTCGCCCGCTGCGCCACAGAGGTCGTAAAAGTTACCTATAGTGTTTTTCTAATAGAAGGTGAACAAATTATGGGCGGACTAAACATTTATAATCGCATTTATCATACGAGATAGGTACTGCCCGCGGCTTCGCACGGCAATTTTCTAGATTAGAAGTAGTTCTGTCCTTCCCCTGAATACTATCAATCTCGTCGGTAACTTTCATCAGAATCCGTTTTTCCGTTGGACGCGAAAAGTTACTTTCGCATAGGTAGCTTTGTATTATTATTATAGTATATTAATATCTATTATTAATAATAATACATACATATGTATAATACATAATAATTTATTATGTATTATACATATGTATGTATTGTATATTTAAGTAATACGCCATCGCGCCACCGTCTTTACTAGCACAACTGCTTCGTGTCCATCCCAAGGTTGTCTGGAAGAGATCGCTCTTAGCGATAAGGCCGCCCATTGTACAACTCTATAACTCTCTTTTCCTGTACCTATTTTTACTTTTGTATTTTTTTGGTGTGCAATAAAGTATATTTGTACTGTATTGTATTGTATAGGTAGGTATATTATTATGTACCTACTTACCTACCTAACCTACCTACGAGTATAAGTTTGAATTTGGGTTCGTAAGTAATTAATAGTCACATTCACAAGTCAACTTTAAATAGTCTATAGGTAAATGTTTAAGAGCTGGCGCGATCCCCTTTTGTTTTTCGTTACGTACTGGAGGCCTGCCTGGATTTGTGACGTCGTCGTCCTCGTCATCGTGGATAATTGTATGAAAAAACAAAAGACAATCGCGCTTGTAAAAATTTATCCAAGTCTATAATGACAGGTAAGTTTAAGGACGTTGCGTAGAACATAAACAGTAAAAATATATAGGTACCTAAGCACATAAATGGTGCGTCGTGGTAGGCATCTCCTCGATTCCTGGACAAAGGCCTCAAAGGCCCACATTTTTTCCCTTGTCCTTGGTATTTTCCCATAATGTTTATATTTTTTCTCGATCCTACCTTGTTGCTACATAATTCAGTACCGCAATCCGACTCTTTTGTAAATCAGCTGTTTTGGTCTCACGCGGGCGGCCGGGCGGCCATCTTTTTTTATTGCCGCCAAATAAAATGGTGTAAAAAATGTGTCCGATCATAATTCAACTGGAATAGCGCCGACGTGCCTAATACCTTTATTTAATAGGTAGTTCCTTTTCTATTGATAACATTACAGGTAGAGTCGATCTTGAGTGATCATTTGAGCTGTAGGTGTGTAATAAAATATGGTAGGTAGTACAGTACAGAGTAGCAAAATGCGTGGCAAAGGACTAAATACATAGTGCTGGATAATCCTCACAGCATCATCTAGCCCCAAAACAAGCAGAGCTTATGTTATAGGTACTAAATACCTACGTAACCTACGCTGAAATAAATAGAGAGCAACTCCCATTTCTGTTAAAATAGGCACTACAGTTACAAATTCACTCTGTTACAGTTTGAGAATGCAGGCAATCCTTCCTTGACGTAGGCACATTAAGAAATTTGGGTTACATACTATATTGTATGTAACCCAAATTTCTTAATGTGCCTTTATATATATATATAATATATATGATGATATATATCATCATCATTATCCGCAACATGATTTCACCCACTGTACCTAAATATAAATGGAATGGATTAAGCCTCCAAAACTTTTGAGCCACTCCACACGAACCTGCGCTTATCTCATCAAGGTTCGCCCCGCAATGATTTTTTAAGTGATATCGTTTGTTCACCAGGATTTAATTTTTAAATGCTATCTGTAGTGTACACTATTGTCCCGTTTGATGAGGGAAATAACAACACAATAACACGTAATTTAAATATTGGTTCGCTGGTGTCGTGCAACGTTCATCACCGGCCACGGACACAAAGGAAGTGCCCCGTCCCGCCTGCCATGACTTTCGTTCACGCCACTCCGAAACAACAGATTGCCTTCATACTTCAGGCATCTACTTATAATGTATATACTTTGTGTATACTACATCCCTCCCTTGTTTTAATAAATAAAAAACAAATTTTTAACCGAAATGATGTATTGTAGTTATCACAAAATGATCTTAATAATTATGAATTATATTCGACTCTTAATCTTCATTCAATTGGTGTTCACCGGAATTCGAGCCGTGTTCTTTCTCTGTCTCACGGTCATTAATCTTCCATTGACCTTCTATTTTTTTAAGATGTAATATGTTCCTTCTGATCTGTTGACCAGTTTCATCGTTTCGAAGACTTATGTCTCCATCCTTGGCTGCCTCGACAGTATGAGGCTCAGGTTCGTAATTTAAACTAAGCTTGTCATGTTTTTTCATATTTTTTACATATACCTTGTCACCAACTTCTAATCTAGAGTCTGTTGCTCTTCTGTGTCTGTCCGCATACTCTCTTCCTTTCTCCTTTTGTTCTTTGTCTCTATCTCTCATTTCTAGGTCATCGGAGTGATATGCAAAATCCTGGATCATCGGCAGCTTATCACGATATTGTCGTCGAAAGAACAATTCAGCTGGTGTTTTTCCCGTGACTGCATGAGGTGTACTATTGTACATGATTAAATAGTCGACTAGAGCCTCTTTCCAATTTTTCTTCTCGGCTTGGGATATTTTGAGCCTTTTCAAAATGTCCCTGTTTTGTCTTTCAACCTCTCCATTTTGTTGGGGCCAGTAGGGAATGGTGCTATAAATTTTTATATTTCTTTCAGCACAGAATTTTTTGAATTCTTGGCTTGTGAATTGCCTGCCATTATCTGCGGTTATAGAAACCGGGTTGCCAAGTCTGCTAAATATGTCGTTTAAAATTCCAATTATTTCAGCGCTTGATATTGTTCGGCATATTTTTACTTCCTTGTATCTGGTGTAGTAATCCACAACAACGAAGATGTAATCTCCGCTTGGCAATGGGCCCATTAGATCGATTGCTATATCAATCCATGGTTCTGTTGGCAAATCTCTTCTCTTTAATGGGTTAGGTGCATTAGGAGCAGACACCAGGATGCAACCTTTGCAGGTTTTACATAAGGTCTCAGCGTCCTTATCACATTTTGGCCACCATACTTTGGTTCTTAGTCTTCCCTTCATAGCAACGATACCGGGGTGGCCTTCATGTGCTGCTTTCAAAACTCTCTCTCGTAATACGGTAGGTATTACTATTTTTGTTCCTCTCAGAAGTATGTCTTCATGAAAGCAAAGCTCATTCTGGAAAACTTTATAAGCTTTCACTGTTTCGTCCCATTTGTCGTTGTACAGACCTTCTTTGACTTTTTGTATGTCTGGATCAACTCGTGATTTTTCTGTGATTTCTTGTAATGGTAAGGCTACTGGTCGAGCGCACTCAGTAACTGCTTGTACATAGTCTTTAAGTACATTTGCAGGATTTATAGCCAGTTTGCATAATCTTGAAAGTGGATCTGCTATATTGGTTTTACCGGGGCTATATTTAACTTTGAAATTATAGGATTGTAACCGTAACACCCACCTTTCAATTCGGGCACAGGGTTTGGATTTGGGAGCAAATATTGATTCTAAGGGTTTGTGGTCCGTTATTAGCTCAAACATTTTTCCATGGAGGAACATATCAAAATGTTCAACTGCCCATATTAATGCTAGCGCTTCTTTTTCGGTCTGACAATATCGTCGTTCACCAGAGCTTAGAGTTTTATTACCAAAAGCAATTACTCTTGGACCATTTTTATTAATTTGCACGAGTACTGCGCCCAATCCTACTGGACTAGCATCGGCAATTACTATAGTCTTGTCATGAGGATTATAGTACCCAAGGTTAGGTACATTCATTAGTGCTGCTTTCAGGGTATCAAAGGCTTGTGTTTGGGGTTCACCCCAAATATCTCCAATGTTTGAGTTACGACCTGATTTCTGCCGCAGCAATTCCTTCAATGGTTCTGTTATAGTGGCTAAATGGGGGATCCATTTGCCCACGTAATTTACCAAGCCTAAGAAACTTTGCAATTCCGCAATATTTGCAGGAGCTCTAAAAGATTTTATTGCAGAAATATATTTCTGAAGTGGCTTTACGCCGTGTTCAGAAAGTTCATGTCCTAAAAAATGAACTTTGGTGACTCTGAAAATGCATTTCTCTTGTTTGAGCAGAACATTGTGGTCTTTCAGTACTTCCATTACTGTTTTTAGTCTTAATTCATGTTCTTCCTCATCCTTGCCAAATACCAAAATGTCATCTATAAAATTTACGACTCCTTTGCAACCCACAAGAATTCGCTCCAAAGTTTTTTGGAAAATTTCAGGCGCACACGTTATTCCAAACATCATTCTTTTATACCGAAAGAGACCCTTGTTAGTTATGAAGGTAGTAATATGTCTTGAGTCGGGATCTAGCTCAATGTGATGAAAAGCATCTTGTATGTCTAATTTGCTGAAGATCTTTGCCTCTCTCACTCTCGGTAACAGTTGGTCCATTGTCGGTAATGGGTGATTTTCCCGTTTGATAGCCGCGTTAGCTCGTCGCATGTCGACACACAACCGGATTTCTCCATTATCTTTGAGCACAGGAACTATCGGTGAAATCCAGTTCGAAGGACCTTTGACTTCTTCTATTATGTCCTTTTCCAGTAACTCATTCAGTTTCTTTTCCACCTTTTCTTCCAATGGGATCGGTATTCTGCGATAAGGTTGAGTTACCGGTTTAATTGATTCGTCAATGGGAATGGTAACCAAAACGTTTTTGAATTTTGGAAATTCTTCGATCTGAACACTGTTCACACCCAAGTTTATCTGGAGTACCCCCAACGACGTCGCAGTCAAACGTCCCAATAAATCGCGCGTTCCATTTTCAATCACATAGAAGGTTGCATTTAATGATTTATTTGCCAGTTTTATATCCGCTTCAAATGATCCCAAAAGCTTTAGTGGTTTCTCGCTTCCGTATGCTACAAATAGTTTGTCTGGATTTGAATTTTGATTTTTAATTAGTGCATTATTCTGTTTGATCATTCTCCAAGTCTGGTCTGTTATCAAATTGTGCTTGCAACCAGAATCTACAAGCATTTCTACTTCTGCCCCTCCTATCTTGCATGATACTTTTGCGTCATCTTCTACATTGAAAATATAATCAATGTTTTGTCCATTGCCAACCACTCTTACCGTTTCCTCGATATTATCAACTGTTTTCTTTTTCTTTGTTTCGTTGCTCTTAAATCCTTCTGATTCATGTTTTCTCTTTTCGGGTTGTCTTGTCCGGCAATGTTTTCTAAAATGCCCTATAATTCCACATTTCAAACACGATTTACTTCTTGCAGGGCACTTTTGGTCACGAGCTGTATGCTTTGGACTGCCGCATCTCGTACAAATCTCCATGTTTTTTTTCTGCTTCTCCTTCCATGACTCTGATTGAACTTTATTAACCGTTTGAGTGTCAGCCATTTTATTTCCAAAGTTACCTAGTTGCCTGTCTATAGCTTCTAAAGCATTAGCTTCTGCTATAATGTCACCGAGAGTAATGCTGTCACCGGTTTTTAAAATCTTCTTTCTTAGCTCGTCTGATTTACATTTTTCCGTGACCTGATCTATAATGTGTTCATCTTCTTTTTCGAATTGACATTTCTTTGATTGTTGTCTTAGCCTTATTAGGAATTTTTCAAACTTTTCGTCGGACTCTTGCTTTAGTAGTCTAAACAGATGACGCTCATATACCTTACTCTGCTTAGGAGCAAAATACTGGTCTAATTTTTGAATAGCGACCTTAAATAAATCGCCTTCAGATATATCGGCTCCCGGGATATTATAATAGATTTCCTGTAACTCAGGACCACCGAAATGCAGTAAACTGGCCCTTTTCTTCGACTCAGAATCTATACTTGCAGCCTCGAGATAAATATACAAGCCTCGTTTCCATCGCTCCCAGCGCACAGAGACAGAACTTATCTCGCCTTCACATTCAAACTTCTCTAATGTGTACATTGCCATTTAGGACTACCTGTAGACAAGAATAATTCCTGCATAATTTTATGATCCACATACTGTATTTTTTTTTATATGTCTGATTTAAAGCGACTTTTGCAACAAAATGCCCGGTACTTTTGTACCATGTAATTTAATACAACTTATGCAATTTAATGCCCGGTACAAATGGTACCTTGTAATTTAATACAATTTTCGCAACTTAATGCCCGGTACTTTTGTACCACGTAATTTAATACGACTTTCGCAATTTAATGCCCGGTACAAATTGTACCTTGTAATTTAATACAACTTTCGCAACTTCATGCCCGGTACTTGTGTACCACGTAATTTAATACGACTTTCGCAATTTAATGCCCGGTACAAATTGTACCTTGTAATTTAATACAACTTTCGCAACTTTATGCCCGGTACTTGTGTACCACGTAATTTAATACGACTTTCGCAATTTAATGCCCGGTGCCAATTGTACCACGTAATAAAAAAAATCAAATCCCGTAATCATCAAATAATTAATTAAGTACATAATGTCCCCAAACTAAGCCTTCGATGCCTAGAATTTTTCGATTCAATTTAATGTACCTATCCTGGTTAATTTTACAATCTGGTACTGTTACCATGTAGTACAGTACCCCTTCAAATAAAGAAAACAATAATTAGGTATGTAGGCATCGCCCTTGAAAGAACAATAATTCAATAAACAACGGCGATGAAGAGTGCCGCCGCCACCCTGCCCCGCTAGTAGCAAAGTACCTAACGTAAAGTACTTGGCTTAAGCTTGGCCTAAACAATGGCATGCCTTTTGATCAATGTTTACATTTTAAATTCTGAGACACGAATATTAGGAAAGGGCCCCTTAGTCCTTCCTTGTTTTATGGCATCTCTCTTTATACCATTAAGCTGGCAATGGTTATAAATTCCTGAGAAAATAAAAGTAGGTACTTGTCAAATACCTTTGTAGATATCAGTACCGATTTTTGTCATTGAACCAGACAGGTGGCTAAATCAGAATTTACCTACGTTTGTTTGTTACTTTTTTTTTTTTTTTTTTAATTAAATTCTAAAACTCACCGTTTGTCTCGTCGCCAAAATGTAGTGTACACTATTGTCCCGTTTGATGAGGGAAATAACAACACAATAACACGTAATTTAAATATTGGTTCGCTGGTGTCGTGCAACGTTCATCACCGGCCACGGACACAAAGGAAGTGCCCCGTCCCGCCTGCCATGACTTTCGTTCACGCCACTCCGAAACAACAGATTGCCTTCATACTTCAGGCATCTACTTATAATGTATATACTTTGTGTATACTACACTATCTACTCATTATATGGCGCTTACTAAATAAAACAATATATCTCTCTATATACCTAGTAGAGCTAAGATCCGTCCAAAGTCCCTTCGAACAACAACACCTCAACAATTCTGACCTGGCCCCTGCAAACCCACCTGATTTTTTCACGGTTTTTTTCGCCCATTCAAAATCTATTGTGCGGGATGATATTTAAGAAATAACAATGGCGATCACTTGATTTCTGGTTATCCACCTGAGCGTTTGTCACTGTCAGGGTTGCACAATGACATTAGACTGCTCCCACGACGACCCTTGGACACCCTTGGAGGCTAAACCTAGCTATTAATAACTGCGGATTTCTTTGGTCAGCTTTTTACAACAAAAAGCTGTAATTAGGTATGCCTGTACTAGTCATACAACAGTAATAATAATCTTGATAACAATATTATCTATTTACGGACTTCTTATTGCACTAATACGCTGTGCATGACATGTATACCTAGGGCTTGTACACACCCTTATCCTCAGATCATGGAGAGTTTCCTTTCTCAAAGAAACTTTCAATAGACGACGAGTTAATATCAGCTAACACTCAGTATTGTTATTTATGTGCGTTTAAATTGAAAAGCTAAGGTAACAGTTCTGGTAAATGCCATTTACCTAGTGATTAGTACTTATTAGTTAGGCACCTAGAGTTATTTCAAAAGTTTATTGTTCAAGTACCTAGTTATCAAAGCACCACCAAGCAATTACTGTTTAACGCGAGATAAAAGATGATGATGCTGTAATCACCTAGAGCTCATGCAAGTTCCATCTTTCGCTAAGTAAACGTACCTAACCTTAACCTCAGTGTGGAGGTCATCCCAGCTTTGTATGTATCGCAGAACTGTAAAACCCAGTATAACTTCATAGCAACCTAACCAGTTCCGGCGAAAAATGGCGTTCGCGCCAAAACAGCTGATGCGCACGTGAGAACATTCAAATTACGTGCTGATTTCAAGCAAAATAGCGCATAAAAAAGGTTATTGTTGTAAAATGCAGTAAAAATACATTATTTTGGTGACAATAGACATTGTGAAGCAGGTCAAAGAGTTGCTTTTAGGTTATTGTTAGCCGATTTCGGCGCCAATCAGCTGGGCGGCAAAACAAGTCTGGCCGGTCCCCTGTACTATGCTGAACTGCGACAGCTGATATCGTTTTCTTGTCGTTTCGTTCTTATGTTCATAATGTTAAAGTAAGTTAAAGGTACCTATCTCCAGGCAAATTCTTGGCCCATACTTCTTCGAACTGTTAATCAGACCGATAAATCATAACAGCTGAACTACCTATGTTACTATACTACCAACTACCTATAGCATGTTGTGAAACGGTAGAGGCTACCTAGGTAAAGTTTCAAGCATTATTTAGGTTAGTATCTAGTCATTTTAATTTTATTTAAGTATGTGTAAGCCAAACTACATTCATCAGAGGGCAGGGCTATCCGATGTCGATGTCTACCACCTATCTACCTTCAAGGTTATAGGCCTAGTAATACCTAGCAATCACAAGTATAGAATTATTATTAACCTAAGTAAGGTGCCTTTAACATCTCATTGGAATGTAGTCTCATGGTAGGGGGGCGCCTCAATACGTCTACATCTACAATCAGCTGAGAGCAGCCATGTTTTTTTCTTGGCGCGCCTTTTTTCGCGTCCACAAAACAGGTTGCATTCCGGCCCCTTATTCTCAGAACGAGAGCTTGGTAGGTACCGCTGACGATTAGAGTTCCTCAGATCATATGGACCAAAGATGCTTTGGGACTTATTCTAAACCTTTTTTATAGGATCCTCCAATGAATATTATTTGTAAGACAAAATCCGATACTAAAGAATACATGCAGAGAGACCAAACGATTTAAATCTTTGGGCTAGACAAGAGAACGACTTAAGCTAAAGAAAGAGGATCCTCTTAGAAACAGTCAGCTCTAACATCCATCCTGATTTCAATCCCAACCAACGCTTATAGGTTTCTTACTTATAGTAACGTTAGCTACCGATTTATGTTAGTAGCGGTGATTGTGGCATATGTTTTCATTTTAAATGGAACATTCGTTCAATTTTAATCGAATGGACGCCATTTCGCTTTACTTTGCGACAAAACAAAAACAATGCCAAAAATACCGCATTAAACCAACAAGTATGATATTTCAGATCTTAAAAGTTTAAAGGTCCAGCTGGTCCATTCAAATATATTCGTGACTTCTTCACTCATACTATTGTATGATGACTGCATTATGATAACGATTATAAAACAAAAGAAAATGAAACAGTTAAGGGCGAAATTGTATGATGTGATGAATGATGAGTGATAGTACACTTACGAAAACATCTGAAACCTCTTATTGAACCAGGTGAGAACTCTGTCTAGTTAAACCTAACAAAGGCTGATGTAAGGCACTTCTAACCGAAATGAAAAAACCTAATGTGGTTATTTACCTGAATAAATAATTATATTCTATCTGAATTGAGCAGCTGTTCAACTGAGTGATCATCTATAGGTACAGAATCCAAGCCCTTCCACCCAACTCACCCTTGCCAACCTTTTTCTTCCCCGCCCTAGCAGGTAGTTCCGGAGGCCTAACGTAGGTTTTGGTCAAGATAGAGACGGGGCGGATGACAGGCGAAATTATACATTTTGACTTATGGTGGTCTGCAAAAACGTATAATTGAAGAGCTTTGCGGATGTCGGTTTGTATTATTAGACTGTATCAAGTGGATATTGACGTTTTGGCAGTTCGCGCTGGTTAATTGTCTACCATTATCCTTATTTCTAATTCTATAGAGAGGAAACATGAGGAAAATATTATTTGCAATGAGACTTCATCGTTTTCTTTTCTTTCACTCAGTTTAGTTACACGATAGGCCTGACTCCCTCGTTGGTCTAGCGTACGTGTGTTCAACCGCTGATCATAATGTGCCGGTTTCAAATCCCGGTCCGTTGAGACTGGTCGGTCGCCATGGAGAGATTCTGCTTGAAGGATATCATGATGATAAAGGCAAATTCAAATTGTTTATTGCGACTATATTGTACATAAGTTATTAAAGTTAATCAGTCTCAAATATAGACCCGGCTAGGGCACAGCAAGTTATGTACTAGGTACTAAATAACGCTGCAAATGTCAAATAAATCTTTTATCTATCTAGGTATCTATCTATCTAACGCTAGTTATAAGGATTAAGTTTGGCTTTGTAAGCCAACTACAAAATCTTAAAGATTTTTTGACAAACATCTTATCCTGAGTAGGTAAATTACACTGCAAATAGTAAACATTAGGTATCATATAAAATAAATAAATAAATGAGTAAACTTCTTTTCTGATTAATACAATTTAGTAGATATTATTGTTCTAGATTTCTAGAAGGCCTTTTAACTCTTGTAGTATCATTATCTACGTACGGTCCTGCGGTCTTTGGATCATTGTTAAAGTTCGTCAGTAAGTCCATAACCCAGAATTGGACATAGGTGCATGCCTACGACCAAAACTTATTATAATCGAAAGGCTAAGCCACGATATTGCTGTAGTAAGTAGGTACTTACCTGTTAGCAGGCTTGATGGAATAAATTAAAAAAAAGCGCGATCCCCTTTCGTTTTTCCTATACTGGAGACCTGGATTTGTGACGTCAGTGGCTAATTGTATAAAAAAACAGAAGACAATCGCGCCAGCTTTAAACATGTATCCTACCTACTTGTAAACTGTCAAAAAATAAAACGTCCAAAGAAGTTTTAGCAATAGAGCTGCTATACCTACAACCTAATATCAACAACATAGGTACCTACCTAAGGCTAGACTAGATTGCTTAGTAAATTAGGTATGTCTGTCTCTGTCCTAGAAATAGATGATGACATTTCATGACCCCAATTAATATTTCAATAACCTTCGTATTTAGGTATTCAAAAATCATTATAAAAACAAATACTAGCTGAAACTCTTCATTGATTAATAAATAATTCTAGACGAGGACAATTTAAGCATTTTTAAGCACTTTAAGATTTTTAACCTGATAGGCAGATAGCTACCTACCTAGTAACATTTCTTAATGTTTAAAGCAATAAAATTTACCGTTTCTATTTTAATTTTTCTTTCAACGAAAAGGAACGAAACGCAATGAGGTTTATAACATCATTGACGGAACGAAAAAGGTTTAAAATTTATCCTGCAGGATTAAATTTGGTCTAAGTACATAATTAAAATCTATTATGTAGGTAGGTAGATAGGTACCTACTTATTATGTTTGAATTGTTGTTTTTTGTGTAAATTAAATAAAATATAATATATTTTATTATATTTACAATATATTATAATCCCAATATATTATATTGGGTAAAGTGCTAAAATCTAGACACATCAATCAAATTAGTAGGTATAGGTACCTACTCGAATAACTTATTGAATATTCTAGACTAAAATATATTTTATTTAGCAATAAAGTGCTAAAGTTAGTTATCTTTACCTATATCCTAAATCTTAGCTTCTAAGCCCATAGATCACTAAATACCTACAAGATTCTAAGCTTTTCCCTGCCAACGCAAAATCCACCGTAAACTGTTGTAATAGCGAACAAAATCCATTACAAACTGAGACATAACTTTTTGCTGAATTACGCACAAGTCGATCGTGAGAACTTTATCTCAGACAATGTAAAAATCACCTTATTTCTTTACACAAAAGGTTTAATTTAAAATGATTCACAAGGGAATACCTGTTTCTTGACCGACAATGACCTCATGAAAAAGCGCGGGAAATGGCCTTACTGATAACTGGCGGTGATTTGCAAATGATGTCTTATTATGTTGTGATAGAGTTGCTTTTGTTTTGTATTTTCTTGCAATAAGTGACGTAATTTTACAGGACAGGCTAGTTTCTAGTTGTGTTTAACCTTTTTAGTGAATGAGATAAAATCAGCTATTTTTATCAAATAAGAACGTACGGTAAGCCTTTGTTTTCTAATGAAAATAGTGCCTTGGTCCTTGGTGGTTTTTGATGATCCAAACGATGAAGAAAAAACTCCAAAAGATGAAGAAAAAACTAAAGATAAAGATAAAACTAGTTATAAGAAAAAATAGAGAGAGAGAGAGAGTAAGTACTTACCTACCTAGGTAATCTAGGTATTGTACCTAACCTACCTCTTATTTACTATTAAGTCTCCAGGCTCAGTTATGTAATAAATAACTCTGTCAGTGAATAAAAAATCTGAAAAAAGACGTGATTTAAACTGTTTTTAGAACAAATAAATTGAATTTATTTGAGATTAGGTAGGTACTAGGTAAGTAGGTACCTAAGTACTAATGCAATTCAAAATAGGTTAGGTAGGTACATGTAATAAATTTTTTGCATGATAGGATAGCGTTGCATTTTTAGCACGTGAGGTGTTTCCTGCGTTAAAATTGAAGTGTAATGTGAAATGAAATGAAATACATAAGTAGGTAGTATTTATTTGCTTAAATATAGGTTAACAATGATGGTTAAAGAATATGGTACCTATCACTATATTTGACTTATTAGTAGTGCTTTTTAATAGAAATTGGCGGTCATTTTGCTTAGAGTAGAAAAATTAACATACTTAATCAATGCTGCATTGTAAGCAATTTGGGTTTACTCGCGGCAGGTCAACTACTGATGCTGGTGTAGAATTAGTATCGCATATTTTTGATGCTTGGGAGAAGTCGCAAGACGCTTTAGGCGTTTTTTGCGACTTGTCAAAAGCGTTCGATTGCGTACACCATGAAACATTAATCAGGAAACTACATCACTATGGAATAAGAAACACCTCTTTGGATCTTCTTACATCTTATTTGAGTGATAGGATACAAAGAGTTGACATTAATAGGAAACGGTCTTCAGGGTCTGTAGTTACAATGGGTGTACCACAGGGTTCTATCCTCGGTCCTTTCCTATTCTTAGTTTATATTAACGACCTGCCTCATCTTGTCAAGAATAATCACAAGATTGTATTGTTTGCTGATGATACTTCATTAATTTTTAAAATGAAACGACAAAACACAAATTTCGACGATGTGAATAGTGCAATCTCAAAAGTAGTTCATTGGTTTAGTGTCAATAATCTTTTGTTAAATGAAACCAAAACAAAATGTATTAAATTTATTCTACCTAATGTTAAACAAGTGAAGGCTGATGTAAACGTTAAAGGAGAAACTTTAGAAATAGTAGAAAGCACCGTATTCTTTGGAATCACCTTAGATAATAAACTTCAATGGGGCCCACACATAGATAAGCTATCGAAGAGACTTAGTTCTGCAGCATATGCAGTCAAAAAAATCCGTCATCTTACAGACGTGGACACATCTAGACTTGTTTATTTCAGCTACTTCCATAGTATTATGTCTTATGGTATACTGCTGTGGGGGAACGCTGCAGATTATTAACACCGTATTTGTGCTGCAGAAGAGGGCTGTTCGTGCAATCTATAATATGGGTCCCAGAGAATCCCTGCGTGATAAATTCAAAGAAATAAACATAATGACAGTACCATGTCAATATATTTATGAAAACTTATTGTACACTCATAAAAATATAAATCGGTTCCCTAAAAATAGCGATAAACATAATTTGAATACCAGAAACAAACATAAGATCGCTGTGCCCACAACTAGGCTACACAAAATTAATGTATCTTTTAAAGGGCAATGTATACGCTTCTACAACAAAACTCCTAGTGAGTTGCAAAAATTATCAGTAAATAAATTCAAACAAATTGTCAAAACCTTGCTGTGCAAAAAGGCTTACTATAAAATAATCAGATTATCTAGAGGATAAAAAAGCTTGGGACGGGTTTTGCTCCAACTCGAAAAATAACAACTAACAGGCTAAAGGTTTCTTCGTCGCTTCTTTACTTTAGTCTACATACCGAAGCGACAGAAATAAAAAAATATCACTTTATTTCCGTGTCAGTGCTTAGTTTTATGATTTGACCTTTTCTAAGTGTACATTTATTGTATTTATGGAAATAAAGAGTTTTTGATTTTGATTTTTGATTTTTGAATGAAATATGTAAGTATAATCTTATTAAATCGTTAAATTTGCTGTCACAATTTAAAAAAAATATTCTAAGTACTTATAGAACACATGCATAGAACCGTTAAAGATTTTTTTTTATTAAAGAATTATTTAACAATAGGTATTAGGTAGGTACCTAGGTACATGTCTAAAAATAATTTATGTGAATTTAAATTTCAAATATTAATCTATACTTACTTACTATAACAGCAGTTTTGAGAGAGCCAATTACTTCCGATTTAATTCATTATTTGTTAATTTTCTCATATCATATGGAAGTATAGCCGTATTGCCACTGCGTAGCAGTTTTTTTTTTGTTGTTCTTTTACAAAGTTCTAATCTGAATTGAGGCCCCATATGTGGTTTTTGTACAATTTTTCTTTTGTATAGAGACTTTTCGTCCTTCTCAAAAAATGGCATGTTGTTCCTGACAAATTTCAGCATCTGAAATATAAACAGTGATGGAAATGTTTACTTACAGTTTCTATGTGCTTTCGGTATTTCGATCTGCGATTTCGTGTACTTTCGATATACCGTTGTCCGGTATTTCGACTGCCGGTATTCCGTAATACCTACAGTCAAAATGATGTAAACTTATATAAACTAAGGTAAAACCCTGATTGCATGAATAGTTTAATACTTATATAATCTAATTTATCTAATAAATTGAAATTTCCTAATTTAGGTAATAGGTAGGTACTTAATAGGTAGGTATCTAATCTTATTTATTAATTTATTGACTGTTTAATTTTGAATTTTATTTAATTTTGTGTGTGTGTTATATTATATGATATGGATTATTTAATTATCTGAAATAAATGAAATACAATAGGTACAATAGGGCATGGTGCCCAGAAATATATCGAGATTATATTTCTGTGGCATGGTGCTCTAAGTAGGTACTTAAGTAGGTAGGTATCTAGATACCTATCTAAAGTAGTAGGTAAGTTAGGTAGGTAAGTACTAGATACTTAAGGCACAATAGATAAGTGCTTAAGGTAGATTAAGTGCTCATAGCTCCAAGTGTAAACGAAATTGGGTAAGTACTTAGCAAAAACTACAAAATTATTCTAAAACAATCTTAGATCTCTATAAAATAATTCAAATGTCCGTGTCATTCATTACAGCAAACTTACTTTTACAGCTTTAGTATCAACATTTTGAACTCTACTACTTCTACATAAGATTCAAGACGTTCTGTTACGTAATAAGAAAGTGATGTCTTGCTTTGGCGGGAGTCGGGAACCATACATTCCAGATTTGAAAAGTTAACGCCCGCGGAACGGTACCGTAACGGCCTTTGGTTTCGCGCTCTTTTGCATCCTGTCAACGTTACTTCACTATTAAAATATACTCTATTCTGTTACAAAAAGGGTGGTTTTAGAATGAAAGTTTTTTTGTTTACTAATCACTTGACAGATAAAGTTTTTTTGAATGGATGACGGGATTATGGGGCTTTTAGGCGTTTCTTAGAATGTATCGAGTGGTAAATCTATTGGTTTCGGGTGTGGAGTACCTATGAGAACCTTTTTGCTGAAATGTCTGCGCTAAGGTAGGATAATATTACCGTGCTAAGGTGGTTTCTTAGCACTCGCGTGACCACCTACCTATCTAGGTACCTACTTATAAATACCTATAGGTTGGTATCACGAGTTGCTGACATTTTAAGTTTTCATTTGATGAAACGCAATTCAAAACATTGAAATAGATATTAGCAATTGTTTGAAAAAGGCGATTAGGTATTGTGCTTTCATATAGGAAATACCTAGGGTAAAACACCCAGTAGTCAGTTTTTTAGTGAGGAATCAAATTTGAATCAACTGTAATTTAAATATTAAACACTATGAATAAAAACAATCGTTATTCTCCGAAAGGCTATATATTTACTAAAGACAATAACAAAATCTTATATTTTTCATAGATTTATAGGAAAAATCAACATTAAACAAATAATGGCACTTTTCACCAGTAGTCAGCCTCATTTTTCCAGAGGTCAGCCATGTCTTACCCAGTAGTCAGCCTCTCTCTTAATCTTGCGTATTTGGCATAGAATTTTAATTATTATATTTCGTATAACTATATTTTCATTTAATATGTCTCCAGCGAATTCAGTACATTCTAAACTATACCATACAGGGCAAATACATAGCTGTCACATCCAATATTCTTTCAGTTATTAATTTCTGTGTAGCTAGTGCATTCCTCTTCATAGTTAGTGCACCTGATTCTGTTTTTTGTCATTGGATTGGTCTTTTTGACATGATGGAATTCTAAAACAAATGATTTTCATGCTAAAATAACCGTGTATAAATTTAGCCCCAATTGAAAGGTTTTAAGGTGCAATTTTCTGCAACAGGACTAATAATGGCTGACTATTGGATTTGTAGACCCATTGGTCGGCCCCTGACATTTATACGCGGCTGACTACTGGTAAAATACACTTTTCGTCTCAGAGGAGTTAATCCCAATCTAATGAGCACAATTGGGATTATTCGCTCCGTTAATTTCAACTACATACAAGAGAAATGTGAAAAAACCAGTAGTCAGCCACTTATGGCTGACTACTGGATTTACCTTAAAAATTCGAAACCCAGTAGTCGGCCACCTAAATTACAACGTAATAAACCAATAAAATGCATGTAATAGTTAATTTTATCACAAAATAAACATTTTATTGTAACACAGTATAACAATCCACCACAAATTACAACAAATACACACAAAAACTTACCGAAAACTCGAACGCGTTTCCTTAAGAAAAAAATTGAAAAAGTGACGCATTTAGTCATATCCTTGGCGACAGTACAAATGAATGACTGTAGCTCGTCAACCCGTGATGCTATTGGTTCGAAAGTGTGCGTATTAGCCAATAATGAGACTTGGATTCGATTGAACGTTATTTTACAGGTGTACACAAATTTCAACACTATTTATATCGAAATAATGTCTGTAAAGGCTGACTACTGGTGCGGGGCTGACTACTGGGTGTTTTACCCTACCTATCATTCAGTTTTATTTTTGAAAAACATTGATCATTAACCTAACCCTCTACTTTAAGGTTTTATTCCCAAAGCACACTTTTTTATAATACATAGTACAATCCTATAATTTTTCTTCAGGCTTAAGTTTTTTAACCTGGATTAAAAATAATCTCGTGCTAAGACCAATGAACGAATGAATGAACATTTGGCTAGAGCTTTCCCATCAAAAACGCAAAAAGGTAAAGTAAGTACACCTTTATCAAATTATCAAACTAGGTACTACCTACCCACTTTTTTAATATTTACTAACGATTTCTATAAAAAAAGAAAAAATAGGTACCTACCTATATACCTCAAGTGTTTCAAGTTTCAACTATGATTCTGTGCAAATTTCTAACGGCTACCTAACTGTTCTAACAAGGTACAAATCTTTGGCGCCTTATCTTATCTTTTAAAAATGGAACGAAAATAACATCTTTTGCTTTGGCGGCTAGCTCTCACTGTATTTTTTTTAATCCTTTGTGTTAGTTTGACAGAGGTTGACTGGTTCTTGAAACAAGTTGCCTTCCGGTCTCTTAAATAGGTATTATGTAAGTAAGTAGGTAGGCATAATGTTACTTACGTAGGTTAGGTACTCGTTGACGACCTCTGTGGCGCAGCGGGCGAATGTCCTCCTACGAGGCAGGAGGATGCGGGTTCGATTTCCGCTCTCGGACCAAATGTTTGTACGAACTGCAGATATTGGTCCTGGGTGTTCTGGGTGAATGAATGAATGAATTAACACTTTATTGCAGTTTATTGCGTGGTGTTTTTTTATTTTTATTGCTTTTATTTATTTGATAAACATACAGTTATTATAAATTTAAAAAAATACAAGTAACTAACACTTAAACCAGAAACGTTTCCACCATTAAATAAAACAAAATCAAAAAAGTTTTCTATGTAATAAAATATGTAATACTTATCTATGTTATGTACTATACTAGGTGCGAGCTGTGCCCCGTGCTTCGCCGGCGTGGAAATTTCAGAAATTTATTGCACAGCAATAGGGGTCGTTTTGTAAAAATAAAAAATATTTGTTCATTATTTACTTTATATTATAATTATACCGAGTTTTGACTCAAATCTCGGTATAATTATACTATAAAGTATCTATGGAAAATTCCTTGGTTCGATTCACTCAAAACTTTTGAGTGAATCGAACCAAGGAATTTTCCATATAAACTTTACCACCCAATTCAACACCCTCAGAGGTAAATTCTTGATAATTAGATTAGCCTAATGTGATATTCTAGAAACTAAACTATCTACATACCAAATTTTATCTATATCGGTTAAGTAAGTAGTTACGGATACGTAACAAACATCCACACAAACTTTCGCCTTTATACTATTAGTAGGATAAGATAGGATTTCAGTTAAATTCAAATTCAAATTTTTTATTGCGACCATATTGTACAAAGGTTGTTAAAATTAATCAGTCTCAAATATAGACCCGGCTAGGGCACGGCAAGATAAGTACTAGGTACTAAGTAATAACGATAGTTATAAGGATAAAATTTGGCTTTGTAAGCCAACTACAAAATCTTAAAGATTTTTTGACATTGATCTTATACTTAGTGGGTAAATGAATAGGTAAATTTATATAGTAAACATTAGGTATCATATAAAATAAATAAATAAATGAGTAGGTAAACTTGTTTTCTAGGTATTATTGTTCTAGATTTTTTTTGACGTGACAACGTCTTATAAATTGTTTGCCGGGTGACACTTCAAGAAACTGCGTTACGCTCCGCTCACGTTATGCGCTCACAATGAGAGCGAGTGAGAGGCACGCGTCCCTTCCACTCGGGCATGGTTAGCCCGCCTAAGAGCGAGAGAGACAGACATAAAAAGTGAAAGGAACTCAAAGTCGTTGTCACGTAAAACTTTCGCCCGTATACCGACTTTACAGGCAACCAATTTTTTTTTAATTAGGTTATTTTATATTACATAAGTCTATTGATTACCTTCTCTAATTTTAAGTAGGATCAATTTGTGGGAGGGCGGGCGGTACACACGGATTACATTTTGTAGGATCTTATCAGATAAGGTTTTGCGCGGAATTGTTACTCAATATTGTTTTATCATAATACTAGAAATTCTTGCAAAGAATAAAAACTATGTTGTATCAGATATCTTTTAAATAAATTTTTTGTTTCGTTTTTTATGTCTTGGGGGATTTTATTGTATATTCATTAGCCATAGCATAGTTATCTAGTACCCAAAACACAAGCTCTGCTTAGCTTGGGGCTAGTGCAGCATTATTTATATATTTATACTCACAGGTTTTAGAGGACTAACTAAGGTTAAACAAAGTCAGGACGGTCAGCCAGCATGCTCTAGATTCTAGATTCTAGATTTCTGGCTCATGATAGTAGTACAGGTACTTTAGTAGTTACAAAAACCAGTGTTTTCTTTATCTTAGTACCCAGATTGTGGGAAGTACCTTACCACATATTTTTACAACCTCTGTGGCGCAGCGGGCGAAGGTCCGCCTGCGACGAAGGAGGTGCGGGTTCGATTCCCGCCTCGGGACAAATGTTTGTACGATCTGCAGACATTTTGTCCATGGCGTTCTGGATGTTTTCTATGTATAATAAAAAATATATATCTATTGTAGTGTATTGCATTATGTATATCAGTTATCTAGTACCCATAACACAAGCTCTGCTTAGCTTGGGGCTAGATAATGCTGTGTGAATTGTCCTGCGTTATTTATTTATTTACAATGCTAAGCTTTATTGCCATTATTTTAAAATGATGATGATGACTGGTCATCAAAAATATACTATACCTACTAAAGATTAAATCGTTAGATATGTCGTGGCCATATCCCAGAATTGATCACTTCATGATGTGACCGACCATTTCAAGAAATAGTAGAATTTCATGAAATGGAAAATACGCGCTGGCCATATCATGATGTAGTCAGGCCAGATCAATGAATAATCAGCGTTTAACGATATGAAAAGCTAAACGCACGGCTACTTCATGATAAGGTCAAACAATATCATAAAATAGTTACATTATCCACCGTTAGAGGCGCTGATATTGTTTTCTTTTGTTTTTGACATCTGTGGCTTTTGAGTGTTTGTTTGTTTCTGTTCTGTCACAGATATTATAATACTATACTAGTATGTGCTGTGATGCATCATGTCGGCGGACAATTATTTAGTTAAAAAAGCGAATAATAATGTGCAAATAGAAGACAAAAATGAAGTAAAGAGCCGTTACGATAAAAAACTACAGGAATTTTATAAAAGTCACTCGAAAAACGAGCATAACGTCTAAACTGAAAGCCAACTGCATTAAGCAATTTTTAAATATAAAGTTCCTTCCTAATTCGAATTTTTCATTAAACCTTTTCATCATCATCATCAGCCTATATTAGTCCACTGCTGGACATAGGCCTCCCGTAATGAGCGTCATAGCCTTAAACCTTTTGATATCATGGAAACCCTACATAAATGATATGGCCAAACGTTGATGGAAATATCATTTAACGTTGATGCTTAAACGATATAGTCAGTTTTAGCTGGCCATGTCATGAAATTCTACCATTTCATGAAATGGTCGGTCACATCATGAAGTGATCAATTCTAGGATATGGCCACGACAGATACGCCCTGACACCAAAATCTGTGGCATTGTCACAGATTTTGCTGCACACTAATGATAGTTAGAAGTATTGTTTTTGCCAATAAAACTACTGTTAATATTACCTACTATTTATTGTGCAATCATATTGCAAGAACTTTTGTGAAGAAAAGAAACACTACAAAAATACCTGATTCCAAATGAGCGAGCTATCTCATTTCGCTTGGCAACACTGCGCAATCTCTCTACGGTTAGGGCCTATCTAACTATTTAATCTCCCGCGTGGAGATTTCAGAAATTCATTGCACTACCTACTGCAACTAGAAGTAGTTTTGTAAAAATAATAAATAAGTACTTACATTATTCATTAATAAGGTACTTTATAGTTTGATTTTTATAGTTCGTTTGTTTTTCGAAAAGACGCGGCAACACCAACAAAATGCACTATTTTAGGGGCGGTTTGATTACAAACATCCACATCGAGTTCGGATAGTGTGTAGGTCCACCTTTTATGCCCAGTGTGTGGCCTGTACACCAGTGCACTTGCTGGGTGTTCCGCCAATCAGATAAAGCGACAATAGGTAGTAAAATATCCGACATAATCTCATAGCATAGGATATAAGATAGGCGAGCCGTTATCTGAACTTCCTATGAAATAATGTGCTGATATCGTAACGGTTTTGTACTTCTACATGTTTGTAAAGCTGGATGTTCTTCCAACACAAACTAGGTTCGTAGTAAACCCCCAAAAATTACGTTGGGCAATTTGTGATACCTATCATGAGCATTTTTTTAATGCCACTATAAATTTTTTAGTTTGTATAGTGTAGGCAGAGATCCGAAGTTGCTCTTTTTTGCCACCGGTGGCCAAAAACAGCAACTTCGCAACTCTGCTTAGAGTATACAAAATAAAAAAATTACAGATGCTTTAAAAAAAGCTTATGATAGGATTCACAAATTGCCCAACGTAATTTTTGGAATTTCCTTTCTTCGACGTAATAATAAAGATAAAATATGTGGCGGCGCTAGTGTTCGGGGAGGTAGAGCCTTAATGTGAGCGGCATAAATGATAATGTCCTCCTAGCCGAATTTCGACCACGGCGGCCAGTCTCATCGGAGACTAGCCAGATGCGCAGGACATATTATAGTGCACAAGTGTGTGCGCAAACACAGGTGCACTCTCTATTCCCTCACTCTCATAATCCGATTTTACTTTGAGACGTCAATAGTAGAGGGTTTGATTGTCGCCGCGAAACAAATTTTTTAATATGAGTTAGAATTAGAACGTAGGTACGTTCTAATTCTAACTCATTAATATTTCTTACTTAACCTCAACAGCCTGAATTGGTCCACCACTGGACACAGGCCTCCCCCTGATAAGCGCCTTATTGGCTTTTATCACATGGGGGTAATGCCCATAATCCCCACGCTGGGCATGCGGGTTGGGGATCGCAGTTCAATGGTAGAATTGTTATGCAGGGGGCGCTGCTGCCCGCCCCCGGTGGATATCCCTTAGTCGCCTCTTACGACACCCGCGGTAAGAGTTGGGGTGGTGCAAATTCTAAGCCGGCACCACACAGCTGTTCTTATTACTTACTTTATTTAATAATAAATAGGTATGTAACTATTTCTTTCTCTCATCAAAAGCTCCGTAAAATTATTAATAAAGAGTCATTTGTATGCGTTAATAGTATCTACGAGTTTTGGAAATAGGACGCATTTACAATGTTCGCTTATTTCAGAATCAGATAGTCGTTTTTCATTAATCAGCGAGTTACTACAACTGGTTGCTCGTACGCTGACTGAAATCTTTAATTAACAACACCAAGGAGCTAGTCTCATCTAAACGTCAAATTAGCACAAGTATCTATTAGAATAATAATTTTAATTCATAATTCTTTATTGCACAAAATTGGTACAAGTATAACATTTTCCAGGAAAAATAATGGCAAAGGCGGTAATAATTTTACATAGAAACTTTATCACCCTTGTTAATCCCCTACCCATCGAAAGATTTTTTTTTTAATGTCTTTCGATGGTTCTCTCAAAACTGAGTCTATTTGGTTCTGTCATTTTCTTTTCCTAAACTTATAATTTCGGAGCAAATCACTAAAAACTGATATCTGCTTACGGTTATCGGGCGGCGACCGAGCGAGTGACGTCACACGCACCCGCGGCGGTCATTCAGTGAACTTCGCTAGTAGGTAGTTTGGTCATAATCATAACTTCGTCAATTTTTGTCGTAGAACAAAAATTTTTGCATCGTGTGTTATGGATTTCTTAGCTCTACAAATCTGCATTCTCAACTAAAAACGTTACGAATCCTCATTAAAACAAATGAATTCTGACGATTCTTTTGACTCGGTGCGTACAAGTGTCTTGTGATCTCATTTATACAGTGGTTTTTAAATTCTAGTACGTACTTAGATGGCAAGAGACAGTTCAGAACAATGGTTTTTAAATTCTACTACGTACTTAGATGGCAAGAGACAGTTCAGAACCAAGATGCCTGAAGAAACCTTAGAGGAGGCCTTATAATTATCCGATATTATAAATGCTGGACAATCCACACAGCACCATCTAGCCCCAAGCTAAGCAGATAAGCAGTGTGTTATGGGTACTAGATGATTGATTTACATAATACAATACATAACACACATAGATATTTTTTACTATACATAGAAAATACCCAGAACACCCGGAACAAATATTTGCAGCTCGTACAAGCACTTGTACCAAGGCGGGAATCGAACACGCAGCCTCCTGCATTTAGGCTAAGTTGTATTCATGCATGTAAACGAGTAAGGCCGTGGGCAGAACATATTTTGTCATACCATAATACCTACTAAATAGCCGCTAGCAATAATTATGTTAGACTTTAGAATGGTCAGACTTTTTGGTAAACTTGAAACAAAACTGAGGCTCTTTAAAAAAAACACGTCTGGTCGAACCGACGCGTGCCCCGCGTGCTGGTGAGTATCTGGCGCAGCGCATCAGCATTGCCATACAGCGGGGCAGGGCAATGCAGGCAGCGTAGCGGGGACGCGACGACGACTGGTAGGTATTGATATGTTCATTGATATATCAGTTGAGCTACCTGTAGATTGTTCGTAAGAGTCTGTAGTTAGCTCAATTGTTTCAGTTGTAAATACCTACTAGTTGTAATTTATTTCTATTATTTGATTGTAATTTTCTTTGAAACAAATATATTCAAATTCAAAAATCTTGATTAGGAACATAACAAATAGTAGAGAGTACCTACAATTATTGTGGGCTGACTACCGAAAAAAAAAAACTGTAAAAAACTGTTTTCATCGTAAATTCGGAACCTTACCAGTGCTTTGGGATTCAAAGAACGCGTTAAAATTGGTACCAACGAACGTAGGTACTTGATTACACACAGCTGATAGAATTTGATAGCCTGATAAGAATTTATAATAAGCTCTGTGATAATGATGATAAAACCAACAGTCACATATTATTTATAAAGTTCAGAGGTAAAAAACTTGCGCGCAGCCTATCGAAAGGTTTTATTTTTTTCAAAATCGCGGCGCGCAATCAAATGTAGGTAGGTACATATTTGGATACAGGACACTAAGACAAATAAAAAATTCTCTAAGATAATGTCTTAACTCTTAACGCGTCAGGTTTCTGAGATATTCATATAATGTATATTTTTCCGTGGCTTAAAATCATGGTAGTCTGCGAGTATATACCTACCTATCTAGCTATGCATTATTCCGCTAACGAATATTTAAATTTTTTGTGAAAAAAAAATGTTATATTGTATTGCCAACCTTTTATTTAATACTAGCGGCCTGTCCCGGCTTCGCACGGGTGGATATTAATTTTTAAAAAATTTGGGATAAACGTAGGTTTCTAATATTTCTGTAGCAGGACATTTTATACTTTTATCCAACTGCCCCGTTAGTATAGTGGTCGCGTGTTCAACCGCTGATAATGTGGTCCCGGGTTCAAATCCCGGGTCGGTCCAAGATTTGTGTTATTGGGTATTTTCTAGCAAGAAATATTCACTGTAGCAGCCCGGAGTAAGGAAATTGGCGGTGTTAGATGGCTTAACGTGCTCTCCGAGGAACGGGGGCGTGCCTCAGAAAGTCCTGCGTTTGACCTCTCCCCGGTCGTGCCCGCCCCCAGTGGATATCCCTTAGTCCCCTCTTACGACACCCGCGGGAAGAGTTGGGGTTGTGCAAATTCTAAGCCGGCACCACACAGCAGCGCACACACTTGTACACTATAATATGTCCTGCGCATCTGGCTAGTCTCCGATGAGATTATTATTATTTTTACCTACCTCCCTCGCTGCGTTGCTCGGGTGCGGCGTCATTTATTGTTCTAATAGTATTTTGTTTAGAGCGACATTTTTAAATTTTTAATATCTTTTGAATGGAATGTCCGATTTGAATAATTCAAAAAGTAATCTACAGGTATTGAAACAGTCTTAATTATGAAATGATTTATTTGGATAAGGATTAATACAGAGGGACAGAGGTATGGCTAACATGGTCAGACTTCGGTCAGAATTTCTATCGACTTTTAAAAAGTAAAAAAATAGTTATACTGACATAACTACAATAGTTGAACATATGGTATCGCTGAGTTTTTTGTAGATATTTATATAGTCTTTAATATTGTAGAACATTTTTTTGTTCTATCATCAATAGTTTCCGCAGCGCATGCGATGATAGACAATTTATGGCGAATTTTTTTACACCTTGGGTTACATTATTAAAGTTTTAGTAGGGATCCCTAATTTTTTCAAGAACTAAATATAGCCTATGTTACTCAGGAATAATGTAGCATTCTAATGGTGAAAGAATTTTTGAAATCGGTCCAGTAGTTTTTGAGTTTATTCGTAACAAACATACAAAAATACATAAATACAAATCTTTTCTCTTTATAATATTAGAATAGATATCTAGCTGTCTGGTGGATAGCTAGATATATTAAATAAAAGGTTGGCAAATTATAAAATAAATATGACGATTTTGTACTTATCAATTTACCTACCTAGGTACTCATGGTCAAGGAATGGGTCTAAGTATCATATGGTTTTTGTTATTGCTTCTTCTTAGCAAAAAGCCTGCCTGGAATACAAACTGTAAGGTAAGGGTATAAAGTTCCATTTTGGGTTACCTACGTACGAGTAAATGTTGGGTGGGGTCAAAACAGTTGTTACCAGTTAAAAATAAAGATATTGAAATAACAAGATCATTCATTGAGCCTAGAAAAATATTTTGTCACATCTATTTTCAAACTTTGATCAAAGTTTATTAATAACGTAGGCAGTATAATAGATTTGTACGTGATAAATTTCGTAGTATTCTTCCGTCTGTAACAGCCGGGAACGAACTTAAATAGGGCAACATTTGGGGGAAAAGCGCGCGCGAACCCGAGCTGCTCGCTCACTCATTTATTCAGATTCACTCACTCACTCACTCCTTTTTTCAGTTGCCGGCCGACCGTAGGGAAGAGTCCACGCGGTTTGTTATAGAAAATTTTAATAAAGAACAATCAGCTGTTTTTTACCGGCTGATATGATAAACATGGACTTGTAATTATTGTTATAGTGTAACGAACATTGTGACAAAATGTGGGGGGAAAGCAGCAATAACTGTGAGAACGACTGCCAGTGTTCTGGGTAAGTTCTATTGTAAGGAGTTTTCTTATTGGTTTTTCAACTGGATTCCAACCTCTTTGGTACCTATTTTTTGAATGAAAAAGGTTGTTTTGTTCTTGTATTTCGAATCTTAGGTTCTTATTTTGTCAATCAGTGTGTAGAATACGAACGTAAAGTACCTACGTACCGGTTAAAAACCGGCAAGTAACTACCTAATTCAGGATCAGGATAAGTTAGGTAGTACCTACCTAAATAGATACCTACTTGCCAACCATATAGGTTATAGGTAAGTACCTGCTAAGTTTATTATGAATGTAAGCGGGTTAACATCGAACCTACTTTGTATTGGAAGTCCACCAACGTTTCATCCCCTATCGAGGACCAAGGTATCATCAGATGAGGGCGGTTCTAGGTTTTTAATAATCAAAATTTTTAATACTTACCTTTTTTGCTCTACCTACCTATGTAGAGCAAAAAAGGTAAGTATTAAAAATTTAAGTACATACCTAGTAAAATGTGTGGAAGATGAACCAGCGAGTAATGTACCTAAGTACCAGGAATCAGCCAACTTGCTATAACGTAGGTAGGTAGATAAGGCTGTAGGTTTTCTACCTAGGTACTGGTAACCTAGGTACTACTTTACTTATGTACTTCCTGTATGACGAACGGTCTACCATTATTTTGTCTAACGTATTTTTACCTAGTACAAATGATTCGAAATTTCAAAATCCCAAAAGAAACGAACCTCTTACCTACAACCTGCTTGCTAGAGTCATCGGCCGGCGACCGAACTTACCTATAGGTAGGTACCTACAGACAGACCTACGAATAGAGGACCTTATAGGTACTCTATACCTACTAAAAATCGTTCATTTCTATCGCCAAAGATTATTTATCGCCAGAACTTGGCTAATCTAACCAGAATATAACCGATAAAGCTATAAAAAGCTCGCAAAAAAATATTCAAACACCTACCTGCCTAACCTCCATTTGCGAATTACGTCATTTCATGGCAGCCTTGAATTTTGACTGAGGTCATAGACCTCGTTTTGTCTATGTTCGGAGAAAATAGCGCGAAAGTTTTCATTTCGTTGAGTGAAAGGGAAATCAAAAATGGAACATTACGACTGTCTTTGAGGTCTTTGACTCTATGGCACAAATTGGCGCGTAGAGTAAGCAGCGTTTTCAGATCAGTCTTTATAGAGCAGGAGCACTGTGCGTGCTAGTTTGCTTCATCATGTCCCCGAAAAACCACTTTGTAAAAACGCTGCAATTTACGGAACATTTACGGAAACCATAGCCTCTCTTAAACCTCTTTTGTTGCATTTAATTTTATGATAAAACCTCATAATCTGTGTGATGTGATGATGATGGATGACTTATTTGAAGTCAACATGAACTCAAAGTTGCGAAATAGTGCAGCCTTTTTAGCCTTAAGAATTTTCCATTAAATTTGTTATACCTAGATCAAGAGCTTATGCTAATTAAGTAACCTCACCTATATAGTTCCCGAGATTGCGCATAATTTGGATACCCTACCTAACCTACTGATTATTGTCATTATGAAAAAAACTGGGTTACCTATAATTTTTTGGCTTAAAAAGTGTCTGAATGAAACTGAGGTCTGTTAAAAGGTCAGACACCACAAACTAACATTATAATCTTTTCCAGATAAATGCACAAAAAGTATATTATGATGTGGGAGTTCTTATCGCCAATTAAAATTAATTTATGCCGACATAAAGTAGGGCGTATTGATAAAGCTGGTAACACTGTGTTTATTCACAATCATAATAAACATTTCGCAATGGTTACAATGTTTTAGGAGCTATCGTTTTTGGCATAGGGAATACCTAGTCATGGCGCAATCCGACATCTGCCGTTCGATGCCGGTCATACCAATATATTGTTCTCATTCAAATTAATTATTATTAAAGTAAAGTCAAGTTTATTCCGTCGCATTTTTGTGTAGCGCATAGCTTGGCTTTAGGTATGTTGTAACTTAACTTATACTGTCAAATTTAAGCTAACGTCCCTTAATCTTGGTGTCAGCAATGCAATCGTATTATGGCCTTGTTTATCCACAGTTAAACTATTGTGTTGTTTTTTGGGGAAATTGTGTTGATGATAAGTCAACTTCATAAAGCAAAAAAATGTCTGCGGTCTATAGGTAATATGAACAAAACTGAAACTCTCCGCAATAAATTCAAACACGAGAAGTTCCCTCTATTACTATTTTAGAAATATGCCTCTATAAGAAACAATGGAAACAACTTTTTTGATACTAATCGAATACTTACTGAGACAGTGTACCTACAATACAACACAAAAATGCGTTATTGTACAATTAGTACACCATAAAAATAACATTACAAGGAGACATTACATAAGCCAAGTACAATGGGCGGCCTTATCACTTAGAAGCGATCTCTTCCAGGCAACCTTTGGATGGAAAGAATGATGTGAATTTAAGAAAGGCAGGGGTGTACCAAAGACTAGAGCATTTACGACAGTTTTTTTTTTTTTTTAAGTATACAAAATGACATTTATCCAAAATTTATTGTGCCCTTATTAATTCCTAAGATTAAACATCATCAGCACACAGATCCCCTAGTACTATCCAATGATCCTATCCATCCACGGTTGTCTGGTAGAGATCGCTCTTGAGCGATAAGACCGCCACTTGTCACTTAGTTTTTAAACTGTTTTGTTGTATTGTTTCTATCTATAAGTGTGCAATAAAGAATTTTCTATCTATCTAATATCTAGAATTGATGCCAATGCCTGGTTACCTTGTCCATTACACGATTTATACATATTGAGCCGTTGCCCTCTAGGTTGCGCGGGCGCAACACAACACCCCCGTAACCTCGGGAGCGTGACGCACCGTTACCACACGTTGTATTTACGTTACAGACGTTAGCGTTGTCCTTTCTAGGGTAGAATAGATTGTCTATGATAAGGGCGGAGATACCGTTGGAGTTATAGAAACATAGTTTAATGATAAGATGAAAATTTGTATAATTCGATAGAGCCGGCTGCACGCACGAAAAAACATGACTCATTCGGCGTTACCTCGCTCTGAGGCGTTACCTCGCTCTGAGGCGTTCCATGTAAGGCTTGAAGTGCAAGCGAGAGCGTCGACATCCGTCTCTCTCCTACTTGAGTGAGCGATGCGTCTGCGTTGTCACGTTCAACTATCGTCAGTAAACCGACTTTACAGACAACCAATTTTTTTATTGGTTCACAACATACGAGAAAATACAATGATAAAAAGGAATTAAGGCGAATAGTAGGGGTGATAGTGGCTCCACTACATATTTAATTTAATCATTAAGTTATACAAAGGAATTATCAAAAAATCGGACCGCTGCTGGTAGACGATACCTATCACAAGCTTTTATTTAATGTATCTGTAATAGTCTGCCTAAATAATACAGTACAAAACTATTAAACATACATTTAAAAAAAGCTTATGATAGATATCGTCTACGCGCGGTCAGATTTTTTGGTAATTCCTTTGTATAACGTAATTATAAAATTAAATATGTAGTGGCGCTACTATCACCCCTACCACGGTAATATTATCTACTATTCGCCTTAAAGAGAAAAAACAACGTGAGACCAAAAGGTTGCCACTCAGCGTGTGCTGCAGGAGCTCAGGGAGCTGCTGCAGCGCTGGTCTTCCGTGGCACCTCAGCGTAGAGCGTGTCACTGGCTATGGACACACTCTTTATGTTGCAAGAAATAGAAAGAAAAAAAAATAATCATTACATGTCGGATTTTACAATTTATATATTCAATCAGAAATAAATAAATAAAAATATTTTAATAATAATAAATAAAAAAGTACAAAATAAAACTTTTAAAACTCACTAAAGCCACAACAACACAACAGACATTTCAATTATTCCGTGATCATGACGAATGAAACTGTACCGAAAAATTGGAAAGCTCAAAATGCATTTTTTAATACATAATAATCTAGGTATGTGGTAGGAAATCACTTGGGGTTGTGATTTTACGATAAGTCATGCCAATTTAAACTTTTGCTATATTCCTAGATTCATTAGATCCTCATGGGCGGTACGGCTAGAGTCCCGATGGTCCTGTATGGTGTTACGCAAGCATTGTATTGCTCTACCAAAACATTTATTTTCCACAAAAACACTCGTACTGGGCTGAAGCACTCACAAAAGACCATAGACAATGCAGAGGGTGTTTAATGATTGTGGTCTATGGTTTAATCACAATGCGCCCGTATCGGACCCACCTCAAATCTTTATGGTATAAAATGGTACGCTTTTTATGCTACTGGCTTACATAGTTATAATTTTTAAACCTCGACGTAGGGGCTGCTTAATTTTATATCTCGAGCAAGGAGGCTTACCTAAGGGGCGAACCTAGCGGGTTTGGTTGTCGAACTAGCCTTAGATCTCAGAACTCACGGGAACCCCGTGGTAAAAAACGGGAATTACACAAGATTCAACATTTTGACGTGACAACGTCTTATAATTCGATAGCGGCTCTATCGAATTATAAGACGTTGTCAATGACAATTGACCAACGTAATTTTTGGAATTTCCTTTCTTCGTCGTAATAATAAGATAAAATATGTGGCGGCGCTAGTGTTCGGGGAGGAGGAGCCTTAATGTCTGCAGGCAGAGGCTGGATGAGGCAAGCTGAAGACAGGGCGCTATGGCGCCTATGTCCAGCTGTGAACTAATATAGGTAGATGATGGTGATGCCAGCTTAGTTCAGATTCTTGTAATATTAAAAGTCGCTGAACTAGGAAATGCATGCGCGTGCGCCGATCGATACAACCCCTCGGGGTCGTTAAACTCAACAGATGCGCGCACCCTCTGCCGGGGGGTGCGCTAACGAAGCCATTGATTAGCTATCATTTCATTTACACTTTTAATATATTATGGGACGTTGGCAGGCCTGTGGATGAGCAGAGGATAGTATTGCCAACAGATACTCAATAGAATTTAAATACATAATTTAAAAAAAACACGCTCATTCCCGTAGGTACTCAGGAAAAGTTGCGAGTTCAAATGCCGTCGAAGTAGTTTTTTTTGGGCATATTATTAAACTAGGTTCTGCCCGCGGCTTCGCACGCGTTGTTTCTATGGAAACGTTTAGAGGTTATTTCTATCCCATGGGAACTGATTTATAGGATAAAAAACCTATGTTTGATTCCAGGGTTAGACTTACCTGTATGGAAAATTTCAGCCTGTTCCGTTCAGTAGTTTTGGCGTGAAGAGGTAACAGACATCCATCCATCCATCCATCCAAACTTTCGCATTTATATTATTAGTGTGATTTCTCAGTGTTATTATTAAATTACCCTGAGTGAGAGGCCTTACGCACTCTGTTGCCACGGCTTTTTATACGCAATTAACATTACTGGTCGATTGATTTGAGATCCTTCAAAAAATATTGCTTACAATAATATTATATCTGAAACTAGACGCCAAGTGTGTCGTGGTTTGTTTACAAACATACTACATCGAGTTTGGGTAGAGTATAGGTAGGTACCTAATTTTTATTTGCCTTTTTTTCGACCTATTTCCGAGTTTAGCTTGCTCTACATAGAATAATTTAGATAAAGATACTCATGAATACGATTAAAGGCTATTGTATTTTAATGTTTAAAAAGGTTTTTACAAAAAAGAAGATGGTTTCGACCGTGACAGTATCTTATTGATTACAAATTGAAGTGTCCAAATAAATTGTGGCTATCTAAACAATAAAAATGGCGGATTTTGTATCAACATTGCATTGGGGTTGTTACAATGGCGAGCTTTTGATCAGGGCTTTGATACCACCTGCCTGATCGCGAAATAGCTTCAATACAAAACCACCCCTATCCGTACTATTTAAGAGCGACAGTTCAATGCCCCATTTAACTCATTATATTTTTTGTTACGATATCGATTTTCGCTTTTACCCTTGTTCTGGGGTAATTTCACCGTCCTGGCAATTCGTGGCTTGAATTTGGAAACCCGAATGCTGTGCCAAATTAACAAAACAAAACTCTTTCGAATCAAACAAAGCGTTCCAAACTTGAACTGACACGCGATGTTTAAGAAATTACTGTGAAATGTTATGAATAAGATTTTGCGGTGAATTTTGCAAGTAATGATTATTTTTAGATACAAAAGTCTTTATTATCGGGGAGATCTAAAGAATTGTCTGTATTGGGCAGCCAAAGATATGCCCCGGGGAACCATAACACTCAAGTTTTTTCAAAGAACCTATGGCATGCTGCATTTCGAATGTCAAAAACATGATTTGTTAATATTTTCACACAAATACACTAACACATCACGTCATAAATTTGAAATTCATTAAAAATATGAATTGAATTATATTCCTCTCGATTGTTTGCGACAGTCTGCAGATTGTAACAACTCTAGTTCTATTTTTATTCAAGAAAATTTCATTTAATAGCTGTAGTTTTCTTCTTTGTTAATAATAATAAAGGTTTTATCAGTAGATTATAAGGAGAAGATTATGTTTGAATTTAAAGTGCCCATAGATCACGAAACAAAAGCAAAGCTTGCAGTAAGTTTGTAAGAGTTATTTTCTTCTACAAACTTGTTCTTATCTATTCAAATATTTTGAAAGAAGCAAATCAATGAGTGGAGACCGCGACTCTGCAAACGTAGTGTAGGACGACCCTCTGCCAAGGGAGGATAACGACCTGCGAAAGATTGCAAGACAAGGCGCTATGGCGCTCATTGGGGAAGGCCTATGTCCAGGCTGTGGACAAATATAGGTTGATGATAATGATGAATCAATGATAGAAAATCCTATAGTTTCATACACATTAGAAGTCCTGGGAAAACAAACTTGTATAACGCGCTTTTTTACTCCCCACCACTAATGGGAATAGCTCCGAGAAAAAAGGATAAGACGTAACCATAGACAATCGTAGAGCTGTTTAAAAAAAAATAATGACATCCTTCGGTTAGGCGCACGGTAAATTACACTCTTTGCTACTTACGTAATGTGCGTAGAGTTGAATGCTGTAGTGCAGGAGCTCGTTTCGTAGAAATGTACCTCATTCGATACCAAGAACTATCTTCTTTCTTACAAAAATCCTATGTTGGAGTTTGCGACTATTATTTTTAAAACCTGTATATTCTAGTGCAGTAGGTAGTATCTGTAACCCAGATTGAGTGATTGGAAACATCTACTGAAATATTTTTATTAGCTGGTCCATTCAGAATTTCAGATGTTGGTACCTACTTGTGAGTGTATCACTCATAATCATAATGTTTTCACCGCTCATTGGTACATTTATTTTTTGATCGAGGTCTAAAAAAGAAGGAGGTGCTTTGTTCGGCTGTCTGTATATTTTTTTATGTACTTATGTCCGTCGATTGCTCCGTCATTTATAAGCCGATTTGGATAATTCTTTTGCATTTGGAGAGATTTAAATAGAGGCTGATACGAGTGACTTTACTTTATTTCCTAGTTTTACTTGTGTAATGTAAATTTTTGTGACGTGTCCAAGAGTCCTGGAAGGTTTAAAATAAATAAAGCACCTTGATATTTGATATTTGGTGGTCTCAAAAAAAATTTATCCGAGGAATTAGTATTTTTACCGCTATAAAAAACAGTTTACAACTTAGAGATTCGAAGTCGTTTTTTAGTTTTTTCAACAATTAAATGTGTTTTTATATGTTATCAAAGTACAGGCAATAATTCGTGGAAATAGTATGAGTACATCTGAATTGAGCTGAAGGACTTAAATGCCAATCAATAATGCCTTCATGGGTTAGAATTTGCACCACTCTTCCCGCGGGTGTCTAGAGAGGCGACTAAGGGATATCCACCGGGGACGGGCAGCAGCGCCCCCTGCAGATTCTACCACCCGCATGCCCAGCGTGAGGATTGAAGGCACTACCCCCTATGTGATAAAAGCCAATAAGACTCTTATCGGGGGAGGCCTGCGTCCAGCAGTGGACCAATACAGGCAGAGGTTGAGGAATGCTTTCAACAATAAACTTTAAAGTTGAACCGATAAAAATCAAATCATAGTATTCGATAATGTAGAAAAAGTAGCGCTAGATCTCTGCATATACGCATAAAAATGTTGCGCTTAGGATGGGGCGAGATTTTACCTCCATTTTCGAACTATGTATCGGATCGGAATGTATTTCTTATTGATACAGATTTATGGTAGGCTCACGTAGACTGGTTTTTTTTCTGTGCAATAGACTAATTTCCTAGCTACTAAAGCTAAGCTACTATATGCTTTTGATATTTCTTATAGACATTATTAAGTAAGTTAGTAAATCATTTATTTGTCACATAAAACACACATACAATGAGTTGACTCATTACAAAGTGGCATAATTTAAGCATAACTTAAATATATATAAATAAATAATCTATTTAAAAAAAAGTATAGGCGCCTGTTGTGATACCTGTGCTAACCCCGCCGCTAGGTTCCTTTTAATTAAGTACATCAAAACAACGAAAGGTTTTCGACATTAGAATGATTTTACAGTACCTATATTAAAGGAATATTGCTATAAACAATAGTACATTATTGCAAAGGCAGGGAAATAGGCAATTGCAGGTCGAGTATGAGTTTGAAGGTCGAGCCGCAGGCGAGGACTTCAATGATACGAGACAGGCAATTGCCATTTCGGCCGAGGCATTATATAGCGCTTTTCTTAAAAAAAATGCAAGGAAATAAAAAAGGGCCTTTACTTACTTTCATATATTTTTCTTTTGATTTTGCTGGAAGCAGGTTTTCCATCGCTAATTTGGCTTCCGATCTTAAATCTAGTAGAGTTCAGTCAATTTTCATTTCATTTTCACTTTCAGAATCATCGGAACTCATTTTAATTATTTTGTTAACAAAATAACAACGAACTCCGCTTGACCGCCAATTTTTTATTTTATTTTACTGTTTGTGCCGAAAGGTAAGCGCATCTGTGGCTATACAGCCACGAGAACGCAATGTGTACGATAGATGAAAGAGTTCTAAATTCAAACAGCACACCGTATCATACAACATTGCCGGCGCGCTCTTCGTTCCAAATTCAAAGAACGCACCGGGAAGTGATTTTGGTTTTTCAGTCTACGTAAATAATTAAATATGATACTTCGCGTGTTCTTTATTCAAAAGTAATGACAATATTTCCGCGCATGTTTAAGAAAAACTTATTATCTGCTATCTAAATTACTGGTAGAACCTAGAAAATAGTAAAAACCCGATTTTTTCACCGGTCACCAACCAACGAGTTGACTGAGCATTTTTGGATAGTAACAACTAAATGACGCTTGGACGTGTCGATTCTGCCATACCGGGACTGAGGCTGGCATATGCGGCGTCGCTGATATAAAGAACGGCCAGCGGAGTCGTACGACGACGACGTAGCGTCGTCAGAAAGATTGTCCCACTCCTGCCAGAAGATGTTTCTTGTTGAAAGACGACCTTCCAACGCTCGGGGGCATGTTCATAATCCAATTCAAATGTCCCGCGTTATTCTGTAGGTAAAGACATTTATTCACAAAGAAAATTATACTAGTATTTACAATTGAAACAATTGAGCTAACTGCCGACTGTTGCAAACAGTCTACAGATAGCTCAACTGAAGGTTCTGTAGGTTACTTACTTGTTAGGTACTTGTTTCTGGACTGGTTTCCGCAACTAGGCCACAGGTGGGTCCTTTTTGCGTGTCGGGTGGGGGGGGGGGGGGGGGGGGGGGGGGGGCTGCTAATCTAAGTAGTATTAGTTATTCTGTAGGTTACGTCCATAGTATTGACACATTTTTGTAATTAGCCGCCATGTTGACGTGACAACGTCTTATAAATTGGTTTGCCGGGTGACACTTCAAGAAACTGCGTTACGCTCCGCTCACGTTATGCGCTCACAATGAGAGCGAGTGAGAGGCACGCGTCCCTTCCACTCGGGCATGGTTAGCCCGCCTAAGAGCGAGAGAGACGTTCGTTGTCACGTAAAACTTTCGCCCGTATACCGACTTTACAGGCAACCAATTTTTTTTTTCTCTCTCTTCCGGTACACCTTTATGAATACACCATGTGAAAGTCAGAATTAATTCTTTTAATTGAAACCTAAAATACCAGCCCACTACATTATGATTCAATTGGCTAAACAGACCATATTAGGCACAGAAGGTCACCAGATCCTCACCGGATATAAGCAATACAATAATGTATGTCACAGGGTAACGTACAATAACAGGAACTACCGAACAGGTGAAAATAAAAGTTTTGTGAGAGTGAAATGGATTACCGTTGGAGACTTGCACTACGCATGATGGAACTTGGAAGTCAATGAAAAGATCTAAGTTACCACTTTATTTCTTAGATTTACTTATGTAATTTGAATTTTCTGACATGTTCAAGGTCTTGGAGTCCTGTAAGGTCTAACTCTATAGAAAATAAAAAGCTCTTTGATATTTGTACGCATAGAAAGAAGCTGTAGTGAGGAGGTTTAGCTTTGATTGAATCCCAAATGCTATATTGCGCGTATTTTCTTTTAATTTTCACTGGAATGATCAAATGCACTAAGTTTGCAATAAAAACTGGTAGTTTAACGAATTAATTATGAATGAGCGCATTGACTATACGAACCAAGTTTGTGTTAGATAGACGCACTTACTCTGAAGATGTCTTTGATCGATAACAAATTCATAATGAATGTTTAATGTATACGTACCTAATTCCTTCATGTTTATGCTATCCTAGTAGTGTAAATCTTGTGCTGGAAAATGGTAGGTACGTATATACCATCGGGAAGCATCGGAGATGGGGAGAGGCTGCATAGACCTGCTTTGCGGTCAACATAACTATCCAGATCGAGCTACTTTCCATGACCACAAGATAAGCACGTACCTATACTGTTCCCTGGCATTATTACTTCACTTCACCTCACTCAACAGCCTGTTATTGGTCCACTGCTGGACACAGGCCTCCCCCTGATAAGCGCCTTATTAGCTTTTATCTCATGGGGGTTATGCCCATAATCTCCACGCTGGGCATGCGGGTTGGGGATCGCAGTTCGCTGGTAGAATTTGTTTTGCAGGTTCAAATGAAAATAGTAGGTATCCAATACTTATTTCAAGGTCAGGTAAATCATGCATGTCAATCTAAATTATATAGGCTAATTCTAGTTATAATTAACAATTGAAACAATTGAGCTAACTGACGACTGTTGCAAACAGTCTACAGACGGCAGTTAGCTCAATTGTTTCAATTGTAAATACTAGTATAATTTTCTTTGTGAATAAATGTTGTTATAATTTAAAACGGAATATAAACAATTTCTTCATAGAACCAAATACCCAGCATCTTAAATCTCCCAAAAGCTTCATAACTCTACTATAGCCTATCTCCATCTTGTAACCAGTTCTAAGAACACAAAAAGTCCTCGAAATCTCGTTAAAAAAACTAAAGGACGTGATTCGGCCGTTATTTTTTATCCCTCTCTTTATGCTCTCTATCGCACCGTACATTCTTCGGTCACGCTTTATGTAAGAACACTTGATCTTGTGGTTTGGATAAATATCTCAATTAAGCCTTTTGTTACACTCGTTCTGCCACACGCAGTCACATCATCATAATCATCAGCCTATATTAATAACTAGACGATCGCCTCGCGGTTTCACCCGCGTAGTTCCCGTTCCCGTGGGAATTCTGGGATAAAATATAGCCTATGTCACTCCCTGAAAAGTAAGCTTCCTAACGGAGAAAGAATTTTTCAAATCGGTCGAGTAGTTTCGGAGCCTATTCAATACAAACAAACAATCAAATCTTTCCTCTTTATAATATAGTATAGATACCTAATAATGTTGATTCAGCGACTATCGTCCCGCTAGTCGTTTCAGTAAACGGCATAATAGCGAAGAGCCTCGATCAACATCTCAAGAGACTCTCGCTAGGAAGTTGGATCAAGGGCCAGATTCAAAAGGCGGTACTCCTGGACTCGGCGCGTATCCTCAGGAAGTTCCTCTCTCTGCAGCCCTGGTCACCGACCGCTTGAGCCTAGCTTCGCGGCCGGTGATTCACCGTGCCGATATATTTTTTACTGTAGAATAGTTTTCTAATATTTTATTTGTAGTAGAAAACTTATTTTATACAGAGATATGAGAATAAATGAGTTTTTAATAATAATGTCCTCCTAGCCGAATTTCGACCACGGCGGCCAGTCTCATCGGAGACTAGCCAGATGCGCAGGAGATATTATAGTGCACAAGTGTGTGCGCAAACACAGGTGCACTCTCTCAATACCCTCACTCTCATAATCCGATGGGACGACAGATCGACACGACCGGGGAGAGGTCAGGCGCAGGACCAACGGCTTAACGTGCTTTCCGAGACACGGAACCGTATCAATCCGTGCAATCTTCCTATACCGATTACGCCATAATAAGACGTGTCATGATACTTTTATAACAATAAAATTATAATAAATGTTCGTAAATATGTATTACGATTAAAAAAAAATTTATTCCATTTTAGCAGTTTTAATTTATCATTTCTTCAAAATTATTGCGATTTGACTATTTGAAGTCCATAAAAATTGCATGCTTATTTAATTAATGAAAATGAAACTTGCAACTTATTAAAGCAGTAAATTCTCTGATTCCAAAATAATAATTCAGGAAATGCAGTGTAAAGCTTCTTAAATTATTTCTTCTTTTCCCAGCATTGGGACGGAAGAAGTTTAAAAAAAATAACTTACTTACTCTTAAAACGAATAGGGTAATAATAATAACAAAATATAGATATGCCTCAGGGATAGCTTAGGATAGCGCATGTTGAATTCCAAACGTGGATATTCCAACCACATAGGACATTTGAATAATGCCTCTACGGTGAGGTAATAGGAAATGACGTCACAAATTGGTAAAGGATTATGGTTCAGATAAAAATGGCTGTACATGAAGTTGCCAGGGAAAATATCAGCTGATCAATTTTTATATATTCGTGAGTACTTCTACAACAAAACTCCAATTGAGTTGCAAAAATTATCAGTACCTACCTAAATAAATTCAAACAAATTGTCAAAACCTTGCTGTGCAAAAAGGCTTACTATAAAATATCAGATTATCTAGAGGATAAAGAAGCTTGGGACGGGTTTTGCTACAAATCGAAAAATAACAACTAACAGGCTAAAGGTTTCATCGTCGCTTCTTTACTTTAGTCTACATATCGAAGCGACAGAAATCAAAAATATCACTTTATTTCCGTGTCAGTGTTTAGTTTTATAATTTCCTTTTCTAAGTGTACATTAATTGTATTAATGGAAGTAAAGAGAATTTGATTTGATTTGAGTGTATCAGTTACAATGTCGGTGTCTTCTAGGCCTTCTGAAACATAGCGAAAACTTGCCCTCGCATTTTGTTTGCCTTGCCACCCAAAAAAGAGCAACTTCGCATCTCTGCCTACACTATACAAACTAAAACATTTACAGAGGCATTAAAAAAAAGCTTAAGATAGGTACCTATCACAAACTGGCCAATCGATTTTTGAAAATTCCTTCCTTTAACAGAATAATAAGATAAAATAGGTGGTGGCGCTGATTTGGGTCGGGGTAGCGCCTTAAGTGCTTGGATTAAAACCTTATTGAATGGCCTATCCCAAAGTTTAAAAATAAATTATGATCTCATTTGTAGATGAGAACTTGTTTCAACAACGTGTAATATTTTAGTCTGTTTGAATTAATTATGAGGTTTCTAAACTAATGCCTATCCGAGTTTATTATTAAACGTGTTTATTATGACCGGATACAAAACCAAAAAAATGTTCCAGATGGTATCTAAAAAATAGTACTGAATGAGGTAAAAACATGAAGATAATCTCTTGATCTACACGTATAGGTACGGTACCTATACCTACTCAAAAATTGAAAGATCTTTGGAACCTCAAAAATTACTAGGTAAGTACAGTAGCCAAACTCGACATAGAATGTTTGTAAACAAACCACGACACATTACCCCTTTGTTTACAAAAAATCCAAAATTCTAGAACCTTTATAGGTTTATTTTAAAATCTTGACCCGTTTCGACACTTATCTATTCCGTCGACCACACCCGAGTCGTTGGTCGCCTACGCATTCGAAACTCAAAATGCTGACTAGACGAAAACTCATAAAGTAAACCTGTTTGTAACTCCACCTGCATTCTCGAATCGAATATTCAAATTAAGAACTCATCTCCACGTCTCGTCTATGGCTAGCTTATGTAAGACGGTAGATATCATTCACAGCCATAGAGGTAATAGGTAGCCAAAATAGGTAGATTCGTCTATCTGGGCCGAGAAAAAATACATTTTAGATAGCTCTAGCTCTTCAGCGTAAAAAAGTTCATTTCACTTGCTTCTTTTCCGGCAGAGAGCCAAAATATGGCTAACAGCTGTCGTTCTGCGTCGAAATATTTGCATAGTGTAGAAAGAGATGCTCACTGAGACTGCAGGCCCAGTTAGTACACTAACGCGCCAAAGGGCCTTTCGTAGTGGCTTCTAATCATGCTATCTTACCTCAAGGTTCACAGTGATTTATGTTTCTGTGAACCAACCTACCGGTTTACCTATACGTTTTTTTTACAGCGATGTACCTCCTTACTACGTCAAATTTCAATTGCGTTACAGACCTCTTTGGTGGCCAATGAGATTTTACCTCAGTTTATATATAATATCATTGTTGGTGGCTCTTTGGTGTACCCACCTAGGCTGATTTGTAGCTCTATGGCCGAAATTCCCTCCCTGTTGTTTAAATTTCGAACGGGACGCCACTGGCTAGATACACACAGGATTTAATTTGTAAATAGAAAGGGATTGTTTACTTTTTCTCGTCAAGTGCAGCACAGGCACACGTCAACACAAAATACAGCCATGTCGTAATGTTGATTTTGAAGATGTTTGAGTAAGAATTTAGAGGGAGTCTGGTAAACGTCTTTTATGGAGATTAGCGGTACTTTTGTTAGATATTACGACATTTTTTCGTGTACGTTTGTTTGTTTTGTAAGTGCAATGAAAACGCACTGATTCTTATGATTACGACATAAATCTCGATCGTGATAAATGTCGCACGCCTGATGTAGAGTTTAATCAAAGTAAACCAAAAAATCACGACCCAATAGATTTGGTAGGTATATACTGTACCTTATTTTGTGTTATAGTAAGCCTGAAAACAAAACTTGTCCCTATTAATAAAGTTTTCCGTTGTCGCTTACGACTAGAAAGAGATAGCCGATAGAGACAGAGACAAAAACAACGGCCGTTAGACCAGTTCCTTAGAGCAAGTTTTTTTTCTATCATTTTGTTTTCTTCTGAGATTGGAGGCGTAATGATGTAGGTACGTTACGTTTTGAATTTAGAATTACTGTCGGGATCATAAAAGCTTGGATGGATTTGTATTGTAGATAGATCGTTCGTTAGATTTGTTTTATTTTCTGTCGGAGATTCAAGGTTTGAATTGGAATGGGCTATATTGTCGAGACGGGATATTCTTGTCTTTTTTTGTTTTTTTTTATTATTCCACGAAGTAGGTAGGTACTTTGGTCATGTTCAAGCCTTGGTTCTAAGTTCTTTTATTTTAAGTTTAAGATTCTAGAATACATTTTTATTTATTCCGTTTCTATTCCTAATTTTTTACATTCTATGACATGGTATCTACTCTATTCTTTTTTTTCTATTAGAGAAACAAACAGTTTAATAATAAAAATTACAATTGAGACTTAAAATTAATACACAAACCAATATAAATCTTTCTTATTCTTACATAAAACCCGGTCTAAGTTACTTTTCAAGCAGGCGACTTACACACTCGTATATTGAAGGTACAACGACGCAAAAAAGGGTGATAAAACGGGGTGAATAGAGACTTATGGGTGAATAGAAATGGACGAAATACTGGAGCAGAACATCCAGGTCAGATCGACTGACACAGAAGGTGAACCGTCATGGACTAAGGATACCTACTGCCACTGCTACCAGCCAGGTAGTGTCTTGATCCAGTATTTCGTTCATTTATATTCACCCTGGAGTCTCTATTCACCCCGTTTTACGGTACCTATAGTTTAACGTGCGTGTCTATCTGTGTAGGTAGGTACTTGTCTGTAGAATCATATCCCACAAACGGATGAACTAATTACGTTCCATAGTTCCATGTCTGATGCTTTCTCTAGACTCAACGCAAGTGTCAATCGCTCTAAATGTGTCAACGACAACGAAACCAAGTGATTTCTTCCCGTGAGTGACGCAACGTGCCGCACTAATTGGTAATTGTCTTGTGCAATGTGAAATGTAGAGCGGCGAGTGTACAGTCGGCTGCAAAAACTTGGGAGTGTATACATACACTCCCAAGTTTTCAATTTGACTAAACAGTAAGTTTATAGGAATTGTTATTATTTATGTACCGCATTCTGACGTAGTACGATGACTAGTTTGTACGAAAAACGTGTGCATGTCCTTTTATTTAAAAAGTTCCGAGTAAAATAAAAGTTAAAACTTGGAAGTGTATACATGTCTGTGCAGCTGACTGTACTTGGATTGGTAGCGCCTTAACAACATTACTAACGCATGTCTTTTGTTTGTAAATTGTATTTATACGTAGTAACTCACGCTATAGCGTCAGTTACCTAGAGTCCGAGAACTGGTTGACAGAAATACAGAAATACAATTTATTAGTAAAATCAATTTACATGTCAGATTTTCTTAAAACTAGTTGACATACATATTGTAAGTACCTAGTTCATGTTCAAAAATAACTTGTATACAATGTGTCTGGTTACCGGTGTCGGAGACTTTGGGGGGGTGAAGTACAGTAAATTTTATCGACAGATCACTATGCCTAATTTTTTTTTCTCGCTTCCTGATAAAATGGCCGCCATTTTGTTTTCTTTTGCCTCGAAGCACGGGTGCTTGTATTGTTTAAGCTATAGCTACCCACGCAGAGGTTCTAGGAGGACGACAGAGGACTCATTTGATTGCCAATAATGTAGGCAATAAAGCAATGATAACATTGTTGCATTTTCTATTTTATAATAGAAGAAAAGAGAATTTATAAAACAAAAAAAGTTATTTTTTTAACATTTTTTTAAAAATTTTAGCTTTTTCATAAAATTGAGACTGTCAAGCTACATGTTTTTTGTTACTGAACGATAGTACAGAATGTGTGCTTCAAAATAAGTCATGCATCTTAGCCCTGAATAAGATAGTTTAGAAGTTATGACGATTTGAATCTGACCCTTGAAAGTTTAAATATCCCGCTAATAAGCAACTGGACTCACGGTTTCGAGGAATTGCGTGTCCATAGACAATTCTGTGCTTTGTTGTAGATAAGGACGTGCTGAAACTGAAAAAAAAGGGCGCGCTGTCAGATTAATTTTTGTTAAGTTTTGTATTTTTCGCTGACGAAAGTTAACAGAAATGGAAGATTTCCATTATTCCAGCCAGGACGTGGCCAACATCCATTTCGTCTATGGATTGTGCAACGGGAACGATAAAGCTGCTGTAAGAGAGTATGCGAGAAGATTTCCCAATAAACCAACCCCGAATGCTCGCACATTCATACGACTACACCTCAACCTCGCCGAAAATGGTATTAGAAGAGCACCTAACGAACGTATTCCTTTATTGTCTTCTAAAATGGTGTGGTCGTGCATGACCTATTTTGAAGCACACATTCTGTACTATCGTTCAATAACAAAAAACATGTAGCTTGACAGTCTCAATTTTATGAAAAAGCTAAAAATTTAAAAAAAATGTTGAAAAAATAACTTTTTTTTGTTTTATAAATTCTCTTTTCTTCTATTATAAAATAGAAAATGCAACAATGTTATCATTGCTTTATTGCCTACATTATTGGCAATCAAATGAGTCCTCTGTCGTCCTCCTAGAACCTCTGCGTGGGTAGCTATAGCTTAAACAATACAAGCACCCGTGCTTCGAGGCAAAAGAAAACAAAATGGCGGCCATTTTATCAGGAAGCAAGAAAAAAAAATTAGGCATGGTGATCTGTCGATAAAATTTACCGTACTTCACCCCCCCAAAGTCTCCGACACCGGTAACCAGACACATTGTATACAGATTAAAATTACTTACTACTACAACTTTATTCACAAAGAAAATTAAACTAGTATTTAAAATTGAAACAATTGAGCTGACTGTTGCAAACAGTCTACAGATAGCTCAACTGATCCATATCAACACCAGTCGGAAGCGTCCCCAAGACGCTGGCTGCATTGCCACGCTGTATGGCAATGCTGATACGCTGTGCCAGATATTCACCAGCTCTCGGGTCACGCGTCGCTTCGACCAGACGCTCAGATAGTTTTTTGAAAACAAAATAAATAAATTGAAATAAATGAAAAAATATATAAAGTAAAAATCATATATATCATAAATGGAACAATAATGAATTATGAATTTACTGGTCAAGTAGTTCGTTCACTGAATAGTCACTGACATATCGTAGTACCTATACGACATGTCATCCAGTTCTCGGACGGACTCTACTGAGTAGATAATAGTTAAGGGTTACAATATCGAATTCCCATTTTGAAAAGTCCAGGAAATAAGGTATGGGATGGATTGAAGTCGAATTTACAAATAGTTCTCTACTGCACTGTAAAATTCTAAATTCAAATGTACTCACATCACAACACAAGTCATTACAAGAGAGATGTCTCCAGTATGATGAAAGGTTGCATATCGAATTAGAATTTTGAAACTTATTTCTCCACAGAAATATTAGGAATAGGGAAGGCATCAAATTCGAAAGTTGAAATGTTTTCGTACACTGATTTTGAAATGAGAAATGAATAAAGTATTACCTATGAAATTCTTATTTTAAAATATTTCCTGATACCCTGATACGGAGAAATTCGAAATACAAATCGGACTCGGTCATAGAATATTCTAGAATAGAAAGTGCTAGTTACGAGTACCAAGTGCCTCAGTGAAGGGAACAATACCTACTGGAGCAATTAGAGACACTCTAACTAAATACAAATCATCTTATATAGGTCATAGAACACTGTAAGTGGAACAGAAAGAGCTAGAAGCAAGAACCTTTTATGAAGACATAAATACCAAAGTAACTAAGACATTAAACCAACCTCATTGATTGTTTACAAGTTGTAGGTACCAAGTGCCTCAGTGAAGGATTAATCCTGGGAGCAATAAACGAGGAATGTGGACGCAAACAAAAGATAGGTTACCCTTTGTCGCGTGTAGTACTGGCGCGGAGAGAAGTGATTTTATTAAGGATCTTTCGTTTTATGGCTTCTTCCTGTATTTCCACTCGTATGTTTCTTTACCACGACATCTTTGTATTTAAAGGTTGAAATGATCATGCGTTAAGAGACCAAAGTAGAATCAATAAGAAAATCTACGAAGACTACTACTAGGTGTAGTGTGTGTAAAACACTTGGTTGCCATTTTTAATGTAAGACCTATGTACAGTTAAACGTCTTAGAATCAAAGGGAATGTTTTCATAGATTTTCCCTCCTCCAAAAGTACTAGCCAGAAAAAAGATTTGCCTCACCACATAAATATATCAATTTCTGTGTGCCTCACAGAAAGTACCACAGCAATTACTTTCAACGGCCTTGCAGACGTAAAAACAAATTTCACTTGCTCAAACTTTTAAATCGGAACCAAATCAAGTTGCAACGGAAGTCTGTGCGCTGTCCGAAACGGTCTTACCCGTTTTATTTCCACTTGTCTACTCGACGGTACAAGGGCAGCATTATTGCCGACATCCTGCCGATAGTGCGGCCACAGACAAGAATGTAGTGTTTAGACTGCAAGTGTCATTTGATAGCATTTTAACAGTAAACGTTGATGATGTCACTGTCAATCTGCTGGTCTATTCGAGGATTTTAGAAGACCTCAGTGGCGCAGCGGGCGAAGGTCCGCCTGCGCCGCAGATTGCGAGGTTGATTCACGCCGCGGGACAAAATTTTTGCACGATGTGTTCTGGGTGTTTTCTATATTATAATAAAAAATTATATCTACGTAATGTATTCTAGTCATCTAGTACCTATAACACAAGCTCTGCTTAGCTTGGGGCTAGATGACACTGTGTGGATTGTCTAGTATTATTTATTTGTTATTATTAATTACTAGCGACCCGTTCCGGCTTCGCACGGGTGCAATGCTTATACTAAATATACCTACTGCAGAATCGGCCCTCCGGCCGGTACCGCAACCGCTATGTCCCTGCATTTTAAATCTGTAATATCTTCGAAAATATTCATTCAAATTACACGCTGTAAAGGGCAATGTTAATCTATATTAAAGTAGTAGTTATCAGTTGTACAATACTGTAGTACATTATTTTGATCTATCTCGTAGGGTTCAGCCAGCGTTTGCAATGTAAGCGTACAAAAAGGTGTTTATTTACGACATCACATTAGAAACCTCTAAAACTATCAGTGTTCCTCTCCTATATTATGCATGAATTATACATATAAACCTTCCTCTTGAATCACTCTATCTATCAAAAAAATTCGCATCAAAATCCGTTGCGTAGTTTTAATGATTTAATTAAGCATACATAGGGATATAGGGACAGAGAAAGCGACTTTCTTTATACTATGTAGTGATTACCCCGAGAGCAAAGCCGCCAGAATCTACCCTTATAATTTCATACTCCATTCCAAGATCCTGCCTGGGAACCATCTATGAAAACCGTAACAAATAACTTATTGATTCAATACCTAACCCTCCATCGATGCTTCGGACACTTGGACATCTGCTTAGCTCTGTCAAACCCTAAACAACAATACGACATCTTATGGGAACGCAATCTAAATTATAACAAATTCACCCCCTAATTTCTGCACCGGGCAGAATGAGATATGTACCGTTGCCATCCGGAAGCTTGAGAATAAAAAAAAAATAACAATAGACAACAGATGATCCAGATTCGCACGGGAAGCCCGGGGTCGTGACCCCTGTACCTTGGGAAATTTTAAGTTGCGAACGGTTCGAATTTTGAAATGTTTGACAGGTTTGACATGAATTTTGAGCTTTGATAACAAAGAGGTTGTATTTACAAAGATGTAGGATCTCATTCACGCTTTAAGAAATTTTAGAATAATGAATGACGGCTTATATAAGAAACAGCGAAGGAGAGGAATTCACTACCTCTACATGACCTCTACTCATAAAGAATCTCCAATTTAACCACAGCCTCTCAGCCAGTCTCAGCAAGTATCTTTCTATTATAAGCAAGCATGTTTCCGTATGCCTTCTGCTGTGGTCAAGCACCGCCATACGGGCTTTGCTTAGTGGGTAAAACTAAAGAGGCCGTTGGTAAATTTCGACTAGAATCTTTTTGCAAATATTTTTTATACAATAGTTAGGGTTTAGTTCAATAGTTCTTTATTGCTCATTGTTTGACACGGGTCATATACCCTAAAATGCAAATCACAATAGACAACAAATCTATTGTCTATGAAAGGGGTCGTCTTTAGGGCTTTGCTTTGAGAAAATGATTTCATTATTGCACCGACAGCCGACGTAACAGGTAGTGCGAATCTTTGCATAAGTTGACAATGGATTAGAAATAATTGTTTTTTTAAGTGAAACTAGTTTTTAAATGATAAATTAAATGAGGGAAGACATGTGAACTGTATTTTTTATGTTCATATTTAAATATTTTATGCAAAAACTGTTCTAGAGAGAGAAATACCAGTTTTTTAGCATGTGAAAAAATTATATCTTGCTCATAAAACTGTTTTCTTCTTCTGGGTAGGTTGTTTTTACGCATTATTGGTTATCGTCATACGTGAGTAACTTTTAATCAATGATGTAACATCGTCTCGACTGGGGCGAAATTAATGATAGCAAAATTATTAGTACCTATGGTCTGAAGTCTGAATGTTGTCTATTGGTCTAAATTTCAGTCATCTCATTTCCTTAGCAAAAGCACTGATTGATTACTTCAAGGCGACGATGATGATGATAATGATTGTGTGAGATACGTCCAGCTGTGTATTTACTTCCAGTTATTTATACACTTCTTCTATCATCTTCTATCACACATATATATCTATACCTATACCACCTATGCATCGATCTAAGTAAAATATCTCAATAAAAGTTGTCTCGGTCGCACTTACGTCTAGGTACGTCTTTCCATCTATGTTGTTCATTAGGTAGGTATATTGCAAAAGATTGGAAAATGCGTGTCTTTGCGTTTAGTTGTAACACAACACTGGCCATTTGTTGTCGAGTTCGCGCTGGGAGACCGTTCCATATCTAGAGAATATCACTAATAACTACGACCATATATATATACTACATTATATATTAAGGATTATATATTATGCATGTTATATTAAGCAAAGACCTATGTAAAAACATAGCTGTAAGTTTTCCTAAAATTCGTTAAATAAAATAAAATATAGGTACCATTATATACCATACCCCTAAGTCAGCCTGAGCCAGAATAGCATGGCAAGTTTCCTCTTTAGACGTGGTTTGTTATTTTAGGTATAGCATATTTCCTTTTGTATATTAATATATATCCCCATTATTGTTTATTAAACTGACCGCGATAAGATAAAGGTCGTTCTGCATTATTATGCCTACATAGCTTGATAATGTAACGGATTTTCGCAATACATAACATACAAACTACGCAAATAAGTCAGCTTAGGCTGAGCGCAGACTTGAGTCACGACAGTTTTAAGACAGACTAAAGACAGACTATTGATTTACAAAATGTATGAAGATGCAAGACAAAACAGTTTTGTTTCCGTTTTAAGGCAGACTTTCTATGTGAGGAAAGTCTGTCTTAAAACTGTCGTGACTCAAGTCTGCGCTCAGCCTTATCCCATTTGTCCTGTTTTATGTTATCCTATTTGTACTCCTTGTAGGTAAACTATTCAAGGTTTTACTTTATGACTTAGTAGGTTACAAACTCTTTGACCCTATTATTTGCATAGTCATCTATAATATAAAAATGAATCGCAAAATGTGTTGGTAAGCGCATAACTCAACAACGCCTGGACCGATTTCGCTAATTCTTTCTTTGTTGTGTTTGTTATTGTCAGGAGAAAGTTCTTATGAAAGAAAAAATTAAGAAAGTTGGAAACATAAATTTCCACGGGGGCGAAGCCGCGGGGCGCAGCTAGTTTAGTATATATCTACTCACACCTTATCTAGCTTAGCTAGCTCATAAATACTTATTTCTACGTCAACTAATTTCATTTATTTCATTTAAAGTCTGTGATCATGGCGCATGAAACTGTTCTGAAATATTGGAAATCTCAAAACTCAAATCAGGGTAAATATCCCGTTGAAAATGACTTAGTACTCGTCTTCTGTCTTCTTTAAAATATCAAGTAACAGCAAGTGATTCTGTTTGCCTATTTCGTCCTCAACTGCCATTTGGTCCTTCGTTTAATCTTTCCCAATTAGTTACAATAAGTGCAAGACATCTGCCACATGTTTAGTCTCAAGTTTAGCGCGAAAACCGTTAGTGACGTCACCGCGTTCGGATTTAGAACAGAGTTGTGTTGTTTATGATTTATGAATAAAGGTTTTGTTTCAGTCTATGACATTGGAATGGGTGAAATGGAACAAAGGGCTTCCAATTTTAAAATGTTAGCTGAGTGGGAGGTCTTTTCGATACCCGAAGAAATTATGCTCGAATCGAACATGAAATTATAATTCTCCTATTGTATAGGTCTGAGGGCACTCGGAAAAGGAAAGTCGAAGTTTCGTTTTCGTTGTCGTGCAAAACCAACTCTTATGTCGCTTCCGTAAGCAAGCACGAAAACGAATCAGGAACTTTGATTTCGTTTTAAGAGAACGGTTTAGGTTATGCGACATGGAAAAAGATAAACAAAAACAAAAGACATTACTAGAGGCAGTATCTGGCAGGATAATAGGGAGGCGTTAGCCTCTCGTCCTTGGAACTTCGGGACGGATCACAAAAAGTTAAGTGCACGTGTTCGAGCGTTTGAATTTAGAATTTTAGAACGTCCTGTCAACTGTCAAAGAGGAGCGAGACAAATTGAAGGAGGTTCTTTTACTTCATGCAAGCATAGAATTTAAACTTTGAATTAAAAATCGGCACGTTGTTGTTGATGTTACCAGAAAGGAAATAAAACAAAAAAGGTTCGTAGGTAGAGATTTTCTCTATCTTTTATTGAGATATTTATTTACTGACTTTAAGTACTCTACATTAGGTACTACCCGCAACTCGCACGCGCTTCTTCAAGATGAGAATTAGATTGTAAAAAAAGGAACTAAATCAGAATTCGAATACCATGATTTTACACTGTTTCTAAGTTTGGCGGGACTAGTGTAGTGTACGTTTATTAGTACTTAGACTTACAATAACTAGTGTACGAAATTGATTCCCGCCTTTGCATTATTGTATTGCAACTTGCAAGTTATTGATAAGAACTTCGAGCTAGCCTCAAGTGGCCTGTGACCTCCCAATCTAATCTCCAAAAAGTCCGTTACTCGATACCGAATCCTTGACCTTAATAGATCCAATTGCGTATGCGTTCCCGATTCTGGGTCAGCCACCATTTTGTTTATAAACATTCATGTTACATTCATAAGTTCGTTATTTCATTCAGTTTTTGAAGACTTCGAAAAGGAGGAGGTTCTTCATGGAACGTACTCTTATAAACGAAATCGAAGTTTTCGTGCAAACGCGCTAATTTTATGCAAGCGACGTAAGAGTTGGTTTTGCACGACAACGAAAACGAAACTTCGATTTTCCTTTTGCGATTGGCATAATCGGAATGTCCCAGGTATGTTCGGCTGTAAGTATGTATGTTTTTTTTTGTGTTCGCCATTTCTCCTGTCAATTGTTACGTACCCATCCAAAGAATCATCAAAATCGGTTAACGTAACTCACGTTACGACTATTGGGACCTAGGACAGAGAACATCTTGGTATCCTTTGGTATTTAAAGAATCTTCCCGAGATCGTATTGTGGTACTTAAAAGATCAAAGATACGGATAAGGACAGTCAAACTTAACCTCCTCCTATTTTCGAAATCGGTTAAAAAGTACCTTCATTAACGCATTCACTGCCCAGCTTCGGGGGGGGGGGGGGGGGGGGGTAAAGAAGGACATCTGCCTCTTGGGCCATGAAAGTGTTAGGAAAAAAGGCGGAAGAACCCAAATGTGCCTACATTTCAAGAAGCCCAGTAAGCACATTACAGGTTCTGCTGAGTGTCCGGCAAAAACAATCGCAGAAAATAGGTTTATAAACTCGATAGACTATGGAGGCGCCTAAAAGTGCCGATACAGTAAACATAATAATAGGTATTTCTCTATACAAGACTTTTGTTTTTTAGCATCCGTATTTACTCCTATTATAGGTAGGAAACCCTAAAAAGTAGCCTAGTTTAGTGTTTGAAAATCTGCACTGACGCTTTGTTTGACTTTAATTTAAATAAATAAATTTTTAAATAAATTTAAATTTAAATAAATAATAAATTTAAATAAATAATAAATTTAAATAAATAATAAATTTAAATAAATTTAAATAATGCTGGACAATTCACACAGCATTTCTAGCCCCAAGCTAAGCAGAGCTTGGGTACTATGTTATGGGTACTAGATAACTGATATACTTAATACGATACACTACATAGATAGATATTTTTTATTATACATAGAAAACATCCAGAACGCCCTGGACAAATGTCTGCAGATCGTACAAACATTTGTCCCGAGGCGGGAATCGAACCCGCAACCTCCAGCGCCGCAGGCGGACCTTCGCCCGCTGCGCCATAGAGGTCGTCAACTTTATCTATGTTATTATTTATACTTTCGTTGTAAGCAATTTTGCCTGAAATACAGGTTTTACCTAGTTCAGGCACACGTAACGTTTAGAATTTAAGTTATTAATATTCTTATATTAAGTTGTCTTGAGAAATTTTTGAATAAATTATTTTATTTTTATTAATTATTTTAGTTTAATGATAATAGATTAACCTAACACAAAAAAACACAGCTCTTCACTGTAAACTCAGGTGTCTAAGCGTAATTACTTAATTACTTGCCACCAGTATTAACTCCAACACAATACCCAAAAGTAAAGTAATATTACCCAAAATTAACATCCTTAACTACAAAGCATAATCCGCTAAAAAGCAACTACCCTCAAAATGTCATTCATTTCAAAATGGCGGCTGTCTTTGGCGGTTTTTGTGAGATTATCCGTGATTTATTGACGAAGATTACTACTCTAGGAGCTTTCGGGATGTTCGCTCGTAAAGTGATTAAGCGGTAAGGTTTTAGAGAAAATGCCAGGAATTTTGGAAGAGTCCCACCGTTGTTGGCTAATGGCTTAATGATTTTAGTCATATCTTTAAAGCTTTAAACTAACTCTTTAATAACCTGTCTCGGTGGATATTATGATATAACAGACATTAATCAGATTGGTTTGTCCCATTGTTCTAAACTAGCCTTTGCCCGCGGCTTCGCATGCGTATCGGTATAATAAATAGCTTATTATCTAAGTTAGGCTACGGCCTAAATGTAGGCCAAATTTCATCTTGATCTGTTCAGTAGTTTTGGATACCTTTGGTAGGTATCAAAATAAAATTCACATTCCACAAACTTTGGACTTTTTGTTATAAGTAGGATTATGCAGTTTTATTTACGTAAATATATTTTTCAAAATCTGTACCTATACTATATATGTAGCAAAATACAGTATAAACTACTATGTTGGTAATAAACATACTAAATAAAATACTCGAGGAAGACGTGTGCGAGGACAGGGCAAGAGTACCTCTTTAGAACATTAAAATCATAGCAACAACGTCCATCCATTGCACGTTCTAAGTTTAAAATCAAATCAGCACGGTAAAAGCTTTCATAGACAACTTCCATCCACTTACATGTTTCAAAAAAAGAACTGTTCAAACCTCCTTTTCACGGCAACTCAACACGCATGAGACCTCCGCAGCGCCCTCCCGCGTCGCCCATATGGCGATGTTTACTGAAATATTGTTTTACTTGCGTTACTAAATTAAATTATGAGTTCAGTGGGTTTGTTTTATGCTATTTTTAAGGATTCCATGGCTAGTTAAGCGACCTATGCGACGGAGTGGGTGGTTTTAAAAGAAGTTGCGAGTTTGGTTCCCGCTTGGGGGTAAAATATGGCTAAGATATCTTTAGGTATATGTAAATATATTACTGCACTAGCTTCTGTCCGCGGCTTCGCACGCGTTGTTTCTATGGAAACGTTTTGAGGTTATTTCTATCCCATGGGAACTGATTTATGGGATAAAAAGTAGCCTATGTTTGATTCTAGAATTAGAATTACCTGCATGCAAAATTTCAGCCCGATCCGTTCAGTAGTTTTGGCGTGAAGAGGTAACAAACATCCATCCAACCATCCAATTTTTCGCATTTTTATTATTAGTGTGATGTGATTTATATTTATCAATGATTTGTATTTTCTGAAATGGAACTAGGTAAATTGCTTTTACGAACGAAGTCCCCTACAAGCAGGCGAAGCAGCGACCGAATGAATTTAGTGAATTAAGCGTTGAACTTTTTTTATTAATTGTCAGGGGTCTTCTTTCGTGAAAAGCAGCCTACATTCGACGCTCAGTTGCCGGTTTCATGTCCACCACAGATTAGTGGAGAGTTAGTACGACCGGAGCGATTAGATAAAAACTTTTCAGTCCACAAACTTCTTGGAGTGACTGTCTCGTACAAGGAATGCGACATAATTATTGTACCGCCGTAAGTTACAGATTAGTAAAGGGTTGTTACGACTGAAGCGATGCAAAACTTTTCGGTAAGAACTTCTTGGAGGGACAGTCACGTACAAAGAATTCTGCATAGTTTGTATTCCGCCGGAAGGTGTGGGCCGGATTCAAGCTTCGATTGAGACCCTCAAGGTCAAGATGTACTGGTTATTACCTATATCAGCTGCCGACCAGTATTAATTGAGCTGTTCTTATATTGAATGTGCCGTGCATTGAGTAGGAAAGGAACAAAACGCTTAAAAAATCTAAATACCTAATACCTACGTGCAATTTTTCAATTATAATAATTCGAGCATTGAACGCTATTTTGAATTTCGAAAAATATTTTTACGCTATCAGTATTGTTCTTTTAGCTAGAACCACACTATTGTGGTTAGACACACATCACTGTGTGTGTGTGGGCCACAACACAACTCACAACAGGTAGTGCTAGCTTAAGTTTCTTTGCCTGAATAATAATAATAATGTCCTCCTAGCTTAATTTCGACTACGGCGGCCAGTCTGATCGGAGACTAGCCAGATGCGCAGGACATATTATAGAGCACAAGTGTTTGCGCAAACACAGGTGCACTCTCTATTCCCTCACTCTCATAATCCGATGGAACGGCAGCCCGACACGACCGGGGAGATGTCAAGCGCAGGACCAACGGCTTAACGTGCTTTCCGAGGGGGATCACCAGTAACTTCCTGACTCCGGGCTGCTACTGTGAATTTTTCTTGCTAGTAAATTTTTTATTCCCCCATTAACTGGCCGACCCGGGATTCGAACCCAGGACTTCATAATCAGCGGTTGAACAAGCTGACCACTAGACCAACGAAGCAGTTCTTTGCCTGAATATGAACGATACTGTCAGAAAATGCCATGCCCACCAACTTACAAACGTAATCCTGCGTTGACTAACCACTCTACCAACAAACCTCGTTGTAACTCAAGGATTGTGGAAACAGACGTAAGAAGATACTCGTATTTGGCTTGTGGTTGCATTTCCTTTCATCGGATGTGGTTATCGGTTAACCGTATTTTTTTCGCAATCCTATGATAATTCATTCAAAATTCAACCAGGTTTTTGTAAACTGAAGAAATACTAACCCTTCCTTAGGAGGCTTAGTAGTCCATTTAAAAAAATCTTCCTAAAGAAGGTCGAAAACTACTCATCATCAGTTTCAGCCGTTCTCACTGCTGGGCATAGGTCTCTCGATACATTAAAATTTGTATCACTAGGTAGGTAGGTAATATCTTTATTCACAAAGAAAATTACAATCAAATAATGTTAATAAATTTACAACTGTATTAATTAAGTAGTTGTATTAGTTATTAAGTTAATTGAATTCACACTGATCCCCATATACTATTCGACGATCCTATGCATCCAAGGTTGTCTGGTAGAGAGCGCTCTTCAAAAATCAAAATCAAAAACTCTTTATTTCCATAAATACAATAAATGTACACTTAGAAAATCATCTTCATCGGGAGATAAGATAAGACCGCCAATTGTCACTTTTTTTTGTTAGTTAATTGTATATTTTGTTTCTTATTTTGATTAGGTATAAGTTAAGTGTGCAAGAAATTTCTCCAATCAATCTGTGACATTCGTTACAGCAACCTATAGCCTTGTTAAATTTTCGGCCACTTCCAAATATCTTGGTGCAACATTTATTAGCATTTATTTATCGCCCCCTCAAATCAAAACTTAATGGTCATCGCAATCAAGTTGATTCAGGCGTAGTACAAGCACATTTTGATAAGCCACCCTCCACAACGAACTATTGTAGTACTATCGATCGGTAACGGTTTGCCTGTTGCTCCCTCCCTGTATGCAACTAACGGCAGAATAAAAACTCCTTGGAAAGTTGGAAAAGTCTGGCTTCCTGTATGAAACTAACGGTAGAGTAAAAACTCCTTAGTAAGTAGGAAGAGTTTCGATGACTTCAGACTTCCTACAGGTTTTGATATCCATAAAGTCTTTACTAGCTTCAATAATTGTCATTCAACCTCATTCGAAATTAAAATTGTTTGTTTCTTTTTAAATTTTTTTCCGCGTCAATCGTCTAATAACGGTGTTATTCTAGAAATCATTATAAATACGGGGTGTGGTGTAAGTTAGGTAGGTATTCTGGAACTCATATCGATTCGAATTTTAATTCATTTTATGGAATTTTTTGCTAAATATTTAAAAATAAATTTATGAAATTACTAAATAAATAATAAATAAATAAATAAATAATGCTGGACAATTCACACAGCATTATCTAGCCCCAAGTTAAGCAGAGCTTGTGTTATGGGTACTAGATAACTGATATACTTAATACAATACACAACATAGATAGATATTTTTTATTATACATAGAAAACATCCAGAACGCCCTGAACAAATGTCTGCAGATCGTACAAACAATTGTCCCGAGGCAGGAATCGAACCCGCAACCTCCTGCGTCGCAGGCGGACCTTCGCCCGCTTCGCCACAGAGGTCGACTGCTAGGTACTTAATATTAAAAACTAAGCAAAACCCTTAATTTTATTTTAGAATACATTACTTATTCGAGAAAGAAGATGCGTCTCATTGTTTACTTTTGTATTGGCGCTGCTATAACAAACCAACTGTTGTCTGTTCTGTTGTCCTATTGAATTCAATCTCACTTTTTACCAGGTTGTATTACCCTCACTTATCTACAAAACACCGCAAGCACACCCACCGGATACGGAAGCGCACGTGCTCAGATCAATGATCTACTTTCATTCATTCATTCACAAAGAACGTGTTTAGTGCACATTAGAATTAAAAACTTGTAAGGTGACTTATGTTTTTTATGCAAAGTGCTTTATGAATTGAGATCTCTATGGATCAACTATTACTTAATTATACATTCTTATCAAAAATTGTTATTATGAATTTTCATTGCGAATTTAATTTTCTATGAATGTACTAGGCATGTAAATGTTGTTTTTAAACAAGATCTCAGAAATTTTTATGTAAATAATAATGGATAAGTATCGATAAAAATAATTGAAATGGTAAGTTATCGAAACAAGAAAAACCTTATCGATTCAGTAATTAATTAAAACCCTACAAAAACAGACCAATACAAAAAAAAATCGAACCAATAAATTAAAAACCTATAAACTGCAGAACCAACAAATCATTTCTTAATCTTATCTTCCCCTACCATCTGCTAAGGTCATTGCCAAAAAAATTGCCTGTACTGTAGGGCTGTATGCACGGCGCGTCGTTCCGTAGCCAAGGTGGCAACAAGCAGACATCAATTCTACCATGCCCCAGTTTACTTACAGCTGCGTAGCACAGCTGCTAAGATTGCACTTGCTGAATCTCATTGTTAGAGGCAGATGCAGCGCCCCCGCACGCGCTATACTTGCTTACCTTTGACCCAATAGAATAGATACAACCATTGTATTGATGTAACGGTGCAACGGAAACTGATGCGCCGGGGATACGGAACTGATTTTGACAGTTAATGGATAACGTTGCTTAAAATAACAGTTTTTTAAAATCTAGGTTATCTATTTCACTAGGAGATCAGAAGTTAAAGTTAATCCTTAGCACAGATTAACTATAGTCGTCCGTCAGTCTAATAAAACTAATCAATCGTAAACATGGCAGTCGAAAATATACACAATACACAAGATATAGGCAGGTCTTGTCTTTTCTTGGTTGTCTCTTCTATAAATATTCGCAATTTATGAATACATCAGATATAATGAAATCCACCTTTGTGAGTAAACAGTTTTGTAAGAGTAGCATAGTGAAACAAAAAAATTGCGAGCTAGCCTTCCTGAAGTTTCTAACAATTATGACCGAATGGAATAATATGCTAAGCTCACTTCTTTCACGGTCCTGCACTTTTCTCTTTAGTTTCACCGGATTGGACCGGGGCAACTCTGTCTATTTTCTCTTTCTTGCTAGTTATCCTATATTATTGTACGATCAGCATTAATTAATCTCCTTCACTCCCTTCGCCATTCTCGACGTAATCTTACGTAGCTTGACATGACCCTATCTTATAACACTCACCTCCTTCCACCGTGTCCCTGCCATCATTCTTAACTAATCGCTCCTTCGCTTTATGATCAACGTCGTCTTCGGAAGCTTGAATCTCACTCATATCATATCTATGAACACTGATTCTTTCCACCGTATCCTGGGTCTACCCCTGACATCAAATCTAACTGTCTCCTTTTCATAAAATTGCAACGCAGCTGCGGGCTCCTTATGCACTTGTTCCTTATTGTTGGAGGCAGCTGTTTGCTTGCTCCCCCGCACGCGCCATAGTTACTATTACTTTCTCATTCTTACCTTTGACCTAATCGTATTATAGGGTCTCAGGGAAGTATTGTAAGGAACTGCCGTTTGAAAACGGAATTGATTTTGACAGTTATCTGTCCTTTTATTGTTGGATTTTGATTTAAAATATTGCGAGATCTTTAATCTGAGTATGATCTTTATATTAACCTTGATTATCCGAAAACCAATAAATAATAATAATGCTGGACATTCTACACAGCATCATCTAGTCCCAAGCTAAGCAGATAATAATATGTAAAGAAAAATATAGTTTTTCTTTAAGTAATTTAAATGTTCCCGCACATCAGTCTTTACTTAACTGTCAAAGTCATCACTGACAGACACACAATCACTTAGTAATCTGTGGTCAAAGGAAGCATCTCGAATCTGTCGTAGCATTACGAGGGAAAATCCTGTTGCTGAAGATAAATTGTGAATTTGGAATCGACTATATATAACAATTATACAATTGTATAATTGTTAAAAACACCAACCAAAAACAATAATGTTCCTCATTATCATCTCAGCCCCTTAATATGACAACCACTGCCTGGGTACAGGCCTCCAATTATACATGTCTGCTTATCTGCCGACTCTAGCTTCATTGCCAGAAAATTTAACAAGGAAAAAAATATACATTTAAGTACTGCAATAAATAGAACTATATATACTCATAAGCCCAAAAAGCATCAATTATTTTCGATTTCTCAAAAAACCAATCTCAAGTGTCAACAAAAAAACGCTAAAAAGGTAACAACGGTAACTTTAATAAACACATCCGATTCCATTTTCAATTGTCGGGTACTCCCCCAAGCGTGAACGCACGCGACTTGAAATGAACCTTATCTAGATATAAATAGAGCTTTACGTACGCGTGTGGGCGTTCGACGGTTACAATATGTCGCGTGCCATATGCAAGTGTGAATTAAAAAAGTAAACTAGCTCTTTTCTTTCTTTCATTCAGTCATTGTTTTAGAAATAAGATAAAATAGTCATCGTATAAGAGTAGGTAAGTACTTATTTTTCTATTTATGTTTTTATAAATTTTTACTGTAATCAATTAATCATAATCAGACTTGATTTGACACTGACAACTGTAGTCAGTGATATTCAGTCAGTGTAGGTAAATATTCAGTATTTGAAGCCGTTTTAGACAAAAACTGTGACTTGGTTTTGCCTTCATTTAAAAAGTAAAAGGTCTCTAACCCGCGATAAACGCTTTAACACAACATGGATTTTTTATTTCAAATCTTTAGGTTTCTAAGTATTCGATATTCAAATTACTCGTCGGACGACTGAGATTCCAGGCAGTCATAGACAATTTTAGAATTTCATTTAAAAAAGTCGTCTACTAAAAAACAATGTTTTATTTTAAACTAAGAATAGAAGAAAGGATCAAACAACGATGACCTGTTTGCTCCATTGTCTGTTTGTTTTACTTCCCTTTGTCGGCGTTTAATGTTACGTGTAAACCTCGCCTTTCGTTGGCTAGCTAATTATTAGAATGATAGTTAACAGTTTTCCTTGTTTTACCATCTTTTGAACAAGGTTTGAGATAGGCGTCATAACATAGGTACTAGAAACAATAACGTTTAGGTATTTCTTTAGGTTTACAATTTTCATTATTTAAATGCTTTAGCTTAGCACATAAACAATGAAAATTGAAAGTAAAGTATTATGAAGTTGTTCATTAGACAGCACACACAACCCTTGCTAGGTATATTCTGCTATATTGGGATCTCACGATGAATTTATATTAGGTATACTAGTTTAAGCCCGCAGCGTCACACGTGTTCTTTCTATGGAAACATTTTAAGGTTCCTATCCCATGGGAATTGATTTATGGGACATAAAGAAGAACTACCTTTATGCAAAATTTGAGCCCGATCCGTTCAGTAGTTTTGGCGTGAAGAGTTAACAAACATCATTCATAGGTACAATGCGAAAGTTTGGATGTTTAAATGTACATCTAAACATCCAAACTTTCGCATTTATAATATTAGTGTGATGAGATAGACAACAGTTGAGATTCTCATCATCATTTCAACCAGGTTTTCTCACCATTTTGGTTATTCGACCTCTTGAATTCGCCTTTCTTTCCGGCCCTTTGGGTCCCTTGGTGGTCTGCCTTTGGGTCGTTACTACCTCTAATAACAAAAAAAGTTGGTTGTCTGTAAAGTCGGTTTACTGACGATAGTTGAACGTGACAACGTCTTAAGAAAAGTAAGGCTTGAAGTGCAATCGAGAGCGCTGAGGCGTTCCATGGAACGCCTCAGAGCGAGGTAACGCCGCATGACGTCATTTTTTTCGTGCGTGCAGCCGGCTCTATCGAATTATAAGACGTTGTCACGTCAAAAAGGAGGTAGATACAGGTACTTTACTACAAACTTCGAAGAAAAACGACTTTAAACGGACGTTGGGTTAAAATAATTCATAACGGAAGAAAATCCGACCGTTTCCGGAAAAAACTAGTGCCGCCTCAGCGCGCAACGGTTTTCAATCGATAAATACGTTAGAACAACGATAGGGTAGGTCGCGGAAGCTCGGTGCAGGGGCAACCCTGCGTCGATAATATTCAACTCTGCTGCCTTAACTTAAGGTTCTTAATACATATGATTTTTCCTTTTTTTTGTTTAATGAATTTTTGTTTTAGGGTTTTTTTTGTAGAGTAGACATTTATGAATTGTTTCGTAATTGAATTTGGTTCATCTAGTCTAGTGAGATAATTTGAACGTTTAGATAAATTGGTATAACACTATTACACTAACTTTGGTAATAATAAAGAAATCTCTGAAGGTCTGATCTGATGATAAAGCCGAACAAATTTGGTTTTTTAATGACACTAGAATTTCTTAATACGGCAGGCATGATAATAGAAATACGGTCTCTATCGGTAGGTAGATTTTTTGACTTTTAAAATGTTCAAAATAAGCAGACATTGGTCAATTCCGATGACGCCCAAACTTACGAAGTTTATGATAGAGAACGTATTTCTATTATCACGCCTGTCGTATTAAGAATATCTTAAAGCCCTTGAAGTTACAAGCATTCCAAATCTCAAGATCACCGTGATGTTACTACCGGTGATGTTGGGATTTGGAATGCAAATATGCATTATCTACCTACCCCAAAAGCAATAGCAATAAGTGAGCTATATTCATTTTATGCTCCTTTTCACGACACCCATAAAGGCTCACCAATAAATTGTAACTCTTTCAAGTTGTTAAACTTTTTTTATACTTCTGTAACCGCCATTCAAAAGTCACAAACCGCAAGTCGCAAGCGCAGTCGATTTGTAAATCCTGAAAAACGTTAAACATCTGCCACCGATATCTATATTTAGGGCGAAGGCCTGAGGATATCGGCTCAAACGGCCCGTATCTTATTATATCCTGTTTTGTTCAACAACCGCAAATACCGAATGTCAGGCAGGAGGGAAATAATGTCACAAAATAATTTAAAGGTGGTCTGAATTTATAACATGAAGAATATTTTCGATCGAAACTAACAATATATCTTAATAAACTAGATGGAAACAATATATTTGTCCATTGTTAATTTAAATCGCAATGATGATAATATTCAAAGGGAATGACTGAAAGAGTGGTCAAAAGAGCTTACTTAGGTTAGGAAATAAGCTAGTTCAGTCATATTGACCTCTGTTTTGATAAACCGCCTTTTATTGTCGTGAATTAGGAATACCACTATGTATGAACGAATTCATTACGCATTGCAGTCATATTGCATTGGGTGCAAAGAGCAACGCTATTGCTACTATTGCCACTATTTGCACTATTTGCACTGAGCACTATATGTGTTAACGAATTATTGTATAGTTGTACCCTGATGAGAATATACAGGAAGACTGAATATTTAGGCCTCTTTAGTCCGTTCCGTTTCCCGCGAGTTTAGGTGGCGATATTCACATGAATTCCTAATTTCCTGCCTGCTAGGGATGAATATAGTTATGTCAGAACAGAAAATGCTTTAAATGTATATCTACTACAGCCACTTTCTAGGTAAATATATGGATAAGCCGGTAGTAAGCAGATAGATTACCTCTTAAAGGATGAAGAATCAAAAACTCTTTATTTCCATTGATAGAATACAATATTTACACTTAAAAAAGGTCACATTCTTAATATTTTAATATTAAGAATGTGACCTTTTTTAAGTGTAAATATTGTAAAAACACAGACAAGATTATTTGACTTCTGTTGCTTCGGTATGTAGACTAAAGTAAAGAAGCGACGAAGAAACCTTTAGTTTTAGACAAATATCAGGTACTTGTTATTTTTCGAGTTGGAGTAGGTAAGTACGTAGTATTAGATAAGATTAGAGAATAGACCTTGCAAATACAAAACTTCAAGAGCTCTTTCACCAGAACCCATCGTTCATACCTCGCATATCCTGTCCCTCATGTGTTTCGTTTCGTGGTACCGGGTACCTACGGTTTTTGCCGGCATTCCTTATGCGTAATCCTATCCGTAGAAATTCGTTTGCTAATGGCGGCATACTGTAAGGCCAGTGAGACCATAAACTATTATTAGAATTCATGGCTGCTTTTATAGGAATACCAAACGACACGTGCATTAAGTACCAGTCGAGGTATATTAGGGTCTTTCGCAATTTCACTTAGATTAACAAAGTACCACCTGATGATGATGATGATAGATAGATAGAAAGTTCTTAATTGCACACTTAACGAAACAATGAACAAACAAAACGTAATAAGAAAAAAATGTGACAATTGGCGGTCTTATAGCTCAAGAGCGATCTCCGAACACCACATGATGATTATAATGTCCTTCTAGCTGAAGCTTTGGCCTCTTCGGCCAGTCCAAGACTAGTCAGGTCATCAGGTGCGTAGGACATAATAAAGTGCCGCTTTTATTTTATTACGACAAGGTACTAACGTGTTATCAGTACAACGGACTTTACCTATACCTATAGCTTGTCTTTGTCTGTCATATTGTGTTCTTATGAAATGAGACAAGCCTTCGAAGGATGTTTTGTTACTCGAGTTTGCTACCATCGTAAATGTACATCCGTTTAGCTTAGCAATCGAGCAATAAACCTCACTGTAAAGAAGTCAATAGCCAAACCTTATCCTAGTTGCACACTTCCAGTCAAAGCTTCCATACGGGACAAACTTCTGGGTAAAGTTTACAAAACGGTTTCCTATCCTAATCTCTGGTTGTTATTCTATTCCAAAAATAAAGAGAAATATTCAAATAAGGAACCCTCGAAAAAACGTTGGTAACGTCTAAACGGTCTTAAAACTAGCTTTTACAATGCTCAATGCACTCTACAATACAATAATGCACCGCGAGCCAACGGAAAGACAACGCTTCTTTCAAACTGAGCCCTACTATTGGACTGTAAGACTTAAATTAACTGAGCAAATTATTTCTGATGGGAAATATCCGAACACAACTTGAATTTGCACTCAAATTTCAACCGTATCACCTTAAAGTTTGAGTTCAATTTATCTTGTATGGTTGTAACAAATCCGTTACTGATAAAAGACGATGTAACAGGTACTAGTGATTATGATTAATTGAATACAAACGAGTTACAATTTATTATGAACTTTGGATATTTTACAATATGTTTAATTTTTCATATCTGCTGCTAGATTCCAACGAAAAAAACTTAGGTAGGTTATTTACAACGGCCATAGTCATAACATAAATTTTGCTTTTCTAAGCTTATATTATGACTAGACGATCGCCTCGCGGTTTCACCCGCGTAGTTCCCGTTCCCGTGGGAATTCCGGGATAAAATATAGCCTATGTCACTCCCTGAAAAGTAAGCTTCCTAACGGTGAAAGAATTTTTCAAATCGGTCCAGTAGTTTCGGAGCCTATTCAATTCATACAAACAAACAAACAAACAAAAAATCAAACCTTTCCTCTTTATAATATTAGTATAGAAAAACAAGATACCTTAAACTACGTCGATTTTCTGTGCGCAATAACATGAATGTCACAGATTGTATTGAAGGTATTTATACCTTCAGATAATTACCTAATCCATATCTCACATTCACAATATAAATAGATTTCATAATAATAACGTTAATAAAACATACTTATCAAGTTATCACATGATATAAGTTTGATCTTATAAATTGTAAATAATAAATTGTATGAATGTTGGTTAATTTTGGGTGCAAATTTATATATTTTTGCTATAGATGTCGAATTTGACTTGTCTATTAACTACTTTAACTTAACTACTAGTCCGTTACGATATCAGAGCCATTAGGTGTAAAAATAATAATGATAATGCTGTAAAAATCATTTGATATTTCTATGATTGTATCCTACTGAAATAAATAATGACATTTGACATCACCTAAGTAATTTATAATTTCGACATACTTACTAGAAACTTTTGAAAGTTATTTTTTGGTAGGTAAGTTACCTAAAGTTAACAGTTACAATGGGTGCAAAATTTGACAAGTTTTCACCCTAAAGCTGCCTTTCTTCCGCAAACAATATTGTCTGGATACCGTTGAGACGGCGAAAAAACTCACCCTACTGATAAGCTGCATTGTGCAAGAGGGTAGGTATGAATACCCTGTGCTTACGCTCAGGGGGTAAGAAAGTGGTTTGAGATGCTGTAACGGTATAGCGCCAATTAAATGCAAATTCAACAAAAATTTAAGAACCTATTTTGGAGACAAAAAATATGCAAAAACTATGTTTCACACAAAAATGTTGCCAAAAAACTGAATTGCCTATCTTATGCAACTAGGCATGCATTGTTATAATACATAAAAATTTGTAAAGACAGGAAAAATGAAAACTAATTTTTTTTTGTAATTTAGATCTCACATCGTTCAAACAAATTCATAATAATGATAAAAGCAAGCTTGATAAAAGCAAAAGCTTGATAAAAGCAACGGAACCAAAACTGATTACGTTAAAAACAAAACGTTGCAACGGTTACAGATCCGTTATCGCTTTATTTACATAACACCCCTTTGATAAATCATTGATTTACTTACAAATCTGATTTACAGGATTCATCTATTGTAGTAAATGCACATACTAATAATCGTCATAAGTAGTTTGCCTATGACCAATAGATAGGTGTTCAGTTTCTTTCATATGCAAATATGATTTCTTAGTAGCGACGAAATTTTACGCAATTCATTGTTTAGGCAGTACGGCAGTACCATACGGACCCCTTCTAATAACTAACAATTTGTTCAGCCAAAACCCACCTCTAATTCTTCAAGTAGGTAGGTAGCAAAGCAAACCGTAGCGAGAGTGAGACCTACCTATGTTACATTACAAAAACTAAAATAACACCAATAATAAAAAAATCTGGACGGTCTATTGTCACAAAAACGCACATCCGAAAAAAAACTCTATTGTGCAGCGAAGTCAAGACGATACAAAAACCATGGGAGTTCGGTTTTGGGAATACGCCCGTCCTCGTCTTCCTGCAGTCAGTCAGCTGACAACGTCAGTGGCGGTCGCTTGACTTGACAGCTAAGCTAACCTAAAAGCGCGACCCGCCAAAAATTAACACTTGATCCATTCTACAAAGTTTCTGTAACTTATTTTAGCTGTTTCGTACCCGAATTTAGTGTAAAACCTACAAAAATAAGTGCAAATTACCTGTGATAACTTGCTGCAATAGTGATTTGTGATTTTTCCGAGCCAGTTTCGGTTTTTTTGTGATAAAACTTTGTGAGTTCCCACACACCTTTTGTGGAGTTCTGGGGTCGGGAAAAAGGTCAAAAATGTGTTCTTCAAAGCCCTAGTGGGGTGAAGAGGTATGATAAACCAGTTGTTCGATTTATTTAAGGGAATACGCGGCGGGAATCGATAGGTTATGTCTTTCCTGAGGGATGGTTATTTATTGTCATAAGTGAAGGGAGAAGGAAGGGTTGATGCATTGTAACTTTATCAACCTGAAGGGTTTGATCAGAATTAGAACTTATTACTCTTTAGGGATTGTAAGAATAAGAAATGCCATTTCTTTTGGGGTGTGACTTACCAACCCTTATTTTCGTATCTCTAATCATAGAAATCATCCCTATTTCTATAGATTTATATCAGAAAAATAGACTTGCCATATATAAATTGTATGGCTTAAAATAATATAAAATCAACACATTGTCTCAAGGATTTTTTCTTAAATTTATTTCACCATTACCACCATACCAGCATTTATTTAACCTAAATCAGCTGTTTCATTCAACAAGTGAATTGATACTTACCTAAATCAGCTGATAATCACTCTACCTAAAACAAAAGAGCCTCTCTTTTCTAAATCAAATATCAAAGTGCTTTATTTCCTTCAGACCTTGGACCTTGACTCTGGACATGTCACAAAATTCAAATTAAATAAGTAAAACTTGGAGATAATAGTGATCATTTCGATTTTTAGTTCACTTCATTCAGTCTTTTGTAAATATATAATAATATATAATAATAATAGTTAAGGGGATCAAATAAATGTCTCTTATGTATATAAAATCAACACATTCTAATAAAATAACCTGTCTGTATAATGTATTGGTGATGCAGTGACCTAACCACAGAACAAAATGTGTTTACATGAAAACTTTAGATTTTGACCATATGTAAATAATTGTTGCCTAGAAGATTTAAACACTTTTCTATTACTAAATCAGCTGATTTCCTTCTGAATACATGACAATTTCAATATTACAACTACCTCTACAGAAGCCCTAAGATTTATGAAATAACCAAATAGAAACTTGGTTTTACCAATTTTATAATAGGCTGAATATTTAATTAACATAATTAAAAATAATTCATTTAAAAAAGGCTACCTACAATACAACTAGATACATAAAATTATCTTTAAATACACACTCAGAGCTAGTTTAATTTTATGTTTCTAGGTTATTATAGGACCTTAGACCCTAACCTAAGTTTTAACTACATTTACTAAATGTGGTTATAAACATACATTATTTCTGAATTCAAGCTGAGTCAAGAAACTTCTGGTGTTTCCATTATTTGTTCACATCTTCTAGGCAGATAATTATTAATATGATAGAATTAAAGATATATAATTATTTTGAATACATTGGATTGTCACTACTTCCCATGGATTCCATTTGTCATACTTAGTCTCTTAATCTGAAACACAATTATTTATTTTGATACTTAATCATTTATAGTAGGTATGATATAAAATTGTTTAAAAAGGGTTTACTAGCTATTATGTAGGAAGAAGTTTTCTACTCCACCCTATTCTCACACCACAAATTAGTTTAAATGACTCAATTATTTACAAAAAACTTCAACAATCTTCTCCTTGTTACAGATTAATAACAGAAAACTTCAAAATTAACTCCGGCAACAACGCAACAAAGCGGAAAAAGGATACCGCTTTCAACAACAACTTCAAACATAAGATGAACCCGCACTGCATTGACTTCGCATCACCCATCCACTCACCTAAAGCTACTCCATCCAAGAGACGAATCCTCGGAGAGATCCAGAACTTCTCCTCATCACCATCATCGTTAAAAACTGCTACTCCTTCCAAGCGAAGGGTCCTCGGGGAAATCCAGAATTTTGCATCATCGCCGTCTCCGTTAAGTCTTAAAATGGAAAGACTGAGCTCTCCGAGTCTAGACCGGCTTAAAAACTCCCCCATGGAAGTACAGTCCCCAAAATCAATCAAGAGCCCCATGATCATATCTCCGTTAGCATCCCTAGCATCACCGTTGATGAACTCTCCGATAATAGCTTCACATTCACCCTTAACAACGCATTCACCGTTAACGACCAGAATAAATCGGACATCAAAGATATCAAAAATTTTTGAGGAACGGACAAAATTCAAGATGAACAAAGAAAACTTTTCTAGTTTCAATACAGAGAGTTTCTCTAGTTTTACTTCTACTTCTACAGAGAGTTATAAATCTGAGAGTTTTAAAACAGAGAGTTATTTGAAGTTTGATCTGGAGGAGACAGCGAGAGACTTCTCTTTCGGAGAGAGATTTCAAGCCAGCAGGGAGAGAATGCAGACTTGGTCTACGACTAAGGTAACTCTCTTTGCATGGTCTGTAATATGAGTACAGGTACCTTTTATTTTGTTTTTTATTATATTTATATCTAAAGACTTCTTCTTGCTTCATTGGTCATCTTGTTCAACCGCTGATTATTAGTTAATGATTATATCGGGTATTTATCGCGTACCCTTTGTTTTATTTCCCCTACGTTTCTACCGCGTTACAGCGCTCGTGGTCACGGGGCGACTGGATGCACTCGGAGTTACAGCCGAGAATTGACGGCAGTATCCACGACTACCCTCAATTCGTCTTCAGAATCAGGAATGTCCAAGTTCACATTACGACACACTACACTACCATACCCAAATACCATACCAAATACCCGATATAATCATTAACTATGTTAACAAATCGCGAAAGTTTAAAAAGACGCTGATAATTATTTTATTAGTTCCCGGGTCAGGCTAATAGTTGTTATTGGGGTTTTTCTAGCAAGGAAAATTCACAGTAGCAGCCCGGAGTCAGGAAGTCGGCGGTGATACACCCCTGTGCTTCGGAAAGCACGTTAAGCCATTGGTCCTGCGCCTGAACTCTCCCCGGTCGTGTCGATCTGTCGTCCCATCGGATTATGAGAGTTAGGGAACGCAGACACTTGTGCACTATAATATGTCCTGCGCATCTGGCTAGTTTCCGATGAGACAGGCCGCCGTGGTCGAAATTCGGCTAGGAGGACACCATTATCTAAAGACTTCCGTTTCCGCGTTTAGAATAAACTGTTAATGAAACAATCGCATTTTCTGAAAACTAGGAATATATGGGGGGCATGCGCAGTCCGGTTGTAGAATTGTTCTGCAGGGGGCGCTGCTGCCCGCCCCCGGATTTCCCCTCGCCTCTCACGCCTGCGGGAAGAGCTGGACTATCACTGATCTAACCTACCTTTCCAGCTGGACTTCACCAATGCCCTCCCCACCCCGGTCCCGGCCGACCAAGACCTGGACGACCTGGAGTCGCTGCAAGACCTGGAGGAGTTCGACAGCGAGAGCTTCGACACCTGCACCAAATATGAGATCATATCAACCGATAGCCCTGATGTTATATCTAGGGGAAGGTATGTATTATAAATTTATAATAGGAAGTTCTTTGCTTGGCTGGATGTATGATTTTTTTTTACGCATGGAACTGTGCGGAAATATTGGAAAGCTCAAAACTCAAATCATGGTAAATATCCCGTTGCAAATGACTTTAATGTTAATAACCACGATGGAAGTTTTATCGTTCGGCGATTTCTCCGTGAATTAGAAACTTTGAAATTCTTTGCTATTATAAAGAACTAGACGATCGCCTCGCGGTTTCACCCGCGTAGTTCCCGTTCGTGCGGGAATTCCGGGATGAAATATAGCCTATGTCGCTCCCTGAAAAGTAAGTTTCCTAACGGTGAAAGAATTTTTCAAATCGGCCCAGTAGTTACGAATTAGAATACGTCGAATTAGAATAAGCTAAAGTTAAACAAGTCCAAAACAGTATTTTTTTTTAATATCGGTAGAGTCAATGAATAGCATAATAGTTAAAGTATTTATTATCAGTAAGTAGGTATAGATATTTTTTATTAACAATCTCCCATCTCTACAGGTCGACAACACGTAAGGTATGCTCCCGAAATTTCGAATTCGGAGCCCCCCTTTCGGAATCCGAGCCATCCACCTCCTTCCCTCGCCCCGCGACCCGCATGCTAAACTTCGATGAAGACTTCGAATTTACATCACCAGCTGTCAAGAAAACCATATCGGTGAAGAAATCTCTAAAGTTCAACGAATGTAGCGAGCTAAGCGAGCCGCTGAAGTTTAGCGGAGAGCTAAGCGAGCCGAGGAAGTTTAGTGGAGAGCTAAGCGAGCCGAGGAAGTTTAGCAGAGAGCTAAGCGAGGAGAGGAAGTTTAGTCGAGAGCTAAGCGAGCCGAGGAAGTTTAGTGGAGAGCTAAGCGAGCGGAGGAAGTTTAGTGGAGAGCTAAGCGAGGGGAAGATAACAACGCCTACGAGGACGCTTAGTCTCGAGCGCAGCGATTCCGGCATCGGGTCTATGTCGTCTACATCGTCGCCTAAACTTAACAGGTAAGTTTTTTTCATTATAGCTTTTTAGTTTAATTAAACATTAGTTTCTGCCCGCGTCTTCGCGCGCGTTGTTTCTATAGAAACGTTTAAAGGTGATTTCTATCCCATGGGAACTGATTTTTGGGATAAAAAGTAGCCTATACACCGATGCAAAATTTTAGCTCAATCTGTTCAGTAGCTTTGGTGTGAAGACGTAACAAACATCCATCCAAACTTTCGCATTTATAATATTAGCGTGATTAGTGTCTGCCCGCGGCCTCGCACGTGCTTTTTAAGCCTATGTCCCGAGATACCATCTGCCAAATTTCATTGACTACCGTTCAGCCGTTTTAAGGCGTGAAAACAGTTGTTATATCTCACGAAGTCCGTTGGGCTATGTATGTGATAGTGAATGCATGTACACATTGTTGTAGTGTGCGTAAGCTCAGAAGCAATCAGTCTCGCCCGAGTCGCGGTCCGGGTCACTAGTGCTCGTTGTGTTCACGTCAGAGTTTGGTAGCGAGTACCGTCAGCATGACAACTAAGCTGAAAGTCACTACAACCAGGGATAAACGGACTTCGTGAGATAGAACTATAACCGAAAGAGTTACAAACGAATCACACTAATATTATAAATGCGAGGGTTTGGATGTTTAGATGTATGGATGGATGTTTGTTGCCTCTTCACGCCGAAACGACTGAACCGATTGCGCTGAAATGCATAGATGTAGCTCGAAGCCTGGACTCAAACATAGGCTACTTTTTATCCCATAAATCAGTTCCCATGGGATAGAAATAACCTTTAAACGTTTTCATAGAAACAACACTAGTTTAAAATATTAGTATGACATAAATTAGGACTACGTTTGTTTTGCTCTTTTACCTATTTTTCATGTAAAAGTCGTGTAGATAAAGAATGGGATTGAAGATGCTGTCCCCGCTCTCATCTTCAATCCCATCTTTATATATAAAAACTAGACGATCGCCTCGCGGTTTCACCCGCGTAGTTCCCGTTCCCGTGGGATTTCCGGGATAAAATATAGCCTATGTCACTCCCTGAAAAGTAAGCTTCCTAGCAGTGAAAGAATTTTTCAAATCGGTCCAGTAGTTTCGGAGCCTGTTCAATACAAACAAACAATCAAATCTTTCCTCTTTATAATATTAGTATAGAAAATGAATCCCTATTTCCCTTGGTCAGGGCCTCACGCGTGAACGGCTGAACCAATTTCACTAATTCTTTTTTTATTGTGTTCGTTATTGCCAGGAGAAGGTTCTTATGAAAGAAAAAATTAAGAAACTTGGAAACATACATTTCGAACGCGGGCAAAGCCGGCGCAGCTAGTTCCCAATAAAAACAACCAACTCCATTTTATTTCCAGGATATTCACATCTGAATCCACAACGTCCATGGAGAGCGGATTCATATCAGAACTGGACGAGCCGTTCCTTGACCTGGAAGAGTCGAACAGTCCCAAGATAGCCAACTTCAATGATCTGCTGTCCGGACATATTAAAGACAATGTCATGACAGATAGAGGTTAGTTAATCTTTTGTTCTTCTTCTTCTTTTATTTTTGGCTCTGCGTCATAGTTTGACACAATTCTGCCAATGTCAGTTTTAGAACGAATAAGATTCTGACATTGGCAGAATTGTGTCATACTATGACGCAGAGCCAAAAATAAAAGAAGAAGAAAATTGATGGAGGTTGAGTATGTTAGTCCACTGGACATAGGTGTCAATTCAGATGTCAACTAAACTAATTTGACAGCACTAAACATAAACTAGTTAATAATAATGCTGAATAGAATAGCTGTGTGGTGCCGGCTTAGAATTAACACCACCCCAGCTCTTCCCGCGGGTGTGGTAAGAGGGGACTAAGGGATATCCGCCGGGGGCGGGCAGCAGCGCCCCCTGCAGAACCATTCTACCACGTGCGCAGCGTGGGGATTATGGGCATTACCCCCATGAGATAAAAGCAAATAAGACGCTTATCAGGGGAAGGTCTGCGTCCAGCAAATCAAATCAATTCAAAAACTCTTTGCTTCCATAAATATAATAAATGTGCACTTAGAAAAGCAGCAGTGGACCAATATGTTGAGATAAGCATATCCCTTAGTCGCCTCTCTAGACACCCGCGGGAATTGTAATTTTCTTTGCTAATAAATAAATAATGCTGGACAATTCACACAGCATTATCTAGTCCCAAGCTAAGCAGAGCTTGTGTTATGGGTACTAGATAACTAATATACATAATACAATACACTACATAGATATATATTTTTTATTATACTTAGAAAACATCCAGAACGCCCTGGACAAATGTTAGATCGTACAAACATTTGTCCCGAGGCGGGAATCGAACCCACAACCTCCTGCGCCGCAGGCGGACCTTCGCCCGCCGCGCCACCGGGGTCGTATAAAGTTATAAAAGCTAGTATTTTCTTGCGACTCAATAATAAAAATGTTTAATTCCTACAGGTTTCATGAAGAGGCCATCTTTAGCGCGCAGCTTGAGTTTCCACCCGGAGAGTAAAGCCAAGGTGTCTCTTCTCTCGATACTGGAGACTCCTAGCGAAGAGAAGAGGAAGAGAGAAGAGGATTGTGCATCTTTGTGAGTTTTACAGCTCTTTAACAGATTTACGAAATAAAATGTATATAATCCTCGTCTACCCGGGATTTTGAACGCGTTTCTCTAGGGTAAAAAGTAGCGTATGTGTTAATCCAAGTCAAGAACTACGTTTATGTAAAATTTCTCCCCGATCCGTTCAGTAATTTTGTCGTAAAGAAGTTACAAACATCCAAAATTTCACAATCAAAACATGTGGATAGATTATGTATGGATGCATGGATGTTTGTTACTTCTTCACGTCAAAACTACTGAACGGATCGGGCTGAAATTTTGTGTACAGGTAATTCTAATCCTGGAATCAGACATAGGCATAATTTTTATCCCATTAATTAGTTCCCATGGGATAGAAATCACCTTTGACCTACGGAGCTGAGACGTGGACACTCACGGTAGGGCTGGTCCACCAGTTCAAAGTCGCTCAGCGAGCTATGGAAAGAGCTATGCTCGGAGTCTCTCTGAAGGATAGAATTCGTAACGAATACATCCGACCGAGAACCAAAGTTATCGACATAGCACAAAGAATAAGCAAGCTGAAGTGGCAGTGGGCCGGCCATATCTCGCGAAGAACCGACAACCGCTGGGGTAAACGTGTTCTTGAGTGGAGACCACGACTCGGCAAACGTAGTGTAGGACGCCCTCCGGCCAGGTGGGATGACGATCTGCGAAAGACTGTAGGCAGATGCTGGATGCGGCAAGCTGAAGACAGGACGCTATGGCGCGAGTTAGGGGAGGCCTATGTCCAGCCGTGGACTAATATAGGCTGATTATGATGATGAGTGAATGAAGACGAAATAAAAGAATGCTTTAGGTACCTATTTAATATAATGTCCCGGTCAGATAATAAACAGAACGAAAAATAACAAAAACGAACTCAACTTCTTTAAAAAAAATCGATTTTCAATCAAATTACTTGACTAATTGACTGTCACTCGAGCTGTCAGAACTAAAAAAATGCGTGGACTTGAAATTTTAACCAAAAAGTACGAGAAAACCACGAAAGAAGGTAGTTCTACTAAGCCGCGTGAAGTTCCATAAAAATATAACTAGATGTCGCTGCTCAAATTGACCGAGCGCTAGATCGCGCTAACGAAGCGTTTCGGGTTCGTGTAGTGGTTCGGAGAGGTTCCAGTAGCCATTTGTATTAGCAGACCGTTTGGTCTGTGTATATCAGTTATCTAAAGAGTTTTTGTAAACGTGAGTCTTTAGGGACCACGTTTTTAAATATAACTAGACGATCGCCTCGCGGTTTCACCCGCGCAGTACACGTTCCCGTGGGAATTCCGACGACCTCTGTGGCGCAGCGGGCGAAGGTCTGCCTGCGACGCAGGAGGTTGCAGGTTCGATTCCCGCCTCGAGACAAATGTTTGTACGATCTGCAGACATTTGTCCAGGGCGTTCTGGATGTTTCCTATGTATAATAAAAAATATCTATCTATGTTGTGTATTGTATTAAGTATATCAGTTATCTAGTACCCATAACACAAGCTCTGCTTAGCTTGGGGCTAGATAATGCTGTGTGAATTGTCCAGCATTATTATTATTATTCCGGGATAAAATATAGCCTACGTCACTCCCTGAAAAGTAAGCTTCTTAACGGTGAAATAATTTTTCAAACCGGTTCAGTAGTCTCGGAGCCTATTCAATACAAACAAACAATCAATCAAATCTTTCCTCTATAAAATATTAGCACAGATATTAGTATAGATTTGTTTGTTGTCGAGTGTTGGAAGGATAATACAATATGCAGTTATTCTATAATTGCTATAATTGTGAAAACGCCGTCGTCGACGCAATCCTTTAAGTACAAGATAAAACAGTAACGGTATTGATATAGAACAGTTGAGCTACCTGTAGACTGTTTGCAACAGTCTGCAGTTAGCTCAATTGTTTCAATTGTAAATACTAGTATAATTTTCTTTGTGAATAAAGGCTTAAGTCTGTTAAGATAAAACAGACAGTGGCTCATAGAAAAATCTTTTTATTACTTCCGTGAATTCACGAATAGGAAATTTATTTAGCATATAGAAAATTATATTAACAGAATAAAACAATAACAACTAGTATATACACGTATATCTATTTTATAAAATCTAAGCCGTCACCAAAAGGCATAATAAATTAAGGATAATAAATTATGTTAATTTACGATTAGAAATAATTTAAACATACCAATTTGGTTTTTTTATTGTTATAAAACTCAATTTTATAAAATGTAATTGTACTAATTTACATAATTTAATTGAACCATGGTAGGTTCAATTAAATTATGTCCAGCAGTGGCCTAATATAGGTTGATGATGATGATGATAAATCACCTTTGAACGTTTCCATAGTTTACCCCAATTTAGTTTACCCTTTGGACTACGCCGTTTTATATCCTAGTTTAAATCACAATGTTAGTACGGTTTCTAGTTTCTTAATAAATAAATAGAAACAACGCGTGCGAAGTCACGGTCAGATACTAGTAATAATAATAATTTTTTCGACCTCTGTGGCGCAGCAGGCGAAAGTCCGCCTGCGACGCAGGAGGTTGCGGGTTCGATTCCCGCCTCGCTAACAAATGTTTGTACAATCTGCAGATATTTGTTCAGGGTGTTCTGGATGTTTTCTATGTATATATAGTCATCATCATCATCATCATCAGCCTATATTAGTCCACTGCTGGACATAGGCCTCCCCTAATAAGCGCCATTGCGTCATGTCTTCAGCTTGCCGCATCCAGCATCTGTATATATAGTACTAGGATATAAACAAGCTAGATGTTTCACAAAGTAACGTATATCAACCTCCACAGCGGGCAAGAGAACAAGCGTCGCCGCTCGAACTGCGAGCCCGTGCGGCGCGCGCCGCGGCCCGTGCTGCAGCGCGCGTTCTCGGAGAACAACGCTACTATTAAATCTGCGCTCGCCAGATGTAAGTACTCCTTAGTTTATAACAAATCAAATAATATCTCAAGGATATAACAGCCTGTACTGGTCCACTGCACTATTTGTATGGAAGCCCCCTCTTTTCAGTCCGGGTTTTTAACAGTTTTCAATGGGTAATTAAAGTAAATTTAAACGAATTACTGTAAATTAACATTTTAACATATTAGATGTAGCTCTTTTTATAAAAAGCAATCCTCATCTGTTTTCCGGCTATCTGATTTATAAAAGGCAATCCTCATCTGTTCCCCCGGCTATCTGATTTATAAAAAGCAATCCTCATCTGTTCCCCCGGCTATCTGATTTATAAAAAGCAATCCTCATCTGTTCCCCCGGCTATCTGATTTATAAAAAGCAATCCTCATCTGTTCCCCCGGCTATCTGATTTATAAAAAGCAATCCTCATCTGTTCCCCCGGCTATCTGATTTATAAAAAGCAATCCTCATCTGTTCCCCCGGCTATCTGATTTTGTTAGTCGAAATAGACGGGACAATACTAGGTTAAGGCGAGGATTCCCGGATTTCGGGATTTTTAACTGTCCGTACCTCAATAACTATAAGGCCTATAGTTTTGAAATTCATACATATTATAGTTGAGGATATTTTCTAGTGCATCACTAGACAAAAACACGATTGGTGATATTTCACCCGATAGAAAAAAATTACAAAGTTACCTCTAAATGAAACTTTGAATGATCAATGTGAATAGAAAAATGAATAAAATTACACAAAATGTATAACAAAATATTGCAAACGTTATTACGCAGTGCATCACTAGAAAATATTTTTGTATGCCATACAAATATTTTTCAAAACACCTAAATACCTACAAAATCGTGCTCGGCTGCCTGCGCACCGTCTTGCTCACTTACTCGCAATCATCGCATCTCGGGAATCCTCGCCTTAAGAACACACCCTGTCAAAACAACACTAATGCAGAAAAGTATTGTTGGTGTTGCCACCAAAATCTATACGGACGGGTTTTGCTCCAACTCGAAAAATAACAAATAACAGGCTAAAGGTTTCTTCGTCGCTTCTTTACTTTAGTCTACGTACCGAAGCGACAGAAATCAAAAATATCACTTTATTTACGTGTCAGTGTTTACTTTTATATTTTGACCTTTTCTAAGTGTACATTTATTGTATTTATGGAAATAAAGAGTTTTTGATTTTGATTTTTGATTTTGATAATAAATTACGTCGACTATATAGAGACATGAATTTAGAAATGTTTAAATTAAAACTTAAAAAAATGTTAATTACAAAATGTTATTATAGTCTTGACGAATTTTTAAATGATAAATTATAATTATTTGTTAAATTTTTGCATGGTTAGATTAAATGCATGCCATCTCTCTACCTAATTTGCATACCGTAACCGGTCAAGCATGTTGTTTTACCTATATTTTTTGTCAGCTGTACACTTTCTGCAATTATATATCTTTATAAAATTTTAAGTGTCAGTAATAATTAATTTACGTTATAGTATTACTAAGTGAGCGACTGATTGGGAGTGACGAGAAATCAACCGACTTACAAACATTAATTTTAGTTACATAAAATACAAAAATAACGACTAAAACAATTCGTTAATTTTTTTTTGTATCAACATTATCGCTTTGTGTGCAATTATACATATACACTCCCTTTCAGTCACAGTGTCGCCACAAATCCCCCCCCGGGCGGGCTTCTTTAGGAGTAAGTTGATGTTGACTCCCCCCCTTGTGCGGGGGTGGGACGCCTACAGGTCGGGTCAACTTAAGGTCGAATGGTTTTAGTCGAATTGTGTTTGCCCTTTGTATTTCTAGTCGCTCACTTAGTTATATAGTCGCACGTCTAGATTTTCATACGATCGTTATATAATTCCCCTTTTTCAATTAATCGCTTGTTATCTTCAAAGTTCTAACCACAGTTTTCTCTCCAGCGTCTCTCAACGCAGACCTAATCGGCGACTACAGTGGCAGCTACTCGCTCCCGCTAGTCAGTGGCGACCACTCGGATCTAAAGAGCGTCACTGTGGACACGCTGGGGGCGCTGCTGCGCGGCGAGTACAGCACCACCGTGCCTCACTTCCAGGTAAATAGTCCACTGCTGGACATAGGTCTTGCATGATAAGCGTTTTATTGGCTCTTATTATAAGAGGGTAATTAATAATGTGCATTAATTTACAAGCTTTTCTTCCAATGTATGTAACTATGTTTGTTCGGAATCTTGCAACTCAATTTTGAAGCAGATATCTTCAACCGATTGAGCTGAAATTTTGTATACACGTTTCGATTGGATTACAATCCATTAAAAGCTTGTTATTAAAAAAAGTTTTTTTTTAAATGATTAAACTAATTTTTTATTATTATTATTTTATTTTGTAATGTTAAAACAATAAACGTATTATTTGACAAATCACACTAATATTATAATGCGAATGTTTGGATGTTTAGATATATGGATGGATGTTTGTTACCTCTTCACGCAAAAACTACTGAACGGATCGGGCTGAAATTTTGCAAATAGGTAGTTTTAAGCCTGAAAAAAATCATAGGCTTCTTTTTGTCCCTTAAATCAGTCCCCATTTGATATAAATAACCATCAATCGTTTCCATAGAAACAATGAGTTTGAAGCTGCGGGCAGAAACTCAAATATCAAAGTGCTTAATTTCCTTTAGACCTTACAGAACTCTTGGACACGTAACAAAATAAGCATAAACTAGTCATTAATACTTTGTAGGCCTTTCCCCAGGTCGGGGAGAGGTCAGGCGCCATTTATATTTATTGACGACCATTGTGGCGCGGTGGGCGAAGGTCCGCCTGCGACGCAGGAGGTTGCGGGTTCGATTCCCGCCTCGGGACAAATATTTGTACGATCTGCAGATATTTGTTCAGGGTGTTCTGGTCGTTTTCTATGTATAATAAATAAATATCTATCTATGTACTCGTATATTATTAAGTATATCAGTTATCTAGTACCCATAACACAAGCTCCTTGGGGCTAGATAATGCTGTGTGAATTGTCCAGCATTATTTATTTATTTATTTATTTTTCAACGAAAAACTAACCATAACTATATCTGTCAGATAATCGACTGCCGATATCCGTACGAGTTCGAAGGAGGCCACATAGACTCCGCGGTCAACCTGTACACTTCCGAGCAAATACAGCAGCTGGTGCAACAACCTAATGACAAGAAAACTGTGCTGATACTACACTGCGAGTTCTCCATCGAGCGGGGACCAAAACTGTAAGTGAAGGCGACAACTGAATAGTCTACAGCTGTGCGGTGCCGGCTTAGAATTAGCACCACCCCAACTCTTCCCGCGGGTGTCTAGGCGACTGAGGGATATCCACCGGGGGCGGGCAGCAGCGCCCCCTGCAGAACAATTCTACCACCGAACGCAGGCCTTGCGTGGGGGTTATAGGCATTACCCCCATGAGATAAAAGCCAACAAGGTGCTTATTGGGCGCTGCTGCCCGCCCTCGGTGGATATCCCTTATTTCATATTTCATTTATTGCATTCATAATTATAGGTAGGTACATTAATATTCCACTATTCTAACACTTTTAGTTGGTAGATCTTATAATTATGTACCCGGTCAGGGGTGGCAACTTGAGAAAATGGTTACTTAATATTCAATTATTTGCTATTACATTCAAAAAAAAAATCAAAAGCTCTTTATTTCCATAAATACAATAAAATATGTACACTTAGAAAAGGTCAAAATATAAAACTAAACACTGACTTGTACACTTCCGAGCAAATAATAAGTAATTAATAAGTATTATCATCAAAAAATTCAATAAGTGTATGATAACATTTTTTAAGTAGCATATTCTTTAATTTATTAAAATTAATGTCGGATGTATCTTTTAAATCGTCAGGTATCTTACTGTAAATTTTTGCCGCCATTTTATCTGGGCTTTAGTCGCCTCTTACGACACTCACGGGAAGAATTGGGGTTATCAATTCTTATGTTACCTTATTTCTACCTAAAATACTTAATAAGTATTATTTTGTATGAATGTTGTATGAATCGTGGCTAGCTCTTCCCGGGATGCTAATATAAAAGCCGAGTTTATGGTACAGTCGGCTGCAAAAATATGTATACACTCCCAAGTTTTCAATTTGACTAAATAGAAAGTGTATAGTAATTGTGATAATTTATGTACCGCATTCTGGCGAAGTGCAATGACTACTTTGTACTAAAAACGTGTGCATGTCCTTTTAATTAAAAAGTTCCGAGTAAAATAAAAGTTAAACCTTGGAAGTGTATACATGTCTGTGCAGCTGACTGTACAAAAGCTATATTGTATAAAACTACGACTAATATGATGTTAATGAGTGCTGTTGAAATGGCTGCTGCTGATGCACTGACCTCCGTGGGCGCCCGGTCCGCGCTCGCGGCACGAGTAACCTACTTAGGTCAAACTGCTGATGATGCTAATTTACCTACCTACGTGATCTATGTATCGAACAAATGTCATCAATAGGTATCTAACATTTTCATCTCTTTGTTCCCAGATCCCGCACGCTGCGTTCCCTGGACCGCGCTCACAACCGCTCCAACTACCCCTCTCTAACCTACCCCGAGGTCTACCTCCTAGCGGGGGGGTACCGGGCCTTCCACGACGCGCACCCCGCCTTCTGCACCCCTCGCGGTTACACCCCCATGCTGGACCCCGCGCATAGACATATGCTGCGGCGGCATCGCTCGCTGCAAGGGAAGACACGGCTGTTGATGTAGATGTAATACCCTTTTTTGCACCCTATGGGGTGCAAAATCATGTTGGACCCCCGGCATAGACATCTACTGCGGCGACATCGCTCACTGCAAGAGATGACAAGGCTGTTGATGTAGTTGTAATACCCTTTTTTGCACCCTATGGGGTGCAAAATTGGACCCCCGGCATAGACATCTACTGCGGCGGCATCGCTCGCTGCAAGAGATGACACGGCTGTTGATGTAGTTGTAATACCCGTTTTTGCACCCTGCGTGGTGCAAAATCATGTTGGACCCCCGGCATAGACATCTATTGCGGCAGCATCGCTCACTGCAAGGGAAGACACGGCTGTTGATGTAGATGTGCCCTTTCTTGCACCCTATGGGGTGCAAAATCATGTTGGACCCCCGGCATAGACGTCTACTGCGGCGGCATCGCTCACTGCAAGGGAAGACACGGCTATTGATGTAGTTGTAATACCCTTTTTTGCACCCTATGGGGTGCAAAATCATGTTGGACCCCCGGTGCCTTGGACATGTTAGACCCCGCTTGCTGCAAGGGAAGACATGGCTGTTGATGAAGTTAGTGGATATGTATCTCTTTTTAAACCCCATGGTGTGTAGATCGATGTTGGACCCCGGCATAGATATCTTTTTGAACCCCATGGTGTGTAGATCGATGTTGGACCCCGGCATAGATATCTTTTTGAACCCCATGGTGTGTAGATCGATGTTGGACCCCGGCATAGATATCTTTTTGAACCCCATGGTGTGTAGATTGATGTTGGACCCCGGCATAGATATCTTTTATCGGAAGTTAAGGAGTGCACCCATTTTTGTACCACGTGGGGTTTATAGTAGTGTTGATAAAACAAAGGAAGAATTACTTGTTAAATATTTATTGAGGAGACACAGCTAGCATCCGAAAAAAAAATTATGTAGTAATTAGGGTGCATCCTTTTTGCACCCCATGGGGTCTTTAGACAACGGATGAAGCATTGTCTTTGCGATTAAATTGATTAATGCTGTAAACTTACATATGTTTACCAAGGCACCTTTCTTAAACCATTTTTCTTTCTTCATAAAGAATGCAGTTTTTCGTAGACGCTGTTTTTTTTTTAAATAGTGATGCAAATCTGTCGGCTCGATAAATACGGGACTATCGACTATCGCTTTGATATTTGTTAAGCTGAGAGATTACGTGTGAATGAACAATTGCATTCTTTCATTCAGTCAAAGAAAATAACTGCATGGACGGATTATTATAAAGATCTGACTCCTCAGTACCGAGTTTTGCATAGTTTACTAAAATAGTTATCGATTCCTTCCATTCATCTTGCAGCGCCCCTAGCGAATAGAGAGAAACTAGCAAGTTACTAGTTTCATACGAACTCAAATGCTTTCGAGTGATTTGTTGCATTTTTGCGGTACAACTTTGAAAATTTGAGGTCAGTTGGGACATCAACAATTGCAGTGGCAATTGCTGTATGATTTACCCCATCTTGCACCCCTTGGGGTTCAATAGCTTATTGCACCCCCCGTTATTAATGTGCTGCAATATACAAAATGCTTAAAAAACACCTGATGTGTCTTAAAATGGACATTTCTTGAAAGACCATGTTCTGTAAATAATAATGTAACATGTTGGCCAGTTGCAAACGCTTAAAGCTACTTAAAAGTCTGTTTACTAATTTATTAGTAACTAGAAATTTTAGGTTATGCTTTTTATGGCGTTTATAATTTTTAAAGGTATATTTTATTGTAAATAACGAAATGCCATATTATAAATTAAGTTATTAGTACAAAAGCGGTAAAATTAAGTAAAAAATTATATTTTCCCACCTTTAGTATTAAGTTGATGTTTTGTATGACCCGCAATAATTATGTTTAAGTTAGTTAAACGTACCTATTTAAGTTTGACTTAAGTTGTGTTTAGTGACTTTTAACTGTGTTTCTTAGAGAATATTTTTGCTTAAAATTCCGTTTACATAAAAGATCAAAAATATCGGTGATATTCCAAAAATACCTACCTACACGTGACTACAATAAAAAAATAATTTGTTTACTTTTCTCCAATTCTCGTAGCAACAATTATAATATATTTTCTACTCCAAGTACGTGAATATTAGTCCTTTTTGTCTGGATTGTCAAAATTTGCAGTTAATCTTCTAACCTCGACTGTACTCTATTCAAAAATATTTTTTCGTAATTTCCTAGTATTTCTGTTCATATTTTTGGAATAGCAATATGTTTGATCTTCACATGTATAAGCTTTAACTCAATAATTGTGCCACATGATCCCAAAAACATTAATTTAAGTTGTAAATACTTAATTAAGTTACTAAAAGTAGAATTATTAATGTTATTTAAAAAACTTCATGGTTTCTTTTTCTTAAAATAAAAAGATTTTACTATTTTCCTACTACAGCTCAAAAATACAGACAGATTGGTCTTCCTTATATGTATTTTAAATTTCTACTAAATACACTGGTGCTAAATCCAGATCTATAAGTGAGTGCATCACCCATACTATTTTTGCCAAACAAACATACTTTTCGGTCTATTATTAGTATAGATAAAATATATTGGAAGTTATGATAACATAATACCATAAATTATGTTGTAAATTGTATTCTTTTATGATTTTCACAACTGTTCAGCTGATTCTTTACTTCTGAGGTAAACCGATTTTTTCTTATTGACAACTTTGGTTTAGTGTTACGTATTTTTATTACAAAAATATTATTCCCTATGGTTCATAGATGAAGTAAAATTCTGTGGAAATAGTACGTTCTCTCAGCGCTAACTCAACGAATGGCCTGTGTTGTGTTACAACTAACGCAAAGACGATTGCTGCGCTATTTCCATTCTTTTGCAGTATACGTACTTAAGGCGAATAGTAGGGTGGATAGTGGCGCCACTACATATTTAATTTTATAATTACGTTATACAAAGGAATTATCAAAAAATCGGACCGCGCGTAGACGATATCTATCATAAGCTTTTTTTAAATGTATCTTTAATAGTTTTGTACTGTATTATTTAGGCAGATACTTGTTTCAAGAGTTTAGTTCCTATTGGTGGCCACCAAGCTCTCCAAAAAAGGTTTTTGATTGAATAACACAAAACAAAACTATTACAGATACATTAAATAAAAGCTTGTGATAGGTATCGTCTACCAGCGGTCCGATTTTTTGATAATTCTTTTGTATAACTGAATGATTAAATTAAATATGTAGTGGCGCCACTATCGCCCCTACTATTCGCCTTAATGAACAACAAAGATGGAAAGACGTACCTAGACCGAAGTGCGACCGAGACAATCTCCCGAATTCTACTTACATCGTTGTTAGGGTTCCTTGTCATTGCATTAAAGAACAAAACCTTTGTCATAGAATAGAATATCATTTATTGTCCAAAGTAAAGAGCTACAGCAAAATTGTATACACTATACATATACATAAACTCATAACATAGTTTAACAATATCAATTTTTTCTTAAATTGTATACCATAAAACCTCTTTCTTTTGAAGTCATAATAGAATATAATTTAATCTTAAAACTAATGCCTGCTTGCATCAATAGCAAAAAAACTATCCTTTTCTGAAACGATTGTTATTTAACAGTTTTTTCTCAATATAATTAATTGATGCAATCTTGCATATTATTTACGCTTACTAGCAGTTTTATAAGTTTTGTAATTATAATTTTATTTAAAATAACGCATTGCATTTTTAGTTATAAAAACTAAGTATGAGATTTGTATGTTAACTTTTAAGTTAAGTTAAATTAGTTTTTTTACATATTACCCACTAATAAGTTAGTAGGTAACATATAAGTGAACTAATTTATTAAACATTAACGTAAGGTTCTAAATTCTAAATTTATTCATATAAGAAAACAAATAAAAATTCTATAATTTCGTTTCACGTCTCGAAATTTCTATTCGGATTAAGTTTTGGAAAAATAATTTATTTTATAAGTAGATAAGAAAGTCTAAAATGTGGATGTTTTATTAAATTATACAAAAATATATTTTTGCATTTAATTACAAAATCCTTTCCCAATTTGTAATTATGGACAAATACATGACTCTGACCTAATCTCAAAAATAGAAATCTTCTGTTTACACGAGCCATTCTCAACATTCATATATCAGCATAATTTTTTACTTAAATAATGCTGGACAATTCACACAGCATTATCTAGCCCCAAACTAAGCAGAGCTTGTGTTATGTGTCCTAGAGGACTGATATACTACTAAATATATATATATATATAAAAACATCCTGAACAAATATCTCCAGATCGTACAAACATTTGTCCCGAGGCGGGAATCGAACCCGCAACCCTTCCCCCGCTGTGCCACAGAGGTAGTTAAAATAGACTGAATAACAATAATAATAAAATTCTGCTGAGTAAAATATCAGATTATCTAGAGGATAAGAAAGCTTGGGACGGGTTTTGTAACAACTCAAAAAATAACTAACAGGTTAAAGGTTTCTTCGTCGCTTCTTTGCTTTAGTCTACAAACCGAAGCGACAGAAATCAAAAATATCACTATTTCCGTGTCAGTGTTTAGTTTTATAATTTTACCTTCTCTAAGTGTACATTTATTGTACCTATTTATGGAAATAAAGAGATTTTGAACACCCTCCAAACGAGGGCGGTTGTGTCAACCCCACGCTTGGCAGGCAGGTTGATGAACGCAGTACCTACAGTGGCGGATTTGCAGTCCTAGCCGCTCTAGGCCCCAGGCCATGTGCCGCCCTTTTTCAGCACCCATCATTATACAGTGTGAGTCTTTATAAAGTGCACATACTAAAATGGGTGAAAATATACTCAATTTTATCGACAGAAAACCAGTTAAAAAAATTCTAAAAAATATATTCATTTTTTTAAGGTGTTTTTAATATTTTTTATGACCACTGTCTACCCAATGTGAACAAACTGTTATTACTTTTGTACTAAGAGTCGTATCTCTATGAATCAAAATTAATTACGATCTCTAATGATAGGCCGTGATTATAAATCAAAAATGCTTCAAAAAATACACACCACATAGAAGGTTGGTAGAATGCGGGCGGCCGCTTAGGGTTGCCAGGTATGGCTCGGTAGAAAACCATTGTGGTAGAAAATAATTTTTATAAATCTTCCTTCTTTTTGGCACGATTTGCCGCCCTTAATATCTGGCCGCCCTAGGCCCGGGCCTACTGGGCCTTACGGCAAATCCGCCACTGAGTACCTATGTAGTAAAAATATACGCAGAAGGAAGGACTGGTGCCCTTTCTCTGGTAGTTTTCCTGAGTCGGCTCTCTAGAGTCTAGACATCAACGGACTGAGTTGGAGCGATCGGTTAGTCCATCTAGCTCCTAAAGTATTTCTCTCAGGAGTAATAGATATCCATATATTTCTACTACATTATCCAAACACCCTTAGTAGTTTTCAATACTCGCGTCGACAATGCCAGGCCGTCGATACCAAGGAGATAATTATGAGTACCTACCTACTTTATAAATAATAATAATAAATAAATAAATAAATAATGCTGGACAATTCACACAGCATTATCTAGCCCCAAGGTAAGCAGAGCTTGTGTTATGGGTACTAGATAACTAATATACATAATAATATACGAGGACATAGATAGATATTTTTTTATTATACATAGAAAAGGACCAGAACACCCTTAACAAATATCTGCAGATCGTACAAATATTTGTCCCGAGGCGGGAATCGAACCCGCAACCTCCTGCGTCGCAGGCGGACCTTCGCCCACCGCGCCACAGAGGTCGTCATCATCATCGTTATACATCGACATAGCACAAAGAATTAGCAAGCTGAAGTGGCAGTGGGCCGGCCATATCTCGCGAAGAACCGACAACCGCTGGGGTAAACGTGTTCTTGAGTGGAGACCACGACTCGGCAAACGTAGTGTAGGACTCCCTTCGGCCAGGTGGGATGACGAACTGCGAAAGACTGCAGGCATATGCTGGATGCGGCAAGCTGAAGACAGGGCGCTATGGCGCTCATTAGGGGAGGCCTATGTCCAGCAGTGGACTAAAATAGGCTGATAATGATGATGACTTGATACACATCCTACTAATGGGTAATTCTCACAGGGCTCAAAAATACGTGTCCGGGTCGAAAAAACATACAAAAGTATCCCTAGCCCTTTGATTTTGTTTTGTATAGTAGATTAGACGAAAATAGCAGGGGAGGCCTATTTTTGTTTTTTAATTTTCTTATTCTTAATATGTATAAATAAATAAAAACCTTGGAAATTTTGACATTCGTGGTGCGTCCGGACCTCATGTTCCACTGTTAAAACATTTTTATAATATTTCCTATGAATAATAGCACTATTTCACACAGGTTCACCAATAACCAGATAGTTAATAGCTTAACTGACACTACTACTACACAAAAATAAGCTTTAGTTGAAAAGTTAAAACTAGATAACTTCGCGTCCGACGTTTGACGTTGATAGCCCTGGCGCGCACTAATTCATTCGTATATACTGTACTTTAGTAACTACGTGAATAGTTGTTAGACCGAGACAAACTATCAGTTGCGCTCCATCAGTGGTGTGGACAACACTTCTCTATCTCTCCGCGTCGCTCTCTTATTAAGGTAAGTAATCACTTTCCGTGGCTTGGTATACCGCAAATGTTGATTACCATGTAGACTATAAATTCGTTTAAACTAATCCTATTGTTTCAATGATTGTAATAATAGATGCCTTTTGGGTTCCTAATTTCGACTGCAGACGCCAAAGTAATATATACCAGCAATTTAGGAAATTATTTAGGACTAGCTGCGCCCCGCGGCTTCGCCCCCGTGGAAATTTATGTTTTCAACTTTCTTAATTTTTTCTTTCATAAGAACCTTCTCCTGACAATAACAAACACAACAAAGAAAGAATTAGCGAAATCGGTCCAGCCGTTCACGCGTGATGCCGTGACAACGGAAAACGGGTTTCATTTTTATATATATAGATTTTGTACTCTTTTTTGATTATCGTGGTATTGATTTTCGTGTTTTCCGTGGGCAAAAAGTACACAATGTCAATTTAAACTATGAAAATTAAATTTGCATGTTGGTTAACATTTTTATACGGTTAATTTTCATAATGTTTTTTCAGTACTACTCACTGGGAATATGGTCTACTCACGAGAAGATCGCTTAGTTGCAAAAAGATTGGCTGAATGACGGCGGAGAGCCCAAAATAGTAATACAAATACAGAAAGAAATACAATTTATTCATAAAGCCAATTTACATATCAGTTTTTGAATAGTAATTCAAATTGCACATAAATACAATACAAAACTTTTGTAATTAAATAATCAAGACTAAGTTATTAAAAAGTCAAAAGCCACATAAAAATATTAGAATTAATTAACATATGTCTCCGTTTTCTCGAGTAATTCTGCCACAGAATAAAAATTCTGCTCGACAAGCTAACGTTTCAGACGGAACTTGAAGCTAGTTAGATTGCTAGCAGCTGTGACAGCTTCTGGCAGCTTGTTGTATACTGCCGGACCCATAACGTGAGTCAACTTTGAGGACTTCGTGAGGGCTTTCCTGCGTTCCTTTCCTCGTTCCGTGTGAGTGGGTGTCGCCGTTCTTCATGTATTTATTGAGGTTCTGACGAACATACCACCGCCACTTGCATTATCATAATGCGCCCAGCATTATGATAATGCAAGTGTAAGTATGCCTAGTTCTTTGAAATGTGGCCTGGTGGAGACATCACGACGTATGTTAACTAGGATGCGTATGGCTCGTTTTGCATCCGGAAAGCACGCTCCCAGTCAGCAGCGCACCCCCATAGCTCAGCACCATACTGTAGCACCGAGTGAACAGTTGATAAGTAACAGCTTCGTGCCACCTCCGCTGGAACCACACGAGCCACCCGTCGGAGCGCAAAACATGCGCTACGTATCTTCTCGCATATTTTGTCTTTGTGGCTCTCCCAGGGCTCCTAAGGGCTCTGTCCATTTCAAAACCAAGAAACATCGTGGCTTCGGATTGGCTAATGGCCATTCCGTTCACATAGACTACAAGGCGTTTCGTCACTGCCAGATAGGCAGAAATGAAGGTCTTACTTAGATTCAGAGCCAACCCGTACATCCTGAACCATCCAGACAGTAGGCCGGCCGTCTCGTTCAGCTTCTGCACCAGAGCGTCTACGGACTTTGCGGTGACGATCGCGGCCACATCGTCTGCGTTCATGAGGGTCTCCGGGCAGATCGTTTAAGAGGAACGAGAACATTATGTTGGAGACAGATGACGCTATCCCCTGCGCTATCCCCATGGTGGTGATGAGGGGCTCTGATCGCTCAGTACCACCGACAACAATTTGTGATCGCTCACGCAGCATCTCCGTAAGTACGGCGAACGATGCTCCCTCGATCCCATAATGACTCATTTGGCAGGAAGTTCGGCGTGGTTGGCCACGTCGAAAGCTTTAGATAGGTCGCAGCACAACACGGCCACCTGCAACTTTTGCTCGCTCGCTGCTAGCACACGCCGCACCACCTCGCGCGTCAGGGACGTCATGGAGTAGCCGGCGCGGTACGCATACTGCCGAGGCGACAGGGCGTACGCCGCCAGCAAGTACTCCACCAGCCGACTGTTCAGCCCGTTCTCGAGAACCTTCGTAATAGCTGGTATGATCAATACTGGCCTGTAGCTATCCATGTTCTCTGGGGGACACTTTGCTCACTTCCGCCAGACTCAAGCATAATACAGAGAAATACTCCGTTCAGAAATAAAAAGATAAGCAACGGTATTTTCGAAAGAAGAAAGAAGAGAAGATGAAATCAGTTAGTGAATTAGATCCTCGTCAGCAATGAATTGCTAGAGAGAAAAGCAGATTCTCCTCTTATAAACAAAATTTAACTCAAAAACTGAGAAGAAGTAAATTAAAATAATAAGTAAGAAGTAAATATAGTAGTGAATTAAGAGTGTTTTTATGTTAAATTTTGTTTGTTATACTTTCTCAGAAGAAAACTACAGTTATAAAATAATTGTTCCTTAATTTTAAGAAACTTTCTATCTACTTTTTACTGAAAAAACATTATTTTATTTATAAACCATCCCGAAATTCCTTCTTACAATGATTATGATATGCAAATTCACACAAAATGTATGTTTCAAAATATAAATGTCGAATCTATATATATAAAAATGAAACCCGTTTCGCGTTGTCACGGCATCACGCGTGAACGGCTGGACCGATTTCACTAATTCTTTTTTTGTTGTGTTTGTTATAGTCGGGAGAAGGTTCTTATGAAAGAAAAAATTAAGAAAGTTGGAAACATAAATTTCCACGCGGGCGAAGCCGCGGGGCGCAGCTAGTATTTTTATATATTTGATTTCGGTGATATGAATGCTGATTTCCGTGGACACCATATTTTTAAAATTGAATAACTCCGTAACCATTGAGCCAATTAAGTGCCCTCTGCTACCAATAAATTTTAAATTAATTCTATAATCAGAATATTTCATCATTATGTGTAATTTCAACAAAAAAAAATGTGACACGAAAGTCAACCAAAAAATGAGTTTCCGAAGAATGACCCTAATATTAACTTATAGGCACAAGAATTACAGATTTTCACGAAATTACCTACAAAGTATTTAAACATACCTAGGCAAGGGTTAATCAGGGCAAGTAGAAGACAGGGTGCTGGGGCACTCATTAGGGAAGGCCTATGCCAAAGCCAAAAGTTTGTGAAAACTGAATTTTTGTTACCTAGGAGTATAGTATTATATTATCTGTGCCTAGGATCTCCCAAACTACTGAACAGATCAAGATTACCTAAATGTGGCGTAGGTACATTTAGAACATAGCCTATCCTAGATAATAGGCAGTATACGCATGCGAAGCCACGGGTAGAAGCTAGTATACTATAGTATATCGATTCTACGCGTCAGCCCGGGCACCTATATTTAGGTACACTACCCAAAGTCGATGTAGAATGTTTGTAAGCAAACCACGACACAAACAACTAACACTCGCTTGGCGTCGAGTTTTTTTTTTATTTTTTTATTTATTTATTTATTTATTAAAAAAGGGCATCCAACATGAGTTCACAAAGCAAGTTAGTAACACTATTGTATGGTTCTTAAATCTATGTGACTCTATAATATAGGACGCCTCAGCGTGCACAGTAACAGAATATTAACAATGTTCTTTTTTAATTGGACGGACAAAGTAGCTACAAAAATTAAGGGAAAAATAAAATATAAAAGGTAAGACAATATTGAGCAAATGCTTCAGATTAAAAATTATATAGTTGTTATACAATATGAAAATTATCATACACAAAATCTAAAATCTACAAAATCTACAATTTACGATGAGATCTTTAAATATAAGTATGTATACTTATATATTTATACAATAACAATGAGATCAACCTTATAATACTATATTATATTGTTTGTTTTAGTAGGTAGGTATATTTAATTTAATTTATTCAAATGAAAGACTAACATAACAGGTAGGTATAGGTAGTACCTACTTCAAGAGGTTGAGAGAATAATACTTCTGATTTCCTTCTTAAATTTAGACAGCGAGTCCGTGAGGTCTATATTCTCGGATTTGGCAAGCGAAGTATAAATCCTGCAGAGTCTTGGCAAAGATGAAAATTTACCTAAATTAGTTCTCGAACATGTTGAGTAGAAAAGATTATATGCAATTTTCCTGGGTAGACGAGTTGGAGCGTTTATAATAAGAGTCTTAATCAAATCGGAGCAATCAATATGTCCATTGAAGAGCTTATGCAAGAAAATAAGATCTAGCATCGATAGTTTTAGATAAGTATAGGTAAGTACTTAATTGTAAGCAATATTTATTGAAGGAAGGATCTCAAATCGATGAGTTATGTAATTTGCGTATAAAAAGACGCGGCAACGGAGTGAATTTTAGGTTAAGTATGGTTTGCTTACAAACATTCTAGGTACATCGACTTCGGGTAGTCTAATTAAAGTAGGTAGGTAGTGATAACGAGAAAGCAAATATGGAACAGGCACGAGAAGCAATATTTGCTAAAATCTTCTTTCCAAGTATTCCTGGAGGTAATACAATGGTAATAGGTACCTACTTAAAAAAGGGAAAGAAGGGTAATTCTCACGGTGCTCAAAAATACGTGTCCGGCTCGAAAAAACATACTAAAAGTATCCCTAGCCCTTTGATTTTTTTTTTGTATAGTAGATTAGACGAAAATAATAGGGGAGGCCTATTTTTTTTTTAATTTTATTATTCTTAATATGTAAAAATAAATAAAAACCTTGGAAATATTGACTATCGTGGTGCGTCCGGACCTCATGTTACACTGTTAAAACATTTTTATATTTTTTCCTATGAATAATAGCACTATTTCACACAGGTTCACAAATAACCAGATAGTTACTTGCTTAACTGACACTATTACTACACAAAAATAAGCATAAGTTGAAAAGTTAAGACTAGATAACTTCGCGTCCGACGTTTGGCGTTGATACCCCTGCCGCGCACTCATTCATTCATATATACTGTACTTTAGTAACTACGTGAATAGTTGTTAGACCGAGACAAACTATCAGTAGCGCTCCATCAGTGGTGTGGACAACATTTCTCTATCTCTCCGCGTCGCTCTGTTATTAAGGTAAGTAATCACTTTCCGTGGCTTGGTATACCGCAAATGTTGATTACCATGTGGACTATAAATTCGTTTATATTAATCCTATCGTTTCAATGATTGTAATAATAGATGCCTTTTGGGTTCCTAATTTTGACTGCAGACGCCAAAGTAATGTATACCAGCAATTTAGGAAATTATGTAGGATTTTGTACTCTTTTTTGATTATCGTGGTATTGATTTTCATGTTTTCCGTGGGCAAAAAGTACACAATGTCAATTTAAACCATGAAAATTAAATTTGCATGTTGGTTAACATTTTTATATGGTTTATTTTTACAATGTTACTCAGTACAGTCGGTACTGCTCACTGGAAATATGGTCTACTCACGAGAAGATCGCTTAGTTGCAAAAAGATTGGCTGAAAGACGGAGGAGAGCCCCAAATAGCAATACAAATACAGAAATACAACTTATTCATAATGTAATGTTGTGTAATGTGTGTTCATAATGTAATGTGTACAAGTAATGTTGGTATTGATTTACCCTTGCCTTTAAAATCTGTCTCAACTGTAAGCAATAGCAGAGAGTCGTTTATTTTCTTCTGCCGTCCTATTTGAGTGAGAGAAAACGTAGCTTACTTCATTTCATTTTATTCCAATCTGCGCTCTGCGCTCGTTCGATGCGTACGGGTGTCACTGCGCAAGTGCAGCGCGAATTTTATAAACAATGACGTCGACTTCCAATGTTTTAAAGTGCAATAATTGTAATCTCGTGGTTAATGAGCTGCTTACTTTTGTGCAAAATAAGCATGAAGTGATGGATTCAGATAGCTTGGTACGGATATGCGGATCGACTTTCTCAACGGACGATATCGAAACAGCGAAGTCACTTTTGTTCGAATCAATATCCAGCAAGGAAATGCGCAAAATCAAACGCAGAAACATGGATAGGAAATCAAATAAAGACTTATGAACACTTGAATGATATCAATTCAAGTGTTCAAGTCTTTGTGTCCCGAGAAAATCCCTAGTTTTGTGGCTCGAGATTTGAATAAACTACCGCCAATAACTTTTGATCACGTAGACGTCAGCCGACTTTTGAAAGATTTGCTTATTTTGCAAAACGAAATCAAGCAAATTAGGACTGAATTTGTAACATCAGATCAACTGTCCCTAATGAGAGAGGAGTTCTCGAGAAAAATTATTTAATAATCAAGCATAAGTTATTAAAAAGTCACAAACCACATAAAAATATTAGAATTAATTAACATTAGTCTCCGTTTTCTCGAGTATTTCTGCTACAGAATAAAAATTTTGCTCGACAAGATAACGTTTTAGATGGAACTTGAAGCTAGTTAGATTAGACTGCTAGCAGCTGTGACAGCTTCTGGCAGTTTGTTGTATACTGCCGGACCCATAACGTGAGTCAACTTTGAGAACTTCGTGAGGGAGCGGGCGATAGTCGAGAGCTTTCCTGCGTTCCACGTCCCGTACGAGTGGGTATCGCCGTTCTTCATGTGTTTAATCTAGGTTCAGACGAATATACACCGCCACTTGCATTATCACAATGCTGGGCAGTGCCCAGTCAGCAGCGCACCCCCATAGCTCAGCACCATACTGTAGCACCGAATGAACAGTTGCGAAGTAACAGCTTCGTGCCACCTCCGCCGGAACCACACGAGCCAGCCGTCGGAGCGCAAAACATGCGCTACGTCTATGTGGCTCTCCCAGGGCTCCTAAGGGCTCTGTCCATTTCAAAACCAAGAAATATCGTGGCTTCGGATTGGCTAATGGCCGTTCCGTTCACATAGACTACAAGCCGTTTCGTCACTGCAAGATAGGCAGACATGAAGGTAGTGGGTCTCCCTTAGTTTCAGAGTCAAACCGTTCATGCTGAACCATCCAGACAGTAGGCCGGCCGTCTCGTTCAACTTCTCTTCCAGAGCGTCTACGGACTTTGCGGTGACGATCGCGGCCACATCATCTGCGTTTATGAGGGTCTTCGCGGAGGTCACCGCTCCGGGCAGATCGTTCAAGAGGAACGAAAACATTATGTTGGAGACAGATGACCCCTGCGCTATCCCCATGGTGGGGGAGAGGGGCTCTGATCGCTCAGTACCACCGACAACAATTTGTGATCGCTCACGCAGCATCTCCGTAAGTACGGCGAACGATGCTCCCTCGATCCCATAATGACTCATTTTGGCAGCAAGTACGGCGTGGCTGGCCACGTCGAAAGCTTTAGATAGGTCGCAGCACAACACGGCCATCTGCAACTTCTGCTTGCACGCTGCCAGCACCCGCCGCACCACCTCGCGCGTCAGTGACGTCGAGGAGTAGCCGGCGCGGTACGCATACTGCCGAGGCGACAGGGCGTCCGTCGCCAGCAAGTAGTACCAGCCGACTGCTCAGCCCGTTCTCGAGAACTTTCGCAATAGCTAGTGTGATCGATACTGGCCTGTAGCTATCCATGTTGTCTGGGGGACACTTTGCTCACTTCCGCCCGAATCAAGCATAATACAGAGAAATACTCCGTTCAGAAAGAAAAAAATAGGCAACGGTATTTTCGAAAGAAGAAAAAAGGGAATATAAAATCAGTTAGTGAATTAGATCCTCGTCAGCAATGAATTGCTAGAGAGAAAAGCAGATTCTCCTCTAATAATCAAAATAAAACTCAAAAACTGATTAAAAAGTATAGTAGTGATTTAAGAGTCTTTTTTTGATGTTAAATTTTGTTTGTTATATTTCCTTAGAAGAAAACTACAATTATAAAATGATTGAACCTTAATTTTAAGAAACTTTCAATCTACTTTCTACTGAAAACACATCTTTTTATTTATAAACCATCCCAAAATTTCTTCTTACAATGATTATGATATGCTAATTCACACAAAATTTATGTTATAAAATATAAATGTCGAAAATTTTATGTATTTGATTTCGGTGATATGAATGCTGATTTCCGTGGATATCATATTTTTAAAGTTGAATAACTTCGTAACCATTGAGCCAATTATGTGCCCTCTGCTACCAATAAATTTTAAATTAAATCTTTAATCAGAATATTTCATTATTATGAGTAATTTCAACAAAAAAAAATGGGACACGAAAGTCAACCAAAAAATGAGTTTCCGAAGAATGACCCAGAAGCGCTAGCGACGAGCAACGTGACGGAATTTTAGCACACGCGGCGCGGCGGCGAGAATGAAACGTCACGCCGCCACCGCGCCGCCGCGCCGAAGCCGCTTCTTTCTCGTACTGACTGCACGAACGCAGGCTGTGTAATTTTTGACGTGACAACGTCTTATAATTCGATAGAGCCGGCTGCACGCACGAAAAAACATGACGTCATGCGGCGTTACCTCGTCATGCGGCGTTACCTCGTCATGCGGCGTTACCTCGTCATGCGGCGTTACCTCGTCATGCGGCGTTACCTCGCTCTGATGCGTTCCATGTAAGGCTTGAAGTGCAAGCGAGAGCGCTCGACATCCGTCTCTCTCCTACTTGAGTGAGCGATGCGTCTGCGTTGTCACGTTCAACTATCGTCAGTAAACCGACTTTACAGACAAATTTTTTTACATTCAAAGATTTTAAATCTTCTTGCATAACGCCCCGTAATGCCGGTCAGTAGGTACCTACCACCCACCATAAGAAATCGATCGCTATTTACTAACTATACACTAGCCAAAGACGACGTGGACTGTTTGTTAACAAACCCCGACACTAAATCTTGCTTGGCGTTGAGATTCAGAAATAATTATATGCAATACTAGTTTCTGCCCGCGGCTTCGCACGCGTTGTTTCTATGGAAACGTTTAAAGGGGATTTCTATCCCACGGGAACTGATTTATGGGATAAAAAGTATCCTATGTTTTATTCCAGGCCTAGAATTATCTGTATGCAAAATTTCAGCCCGATCCGTTCAGTAGTTTTCGCGTGAAGAGGTAACAAGCATCCATCCATCCATCCATCCAAACTTTCGCATTTATAATATTAGTGTGATGTGATGTGATAGGTACCTATATTGATTAATTATAAGATGTTAAGTAAAACCTAGTCACACAAATTTATAAAAAGAGAAACTAAGTATTTGTTAGTAGGTATTTATAAAAAGAAAGTATTTTGTTAAAAACTGTTATTGTACCTAAGTAAATTTACATATTATATTATTCTAAACTACGCAAATGTTACTCCTAAAAGATCTCTAATCTTAATATTAAGCAGCGGCAGAAAAATTCTACCACCGAACTGCGATCCCCAACCCGCATGCCCAGCGTGGGGATTATGGGCATTACCCCCATGAGATAAAAGCCAACAAGACGTTTATCAGGGGGAGGCCTGCGTCCAGCAGTGGACCAATACAGGCTGTTGAGGTTGAGGTGAGTAAGTACCTATGTTAGGAACCTTTTCCAACATTGTCAATTTCAGCAATTTGGTCGTTGACTGTACTTACTCAAACACGCCTAGATAAACTATTGGTCAGCTCACAGGTTTGCCCGTGGGACTGATAATTCGCAAATATTCCCGAAGGATGTGTGCTTTGCGAATTTGCACCTCGGGAGCTTCCTTGAATGGATTAGTTGCACTTCGTGTGTCTACATTTTGGAGTAAACAACCAAGTAAGTCGCATTTCGTGCGTTCTGCTATCTGGCGAAAAATTGGTTGTCTGTAAAGTCGGTTTACTGACGATAGTTGAACGTGACAACGCAGACGCATCGCTCACTCAAGAAGGAGAGAGACGAATGTCGAGCGCTCTCGCTTGCACTTCAAGCCTTACATGGAACGCCTCAGAGCGAGGTAACGCCGCATGACGTCATGTTTTTTCGTGCGTGCAGACGGCTCTATCGAATTATAAGACGTTGTCACGTCAAAAAATAGTCAATTAAAAATATAATACTGATTAATAATGTAAGTTAAGGCGAATAGTAGGGTGGATAGTGGCGCCACTACATATATAATTTTATAATTACGTTATACAAAGGAATTATCAAAAAATCGGACCGCGCGTAGACGATATCTATCATAAGCTTTTTTTAAATGTATCTTTAATAGTTTTGTACTGTATTATTTAGGCAGATACTTGTTTCAAGAGTTTAGTTCCTATTGGTGGCCACCAAGCTCTCCAAACAAGGTTTTTGATTGAATAACACAAAACAAAACTATTACAGATACATTTAAAAAAAGCTTTGATAGATATCGTCTACGCGCGGTCCGATTTCTTGATAATTCCTGTGTATAACGTAAAATTATAAAATTAAATATGTAGTGGCGCCACTATCCACCCTACTACTATTCGCTTAAATTACCTAATTATAATTAATAATGTAAGGATAATGAAGGAAGTGGTGACAATGGGGTCATATGTTCCTTGATGGGGTCTTAAGTCTAACTAAACTAATAATTATTATCTCAAATCAGATAATATTAAATTAAAGTGTATTTATTATTATCAAACGCTTAAAGCAGCGTTATTCAAAAATAACTATAATATAATTCCAAATTTTTCTAATGAACACAGAGAACTCTCCCACCAAACCACTACACGAACCCGAAACGCTTCGTCACCGCGATCTAGCGCTCGTCCACTTGTAGCAGCGACATCTAGTTATAAAGTGACTGCACTAAACGCAATGAATGTGTAAAAGCCGGAATTCCGGTAAATTATCTTATCAAAAGGGTTAATAAAAATCACGAATTAAAAAAACTAAGATTCGATTTATTTTTATTATAATCGCCTTGGTCTATACAGTTTTTTTTAAAGGTGTAATGTAATCCAAAGACATTTTAACCACATGGGTAAAATGTCTTGTACACACGAAGTAACTACTAGCAGAAAGAGAATACACCAAGATTGATGAAATATATTTGTTTTTAGTCTTGTTTTAAATTTTTTAGGAAGTTTTCTAAGAAAATTTTAAAACAATATGAAAATACCTTAAAAACTATGAAATTTGAAAAATCCATTGATCTTAATTAAAATTATAATAATAGTAGAAACATTTAGATAAGTTAAAACAAAGGAGTCCACGAATCAATTATGGAAATAGAAACATTCTTTATGAAGGTACGCAGTTATACAACAACTTAGGTACCTGATAACATTAGGAACTGTATATCAATGAAATCAAATAATATCGCAAAAATTTTCGACTTCGACTGTATATCAATGCATAAATTTTAAAAAAGACTAAAACATTATAGATATTTGTGATAATATCTTTTAAGTTAGCGTAACGGCACAGATTAGATAACGTTACTTCGTAAGGTAACAACAATTAAGGTGAAACTTGCTACGAAAGTTATTAGTAAACTTCTGTAATGTAATTATTCATTAATTTAGATAGTAAGTAAGGTTATCGTATGTACTCATAGTGAACATTGTTCTTTCGAGTAAATAAATTCGTTAAACTCAAACTCAAAAGAGTAGAAAAAGATAAGAAGCGACCTTTATGTTATTCCATGTCTAGAACAACGTCTATGCAAAATTTCAACCTGATCCGTTCAGTAGTGTTGGTGTGAAGAGGTAACAAACATCCAAATAACCGAATTTCTCGCATTTAAGATATACGTGCTATTTTTGTGATTAATGTGTAGATTTAAAAACATTAGTACATTAAAGTCATTTATTCTTAAATATTATTATACATTATACACATTAATACTATTTAAGATCTCATTACAAAAATATAATAAATCTAGTTAGATCATCAGCATTGCCATACTGCGGGGCAATGCAGCCAGCGTAGCGGGGACGCGACGACTGGTATTGATATGGATCAGTTGAGCTACCTGTAGATTGTTTGCAACAGTCAGCAGTTAGCTCAATTGTTTCAATTGTAAATACTATATAGTATAATTTTCTTTGTGAATAAAGGCTTAAGTCTGTCAAAAACATTAGATCATCAATATGAAATACTTTATAGTTCCTTTATACAGAGTTATTGGTGACTAGCTTCTGCCCGCGGCTTCGCACGCGTTGTTTGTATGGAAACGTTTTGAGGTTATTTCTATCCCATGGGAACTGATTTATGGGATAAAAAGTCGCCTATGTTTGATTCCAGGGTTAGACTTACTTATCTGTATGCAAAATTTCAGCCAGATCCGTTCAGTAGTTTTGGCGTAAAGAGGTAACAAACATCCATCCATCCATCGATCCAAACTTTCGCATTTATAATATTAGTGTGATATAGTAGAAATATTTCTACTATCACTTTGTTTATAGTAGAACATAAATACAAAATCAATATTAAAATTAAAACCGAAATCATCATTTAAATTAAAATCACGATTAACGCCCGACACCTGAGAATAAACAGGCGAAACTATACGCGGAAAAATGGCCTGATCAGGCTTTACAAGAAAATGTTTTATTATTTACTAGCTGCGCCCCGCGGCTTCGCTCGCGTGGAAATTTATGTTTCCCACTTTCTTAATTTTTTCTTTGCTATAAATGTCACGGAGCCCGAGATCTTTCCAACGAATGCAAAACCGTGGAAATCGGTTCGTGCGTTCTGGAGTTATAGCGTCAGGAAGGAAAACCCGACTTATTTTTATATAGTAGATGAAAAACTACTTTTCTGGTAGTTTAATTCCTGGCAGAATTCAGTAAATATTGAATACCGCTCAAATATTTGAATTTTGCGCGAATCTGTTTCCTGATATCCTGCATAGTCCTGATGCCCTAGGCGACTGCAGATGCTGGTTGCTGGAGACAGGGCGGTATGACGGGAGTTAGGGGAGGACGTCCAGCAGTGGACTAATGTACACAAAGATGATGATTAGTGTGGGCAGGTTCACAGCGGCGCGTACTGGGGGGGTTCTTCACGTTGTTTGGGTTTCTTCGCCTTTTTGCTGACTCCTTTCATCTGAAAGAAATTAAAGTATTATGGTTCAGATTTCTTTATTGTCTTACATCATACAAATAAAAAAATATATACAAATTATTGTTGTTTAAATTAAATGATGAGGCTATGACTCTATAAGAGGACTCTATAACAGACTCTATAAAAGAAGAGGACTCTATAGAGAGACTCTATAAGAGAAGAGGACTCTATAGAGAGACTCTATATGAGAAGAGGACTCTATAGAGAGACTCTATATGAGAAGAGGACTAGAGAAGAGGACTCTATAGAGAGACTCTATAAGAGGGCGAAATGCGCGCCATTTTGTGAAAATAAATTTTGTCATTTTGGCCACGGCGGCCTCAACGGAGACTAGCCGTGTCTCGTCAGCACATACATGACACGTACCTTGTATGACACGTACCTTGTATGACACGTACCTTGTATGACACGTACCTTGTATGACACGTACCTTGTATGACATGTACCTTGTATGACACGTACCTTGTAATGCACCTCCCTCATGTGCCTGTACAGAGAGGAGTACCAGCCGAAGGCCGCGGCACAGTGGACGCAGCGGTATGGAGTCTCGCCGCTGTGCATTGTATGACACGTACCTTGTAATGCACCTTCCTCATGTGCCTGTACAGATAGGAGTACCAGCCGAAGGCCGCGGCACAGTGGACGCAGCGGTATGGAGTCTCGCCGCTGTGCATTGTATGACACGTACCTTGTAATGCACCTCCCTCATGTGCCTGTACAGAGAGGAGTACCAGCCGAAGGCCGCGGCGCAGTGGACGCAGCGGTATGGAGTCTCGCCGCTGTGCATTGTATGACACGTACCTTGTAATGCACCTCCCTCATGTGCCTGTACAGAGAGGAGTACCACCCGAAGGCCGCGGCGCAGTGGACGCAGCGGTATGGAGTCTCGCCGCTGTGCATTGTATGACGCGTACCTTGTAATGCACCTCCCTCGTGTGCCTGTACAGAGAGGAGTACCAGCCGAAGGCCGCGGCACAGTGGACGCAGCGGTATGGAGTCTCGCCGCTGTGCATTGTATGACGCGTACCTTGTAATGCACCTCCCTCATGTGCCTGTACAGAGAGGAGTACCAGCCGAAGGCCGCGGCGCAGTGGACGCAGCGGTATGGAGTCTCGCCGCTGTGCATTGTATGACGCGTACCTTGTAATGCACCTCCCTCATGTGCCTGTACAGAGAGGAGTACCAGCCGAAGGCCGCGGCACAGTGGACGCAGCGGTATGGAGTCTCGCCGCTGTGCATTGTATGACACGTACCTTGTAATGCACCTCCCTCATGTGCCTGTACAGAGAGGAGTACCAGCCGAAGGCCGCGGCACAGTGGACGCAGCGGTATGGAGTCTCGCCGCTGTGCATTGTATGACACGTACCTTGTAATGCACCTCCCTCATGTGCCTGTACAGAGAGGAGTACCAGCCGAAGGCCGCGGCACAGTGGACGCAGCGGTATGGAGTCTCGCCGCTGTGCATGGCCGTGATGTGGTATTTCAGTTTGGCAGCGTTCTGGAAAGAAATATAGAAATACAATTTATTTATAAAGTCAATTTACTGAGCGACTTTGAACTGGTGGACCAGCCCTACCGTGAGTGTCCACGTCTCAGCTCCGTAGGTCATGACGGGTAGGACGCACTGCTTGAAAACTTTCGTTTTCAAACATTGCAGTATGGATGACGAGAAGACTCGACGTAGTTTCCCAAACGCTGCCCAGCCTAGATGGATCCGCTGCGCCACAGAGGTCGTCATCGTATGGCAATGCTGATGCACTGCATCAGATACCACCATACTAACCAAAATAGTTATTAAGGCGAATAGTAGGGTTATCCACCCTACTATAATAATAAAAATCGGACCGCGCGTAGACGATATCTATCATAAGCTTTTATTTAATGCATCTGTAATAGTTTTGTTTTGTGTTATTCAATCAAAAACCTTGTTTGGAGAGCTTGGTGGCCACCAATAGGAACTAAACTCTTGAAACAAGTATCTGCCTAAATAATACAGTACAAAACTATTAAAGATAATTAAAAAAAAGCTTATGATATCGTCTACGCGCGGTCCGATTTCTTGATAATTCCTTTGTATAACGTAATTATAAAATTAAATATGTAGTGGCGCCACTGTCCACCCTACTATTCGTCTTAAAAGTGCTTTTCATTCACTGTTTTCAGTGAATAAAATAATCTTTTCAGATGGGGAATGATATAAACGTATGATACCTGATAGCTCTTCCCGCAGACGTGGCACAAGTTGTCCTTCTTCTCCTTCCCGACGTGGACGTTCTGCGTGTGCACGTACAGCGACGTGTGGCACTTGAAGGGCTGGGGACAAATTACACACACACCACTAAGAATACTAGAAAGAAACCAACGTTATACTAAAAAAAAAAAGTTCATGACCTCAAGGTCAAAGGTCAATGACCTCAAAAACAATTTTTTTTTCTTGCGTCCCGTAAACTCCACAGCGACCGAATAATTTGTTGTTAATTTATTTTATTTTAGGTAGGTAAATATCTATTTAATTTAATAATTTTTAAATGGTTATTTCAATACGATTTCATATATAAAACCTTTTAAAAAAAATTGGTTGTCTGTAAAGTCGGTTTACTGACGATAGTTGAACGTGACAACGTCTTAAGAAAATACTGATGGAATGGTAGCATTTGATACTCGATCAAAACATGTAAATGTACTATAGTATAGCAGCTGTCCACGCAGACGCATCGCTCACTCAAGTAGGAGAGAGACGGATGTCGAGCGCTCTCGCTTGCACTTCAAGCCTTGCATGGAACGCCTCAGAGCGAGGTAACGCCGCATGACGTCATGTTTTTTCGTGCGTGCAGCCGGCTCTATCGAATTATAAGACGTTGTCACGTCAAAAATAATTTTGAGAAGGAGGTCAAGAGGAGGATCCAGCTAGTCTGGGCAGCGTTTGGTAAACTACGTCGAGTCTTCTCGTCATCCATACCGCAATGCTTGAAAACTAAAGTTTTCCATCAGTGCGTCCTACCCGTCATGACCTACGGAGCTGAGACGTGGACACTCACGGTAGGGCTGGTCCACCAGTTCAAAGTCGCTCAGCGAGCTATGGAAAGAGCTATGCTCGGAGTCTCTCTGAAGGATAGAATTCGTAACGAATAAATCCGACAGAGAACCAAAGTTATCGATATAGCTCTAAGAATCGTATCTTGATTGTAACCTGTGTACCTACACACAGGTTACAAGCAAGATACGAAAAAAGAGAGGAAGAAAAAGGATGATTAATACTCGCTGTGCCCACAACTAGGCTACACAAGATAAATGTAGGGTAAGGTACCCCAAGTGCGCGCAGTGCCCAAGAGTCCGCACATTCAAAATATCGCGCACTAATGCACCATTCGCATTAACTTCAGACGTGTTTTGACGGTCTCCCGCAACGTTGTGTCTGTGCGAAAATTTGTGCAAAAATATTGTGTTTTGGCGGAAAATGGTAAGAAAAACGGTTTTCCGTAATTTTACTCAAATATTTGACAGTCTTGCAACATGTGAGGTGAATTCTTTTCAACGAATTTGTGGGATTTGTATTGTAATAAGATTCAAATACGTATCAAACAACAAGCCGGCACGAAAAGTTTGTAAGAGCATCACATAGGTATCTTCACTAGGTGCCTCAGTCAAAATTATGATATAGGTAACAAGTGTGCGCACAGCAAGAGTGCGCATCTGTACGTAAGCATAAGTCCTACGAAAGGCCAATAATCCCAGTAAAAAGGCCGAAATTATTACCAGTTCTCCACATAAGATACAGCTAAAGGGTGCACATGAAGGAAAGCCAATAAAGAAGAAGATATCAAAGAAAACACTCAAGAAACCAGCTCAACCACCAAAGAGTAAGCAGAAAATATGGAAATGTCATGGGTGCCAGGAAAATTATAAACAACCTATAATAGAGGATTGGATTCAATGTCAGACCTGAACGGAATCGTGGCATGAGAAATACACCTCCTATATAGGTATTGGAAACTATTGTTGTGATTTATGCATCTTATTAACGATGCGTACTCTTGGAGGCATGCGCGCACTCTTAAGGTACCTTAAGCGCACTCTTGAGAGACAGGTATCCCAAGATTCCGCATTTGACTTCTCTTAAAAGACTTGTAATATTCATGCAATTTCGTATTAGTAAGTGTTTATTTGTCTTAGTTTATGCAGATTAAAGACGTTGCTTACTAATTAAAGTATTTGGATTCTAATACTGTTGTTTTACTTCATGTTATATGCCATTATCTGTAAAGTGCGTCGTCTTAGGATACCTTACCCTATCTTTAAAAGGGCAATGTATACGCTTCTACAACAAAACTCCTAGTGAGTTGCAAAAATTATCTATACTAATATTATAAAGAGGAAAGATTTGATTGTTTGTATCGAATAGGATCCGAAACTACTGGACCGATTTGAAAAATTCTTTCATCGTTAGGAAGCTTACTTTTCAGGGAGTGACATAGGCTATATTTTATCCCGGAGTTCCCACGGGAACGGGAACTACGCGGGTGAAACCGCGAGGCGATCGTCTAGTCAATAAATAAATTCAAACAAATTGTCAAACATCCTTTGTAAAAAAGCTTACTACAAAATATCAGACTATCTAGAGGATAAAAAAGCTTTGGACGAGTTTTACTCCAACTCGAAAACTAAAAAAAAAAAAAAAATTGTAAGGTCTAAAGGAAATAAAGCACTTTGATATTTGATATTCAAAACCACAGCGGCGATTTTGAAGCGCGTCTTGTGTCGCGCGATTCCTTACACACACGCGTTTTTGTAAGCGCGTTGCCCCCTATGAAACATGTGTTTTATTTATATATTTTCTTTGTGTAATAATTATTATCTTTGTGAATAAAGATGTAATTGTTGTGAGAGGGATGGATGATCGATTATTATTATTATTTTCTTTCTTGTTTAAATTCAAATTAACAATTTAATAATGCATAATTTTAGTCTGAAATTTTTATTAACTTTATACCAATTTTATGTTATTTTTATAAGTTTTATTGTTTGCATGTAATTATAATTATTAGTGTAATTGGTGTTTTCGCCGTTCTAATTAATAATTAAATAAATAAAATAAGTAATATCTAAAAATATACAGATTGTATATAAATTCATTTAATACACTACAATAAAGCCAAAAGTTTGTAAAATCCGAATTTTTGTTACCTAGGATCTCCAAAATTACTGAACAGATCAAGATGAAATTGGCGTACATTTAGAGCAAAGCCTAACTTAGATAATAGGTTACTTATTATATCAAAAATGCGTGCGAGGTCGCGGACAGAAGCTGGTATTCTAATGATATAATAACTACATACATACTATAGCTAGTATTCTAATGATATAACCTTTATTGACATTACAATCAAATAATAGAAAAAAATTAGAACAAGTGTTGATAATTGATACAATTGAGCTGCCTGCAGACAGTTGCAAACGATCTACAGGTAGCTCAACTGGTGCAACATACCTTATCGCAAAGCTGGCAGCGGAACTTGATCCGGTTGAGATGCTCCCAGTCTATATGGTCTCGGAGGCGTGTCTTGTTCACGAATCTTTTCCCGCAGTCTTCACACGCGAAACTGAAATAATTATTAAATAAATAAATAAAAACTCCTTATACTTCTCGCAACACAAAATTAAGCGCCGCCGGCCGCGCCGCGCTCGTGTTATTTGTAGTTATTTACACATGTTGATTAAGAAAATCATTTTATCAAGTCAAACTCTGCGAATTTGTTTAGAAATACTAAGTGTCTTTAGTTATGTACAGTCAGCTGCACAGACATGTATACACTTCCAAAGTTTAACTTTTATTTTACTCGGAACTTTTCAAATAAAAGGACATGCACACGTTTTTCGTACAAAGTAGTCATCGTACTTCGTCAGAAGAATACGGTACATAAATTATCACAATTACTATACACTTACTATTTAGTTAAATTGAAAACTTGGGAGTGTATACATATTTTTGCAGCCGACTGTACAAAAAAAGTAACATATCAGTACCTAGTTCGCTAGTATTGAAAAAACATTAGAAAAAGGGGTATCTTTAGGATTTTTTCTATCGAGTGAAGTTCATTAGATCTTGTAACTGAATGCGACTTTGACTAGACTAGATCCATAAGTATTATATATTTTTTTTTCAGAATTTTAAACCCTATTTTCTAAGTCTCAGATGATTTTAAAAGTCACAAAAGTGCAGCTTCTTCTGGCCTACAAGGACCGATTTTGAAAATTCTTTCGGTATTGCAGTGAAAATAATTCTAAGGTGGTCCTTTAAAAGTTTTATTCCTGAAGGTTTAGCATTTAATTTTGTCCCGCACAACTTAAGCACCAAAGGAGGATATTTTATTTTGAGGACTGGAGTGTGATGACAATCAAGGCTACTTGACTCATATCAAATTTGGTGCAATTAATAAATATTTTCTATAGTACATTTGACTTAATAAACCAATATTTATAGATTTCTGATATTAAAAGTGTAAGATGACTACATATTTTCAATTTAAAAATTGTTTTTTTAATTTTGTGCTTTGAAAACGCGTGTGTGTGACGTCATAGACCAATCGGGCCCACACATAGATAAGCTATCGAATATTCTTATGCAGCGTATGCAGACAAAAAAATCCGTCATCTTACAGACGTTGATACTTCTAGTCTAGTCTATCTCAGCTACTTCCATAGTGTTATGTCTTATGGTATACTGCTGTGGGGAAACGCTGCAGATATTAACATCGTATTTGTGCTACAGAAGAGGGTTGTTGGTGCAACTACATGACTAGTCACACACAAACACAGACATGTGTGTGTATAACAGTAGGTATGTATACCTGAACTCCGCCGCGGGTACATGACTCCTCGACAGCCTCAGATGTTGTCTGTAGGTGGCGACAGACGCGAATGACTTGTCCGGCAGTGGACATGTGTGTGTATAACAGTAGGTATGTATACCTGAACTCCGCCTCGGGTACATGACTCCTCGACAGCCTCAGATGTTGTTTGTAGGTAGCGACAGACGCGAATGACTTGTCCGGCAGTGGACTTGTGTGTATAACAGTAGGTATGTATACCTGACCTCCGCCTTGGGTACATGACTCCTCGACAGCCTCAGATGTTGTCTGTAGGTGGCGACAGACGCGAATTACTTGTCCGACAGTGGCCATGTGTGTGTATAACAGTAGGTATGTATACCTGAACTCCGCCTCGGGTACATGACTCCTCGACAGCCTCAGATGTTGTCTGTAGGTGGCGACAGACGCGAATGACCTGTCCGGCAGTGGACTTGTGTGTATAACAGTAGGTATGTATACCTGACCTCCGCCTTGGGTACATGACTCCTCGACAGCCTCAGATGTTGTCTGTAGGTGGCGACAGACGCGAATGACTTGTCCGACAGTGGCCATGTGTGTGTATAACAGTAGGTATGTATACCTGAACTCCGCCTCGGGTACATGACTCCTCGACAGCCTCAGATGTTGTCTGTAGGTGGCGACAGACGCGAATGACTTGTCCGGCAGTGGCCATGTGTGTATAACAGTAGGTATGTATACCTGAACTCCGCCTCGGGTACATGACTCCTCGACAGCCTCAGATGTTGTCTGTAGGTGGCGACAGACGCGAATGACTTGTCACAAACCGCACAGAACAGTTCGCCGTCGTCAACCGCCTGTAAACACGTTTTTGTTATTATTAAAAGTGTATAATAAAGTTCCTAGAGATAAGAATAAGATTTTTTTTTGTGGAAACTGTGTACATAGTTGGTCTTAAGAACTACTTTTAAATTGTTCAACAGTTTGTCCTTTCGGACATACAATAATAAAATTATTATTAACATTCGTTATAAACTTAAAATTATAGGAATTGCACATTTTCTTTATACTTAATAAAGGTTAACAATATAAGTTAAATAACAATGATTACTATCTAAGTTTAGGGTACTGTCAAAATATTCGTTGATATTATATGTGTTTTTGATACCAGATATTTTTTAAAATTTAGTTTGAATTTATTATCTTCTATTTTTTTTTTTTTCTAACAGTAAATTTTTTATATTTTAATGGCAGGAATACATAGACTTTTCTGGAACATTGTATTGTTTACTTGAAGTATACAAATATTATATTTGTAGGTTTTGCGTAGGTTATTATGTGTCGACTAGATTGGTTTTCAAAGATTTATGAGAATTGCCATTTAATAAATTTAAGACAAACCTCCGCCTGTGACTCACAGAGAAATGTTTTTTTATGAAATTAAAAAATTATTTTAATCTTCATTTAATTTAAAGTTAAATATTGTGCATCTGTAAGTAACGGACAAACTGTTGTTTCCATCTTATTTTTTAAGATCTTTTGGTACATAGTTTCGACGGTAAAAAATCTTTAGAATGATTAATCTTTAACTTAGAAAAAATGTATTAAGTATGACAAGAATTAAAAGGCTATTCTTTTTTAAATCTCGTGCGAAGCCGCGGGCAGCAGTTAGTAGTTATACATAAACTGCCTTCTTCAGATAGATGCATCTTACCTTGTGACTCCGCATATGCCGGCCCAGGTTGGACTTCCACTGGTAAACCTTCCCGCAGCGAGGACACGGGTAGCGGTTTTGACCTTTATGAAGCACGCTGGAACCAGAATACATCCTCAATAGAACAGATTCTAAACTAAGAAATCAAATAATATCGCAAATTTTTTTGAACTGGATTGGATAAACTTCAATGTTTCCCCTGTAGGTGGAGCTAACGGCGCTAGAGTCCGTAGGAAGTCGCAGAGATTTTCGACTCCTACGTCACTTGACCTCGTGGTGTAGTTGGTTAGCACATTCCCGTACTGAGGGGAGGGTGCGGGTTCAAGTCCCGTCGAAGTCGAAAATTTTTGCGATATTATTTGATTTCTTAGAAATTACCCTTAGTGTGGGGTTACGCACTATAATAACAAAAAACTTTAGATTCTAAACTATTGTTATTCTTAGTACCTAATTCTATTTTTTCGTAATTCATAATTCTTTATTGCACAAAATTGGTACAAGTAGAACATTGCCTGCTGTGTAAATACTTATTATATTATATTCACTTATCTATACTAATATTATCAGAGGAAAGATTTGATTGTTTGTTTGTATTGAATAGGCTCCGAAACTACTGGATCAATGTGAAAAATTATTTTACCATTAGAAGCCCACATGATTTCTGATGAACATAGGCTACTTTTTACCGCGGGAAAATGCTTCATTCCTACAGGAAAACGGGTAATAGGACAACGGGTAGTAAGAATGCAGCTAGTTATATATATTTTTACGCTCTAGGGCAAGAATTATATCGGTGTAGGTTTCACAAAGTGGTTTATTGAGAAAAGTTAACCTATATGAATGCAACAAAGGAAATTAATAGAATCGCTTACAGTCTCTGCAAACCACACCGCACTCGTCCAAGATACCTCGCAAAAGTCTATCCCGAATGTGACAGCCGCCACCCATCAACACTTTTCTTTTTCTATTTTGAACCGCAGCCAAGAAGTTTGGCTTATAATATGTATATTCTAAAAGACACCAACGGTAATCATAATCACCGATATACACATAGAGTTCTTACTTGAGGTGGTATCTGTAAGTCTTCTTGCTGCTAAAGACTTTCCCACACTCCTGGCACTGCGGCCGCTCGGCCGGCGTGTCGCTGCGCTTTACTTTAACTACTGGTAGCTTCTGAAATATTTAATCATACTAATATTATAAATGCGAAAGTTTGGATGGATGGATAGATGAATGGATGGATGTTTGTTACCTCTTCACACCAAAACTACCGAACGGGTCGGGCTGAAAATTTGCATACAGGTAATTCTAGTCCTGGAATCAAACATAGGCTTTTTATATAGGCATATACTTTTTATCCCATAAATCAGTTCCCATGTGATGGAAATCACATTTAAACGTTTCTATAGAAACAACGCGTGCGAAGTCGCGGGCGTTTATGCCCGCGTAGTTAAATATATGTTTTGATTTTGCATCAAAATATACATTTATTTGCCACCATACAAATATTTACAAAACACCTTAAAATGAAATATTTAATCTTAATTAAAATAAATAATAAACGATTAAGAACATTCAATCGTCGCGTCACTACGCTGCATTGCCACGCTGTATGGCAATGCTGATGCGCTGTGCCAGATACTCACCAGCTCTCGGGTCACGCGTCGCTTCGACCAGACGCTCAGATAATTTTATAAAAACCCGAACAGCCTCGGTACCCCACGGACCTAGGGTCTCGACTCCAAGACTTATTTTATGTGTTTTGTGTGATAAATAAATGAATAAAATAAAAACATAGAAGCTCCTATTTTTTGATGTCGTTTAAAAAACACTTGCAAAGCGGCAGGACCTAGTATTTATATAGAAAGCAAAACACTCACTTCTTTTACTATTTTCTCTTTAACTACAGTTTTTTCTACAACTGGTGGTATCTCTTTGTCCATCACACTCTCTTTTTCTTTATCACTATCTTTATAATCTGTCTCTTCCATTCGTATATCGTCTTTATAATCTGTCTCTTCCATTCGTATATCGTCTTTATAATCTGTCTCTTCCGTTCGTATATCGTCTTTATTGTCTTCTGTGTCTATGGTGTCTTCTGTGTCTATGGTGTCTGCTTTCTTCTTACGCTTATTCTTCACTTTGATTTTGTTAGTTTTGAGCTTGGTTTTTTTCTTCTTTTTTAATGGCTGTGGAAATTAAACAATAATTATTTAAAATACTTTGAGATGTTTTTTTTTTAAAGCTACACCACTGCATACAGAAATGTCTAGCCTAGATAGTGTGCTGTAGTTTTAGTACCAACGGGTAGTGCAATTATACGAAAACTATTAAGAGGGCGTATTGCGCGCTATTTTGTGAAATGGATCGGCATAGGATTTCGCGTTCATAGGAGCGGGACAGAGCCTACGTTTTTGGAACGGTGTAAGCGCTGAAATCAAGTTTTTGCTTATTTACAAGAAAACTACACTACTTATGAAGAAACTTTTTAGTTTAGTTTGACAATGCCCATAAACAGCAGCATTGACATACCCTTAATTAATTAATTAATTATTTATTTCATTTAATTTTCAGTCATGGCTGTCTGTTTTTTTTTTACCTTTGTACTTTATATTTCCTATAACGAAATACCTATACATGTAATTATTAAAATAGTACATAAACATAGAATGTAACGACATCAAGTGTACCTACGATGGAATAAATAAATACAAATACTGGTTCAAGGAACATTTGACATTTGTTGCATTTTTAGTTAAAAATCGAATTTTTAATTGAAACTAGATTTTTTTAAACTGAATTTTGTTGATGTTGTTATTAGAAATTTGGTATTTTTATTGATTTATTGAATCCAGGTTGTCTTGCTACTTTTTAAGTGAAATTTGTATTCTTATGTTTAATTAGTTAGTCTAAGTGGTGTCATATTAAACGGCTTATTCCAATAATCCCCTGCCATAATCCCCTGCGAAGGGGATTCCTGGACTTTTTGTCCAGAAATCCCCTGCCGGCTCAAAGAGAAGACGCACAGGGGATTTGTGGACAAGAGTTCCAGAAATCCCCTGATCCACTTATTTACACCGTAAGTAGTTGTTCGTTCTTGAAATAATCAAATGCAAACAACTAAGTAACCTAACCTTACAAGTAGAACATACCAAAATGTTAACATTAAAACAAAAACTACGAAAATTTTGGGCCTTTGTCACCGCTAACATACCATCGACGCTACAGTCAACACACTTGCGTCTTCCCATCTTCCGAGGAAATCCGTCTGGTCGAAGCGACGCGTGACCAGAGAACTGGTGAATATCTGGCGCAGCGCATCAGCATTGCTATACAGCGGGGCAACGCATATAGCTATTGAAGTGGTCTACATTTTCGATGACAGCTGTCAAACTTGAAACGGCCACATCTCTGAAACTACTCTTCCTTGACTTTGGTGCCAACCTTTCATCTGAGCCACTAACTGAAAGTCTAGCACTAGTCTAGAATCTTAGAAAAAGAAGACTTAGAATGATAGTTGACACAAACGAGGTAAGTCTAAAAAATTGCGACGGATCGTCGCAATTTTCATTTTGAGCCGTTAGTACAATACTTCAAATGACGCGGAAAGCAGCTCTCACATAAAAATATAAAAATGATGTGTTTTGCGGTGCAAGGATGTTTAAACCCCAGTAACAGGAAAAATAATACCGCAAATATCTCATTCCACTGGTAAGTACTAATATTCCATTTGTAATTTTGCCTAAAACAGTCATCAAAACTCATAAAGAAATTAAAAAATTTCGTCCACCATTTTCGAGAAAATGTTGCTATGCACTGGGAACAAAATACCCAGGTTTTATTACTTAGTACTTAGGTATATAAAATAGTAGAGGAGAGGGTGGAATTCCCTCAAGTTAGGACTTAGGAATTAAACTACGCGGAATATCACAGTTTTAGAATTTTCAGTCACTCGACGATATTCTGAGTAGATTCAAGATGTAAAATCAAATTACTATTTTACATAGAAAATTACAATCAATGAATGGAAACAAATAGAACTAGTATTTACAATTGAATTCATCATCATCATCATTAGCCTATATTAGTCCACTGCTGGACATAGGCCTCCCCTAATGAGCGCCATAGCGCTCTGTCTTTAATTGAATTACGCTGAAGAAATCATAGGAAAAAATCTGTTTTTTTGTTCAGTGTAGGTACTTGTCTAAGTTGGGCATTATTATTTGTGAAAAAAATGCTAGCAGTAGGTGGTGTGAATTTAAAAGGAAAACTACACAGCTTTAGTATGCTTTACTAGTTGAGTACCTAATCATAATCAACTAAAAAAATGTAGTTGGTTTAGATAGGCCATGAACCGTGCAACTAGTTACACTGCACGTAGCCGAACACGCACTTGACCGTCTATTTTAAATTATTGTTCCGAAAATGATCGGAGCCGATCTTATTTTGCAGACTTGGAGTGAAACCTTTTTGTCGTTTGATCTAGGTAGAATGATAGTAACCATAGGTACCGGCTGATATTTCGTAAAATTAAAAACGATGGAAATGGATTTTCATAGATTTTTTTAGATTTTTGCTATTTGACAATAAACTATTGACACCTTCGGTAAATTGAAATAATGGAATATCAAAAATAAAAAGGTAGGTGATAAAAACAATGAAGTGTTTTCTTAATGGGAACTTTGCTTCAGTTACCCAATTTTTTAGGGAAAATGCTATTCACTTGCAACATTCAATCATGCGAATGTGTGAGTGAAGGCACTGTATTTACGTGCTGTCAAAACACACATAGATCGGTTTTTGGTTACACAAATTTTCAAATTGTTGAATGACACTATCCCTCTGCTGAGACAGCAGCGAGTTTTTACTCTATGTCTAGAATAATATCCGTTTCATTTTTAATATAACCTGTCATTTTTGCTCAATTCTAACTGACTGTAACAGTCGTTTTCTGACATCGGGTGTAATTTTTGACATCCGCTGTCATTTTTGACATCAGCTGTCATTTTTGACATCAGCTGTCATTTTTGATATCTGGATCAGGATTTTTGTTGCAATGTTAATATTTTGGTATGTTCTACTTATAAGCTTAGGTTACTTAGTTGTTTGCATTTGATTATTTCAAGAACGAACAACTACTTACGGTGTAAATAAGTGGATCAGGGGATTTCTGGAACTCTTGTCCACAAATCCCCTGTGCGTCTTCTCTCTGAGCCGGCAGGGGATTTCTGGACAAAAAGTTCAGGAATCCCCTTCGCAGGGGATTATGGCAGGGGATTATTGGAATAAGCCATATTAAACCACTTACACTAAATAATTAAATAACGTTCTAATTTAATAAATAAATAAAAATAGTATTATTTTTATTATTTAGGCTTTTTACTGGTACATATAATCAATAATTTTTTACCTTATCACTGTTGTCTTCAGAGAGTGGCTCGGGAGACAGAGCATCAGCAAATGGCTCAGGCTCACAATGTTCGATCCCCCACTTCACGTCCTCATCCTCTGTCTTGACTACCACGTCTGTGCACATGTCCGTGGGGTGTAGGAGGTGTTCCGGGGGGTATTGGAGGTGTTTTGTGGGGTCTTCTGGGTAGGAGAGGTTGTGCTGTAGTTGGCAGGAGAGTGTGGAGGTTGAGAGGAGTGGCGTTTGCTGAAATAATGATAAAGTTTTTATATATTTTGTAATATCAGGGTCGGGGTATATATAAATAAATAAATAGTCTTTCTCGAAATACAAAATTAAATTAAATTACCTATGATTATATAGTTAACATGCATAAACATTTAAACTCTATATAGATAAGATTTCTTAGATTTTTTGTTAATTTTCGAGAAACTCTCTAAAGCTGAAATAAATAAATAATGCTGGACAATCCACACAGCATCATCTAGCCCCAAGCTAAGCAGAGCTTGTGTTATGGGCACCTATACCTACTAGATAACTGATATACTTAATACAATACACTACATCTGAGCGTCTGGTCGAAGCGACGCGTGACCCGAGAGCTGGTGAATATCTGGCACAGCGCATCAGCATTGCCATACAGCGTGGCAATGCAGCCAGCGTAGCGGGGACGCTTCCGACTGGTGTTGATATGGATCAGTTGAGCTATCTGCAGACTGTTTGCAACAGTCGGCAGTTAGCTCAATTGTTTCAATTGTAAATAAATAAATATAAATAAATAATGCTGGACAATCCACACAACATCATCTAGCCCCAAGCTAAGCAGAGCTTGTGTTATGGGTACTAGATGACTGATATACATAATATAATACATTACATAGATAGATATTTTTTATTATACATAGAAACGACCAGAACACCTAGAACAAATATTTGTAGATCGTACAAACATTTGTCCCAAGGCGGGAATCGAACCCGCAACCTTCTGCGCCGCAGGCGGACCTTCGCCCACCGCGCCACATCGGTCGTCAATACTAGTATAATTTTCTTTGTGAATAAATACACTACATAGATATATATTTTTCTATCACACATAGAAAACATCCAGAACACCCGGAAAAAATAACTGCAGATACTGGAAACATTCGTCTTGAGACGGATGTTGACGTGACGTCTGACCTCGTCGGCCTAGCAGTGTCAACCCTGGGATTTTTTAACGTGAATAGACCTTCTTTTGAGCACAATTTCACCTGACGGTAAGTGACGGTGTATCAAGCTCTAGACGATATTCACTAAAGTATTGCAGAGACCCAGGTTGTAGTTGGCTGAAAAAACAGAACCCTCGCGTCTACATCACAAGTCTTGAACTTAGTTAAGCTTTGGTCTGGTGATCATGACGCACAACGCTGCGGTATGCGGTATGCGATGCCGGACACTCAATCATATGAAAAACGTCGAGAATGTTCTCTTGTTCCGTCGCAGTATGCGTCAGCGGCGAGGGGAAAGCGCGGTGAAGTGGGGAGGTGTACTCCCGCACAGCGCGGCGTCATTCTCGTTTCAACGCTGCGGGTGTGCGTCACGGGTAGACAATATGGATTGGTAGCTGCGGCAAAATCAACTGACCACCTCTCCGCAGGGACGGTAAATGCTGCGTCGTGACGCTGCGTTGGGGCGCATACCGCAGCGTTGTGCGTCATGATCACCAGACCAAAGCTTTAGAGCGAGGTGTCGAAACTAACAAGTGAAATAGGTCTACACAGTACACATTACTTTCTTTTGTTTTTTGTTTATAAGACTATGGCGCTACCCCGACCCCAATCAGCGCCACCACCAATTTACTTCGCATCTCGCATGCTAAGGTATACAAAATTAAACTTTTACAGAGGCATTAAAAAAAAGTTTATGATAGGTATCACAAACTGACCAATCGATTTTTTTAAATTCCTTCGTTTAACATATTAATTAAATTAAATAGGTGGTGGCGCTGATTTGGGTCGGGGTAGCGCCTTAACTTGAATAAATAAATGAAAAAGCGACCTCGGTGGCGCGGCGGGCGAAGGTCCGCCTGCGGCGCAGGAGGTTGCGGGTTCGATTCCCGCCTTGGGACTAATATTTGTACGATCTAAAAATATTTGTTCCAGGTGTTCTGGTCGTTTCTATGTATAATAAAAAATATCTATCTATGTAATTTATTATATTATGTATATCAGTCATCTAGTACCCATAACACAAGCTCAGCTTGGCTTGGGGCTAGATGATGCTGTGTGTATTGTCCAGCATTATTTATTTATTTATAAAATAAAAGGTAGTGGTGGAGTGTTGAGATATAGCTGTCCGCAACCAAAAGATGAACTGCCAACTACGAGAAAAATTGTAGTAAGACTTGGGACTATTAGTTGTAGTATTAAGCCGGAAATACACAATTGACACGCCACGCGACCCGCAAAACTTGATGCGTGTCGAGTTGAATCAAATCATCCGTTTTGTTGTTGTGAATTTGTTTCATCATCAATAAGAGCGAGATAAAACAGTCGAAAACTTTTGTCGTTGGGCCCATCTCAAGCTAGCAGAATCACACTAGCGAAGAAATGCTCGACTATAAATGAGGTGTCGACACGTTGCGTCGCATCGCGTTCCAACAATGCGCCTCGCCCTTTACTCTTACCTGCATCAACTCCGTCAGACTCCTCACAGCTTTCTGCCTGAAGAGATGGAAGCCACGCAGCCGCGCCCGGCACTCCCAGCACACTCGCACGCATATCACTGACAGGTCGTATACCTGGAGATATATAACATAACATATCAATATCACTGACAGGTTGTATACTTGGAAATACATAAAATATAAATGACAGGACGTGTACCTGGAGATACATAACATATTATAATAATAATACATTTATTTCAGACAACATTAGAACATTTTACTATAAAAACTTTCGTAGTTTGACGAATTCATTATGAATGTAAGCGGGTTAGCTACGAACCTATTTTGTGTTGGAAGAACACCAACGTTTCATCCCATAACACAAAATAGGTTCGTATTTAACCCGCTTACATTCATAATGAAAACATTAGAACAAGTAAAGATCTTATTAACTTATTCTACGGTCCATATGAATATATACCTTAAATCTAACATACATAAAAATATAAAAACTTATTTTAAATAAAATGGCACACGTTCTAAATTTGCGGCGCCGACGTGTATGACGCAATCAGGGTGTCAGCTGACGACGGTGCACGGCGGTGTCCCCTTGCAGGCGGCCAGTGAACCGTCGGAACTTGACACCCTTCGGCCAAAACTCTTCACTCAAGTAGGTCGAGAGATGTTGAGTTGGAACTCTCACCATAAATGAACAGAAGCTTAAATTATGGCGAGAGTCCAACAGAGCAGAGTTCTTATTACTGACAGGTTGAGGTCAGGTACCTGGAGATACATAACATATTACTGACAGGTCGTGTACCTGGAGATACGTACCATAATACTGACAGGTTGCATAACTAGAGATACTAATGTAACATTACACTGACAGGTCGCATAACTAGAGATACAGACCTCATCAATGACAGGTCATATTCATTGTTTTCAAAATTACAAGATAATATTTTATTATTCTATATAATTACAACAGAACTTCTTTGAGATTGTTGCATCCAACCTTCATCAAAATAGTTTTCTTGTTTATAAATTATTTTGTTGTTCATGACTTTAAAAACTATAGTTTAACCTTGATGATGTCTCTCATAATGGGAAGAAACGTTGGTATTCTTCCAACACAAACAAGGTTGGGACAGGCGCGGTCGCAGCCCAAGACTTTGGGGGGGGTCACACTTGGTGCGGGCCGTAGCACCAAATGTACTTGTAGGCGGTTGAGACCCCACTGAAAACCACTAAACTTTATCGGCGAGCGGAGCGAGCCGCGGAAAATTTATACTCAACTCCCAACAATAGTAGGTGTAAGTTATAGCGAGCGAAGCGAGCCTCGAAATTTTTGAGATGTTTTCTGGAGTTAGGGCAAGGGCAAGTAAGCAAGAGTAGGTCCAGATTAGACTTTGCGGTAATAGATATAAAGCTATGAATATAAATAGGAACGAGCGGAGCAAAGGCATCAACAAAAAATTGGATATACAAAAAAGACATGGAAAAAATGTAACGCCGAAATTTTTGTTACTTTTTCGGGTTACTACCCGAGCAAAATGATGTTAAACAAGTGTCAAGCACTGAACCAAATACAGAGAAGGTCAAAATACTATCGGCGAGCGGAGCGAGCCGCAAAATGCAGTGTTTTGCATATTGGCCGCAAACAGGACATCCCTTCCCCCAACTCCCAACCCAACAATAGGAAGTATAAGTAATGGCGATTGAAACGAACCTCAAAAATGTTGGAAATTTTTTCTGATGTTTGGGGAAAAGTAACCCAGAGCCTATGACAAAATAAAGTGAGCGAAACCTGCCCGGAAAATTTTAAATACTTTGCGGTGGTAGATATAAAGCTATGAATATAAATCTGGGCGAGCGGAGTAAAGGAGATTAACAAAAATTTAGAAATACAAAAGAGACACCGAAAAAGATGTAGCGGCGAGCGGAGCGAGCCGCCGAAATTTTTGTTCCCTTTTTCGGGTTGTCACAAACTGGTTCAGAAAATTAATAACAGCGAGTGGAGCGAGCTCTGAACGACCCGCAGCCTTTTTTGAAATTGGCATGCGTCCATGCAAGACAAGGAAGCTAAATTATGAGCTACTAGCTTCTGCCCGCGACTTCGCACGCGTTCTTTCTATGGAAACGTTCAAAGGTAATATCTATCCCATGGGAACTGATTTATGGGATAAAAAGTAGCCTATGTTTGATTCCAGGCTCAGAGCTACACCGATGCAAAATTTTAGCTCAATCTGTTCAGTAGTTTTGGTGTGAAGACGTAACAAACATCCATCCATCCATTTATCCATACAAACTTTCACATTTATAATATTAGTGTGAAGAACAATTTTAAAGTTTGTCGATTAACAACCAAACATGCGGACAACAGACCAGACACAATATAAAATCAACGGCGAGCGAAGCGAGCCGCGAAAATTTTTATGATCTGGCTGTGCGTGTGAGTTGTTTGGTATTAGATATTTGGCAGTTGCAAACTGGCCTGAAACGGAGAAAGAGTCCTGGACTAGAGCAAGCCAGAAGCTTATCAAAACAGCAGAATGTTATCAGAGGCAAGCAGACAGAGCGTGCTGCGATAATTTAGTGGTTTCGTTAGATTTTTGGAGTGTTTGGAAAACTGACCTCAAACGAGGGATGAGCCCATGACCAGAGGCAGACAGTTTAAAGTTGCCGGCTAGGTTAAGCGAGCTGCGACAATTTTTGATTTATGTTAGATTTTGGGCAACTGTTTAGAAAATTTGGCAAAGTGACCTAAAGCGGGGCGGGTTTTGAGCTTTGGATCACAGTCAGAAGGAACAAATGTTATCAGCGACCAGACCAAAACGCGAAAATTTTGTTGTCTACTAATTTTTTGTACTGGTTGACAAAGTGACCTCGCAGATTGTTTGTTATATTTTGTGCTTTTTATTGTGGTGGTTGGATTGATACAAACTGACAATAGCGGACCAGCCAGACCAATAAAATTGAGAGCGTTGCCTCTGTGCTAATCAAAACACAGAGCACAAATAACAGTAATATCGGCGAGCGGAGCGAGCCGCGATTTTTTATTTTGCTGCCGTTGGTAACCATGATCAATGTAACGGAAGTAAACAGGACAATATAATCATCAAGCTGTGGGTTGCAATTTTTAAGTACCTAAACTAAGATTTTGGGGGGGGTCATGACCCCCGTGACCCCCCCCCTGGGACCGCGCCTGGTTGGGAGCCTGCTTACAGTTATGTATTCACAGAAGTAAAGTTGGTTATTGTTAATACTTTCTACTATAGCCCTAGCATATAGCGGGGAAAAAAATCTAAGTCTTTTTTGCCTATAATTGAGCGGTTATTGTTAATACTTTCTACTATAGCCCTAGCATATAGTGGGGAAAAAAATCTAAGTCTTTTTTGCCTATAATTGAGCGGTTATTGTTAATACTTTCTACTTTAGCCCTAGTATATAGTGGGGAAAAAAATCTAAGTCTTTTTTGCCTATAATTGAGCGGTTATTGTTAATACTTTCTACTATAGCCCTAGCATATAGCAGGGAAAAAAATCTAAGTCTTTTTTGCCTATAACTGAGCAACACATTTTGACCTCTAGCATCGAGGGCATTGAACTTTGAGATCAATGTGCTAAAGAAACATTCCACCCTCAGCAATTCCCTTCCCGATGGCATTATAAAAATTTGGTGTTAATAATAAATAAATAGTGCTAGACAATTTACACAGCATTATCTAGCCCCAAGCTAAGCAGAGCTTGTGTTATGGGTACTAGATAACTGATATACTTAATACAATACACTCTTAGGTATATATTTTTTATTATACATAGAAAACATCCAGAACACCCTGAAGATCTGCAGATCATACATTTGTTAGGAGGCGGGAATCGAACTGCGTCGCAGGCGGACTTTCGCCCGCTGCGCCACAGAGGTCGTTAAATATAATAAATAATAAAAATCGTGTTATTTTTGTCTTTTTCGCCTTGCGTCCCGTCAAGTACACCCCAGCCCCTTTAGCACTATAGTAATCGAACATAGTCTTTAGCAATCAGTGACGGATATTATAGCAGCATGTAATGAGAACCAAAACTCAAATAAAAAAATTGGTTGTCAGTAAAGTCGGTTTACTGACGATAGTTGAACGTGACAACGTCTTAAGAAAATACTGATGGAATGGTAGCATTTGATACTCGATCAAAACATGTAAATGTACTATAGTATAGCAGCTGTCCACGCAGACGCATCGCTCACTCAAGTAGGAGAGAGACGGATGTCGAGCGCTCTCGCTTGCACTTCAAGCCTTACATGGAACGCCTCAGAGCGAGGTAACGCCGCATGACGTCATAGCGAGGTAACGCCGCATGACGTAATGTTTTTTCGTGCGTGCAGCCGGCTCTATCGAATTATAAGACGTTGTCACGTCAAAAATGTTTTGGATCTGTAATATGTTGTTGAACGCATAGAAATGCAACCTAAATATTTCAGTTATACAGTGACCTGAGGCCATAGGTAGCAGTTGAAAGTGATCTAGGTAGAATTTTGCCGAGTTCTTAATGCGTTTATACCAAAAACTTACCGGTATTTCATTCATAATTTGCGAGTAAATATCGTAATATCCCGTGTCTCCAAGAAAGAGCAATTTTCGGCCTGTAGAAAGGCATCCCGTACACATGTCCTCCATGATTCAGGTTTAGATGTTCGCACATTTGATTTGATTGTCGATTTGCTTGCTTACATGGTTTGTTTCTTATAAAAAAATAATTTTAAAAAGATGCTTTCGTCCATTGTTGACAAAGTTGTTGACATGACACACAAGTGATGAAGTGACCGAATGAATCGCAGGGTTGCCAACCGTAGAATTTTTATCCTCGTACTAAGCAGCTAAAAATCTCGTACTTTGGCATTCGAACCTCGTACATTCATCTAAAAGGTTATTATGGCATATTAAACTATTAAATTTAGGACGTTTTACACAGTTAAATAAACTATTGCAGGTTTCCTACTAAATAAAACATCAATTTGCATTTAAAAAAAAATTAACATTACTCACAAATGAACAAACAAAATTTGCTTATTAGGTTCGAAACTTTGCTACTTCTAGGTAGTCTTAGTCTCCAAATATTAAATCAGGAACATCCTCACTGTCATTGTTTTTCTTTATATTGCCGTGTATTTTTTCCCTAGTCATACGGCTATACATACATCTCTTTCGTCGGTTCAAAATTGACGCAGTTTCCAGCACGTCACGTGCTGCAGAGAGTTCAAAAGGTCCAACACATGCTGCACGTGTTGGACCTTTTGCACTCTCTGCAGCAAGAAGTGTGCCGTTTACAGTTTCCGCAGTTAGCCGGCTTCTTATGTCTGTTTTCATCAAATTGACTTTACTAAAAACCCGCTCGCAGTCAGCATTCGCATGGGGAAGGGACAGTGCAGATAAAACAAATTGAGCGAGCTCGCAAAAAGTCTTCAGTTTTCAACAAAGATGGGATAACGAACCATAGACAATGATCGCGCAAATGCGGCAGTGACATTGTTGATGCACGGACGAAGGAAATCACCCTTCCGTGGTTAGCATGTCAAAACCTCGTACATAATTGTACGAGGTTGATTGTGTCCTCGTACCTCGTACGGAAGACCAGAAATATCGTATTTGTACGAGGAACCTCGTACGTTTGGCAACCTTGATGAATCGATTGAAGCGAATGAATGATTTTCGTATGAATGAAAGTCATGAATGAGCTTTGATCATGGATGTGCAAAAGAGATCTAAATAGTAGCGTGTTTGAGAGAAAAAGAGACGACCAATTTTGTTTCTTAATATTGGTATGTCTTAGTGATGTTCATTTAGGCAAGCAATCTTTCCCATTTACCGGTTTTAATCAATCAAATCGGTTTGAGACTGAGAAATAGACCCCGTCGTGTAAATAGCTCTAAAAACAACAGGAATGCAAAAGAGTTTAAATAGCTTCTCTAACCAAATGTAAATAAAAACAAACAATCCAAAATTCCAAACCAAACGAAAGCGAATAGCGAACTAACATTTTCGTCTTTTTTCAATGAAAAATGTTAAAATAGACGAAAATGACGACCAAAGTTACAGCTTGTATCGGTTGCTTGAGTGTCGATAGGAAATTGACGCTCCTCAATAAAGAATTCAGGCAAATACTTTGTGAATTCCTTGAAGAGTCTGTAAGTAATATCTTTGATACCGTATTGGTTACATTTTGGCCCATACACGAATTATACTAGCTCGGCTTTTACAACGGAACTGAAGCAAGGCATGCGTAAGGTCAACGCCAATCGTCAAAGAGATCACAGTGATTTATTTTATCAATAAATAAATAATAATGCTCGACAATCCACACAGCATCATCTAGCCACAAAGTAAGCAGAGCTTGAGTTATGGGCACAAGATAAATGATATACTATTAATGTACCTACATCACATCACATACCTCAACTTCAACAGCCTGTAATGGCACTGCTGGACACAGCCCTTCCCCTGATAAACGCCTTGTTGGCCTTTATCTCATGGGGGTAATGCCCATAATCCCCACGCTGAGCAGGCGAGTTGGGGATCGCAGTTCGGCGGTAGAATTGTTCTGCAGGAGGCGCTGCTGCTCGCCCCCGGTGGATATCCCTAAGTCGCCTCTTACGACACCCGCGGGAAGAGTTGGGGCGGTGCTAATTCTAAGCGGACATGACACATCACATACAATTCATATAAATATCTGCAGGTCTTAAAAACATTTGTCCCGATGATGCAGGAATCGAACCCACAACTGCCTGCGTCCCAGCCCTCGCCCCCTGCACAGTGGTGCTTAATTTAGCCACTGCAACACTCCACTGTAGACCAAAAGCCTTTGTTGATCTCTCTCTTCCATTCGAAGTTGATTTGAGATCCTTCCTTCAGTAAATAAAATATTGCTTACATTTACATCGTTATTTGTGTTGCGGTTTATTTACTAACATTTTACATCAAGTTGTCTAGTGTATTATCCCATAATGGTGGTGAGGTCGGCTTTCCTCATTGATTTCCTCCACTTTGCTCTATCCTCGAGGTCAACTTCTTGCTTGACACTCTCTGATGTCCTTTAACAATACATCTCTCCAACATGTCCTGGGTCTTCCTCTGAACCTTTGCTCAGGGATGAAAAGCTGTAATGCTAAATTTCCTACGTAATCAAAATCTTTTCCGTAAATACAATAAATGTACACTTAGAACAGGTTAAATTATAAAACTAAACACTGACCCGGAAATAAAGTGAAATTTTCGATTTTGGTAAAGTAAGTAGCGACGAAGTAAAGTAAAGAAGCGACAAAGAAACCTTTAGCCTGTTAGTTGTTAGTTTTCGAGTTGGAGCAAAAGCCGTCCCAAGCTTTTTTATCCTCTAGATAATCTGATATTTTATAGTAGGTACTTAAGCCTTTTTGCACAGCAAGGTTTTGACAATTTGTTTGAATTTATTTACTGATCGTTTTTGCAACTGACTAGGAGTTTTGGAATCATGCGAAGAAGAATCATGCGTTCTCTTCACGTGTCGATACCATCGCAGCCATAGGCCCATAATTGTTACATGTTAGGCCTAGTTGCGGAAACCAGTCCAGAAGGACTGGTTTCCGCAACTAGGCCACAGGTGCGCCCTTTTTGCGTGTCGAGTGCTGCTGGTCTAACCACCCGATGTCCTCCAGGAAAGCCAGCAGCTCGCTGACGCCGGTGCATGTATTCCTAAGCGTCCTCAGTGTCCTCAGTGTCCAGCCAGAGGTAGTGAAGTCGTCGAGACGCTACGCTATCGCACTCTACAAGCACATGCATGGCCATACAACCATGCATGTGCTTGTAGAGTGTGATAGCATAAAAAAATCTAAGTCTTTTTCGCCATGCAATTGAGCAACACATTTTGACCTCTAGCGCCGAGGGCATTAAACTTTGAGGTCAATGTGCTGAAGAAAAGTTGCACCCTCAGCGATCCCTCCTTACATTATAAAAAATAGGCGTTAATTGTGACTAAGAATATCGGAGGAGATCCTCTGCATTCTTGCCAAAGGCCTTTGTTGATACTAAGTGAATACTGTTACAGGACCATTGGCAGCCTAAATCTCTATGTTTTGAATGCCTAGCCATTGTTCAACGGGTTATGAAGTTCAAGAATCAAGTGAAGCAAGTGGACACTTATCTCCGGGGATATTTGGTAATCTCTCCCAGTTTTTGCATTATGATAGATAGATAGAAAATATGTATATTATTATACCACACAAAAAAATAATACAAACAAACATGCGTAAAATAGAGGAAGTATAAAGAGCCATCTCTGATCAAAGGCAGTTCTGAATTCATATTGCGGCAAGTCCAATAACGAACTTGAAACTTGAAGTGTAACAAGTTTCGTTGGTAACAAGTTTCGTTACTTGTAAAAAAATTGGTTGCCTGTAAAGTCGGTATACGGGCGAAAGTTTTACGTGACAACGACTTTGAGTTCCTTTTACTTTTTATGTCTGTCTCTCTCGCTCTTAGGCGGGCTAACCATGCCCGAGTGGAAGGGACGCGTGCCTCTCACTCGCTCTCATTGTGAGCGCATAACGTGAGCGGAGCGTAACGCAGTTTCTTGAAGTGTCACCCGGCAAACCAATTTATAAGACGTTGTCACGTCAAAACAATATTTTGCAAGTCACACTTATCACACTTCTCATCACACTATCACATCACACTATATATGATATGTATATATCACACTAATATTATAAATGCGAAAGTTTGGATGGATGTATAGATGGATGGATGTTTGTTACCTCTTCACGCCAAAACTACTGAACGGATCGGGCTGAAATTTTGCATACAGATAATTTTAGCCCTGGAATAAAACATAGGCTACTTTTAATCCCTTATATCAGTTCCCATGGGATAGAAATCACCTTTAAACGTTTTCATAGGAACAATGCATGCGAAGCCGCGGGCATAAACTAGTTAAAATATGATATATACTAAAAACTATAACTAAAAACCATATAACTAAAAACCATAGAGCAAACTAAAAACTTACCTCGAATCCCTTATTTTTATACTGTTTTTAAGTCTCGCGGGAAAAATACTAATCCCTAATATCACATCACACTAATATTATAAATGCGAAAGTTTGGATGGATGTATAGATGGATGGATGTTTGTTACCTCTTCACGCCAAAACTACTGAACAGATCGGGCTGAAATTTGGTATACAGATAATTCTAGGCCTGGAATAAAACATAGGCTACTTTTTATCCCATAAATCAGTTCCGAAACAACGCGTGCGAAGCCGCGGGCAGAAGCTAGTCTTATATATAAAAATGAAACCCGTTTCGCGTTGTCACGGCATCACGCGTGAACGGCTGGACCGATTTCGCTGATTCTTTCTTTGTTGTGTTTGTTATTGTCAGGAGAAGGTTCTTATGAAAGAAAAAATTAAGAAAGTTGGAAACATAAATTTCCACGCGGGCGTAGCCGCGGGGCGCAGCTAGTAATATAATAATTTCTTATGGGATCACCTTGAAATCATTTTATTTAAACGAGCGAAAGAATTTTCAAAATGGTTCTATTAAAAACGGAAAAATCGTCGAACATACTTACAGCCAATCATAGAACCTGCTTCTTTTTTCGAAATCGGTTCAACATTAAAATTAAATTGACTAAATTCAAATTACAATGAAAAAAATTTAATAATTGTAAGTTGGTTGAAAAAATAACATCAACGAATAATAAAAAAAAATAGTCACTTATTTATTACTTCCAGAATATTATTATAGTAAAACACCTTAATTTATTATTTACCTAAAACACAGAAAAATTATAATTATACATTACAATTTCGTTTAGGAATAAAACTCGCGTTTAGTGCAGTCACTTTATAACTAGATGTCGCTGCTAATAGTGGACGAGCGCTAGATCGCGGTGACGAAGCGTTTCGGGTTCGGATAGTGGTTTGGAGAGCGATTTATGTCTATGCTTAGGAGTAGACATGCGCAAACCATGTCCGGCTATGGATTGAACATGAAATAGTTCCTTTGAACGATGGACATAGTTCCAGGAAACATGTCCGGACATGTTAGCAAGACATGTCCTTGAGAGGATTGTTGAACGATTCATTTTCATTAGGTACGGAACCATACCATGTCCGGGATACATGTCCAGGGAACTAAGTCATTCCGCTAGTTCACAGTCATGTGATGTTTCTCTCAGTTCAATCAAATTTGATTGAACCGATAGTTCCGCGGACATGTTTCCCGAACATGGTTACGTTCCAAACAGGTTCTTACAGTTCCTCGGTCACATTTCTTTCATGATTAATATTTTATCACAGCACGAAAGGAAAGAGGCATTTTTTAATTATTAATTGAAATTATGGGCCGTATTTACTAGCTACAGATTAAAATTTAAATTAAATTTACCAAATCTTTGTTATTATCTGTAGTGTTTCAAATAAAAGAGGTATTATATTATTTGATTTTATTGTGTTTTAGCACTCGAGTTTTTACAAATTTTCTGCCGTGTGTGAGCCATAGAAAATCCGCTTGGGGTCCTCCCTTCTGTCCATAGAAATGTATTGGCACCATGGTTTATCTATTTACCATAGACTACTACATTATCTAGATATAAACTAGTTTCTAACTCTTATTTCCTGATTTAAAATTGTTGTCGGTGCTGGATTGTTATAATTATTATCTATTCAATTCACTAGTTTGGTACATAGTAAGTACCTAGGTAACTTTTTCTGACGCAACGGACGAGTAGGTACCAGAAAAGCACGTAAGTTAAGTACGCTAATGACGCAACACCAAACTAAAATTAAATAAGATAAAACAATCAAACTGCAACGCAAGTAATAATAATATCAATTGTTTTAAAAATTTAAAAGAAATGAGACGCTGCATGTAAAAATGACAATTTTCAAGGTCAGAGTTCAAAACGAAATCTGTTTTATTTATGTAAAAATTTACCTTAGCTACCGTATTTAAAGTTTATTTTACGATGGTTTATTTTGTGATTCAATCAAGCAGCTAATAGCTAGCTCACTTACTCCCGTGTTACTCGCGCTTGCGGGCTGTCGGACAGTGTTCGGCTCGGCATCGGTTTTCTTCGGTTCGACGCCCGCCATCCCGTCCAATCCAATGAAATGGTGGACATGGTGGACACGTTGAACATGTTTAGGTTCACGCCTCGGATTGGAACGACATAGTTCCAGGAGAGGACATAGTTCCTGGAACTATTTCAATCCGGAACTACCCATCTCTACTTAGGAGGGCTTACATTACAAGTTCATGAAAGGAATATTTTTGAAGAACGTTACATTTAACGTTTGATTTAAAATTATATTATAATTATTAGGTATAATAAATTAAATTGCTGATGTATTTATTTATTTATGGTTGTAATTAGAACGGCTTTAGGCCAATTATACTAATTACAGTAGGTTTTAAAATTAAATATACGTGCAGTTAGATTAAGTAGGTACATAATAATAGAAATAGTCACGTACTTATGTCAAATAATAAACAATAATCAAGCATAATTAAATTGTCATAAGAAATATTCAAATATAAGATTTAGGTATTATATAAATTTAAGAATTAGACTGAAGTCGTAATTAAATATAAAATAAAACATTGGTCAAAATTCACATTCACAAAAAGTTAGACAAGCAAGCCTATGAGTTGATGATGATGATGAAGAACGTTACTTTTAGAACGTTTAATTTATAATTCTTATTTAACCGACTTCTTAAAATGGTGCAGGTTCCAAGTTCGGCTGTCAATTATGGAAGATTTGGAAAATTCTTTTGTCCGAACCTTATTCCCGAGGTTAGTACCTATTCGTCGAGCAAAGCTTATAAATAGGGTTACATATGCCGTACAACGTACTTCAGTAAAATAATGCACACTTTATACACTAATGTGATGTGATATAAGATTTTTTTAAACGTTGCCAGTCATCGTCTGTTAATGTAATCGCCTCGCACGCGTTATTATTATGGAAATTGAAACAACCAACGCGTTAATATTATTTATTATTATTTATAAAATTATTTTGATGGTAATCGTCTTAATTTGAATTTTATTGCTTTTAATTAATAGTTTTTCAGTACTGTTTTAAAAGAATTTCGATTTGTACCTATAATTGAGGAGGCACTTAGATGTGTTTTTGTATGAAATGGCCCATAATCCATGTTTTAGTGTACACTGCGTTGGTGCAATTTATTAAATAAATAAATATAAAAAATCTATATGTCTTTATACAAACTTTCGCATTTCTATATAATATTAGTAGATATTACTATTTATAACTCAAGAGCGGACCGATTTTAAAGATCTTTGATTTTTTGGGCTTGTCTCTGTCCGGGATAGCAGAACAACCATCAATCAATTAGGGTTGCGCAATTCCGTGCTGAGAAAAGGATGCGGGTTCAAGTCCCGTCGCAGTCGAATTTTTTGTTGAGTTATTATTTGATTTCTTAGTTATTAACTTTTAACTCAAATGAAAAGCTATTTATTCGTAGTTTACTTACTTACATTCATAATGAAGTTATTTCTTATTTCAGATTCATCCAGCAACAAAATCTCTATCAAAATTGGAATTAAAAAATATTTTCGAATTAGACATTTTGGGTGATTTACAGTCAAAAGACAAAAATAATATTATCATTGATATAAAAAGCATAGAAACTAACAAAAATGACACTGACTTGGTCAAATATGAGAGCTTTGAGAGAGATCGAAAATCAAGTTTAGATCATGATTCAAACATTTTTGATCAAGAACCAATGAAATCAAATCATAAATCAAGTAAAATCATAGCAAATTGTACAGAGCCTTTAGCTTTCATAAAAATGGAAGAATCCAACCTAGAAATGGATTTCGATGAACAATATGAAATGGATAAACCAGAATTAAAGGTAATTTTTATATTTGTCTATCTACCTTTATATTGTCCTGGCGGTCGGAGCGTAAGAATTGACACCCGACGCCTACAGCCTGTGGATGTCATAAGAGCCGACTACAGCAGCTTCCTATTTTATTAAGTTGTATAATTTACTTGAACCTACCTATGATAGATAGTTATATAATTTACTTGAAATTAATAATGTTGGACAATTCAAACAGCATTATCTAGCCCCCAGCTAAGCAGAGCTTGTGTCATGGGTACTAGATAACTGATATACTTAATACAAAACACTACATAGATAGATATTTTTTATTATACATAGAAAACATCCAGAACACCCTGAACAAATATCTGTAGATCGTACAAACATTTGTCCCGAGGCGGGAATCAAACCCGCAACCTCCTGCGTCGCAGGCGGACCTTCGCCCGCCGCGCCACGGAGGTCGTCATAGAAATGTTTATATTGTAATTCCTATGTTTTATAATACAGATAATATACATATTATCTGACCTGTAACTTGTAATGTTATGAATAAATACTATGAACTATACGAGTTGCATACGATCCGTGCGCACTCGTACAGCGGCGTCCGATCTATGTAAGTAGACTCTCCGACCGCTTTCTACTTTTCCGAGCTAGCTAAGCGTCATAGCGCACCAGCTTGCCGCATCCAGCATCTGCCTGCAGTCTTTCGCAGGTCGTCTTCCCACCTGGCCGGAGGGCGTCCTACACTACGTTTGCTAAGTCTCCGCTCGAGAACACGTTTAGCCCAGCGGTTGTCCGTTGTTCGCGAGATATGGTCATCATGTACATCTTATTTATTTGTATTTCAATTATTATATTTATTTGCCTCATTGTTCGAATCACACTAATATTATAAATGCGAAAGTTAGAATGGATCAATGTTTGTTACCTCTTCACGCCAAAACTACTGAACGGATCTGGCTGAAATTTTGCATACAGGTAAGTCTAACCCTGGAATCAAACATAGGCGACTTTTTATCCCATAAATCAGCTCTCACGGGATAGAAATAACCTCAAAACGTTTCCATAGAAACAACGCGTGCGAAGCCGCGGGCTGAAGCTAGTACTATATAATTTTCAATGTTTATTATTCTACATTGATTTATTTTATAAAATGTTTTACAATTTTTATAATAATTTTAATTTAGATTAGATAAATGATGCTTTTTCATCAGTAACTAGTGTAATTGGTTTATGAAAATCGTGTTAGTTACTAAACAAATAAACAATAAACAGACAATAGTCGGCCCACTGCCACTTCAGCTTGATAACTCTTTTATTTTTCATAGTAAAACAAATACTTTTTGCAGATCAAAGAAAGTGTTTTCTCCGATTCCGACGATGAACCTCTAACTATGAAGTCAAAGAAATACAAGAAAAAACGGAAACGTAAGGAAAAACATGGTAATTATCAATTCATGCTCAAAATAAAGGTAAACTTGCTGCTAGAAAAATTACCTCTCAAAGAAATATCTATACCTCCTCTGTGACGTTTTGCATTCGTTGGAAAGGTCTCGGGCTCCGTGAGGTTTAAAGAAAAAATTAAGAAAGTGGTAAACATAAATTTCTACGCGAGCGAAGCCGCGGGGCGCAGCTAGTAAGTTATAAAAAAGTTTTTCCCTCCTTCATTAGTCTGCGTTTAGTGCAGTCACTTTATAACTAGATGTCGCTGCTAAAAGTGGACGAGCGCTAGATCGCGGTGACGAAGCGTTTCGGGTTCGTGTAGTGGTTTGGAGAGCGAGTGATGATATTGGCACCTATTTATTATGGGCAATGATTTCTTCTATTTTTGAATAACGTTACTTTTAACGTTTGGTTTAATTCTACACTTGGGTGCAAAAAATTCGCACGTATGCAACATTTTGACTTTCGCTGAATTTTTATTTCTGTGATTTTAACGGTACTGCAAAATATTACTACTATTAAATCAAAATGCACACGTGGCTTTTGAGTGACACATCGAGTGACCATCAACCTCTATAAACAATACAATAACAACAATACAATAGCATACACCGAAATCGCTCGTTACTGGTAGAGACGCTCGCACTACTTGTCGCAGGTATAAAATGGTGCGTTTTAAGGGTAGTGACCTCATTCGCACATCAACGTTTACTTTGAACAGTCGTCAATTGATAACATCGTAACCCAAAATTAAAAAATGAGTACCACACCAGAAATAGCCGCTCAAGTGGTGGCCCTACTTCAAGCAGGGAGAAACCAAATTGAAGTGGCAAGACAACTGAATCTAAGCCGGTTCTCTGTCCGTCGAGTATGGCAGAGGTATCAAGAGACTGGCGGCTTCAAACGGCGCCAAGGATCTGGCCGACCCCGTGCCACAACAAGGCGTGACGACCGTTTTATTGTGACGACTGCATTGCGCAATCGGCGTTTGAATGCAGTTCAATTGGGACAGCGTCTCCAAGAAACACGGGAAGTCGATGTCAGCCGATGGACAGTAAGAAGACGACTACGGGAAGGGAATCTGACTGCGCACAGACCAGCAAATGGACCGAAACTGACCCCAGCCCACCGACAAACCCGCCTTCGATTCGCTCGAGAGCATTTGGAATGGACTGAAGACCAATGGAGCGCAGTCCTGTTCTCTGACGAGTGCAGGATGTGCCTACATGGCAACGATGGAAGAGGAAGAGTCTACCGAAGGCCAGGCGAGCGATTTCAACAATGCTGCATCAAAGAACGAGTCTCTTACGGCGGTGGATCATGCATGTTCTGGGGAGGCATATCACTGCAGGCAAAGACTGATCTTGTTTTCATCTCCGGAGCGAATCCTGGCCGCCGATCAAGGGGACTCACTTCTCAAAGGTACATTGAGGAAGTACTCCAGGACCACGTTGTACCATTTGCGGGATACATCGGAGAAAACTTCATCTTCATGCAAGATAATGCAAGACCGCATACGGCTCGTATTGTGTACCAGTACCTTGAAGAGGTTGCGGTGCCTGTCATGGAGTGGCCAGCTCGCAGCCCGGACCTCAATCCGATTGAACATTTATGGGACGAGCTAAAAAAACGAGTTCGTGCCAGAGACACTGCCGCAACGAGTCTCCAGGAGCTGCAACATGCGATTGAAGAAGAATGGGAGGCCATACCGCAAGATTTTATAAAAACTTTAGTTCTGTCAATGAAAAAACGCATGGAAGCAGTCATTCGGGCTAGGGGAGGGAACACACCTTATTAATAAAAAAGTTTTTATGCTGATTTTCATGTTTTTAATTTAATTTCAACCCCTAACTTTTATGGTATAAATACACAAAAAACAGGTACTTCAGACATTTACCCAAAACTCACTAAGTAGACGCGGTATAAGGACAAAAAAGGTACCGCTGGATAGGTTTTGAAATAAACTTTAACATTAGATACCAAAAAAAATAAAAACAAACATGTTTTTTTTGTTTTTTGAAAATTTGATGAAAATTTATACATGTGCGAATTTTTAGCACCCAAGTTTATGTAATATAGCCGACTTCTAAAAGGAGGAGGTTCTATTCTAATTCTAACTGTTCTGTCTGCTGGCCGACTACATAATATTGTTAAAACTAATTATAATTATTAGTATGTCATTTTCATGTAAATAATAAATAACACATAAAAGATTTATTTTGCTTTTCGCTTCCCAGTTAATTATTACGAAATGTTTTTATAGTAATTAATGTAACCATATATATTGATTTTATTATTATAGAGTTGTGCAGTTGCAAGTGCAAATATGTTTCCCTTGTTGTTTTACCTAAACTTTTTATTTTAGGTTACGGCAAATAGTAGGGGCGATAGTGGCGCCACTACATATTTAATTTTATAATTACGTTATACAAAGGAATTATCAAAAAATCGGACCGCGCGTAGACGATATCTATCATAAGCTTTTTTTAAATGTATCTTTAATAGTTTTGTACTGTATTATTTAGGCAGATACTTGTTTCAAGAGTTTAGTTCCTAATTCCTATTGGTGGCCACCAAGCTCTCCAAACAAGGTTTTTGATTGAATAACACAAAACAAAACTATTACAGATACATTATATAAAAGCTTGTGATAGGTATCGTCTACCAGCGCGCGGTCCGATTTTTTGATAATTCCTTTGCATAACTTAATGATTAAATTAAATATGTAGTGGCGCCACTATCGCCCCTACTCTTCGCCCTAAGCAACGCGGAACACAAAAATTTGATTTTATTCGTATTTCAGACACCGCAACTAAACGAAAGAGGGAGCCACCGTCTGGTATCGTGAACGACCCACGCGTGGAGAAAAAACTCCGAGACCTCAACGTTGGGAGTGGGAACGTCGCTCTTGTGCTGTTAACTTGGGAAGAGGTCAGTCATCATCACAGTCCACTGCTGGACATAGGCCCGCGAATAACGGTCCTCCAGGGCTATCCACACTCTCCTCTACAAAGTCACCGTTACCGAATCTGACAGTTTCGCGGGAAATTCAATAATTTTAGCGGTTTTTAATATTTTCTGCGCTTTTCAAGGAATAAGTTGTTAAAATTAAATAACTTTATTCACAAAGAAAATTATACTAGTATTTACAATTGAAACAATTGAGCTAACTGCCGACTGTTGCAAACAGTCTGCAGATAGCTCAACTGATCCATATCAACACCAGTCGGAAGCGTCCCCAAGACGCTGGCTGCATTGCCACGCTGTATGGCAATGCTGATGCGCTGTGCCAGATATTCACCAGCTCTCGGGTCACGCGTCGCTTCGACCAGACGCTCAGATGGTTTTTTGAAAACCCGAAGAGCCTCGGTACCCCACGGACCTGGGGTCTCGACTCCAAGGGGAGCAAATGTGTAGGCTCTGTCGAGACCTGCATATTTGCGCCTCTTGAGATCTTCGGCCAAATCTGCCGCCGCACCCGCCCTCACGGATGTCCTCGGAAGATGGGAAGGCGCAAGTGTGTCGACGCATGTAGCGTCCCACACAATGGGCCAAGGAATTGAACCACCTGATCTTCTATGAACTCATGTTTTAACAAATTTCGATTTAGTGCTACGATTTAGTGACACAAACGAAATTCAGCTAGGAGGAAATTATTTTTTATCTTCTTACTATATATAATTCTTCTGTGAGTGTGTATGTCACTGAACTTCTCTCCAACGACTGGACCGATTTTGATAAAAAAAATTGTGTGTGTTCAAGGGGATCTGGGAATGGTTTAGATTCACAATTTTGTTTAATTAACGCGTGCGAAGCCGCGGGCAGAAACTAGTCTATATATATAAAAGAAAGTCGTGTTAGTTACACTATTTATAACTCAAGAACGGCTTTACCGATATGGCTGAAAATTGGTGAGGAGGTAGCTTAGAGCCAGGAGACGGACATAGGATACTATTTATTCCGTTCGATAGCATTCAAGTGTGACTTGACATAAAACAAGGTACTTAAGTGAAGAGCAAACTATGTACTAAAATGCAGAAACAATAATAAATGATTAATGTACTTCTTTTTTTTATAATAAAAAAAATAACTTTATAAATTCGAAAATCTGCTTATTTATTGCCTTAAAGGCGGAACAGGGTTCGCCGGGTCAGCTAGTTATACATAAAAATAATGTCCTCCTAGCTGAATTTCGACCACAGAGGCAAGCCTTATCGGAGACTAGCCAGATGCACAGGACATATTATAGTGCACTAGTGTGTGCGCAAACACAGGTGCACTCTCTATTCCCCCACTCTCATAATCCAATGGGACGATAAATCGACACGGCCAGGGAGAGGTTCGGCGGAGGACCAACGGCGTAACGTGCTGATAACTGATAAACAATAAATTACATAGACTTCACATCACACTTCACACTAATATTATAAATGTGAAAGTTTGAATGGATGGATGAATGGATGGATGTATAGATGGATGGATCTTTGTTACGTCTTCACGCCAAAACTACTGAACAGATTGAGCTAAAATTTTGCATCGATGTAGCTCTAAGCCTGGAATCAAACATAGGCTACTTTTTACAGGCAGACCTTCGCCCGCTGCGGCACAGAGGTCGTCATATTATTTCTTACGTGTAGGAACCCAAAAAGTGTAAATAATAAATCTATCTAGGTAAGGCTCTACCATCTCGTATGTAAATGAACAACGTTATAATTTGTTTCGGATTTTGTTATCAAAGTAATCTTTTAATTAAAAATGTGTGTCCTCGTATTATAGATACATAAGGGGGCGTCCATAAATTACGTGAGATGTATAAGGGGGGGAGGGGTCGAGGGAAATCTCATCTAATCTTACGTTGGAGAGAGGGGGGGGGGGGGGGTCACGGCAAATATCACGCAATTATTGTTCAGATGTAAACAAAAAAAATTATACTATTTTGGTCCATTTAATCCAGATTGTACATGCTTAAGATTTGTAATAATCTTAAGCGTAATCTACTACTACTAGTAGTCAACTAGTCGTAAAAAAAGCACTAAGCAATTTTTTTTTCTTGTTACAATAACAATCCAACGCGTTTACGTAAGAAGCCCACATTTTGAAAAATCTCACGTGAGATTGGGGGATGGGGGAGGGGGTTGAATATAATCTCACGACATCTCACCATTGGGGGAGGGAGGGACAGAAAATTTAAAAAAACACCTCACGTAATTTATGGACGTCCCCTAACACTATGATAGGTACGGTAGTGATTATGTACCTATAACACCTACCTACCTATCTACCTACTTTGCCTCGATCGTTGATTCGTACCTACGATGAGTCGCTCATCTTTCCACACAAACGTGGAAGGGTAACTACTACGCTGTTTGATGTTGACCATCCAAAACTAAGAATGATATAAATTTATCTCGTCATTATCTTGTTTGTATGCACCCAAAACCGTAAGTAAGTACACATTTGGAAAATATAAGCAATAGGTATTCAAAAAACAAAATGTACCTATGTATTTTAATATCTGTGCCTATTACAACTTCTTCAAAAAATTTATCGTTAATAAAATTACTTGACTAATTGTCACTCGAGCTTTCAACAATAAAAAAACGCCAGAACTTAAAATTTTAATTATAAATAAATAAATAATGCTGGACAATTCACACAGCATTATCTAGCCCCAAGGTAAGCAGAGCTTGTGTTATGGGTACTGGATAACTGATATACATAATAATATTCGAGTGCATAGATAGATATTTTTTTATTATACATAGAAAACGACCAGAACACCCTGAACAAATATCTGCAGATCTTACAAATATTTGTCCCGAGGCGGGTATCGAACCCGCAACCTCCTGCGACCTTCGCCCACCGCGCCACAGAGGTCGTCATTTTTCTTTTATTATATTTGTCAATTAATAAGTACGAGAAAACCACGAAAGAAGGTGGTTTTACTAAGCCGCGTGAAGTTCCATAAAAATATAACTAGATGTCGCTGCTCAAATTGACCGAGCGCTAGATCGCGGTGACGAAGCGTTTCGGGTTCGTGTAGTGGTTCGGAGAGGTTCCAGTCGCCGTTTGTATTGACAGACCGTTTGGTCTGTGTATATCAGTTATCTAAAGAGTTTTTGAATACGTGGGTCTGCAAAGGACCACGTTTGTTATAATTTGATGTTGAGTGTTGGATAGGTAAGGTAGGGATGTATGTTGTAAGTACATAAAAAATAGAATAATTAATAATCGATTTTTCTTTGAAAAATAAATCGAATTTTTCCTAATTTGTCAATTAATTCCAAGATTAACGCCAAAAGTATGATATTACACAGTTTTAATAATTAAAAATCAACAACAGAAAAAAGGAGGTTTTAATTTAAACTTTAAATTATCAACACAAATTAAAGACGGCCTCTGTGGCGCAGCGGGCGATGGTCCGCCTGCGACGCAGGAGGTTGCGGGTTCGATTCCCGCCTCGGGACAAATGTTTGTGCGATCTGCAGACATTGTCTAGGGCGTTCTGGATGTCTTCTATGTGTAATAAACAATATCTATTTATGAAGTGTAATCAGTTATCTAGTACCCATAACACAAGCTCTGCTTAGCTTGGGGCTAGATAATGCTGTGTGAATTGTCCAGCATTATTTATTTATTTATATATTTTATTTATTTAAATAACATGTATAGCAATAATGTTTTTACTTACTACCAATAAGAAATTCCTGAAACGAATTTCAGACTCGCAACAGGATTTCAGCCGATCTCAAGAAGTTTTTTATACCCCTAATATTATAAATGCGAAAGTTTGGATGTTTGTTACCTCTTTACCCCAAAACTACATAACATTTCGGGCTGAGATTTGCATACAGGCTATTATTATCCTGAAATATAACATAGGCTACTTACTTTTTATCCCATAAAGCAGTTACCATTCCAATTTATTCATTTAATTAGAACGGTCATTTTATTAAAACCACTTAACACTAACTAATTAAAATTAAATAGTATGACAAAACTGTACTTATTTCACATAAAAAGTAGCAATACAATCTAAATTCAATAAATCAATAAAGATGGGTTAGAAAACGATTCCATTGAAACAACGCGTACGAAGCCGGGGGCAGAAACTAGACAACGTTACGTTTTAAAAAAATAGTGTCTTATATATATATAATAATATACTACTCGGTGTTCTGGCCGACGCGGCCAGACAGAACACGAGTGAGTAGTGTTCTGTGTCTTAGAACCTCCTCCTTTTAGAAGTCGGCTATAAGGGGAATAGTAGGGTGGATAGTGGCGCCACTACATATTTAATTTTATAATTACGTTATACAAAGGAATTATCAAGAAATTGGACCGCGCGTAGACGACACCTATCACAAGCTTTTATTTAAAGTATCTGTAATAGTTTTGTTTTGTGTTATTTAATCAAAAACCTTGTTTGGAGAGCTTGGTGGCCACCAATAGGAACTAAACTCTTGAAACAAGTATCTGCCTAAATAATACAGTACAAAACTATTAAAGATACATTTAAAAAAAGCTAATGATAGATATCGTCTACGCGCGGTCCGATTTTTTGATAATTCCTTTGTATAACATAACGTATCCAAAATATTAAATATGTAGTGACGGCGCCACTATCACCCCTACTACTCGACTTAAATCAAACGTTAAAAGTAACGTTATTCAAAAATATTAGGAAGAATATGAATCACAATAATATAATATATAATATTGTCACTTCGATAGTACCAACTCGTCACTCGCTCTCCAAACCACTATCCGAACCCGAAACGCTTCGTCACCGCGATCTAGCGCTCGTCCACTTTTAGCAGCGACATCTAGTTATAAAGTGACTGCACTAAACGCAGACTAATGAAGACGGGAATAACTTTTTTATAACTTATGAGTAACAATAACCCGGAGTGGTGGGAGTCTGCAAAAGACCGAGAAGTTTGGAAGGGTGCGGGGGAGGCCTTTGCCCAGCAGTGGGACAAAATAGGCTGAACAAAAAAAAAAAAAAAAAATGAGTAACAAATTTTAATGTAACAAAATATCATTCTAAGTTTCATGTACACATAAAAAGTTTTTAACCGACTTAAAAAAGGGAGGAGGTTCTATGTTAATTTGTTTTACGTATGTATGTTCTTTGATATCTCCGGCAATGCTGGGCTGGACCGATAAGGAAAATACTTTCGCTACATTGAGAATGATCTCAAGGTACATTGAGAATGATCTCAAGGACCTTTAAAAATTTTATTCCCGAGGGTTAAGCGTTTGTTCCGCAAAACTTAAAAAGTTGTGTAAAAATTAAGGAATTTTCGAGTTTCTAGTTTTTTTTGACGTGACAACGTCTTATAAATTGGTTTGCCGGGTGACACTTCAAGAAACTGCGTTACGCTCCGCTCACGTTATGCGCTCACAATGAGAGCGAGTGAGAGGCACGCGTCCCTTCCACTCGGGCATGGTTAGCCCGCCTAAGAGCGAGAGAGACAGACATAAAAAGTGAAAGGAACTCAAAGTCGTTGTCACGTAAAACTTTCGCCCGTATACCGACTTTACAGGCAACCAATTTTTTTTCTTTATTAATTATTTATTATAATATGAATGAGTTGAGTTATCTGTACAGTCAGCAGTTAGCTCAATTGTTTCAATTGTAAATACTAGTTCTGATTTATTTCTATTAATTGATTGTAATTTTTTTGTGAATAAAGATACTTTAATTATTTTGCAATAGTGCTTTTTCTACTCAACACATTATGAAAGCCGATGAAGCTCTTATCTAGAAGCCTGTGTCCACCCGTGGACCGGTATAGACTTACTTTTTACCACAAGCCATACCTTAGATTGACAAAAATATATAATACTAGATTCTGCCCGCGGCTTCGCACGCGTTAATTAAACAAAATTGTGAATCTAAACCATTCCCAGATCCCCTTGAACACACACAAAAAATTTCATCAAAATCGGTCCAGTCGTTTGAGAGAAGTTCAGTGACATACACACTCACAGAAGAATTATATATATAAAGACTAGACGATCGCCTCGCGGTTTCACCCGCGTAGTTCCCGTTCCCGTGGGAATTCCGGGATAAAATATAGCCTATGTCACTCCCTGAAAAGTAAGCTTCCTAACGGTGAAAGAATTTTTCAAATCGGCCCAGTAGTTTCGGAGCCTATTCAATACAAACAAACAAAAAATCAAATCTTTCTTCTTTATAAAATTAGTATAGTAAATACTGAATAATTTAAAAATTAGGGAAGAAGATACATATTAATAATAATATTATTTTGTTGACCAATTTGCTACAGATAAACTAAAATGACACTAACCTATGATGAAACAATGAAAAACTGACCATTCTGGCTTCTAAATTCAATTTAATTAATTCTGTTCGAATTAAACTTATTTTAATGAATATGTTTATTTTTTCTGTTTGAATTCTGTAAGTATTTTTAAACTCAATTTGACATTACACTAATTGTACACTAATATTATAAATGCGAAAGTTTGGATGTTTGTTACCTCTTTACCCCAAAACTACATAACATTTCGGGCTGAGATTTGCATACAGGCTATTATTATCCTGAAATCAGACATAGGCTACTTACTTTTTATCCCATAAAGCAGTTACCATTCCAATTTATTTATTTAATTTAAACGGTCATTTCATTAAAACCACTTTACACTAACTTATTAAAATTAAATAGTATTTAACAAAACAATACTTATTTGACATAAAAAGTAGCAATACAATTTGGATTGAATAAATCAATAAAGATGGGTTAGAAAACGATTTCATTGAAACAACGCGTACGAAGCCGGGGGCACGAACTAGAGGTTGAATTAAATAAACAATTAACAAACGTTGAAAGCAACGTTTTTCAAAAATAGTCTACACTTGCGAGCTTTAAAATGGAATCACTTCATCGCGCGAGTTGATCAAAACAATTTTTTTACAATTTATGTACAATGAACTATAGATTGTGGTATATCATTTGAAAGGTTATTTTGTTACCTTTCAAGTGATATCAAGAAGATTTAAAATTAATTAAATTGGCTACCTAAATTTTGGGAATTATTGCAATAGGTCGAAGTTGCATCTATCGGCGCCGGAGCTGGATGAGCTGGATTTCTCCCTCGTATCCAGGGCCGTCTTAGGCCATGCCGGGGCCCCGGGCCACACAACAATTTGGGGCCCTGTTTGAACGTATAATAAAACCAGCCAAGTGCGAGCCGACGCGCACACGGGGGGTTAAATAGGAGCACAACATACCTACTAATAGAAAGAACGGTGAGCGAAGCGAGCCACGAATTTTTTGTGACAATAGGTGCGGCGGGGGTGGCGAGCTATCTCAAGAGTAGATCGGTAAATTCTATTTAGCGCCCCTTGCCACCTGGCATTCACACACACGAGTGACCGCTCCACACGCTCTACTCTAGGGTTTCACATAAAGGCCACTAAACTCAAATACTAATTGTATATACTGATATAGTGGAGGTATGTTTTTGTGAAGTGATTCTTCTTTAAGTATTCTCTGGCTGTGTGAGCGAGTAGTCGTTTTCACCCCCTGGTGCTTGGTGGAATGGCGGCGAAACACGGAACTATATACATATTTTCTGCCTGGGAAGTGGCAATGCCACGTTTTCTGTGAAACTCTACAATATCACTATTAATAGTAATGCTAAACAATTCACATAATATCATAAGCTAGCCCTAAGCTAAGCAGAGCTTGTGTGTGGTGTGTGTAGCTTGTGTGCATTGGATTCTCACTGCTCAGGGTTGCCAGAAAATCGCTCAGTTGTCGGTCTTTTGGGGGCCCCCTGACGATGGGGGCCCTGGGCCCGTGCCCCGTGTGCCCTTATGGTAAAGACGGCATTGCTCGTATCCGCTGTTTTAGCTCGTCCTACATTATGCCAGATTGGGTTCAAGTCAGGAATAAGGGCTGGCCAGTCTAGTGTGGGAATGCCGACATGGAAGACGTCTGTCGGTACTGTCTAGTCACTGCTGCGGTGTGGCAGCGGACATTATCGTGCATTAAATCAAAATTTATCGTCGCCAATAAATCCTGCGTAAGGGAAAACATAACTTAACTCATAGTTCACTGCAAAGAAATTGTAAAAATTAGTCTTGAACAACCCTTGAAGCGATTCCAGTTTAAAGCTCGCAAGTGTAGATACTAATATTATAAAGAGGAAAGATTTGATTGTTTGTATTGATTGAATAGGCTCCGAAACTACTGAACCGATTTGAAAAATTCTTTCGCTGTTAGGAAGCTAAGTTTTTAGGGACTAGGCAGTGACATAGGCTTTACTTTATCCCGGAATTCCCACGGGAGAACTACGCGGGTAAAACCGCGAGGCGATCGTCTAGTATATAGCTCGGCTATAACATTAGATAGAATATAATCATAAACCAAACGTTAAAAGTAACGTTCTTCAAAAATACTGATATACACACGTCCTTCTGAATCAACGAGCTTAAAGGAAATCACTCGCTCTCCAAACCACTACACGAACCCGAAACGCTTCGTCACCGCGATCTAGCGCTAGTAGATAATTAAATAGTATTTAACAAAACAATACTTATTTGACATAAAAAGTAGCAATACAATTTGGATTCAATAAATCAATAAAGATGGGTTAGAAAACGATTTCATTGAAACAACGCGTACGAAGCCGGGGGCACGAACTAGAGGTTGAATTAAATAAACAATTAACAAACGTTGAAAGCAACGTTTTTCAAAAATAGTCTAGTCTAGATACTAATATTATAAAGAGGATAGATTTGATTGTTTGTTTGTATTGAATAGGCTCCGAAACTACTGAACCGATTTGAAAAATTCTTTCACTGTTAGGAAGCTAAGTTTTTAGGGAGTGACATAGGCTATACTTTATCCCGGAATTCCCACGGGAGAACGACGCGGGTAAAACCGCGAGGCGAACGTCTAGTATATAATATAAATTAATATATAGCTCGGCTATATATAACTAACTTTAGAATATATTAGAATAGAATAAATAGAATCATAAACCAAACGTTAAAAGTAACGTTATTCAAAAATACAGTAGAAATAAACATACATGTCTTTCAGATCAAAAGACCCTATAATAAGTCCCTCGCTCTCCAAACCACTATCCGAACCCGAAACGCTTCGTCACCGCGATCTAGCGCTCGTCCACTTTTAGCAGCGACATCTAGTTATAAAGTGACTGCACTAAACGCAGACTAATGAAGGAGGGAAAAACTTTTTTGTAACTTAGGCGTAAAAAATTTGATGCTACAAAATATCATTTTAAGTATTATGTACACATAAAAAAGTGTTTTAACCGACTTCAAAAAAGGTGGAGGTTCTATGTTCATCTGTTTTTTACGTATGTTCGTTAATATCTCAGCCAATGCTGGACCGATTATGAAAATACTTTCGCGATTGCATTGAAAATGATCTCAAGGTGGACATTTTAAAATTTTTAACCATTTGTTCCGCAAAACTTTAAAAATGTGTAAATATGAAGGAATTTCGAGTTTTTAGTTTTTGACGTGACAACGTCTTATAATTCGATAGAGCCGGCTGCACGCACGAAAAAACATGACGTCATGCGGCGTTACCTCGCTCTGAGGCGTTACATGTAAGGCTTGAAGTGCAAGCGAGAGCGCTCGACATCCGTCTCTCTCCTACTTGAGTGAGCGATGCGTCTGCGTTGTCACGTTCAACTATCGTCAGTAAACCGACTTTACAGACAACCAATTTTATTTTTTCAAAACTGTTAAATTATCTTATCTTAATCTTAATATATATAAATCACGTGTCACGTTGTTTGTCCGCGATAGACTCCTAAACTACCTAACCGATTTTAAATTAAATTTGCACACCGTGTGCAGTTTGATCCAACTTGAAAGATAGGATAGCTGGCCAGCTTACATCTTAATTTATAGCCGCAATATTATTTTATTGCAAATCTTATCTTCTTCTTATCTTATAATATAAAAATTAAAGCGAATAGTAGGGTGGACAGTGGCGCCACTACATATTTAATTTTATAATTACGTTATACAAAGGAATTATCAAAAAATCGGACCGCGCGTAGACGATATCTATCATAAGCTTTTTTTTAATGTATCTTTAATAGTTTTGTACTGTATTATTTAGGCAGATACTTGTTTCAAGAGTTAAGTTCCTATTGGTGGCCACCAAGCTCTCCAAACAAGGTTTTTGATTGAATGACACAAAACAAAACTATTACAGATACATTAAATATAAGCTTGTGATAGGTATCGTCTACCAGCGGTCCGATTTTTTGATAATTTCTTTGTATAACGTAATTATAAAATTAAATATGTAGTGGCGCCACTATCCACCCTACTATTCGCCTTAATTGCTGTTCGTTAGTCTCGCTAAAACTCGAGAACGGCTGGACCGATTTCGCTAATTTTGGTCTTGAAATGTTTGTGTAAGTTCAGGGAAGGTTTAAAAGTTGAGAGCGGGACAAAGTTCGCCAGGTCAGCTAGTTTATTATATAAATGAGTTGATTTATCTGTAGATCGTTTGAACAGTCTGCAGTTAGCTCAATTGTTTCAATTGTAAATACTAGTACTGATTTATATCTATTAATTGATTGTAATTTTCTTTGTGATTAAAGATACATTCATTATTTTGCAATAGAGCTTATTCTTCCCAACACATTATGAAAGCCGATTAAGCTTTTATTTAGAAGCCACCTGCAGATTGTAATATGATGGAATTAAAAGTCGTATTTTAGTTTTTTTTTTCAAAAAGGTTCAATTATTTATTTTATGAATGAGTTGAGCTATCTGTAGATTGTTTGCAACAGTCTGCAATTAGCTCAATTGTTTCGATTGTAAATATTAGTTCCAATTTATTTTTATTTAGGCGCTACTACGACCTAAATCAGCGCCACAGGAATTTTTCAGGAATTTTCGAAAATCGATTGGCCAGCTTGTGATACATGCATGATACATATCATACGCTTTTTTTTATGCCTCTATAAATGTTTTAGTTTGTATATTGTAGAAAGAGATGCGAAGTTGCTCTTTTTTCCCACCATGGTCACAGATTAGATAACGTAACAGATACCTCACTTACTCGATTTAACCAATCTACTTTGAGTCTTAAGGGAGAAGAAATAAAGTTCGTAACGCTCTACTCGCTGTTAGCGAGGCGGCTCGATCAAAGCCACCCGCGCCCCCCTACCTCTACAGTTCCCTCGCCAGCCCTTGGCTTGACGGTAGGGTTGACCATCGATAGTTTTTGTCCAAGTGCGGATAATATACTTTAAGTGCCTTAACTCTCTCATGCAATATAATATGACTAGGTATCCCACCTACTTAATAAATTAAGTCCGTGAACAAAAACAAACGTAGAATAAAAAATACATTTTAATTATTAGAGAACATTGTTAGGTAGGTAGCTGCTTATATCCTAGGATATAATTGAAATATTTTTGTGTCAAGACATTATTTTCTGTATACGTAGTAGGTATGTACAGATGTGTCATACGTATGTACAGAAAAAATTGTACACTCAAATCACAAAAGATAGGTAGATGTAGCTGAAATATTAGAAATTATAGGTTAGCGATTTCTTCCGTCCACGGTAATTTCATACAACGACCTGGTACCTAAATTCTCTATGGTAAAATAATTTCTAAAGTCCTTTCAGTCATTTTCGTAGTCTACAAAAAACAAACCTACGCATAGTATTTTATTATCTGTGCCTGCGCGAAGATAATCTCAGCTATGTCCGAGCGAGACTTATCGTTCGGCTCCTGGCAACCTTTGACAGGGCCACCTCGAGGTGGTAGGAAAACTGTAGGTATATAACTCAAAACTGAGCGCGAGTGACGGAGCACTGCTATGGTGGCCAAAAAGAGCAAGTTCGCATCTCTGCTTAAAGTATACAAAATAAAACTTTTACAGAGGCATTAAAGCTTATGATATGTATCATGTATCACAAGCTGGCCAATCGAGTTTTGAAAATTCCTTCGTTTAACTTATTTATTAATAAGATACAATAGGTGGTGGCGCTAATTTGGGTCGGGGTAGTGCCTTAATCGATTGTAATTTTCTTTGTGAATAAAGATACTTTACTTTTTAGGCTACCGTGCCTCAAAAGGAAAAATGGAACCCTTATTATACTAAATATTGTCTTGCCTTTGCCTGTCTGCTCTTTGTTGTCCGTCTGTCTGTCCGTCTGTCATCCCCCTTTTTACAGGAACGCGTGGCGGTATCCAGTTGAAATTAACATACTCAAGTCCGTTACCTCTTGGAGCCGTGATACAAATAAAACTTCTAAGTCAACGCACTTTTTTTTTAATTTTTTTTTCTCAAAAGTTACCGCTCTCTACGTCCGAATATTTTGAAATTTCCTAGGGAATTACATGCACACAAAACCTATAGGGTACTTCCCGTAGACTTAGAATCATGTTAAAAACTTGATTCATTTTAAGGCGCTACTCACGCTTGACCAAAAAAATGTTAATGCCAAAATATTTTTCTCCAAATAGAAGCTAATTTTTCAAAAGAAATTGCACCTGTATCTCCTCTGGTTATGTTATGGGTGCCCCCGTACTGTCCCAGTTAAAAAAAACACTGTATATAGGTCTAGAAATATGTAATTTTATTATACAGGGTGTAACAAGAGGGGTGGATCATCGGTGGCTGGGGGGTGGCCCCCCACCCCTCTTGTTACACCCTGTATAATAAAATTACATAGGTATATTAGAAACAAATTAATGTCCATTCTGTATCCATTTCTTTTCTACAAGGGGGTGGATCATCGGTGTCTAGGGGGTGGGGGGTGGGGGGCCACCCCCAACCACCGATGATCCACCGCTCTAGTTACACCCTGTATACTAAATACATAATTATCGAACATGGACGACCTCTGTGGCGCGGCGGGCGAAGGTCCGCCTGCGACGCAGGAGATTGCGGGTTTGATTCCTGCCTCGGGACAAATGTTTGTACGATTTACAAATATTTGTTCCGGATGTTCTGGGTATTTTCAGTGTATAATAAAAAATATCTATCTATGTATAGTATTAAGTATATCAGTCATCTAGTAGCCATAACACAAGCTCTGCTTAGCTTGGGGCTAGATGATGCTGTGTAGATTGTCCAACATTTTTAATTTATTTTATTTATTTCAAGGTTCAAGAGGAACGCCGACTGGCTCTACAGGGTGTTAAGTTTACGCGGCACACACACCGCTGTACACCCTGTATAGTGGGGTACAACCATCTACACAAACTGGAGGAGCATAATAAAAAACATAGTCTCGTAAGTAATCGATATGCTACGTACGGGACTGTCTGAAATTTTCTCACTATATATGTCCATGAAATAATTTGCTGTTTTGACTTCAACTTCTTTCTTAATGGCGCCGCTTCTTGGTACTTATATACAGCTTTGCGGAAAATTCGACTAAAACAATTCGACTAAAACACATTTCAACTACACTCGCGTGCAACTGAATCGAATCAAGCCGTACTTGTGCACAAAAAGTAGATTCAGCAAAACGGCATTGGGAAAACCATTCCCATAGACGCCATTGCACTCGGCCTCTTCTGCCGTTATCACAGAGACATATTCTGCTCTCGTCAATTAACAGGACGGAGCTCGATTACGGACGCGAGTGTAGTAACAATTTGACTAACGACAAAAACAATTCGTTTCAACAACAAAAAAAAATTGTGTCAACAATGGCTCTGGGTGCAATTATGCATATAATTTGTGTTGTATGAATTGTGTTTTAGTCGAACTGTTTTAGACGAATTGTTTTAGTCGTTTTTTCCGTAGACGTATATACAGTATGTTACTCAAATCAGTGCATAGGTACTGAAGGAGGTCATTCACCTGCTACCACAGATTAATATTAGAAAACGTTTGCCCAAGCCGCAAATGTTTTTTTTTTAATTTCAAATGAGTTCTCTATCGTCTTCCTAAGACCTCTACACGGCTAGCTATATCTTAATCAGTACAAGCACCCGTGCTTCGAGGCAACAGAAAACAAAATGGCTGCCATTTTATCATGGAGAAAGAAAAAAAAACACATTGTTTGTATATTGTATAAGGCCAACAAGACAAAATTTTAATTTTAAAAAACCCGCCGACGTTTATTGGCTGAACAGATTTTCATGAAACATGGCTAGGAACACTCGGGATAAAATTATCTATGACAAAAAAATAAACTAAACGAAAATCGGTTCATCCGTTTGGGAGCTACGATACCACAGACAGACACGTCAAAATTATAGCACCCCTCTTTTTGCGTCGGGGGTTAAAATGGGATTTTATAAGTAGAAATCAAAGATACAGAACATCCAACTTTGTACACAAAACCTATCCAAAACAGTTTTATACGTTTTCAAATATTAGGATAAAACAATATTTATGTAGTAACATTGCATGGCATGTCAGTTTGCAGGAGGGCGGTCGGTCTCGAATTGCATTTTGTTGGATCTTATCAGAGAAGAGAAGGTTTTGCGCGGAATTGTTACTAAGAAACTATAATAGACCTTGTCCTTGTTTTATTGTATTACGCGCGTGTCACAGCTGCTGCTGCTGCGCCCTCTAAGCGTCGCATGCAACCAGCGCACAGCAGCGCCATCGTTGCCGTGCATCATGCTGAGCGACGAGCTTTTTTGATGTCACGGTTGTAACTTTAATTCTTTTACATTGTACCAACGTTACTTGTAATTTTTGTGACACTTAAAAAATACTTTTTACTTACTTTACTTCACTAATATTACGCAATGGATTTCCGCAAAGTAACGCCTGAATCTATTATTTACGTTTACCAAATCTAAATCCTAAAATGCGCGATCCACCACGTCCGAGAGTCACATGATCACATCTTTGGTCACAGCTTTAGGACTATACTTGCAAATCTGTGGTCACAGCCAGAGAGCATCTGCTTGGTTCTTCTTTTGGCGCCAGAGACACTTCTATGTAACGACCTCGGGTAGAATCTTCTTTCCGGACAGTATTCTCAAAAGGTGTTTGTTATAATCTATACTAATATTATAAAGAGGAAAGATTTGATTGTTTTTTTGTATTGAATAGGCTCCGAAAGTATTGGACCGATTTTAAAAATTCTTTCACCGTTAGGAAGGTTACTTTTCAGGGAGTGACATAGGCTATATTTTATCCCGGAATTCCCACGGGAACGGAAACTACGCGGGTGAAACCGCGAGGCGATCTTCTAGTTTATACTTATATTATGAAGAGGAAAGCTTTTATTGTTTGTTTGTATTGAATAGGCTCCGAAACTATTGGACCGATTTGAAAAATTCTTTCACCGTTAGGAAGCTTACTTTTCAGGGAGTGACATAGGCTATATTTTATCCCGGAATTCCCACGGGAACGGAAACTACGCGGGTGAAACCGCGAGGCGATCTTCTAGTTTATACTAATATTATAAAGAGGAAAGCTTTTATTGTTTGTTTGTATTGAATAGGCTCCGAAACTACTGGACCGATTTTAAAAATTCTTTCACCGTTAGGAAGCTTACTTTTCAGGGAGTGACATAGGCTATATTTTATCCCGGAATTCCCACGAAAACGGGAACTACGCGGGTGAAACCGCGAGGCGATCTTCTAGTTTATACTAATATTATAAAGAGGAAAGCTTTGATTGTTTGTTTGTATTGAATAGGCTCCGAAACTACTGAACCGATTTGAAAAATTCTTTCACCGTTAGGAAGCTTACTTTTCAGGGAGTGACGTAGGCTATATTTTATCCCGGAATTCCCACGGGAACGGGAACTACGCGGGTGAAACCGCGAGGCGATCGTCTAGTAGTTTTAAAATTTGTTGCAGGAGGCCGGTGACAATGTTTGTGATATTTGCACCATCCGATGCAAAACTAAAGCGGCGCTGGCGTCGCACAAGCGAAGACACAGGGCGAGGTTAGTATTTACTAGCTGTACCCGCGACTTCGTTCGCGATTGCCATACCAGGTAGATCACGGTGCAGTCAGTGTAATATCTAAGAAATCAAATAGAGTTCATGTTTTTGTAGTTTGTGTGTAATGTGTGTTGTGAATGTTTAACATACATATGCGTATGTAGTATGTAAGAAATGCTGCTATAAAGGAAATATAGGTACAAAATATAAATTAGCAAATTAACTAGAATATTGGAGTAATTACAAAAGTGACACATCTTTGTCAGTCATTGCGTGAGCTCTGACAATTCGTCTTCTGTGCCGATACATATCGGCGCCGATCCCTCTTCTCTTTTGACGAGCATCTTCCCGTTAGAGGTCCAGGCAGCTACAAGCTTCTTATTTTTCACACCTGCACGGGCAAGGAAAAGTAAGTGACGGGCCTTACCGGTAAGCGACTCCGATATGTAGATAGTGCAGGGTGGGCCTTGCATTTTAATATGCGATGTATTTAGCTGCTCCTCTTTTTCAGGCGCCTGGTTTTATTTAGTTTCCGGTAGCCGTAAATTAAATCCTTCTTCCTTACCGAGCCGGAGAAATTCACTAGCATAGAGTTGCTTTTTGTGCGAAAAATATCTCTTACTTCTGAGTTCTACTTCCTATCGAGCCCAGCTCAAATGGCTTCCTATTCGCCAGCGCCGTAACCTGCATATTCTCTCTCTCCTTTTCTCTATACTTTTCAATCCTCTTTCCCCGTCCTATCTTAAGGAGAGATTTCAGTTTTTACATTCTTCTCACGGTCTCTCTCTAAGGTCATCGGATACCCTGCTCCTCGCATCTCCACTACAGAGAACATCTTTTTACAGCGACTCTTTCACTGCTCAAGCTGTCAGACTTTGGAACGATTTGCCAGTGGATATTAAGAAGTCCACATCACATCACGCTTTTAAAAGGAAAGTCTTCAATCACTTTCTTAACGTCACGTCAGACTAGATTATTCAGCATGTCCAATATAGTTACTAAGTAGGTATAATTATTTTATTGTATGTATTAGTGTATTAGTTTAGTAGGTATTATGTGTATTAGTATAATAAGTAGTTTACAGTTTATGTTAAGAAGCACCGCCATTCTTTATTTTTCTCCCATCGTTTTGGTTGCCTGGAAGAAATCGCTTTAAGCGATAAGGCCGCCAGTTCCATTGCTGTTCTCTATATGTTTAGTGTAAAATTTGTTTTTTTGTTAAGGTGATGAATAAAGAATTATCTATCTATCTATCTATCTAGTTCTGGATTGGTGATTCGAGGCCCAATGTCGCACCAATGTTCTTAACAATAGTAATCAAGTCGCTTTTATTTTCGTGTTCTTGCTTCGGAATATTGCGAATCTCCATAGAAGAACTTTGAGCCTGTCTTTCCAGGTACACAGTAAGTATACTGTGCATTTATAGTCGAAACAGATTTTTGAATTTTACTGTTTTGACTGATAATTGTACTGAACTGGTACTGAAGGAAGGATGCGGGTTCAAGTCCCGTCGAAGTAGAAAATTTTTGCGATATTATTTGATTTCTTAGAAATTACCCTTGGGTTACGCATATAATAACAAAAAACTATATTTATGACTTCTATATGACTCAATTCTCCTTCCACAGATGGGTATGTCTCCCGTGCGGCGCGCGGTACTCGCAGGCGCACATAGCCGGCGACCACTGCGCACGCGCACACCACGGGGCCGCGCCCACGCACAGATGTCCGCGCTGCGCACACGTCGCACCGTGAGTCATTCTAAGAACACGAATAGGATATTCTTTAAACTTTCGCGATTTGTTAAGGCGCTACCCCGACCGAAATCAGCGCCACCACCTATTTTACCTTATTTTTCTGTTAAACGAAGGAATTTTAAAAAATCGATTGGCCAGTTTGTGCTTCCTATCATAAGCTTTTTTTTAATGCCCCTGTAAAAGTTTTATATACTTAGTATACTTTATGCAGAGATGCGAAGTTGCTCTTTTTGCCCACCATGGTGGGAAAAATGAGCAACTTCGCATCTCTTCCTACACTATACAAACAAAAACATTTATATATTTACTAGATTCTGCCCGCGGCTTCGCACGCGTTAATTAAAAAAACATTGTCCAGCGGACAAAATTGTGAATCTAAACCATTCCCAGATCCCCTTGAACACACACAAAAAATTTCATCAAAATCGGTCCAGTCGTTTGAGAGAAGTTCAGTGACATACACACTCACGGAAGAATTATATATATAAAGATATATCATTTATATATAATACTATTTGTCCCGAGGCTGGAATCGAACTGCGTCGCAGGCGGACCTTCGCCCGCCGCGCCACAGAGGTCGTCGATTTATTTAGTTAATGTTTCAGGTCGCTGGCCGCTCTGCGCATGCACATAAAGAACCACTCTGCGCGACCGGAATGCAACCTCTGCGGGAAATCGTTCAGAGATAAGAGCTCTTTGAGAACGCATGCCTTGTAAGTACCATCATGATGTCCTTCCTGCCGAATTACGGCGGCGCCAGCCATGTCAATGATACAAAAAAAAATACAAAAGTAACCCCGACCCAAATCAGCGCCACCGCCTATTTTATCTTATTGACGTGACAACGTCTTATAATTCGATAGAGCCGGCTGCACGCACGAAAAAACATGACTTCATGCGGCGTTACCTCGCTATGACGTCATGAGGCGTTACCTCGCTCTGAGGCGTTCCATGTAAGGCTTGAAGTGCAAGCGAGAGCGCTCGACATCCGTCTCTCTCCTACTTGAGTGAGCGATGCGTCTGCGTGGACAGCTGCTATACTATAGTACATTTACATGTTTTGATGAGTATCAAATGCTACCATTCCATCAGTATTTTCTTAAGACGTTGTCACGTTCAATTATCGTCAGTAAACCGACTTTACAGACAACCATTTTTTTTTATTCTTTTAAACGAGGAATTGTCAAAAATCGATTGGGCACTTTGTGATACCTATCATAAAGAACTAACTACAGACAAAACGCGTTTTTCATTAGAGCAAGTGCCTCTTTCAATACCCTGGTACCTAAGTGCAGATGTTGACATTGATATTTTTACAACTTCTACCATCAAACTCAAACAACTGTTAAGTGACAATTTTTTTTCGGACATTTCTACTTAAACTAAGCTTTGGACTAAATAAGTACTTTCTTAATTTTTTTTAAGTGTGTGCAATGTGTCTTTCATTTTTAGTTTCTTTTTGTGTATCAAATAAGTTAAATAAGATCATTTATTAGTCGTCCATTACCACTGAAATAATGTATAACTTAAATGAATTTTGCTAACAGTGGAAACTTCATAAATAGCCCTCAGTTTAAGTACATGTAATTTTCATGTATTTGTACTAATATTTCATATTTTGTAATTTTCTAGCTGTAAGTTTTCCTAAAATTCGAAAATAAAATACAATAATATAAATATTAAATAAATAAATAAAGCTGGACAATTCACACAGCATTATCTAGCCCCAAGCTAAGCAGAGCTTGTGGTATGGGTACTAGTTAACTGATATACATAATACAATACACTACATAGATCGATATTTTTAATTATACATAGAAAACATCCAGAACGCCCTGGACAAATGTCTGTAGATCGTACAAACATTTGTCCCGAGGCGGGAATCGAACCCGCAACCTCCTGCGTCGCAGGCGGACCGTCACCCGCTGAGCCACAGAGGTCGTCGTAATAAGAAAAGGGTGAATAAAGAGTGGATTGAGGTTCCTGCGTCTGTTTTCCCGCTAGAGTACAATCTTGAAGTCTTCAAATCCAGGATAAATAAGTTCCTTCTGGGAAAGCGTGCTCCTATTTAGGCCACGTCTTCACTTACTTTAAGTGAGTTGGTGGCCTAACGCTTGACCATCACACTAATATTATAAATGCGAAAGTTTGGATGGATGGATGGATGGATGTTTGTTACGTCTTCACGCCAAAACTACCGAACGGATCGGGCTGAAATTTTGCACACAAGTAATTCTAATCCTGGAATCAAACATAGGCTACTTCTTATCCCATAAATCAGTTCCCATGGGATAGAAATCACCTTTAAACGTTTCCGTAGAAATAACGCGTGCGAAGCCGCGGGCAGAAGCTAGTTTTCAATAAGAAACAAAATAAAAAGATTTTATGATTATGGCAAAATATATTAAGGATACATAATTTGGGAAATAAATTTATTCACAAAGAAAATACTCCCACGATTTTTATGTTATCTGATTCAATAAGAGAATTTAATGGATTAATACTTCCAGTGTCCACCGCGGCGAGAAAGAGCACGCGTGCCCCACGTGCGACAAGAGATTCACCTTCAAGAAGCAGAAGGAGATACACGAACTGACGCATCTCTCGCACCAGAATCTGTACTGCCATCAGGTTAATTACATAAATTATTTATATATCTATGAATGTGGAAAACAAACAGCTTTTAAAAACTTAAATGAGTAGAAACAGTGCTTGTACAATTTAAGCTTAAGAGTTACCATAATATAGAACGAAGTTATCACATATAGAACGAAAAATATGCTTAAACTAAATTTAAATAATCATAAAATGTTAAAACAAGTAATTAAATGAGTAATAAATAAATAATGCTGGACAATTCACACAGCATTATCTAGCCCCAAGGTAAGCAGAGCTTGTGTTATGGATACTAGATAACTGATATACATAATAATATACGAGTACATAGATAGATATTTTTTATTATACATAGAAAACGACCAGAACACCCTGAACAAATATCTGCAGATCGTATAAATATTTGTCCCGAGGCGGGAATCGAACCCGCAACCTCCTGCGTCGCGGGCGGACCTTCGCCCACCGCGCCACAGAGGTCGTCAAAGCCGTCGTCGAGTGAGCAAACCTAGTTTGAAGTGGGTTGCCTGTTCGTTAACAAATACCAGTTAGGAAGGAAAATATTAGTCTGAAGAAGAATATAAATAGAATAAATAATAATAAATACTGGAAAATCCACTCAGCGTCATCTAGCCGAAAATTAAGTAGAGCTTGTGTTATATTATAAGAAATAAATAAAATAAATTGATTTAAACCCATAATACATAACACGACAATTTACAATAATAGGTAGAAAAAACAGAAGGAAAACAAAAGAAAAGGTTTGTCAATTATCAATCGTCTTTTAAGGACCCAGTTTGTTTATTTACCAGCAATTTTGGTGAAAAAATAAAAAATTAACACAAAAACGGTAAAAAATAAAACTAGATGCACAAATTACAAGAAAAAGTAGTAAAATTGATAAAAAATTGTTCGAAAACGGTTAAGTTTATGGTACTCTGCTTCATAGTCAAATCAGTCTACAGTAAAAACAGATACTTATGTACTAGATAAATTAATTATATAAATGACACTAATTAATACATATTTCAACAACAACTGTTGGAACAAATGTTTGTACGATCTGCAGACATTTGTCCAGGGCGTTCTGGATGTTTTCTATGTAAAATAAAAAATATCTATCTATGTAGTGTATTGTATTAAGTATATCAGTTATCTAGTACCCATAACACAAGCTCTGCTTAGCTTGGGGCTAGATAATGCTGTGTGAATTGTCCAGCATTATTTCATTATTTATTTTATTATTTCACATTCATATTATAAATGCGACGGAGCTGGCCAGTGATCGTGATGTCTGGAGAGAGTGGGGGGAGGCCTTTGCCCAGCAGTGGGATAAATTTGGCTAATAATAATAATAATAAATTATAAATGCGAAAGTTTTATATGGATATCGAAATATCCATCCATCCAAACTATCGCGTCAAGAAAAAACAAACGTTTGTTACTTCTTTACGCCAAACCTACTGAAGAGATTCACTTCCTCTACCTGTTCCATCGCCTCTCCTATAACTCTAAGGTTTGCTGGAAGAAAACTCTTTTTCAGGGTTAAGCTCGCCTATGTACATATCCTATTAAATAAGTTCATTGTTTGTATAAATTGTGTGTACAATAAAGAATTAAAGAGATTGAGCTGAAACTAAAAAGATCTGGCCTGGATAGAAATATCGTTACACTACACAATAACAAAACGTGCGAAGCCGCTGGCAGAAAGTAGTATCAAATATATAAATAACCAGCTTCTGCCCGCGGCTTCGCACGCGTATTTTCGGTATTGAGTAGCCTATCATCTAAGTTAGGCTATGTTCTAAATGTACTCCAAATTTCGGACCTGTTCAGTAGTTTTGGAAATCTTAGGTAAAAACATTCACATTTGACAAACTTTTGGCCTTATAATATTAGTAGGATGCGCGTTAGGGAAAATTGTACAATTTTAAATTTTAAGATCTCTCAAAATTTTGTTAGATTAGCTATATCTAAAATCCCCTTATTTTTGTTTTTCAGTGTGACGTGAGCTTCAAGAATCAGACCTCCTACTACCAACATATGAAATACAGCCTTAAGCATATCGACCCAGCAGATATTAAGTAAATATACAATCTCATAATAAAAGTATTACAGAAGGGTTTGAAGATTACACTCAAAATACAAACAAATTAGAACTAGTATTTACAATTTAAAGTAATTAAATAGTTATAATTACATTATAATCTAACAAAATAGTAAATTACTGTGCCCAACAGGGTGTATGTACTAATCAAATTAGATTTTGACCCTAAACTCGGCCACTACATTGTTCTTGGCCTTAAAATCGGCCACTACATTGTTCTTGGCCTTAAAATCGGCCACTACATTGTTCTTGGCCTTAAAATCAGCCACTACATTGTTCTCGGCCCTAACATCGGCCACCACATTGTTCTTGGCCCTAACATCAGCCACTACATTGTTCTCGGCCCTAACATCGGCCACCACATTGTTTTTGGCCCTAAGCAAATGATTTTCTATCATTTTCAGACACGTATGCCCTATTTGCGACAAGCGATTCGTAAAAGCCAAACGTCTCCATGAACACAACCTAGCGGTCCACCTCAAGCTGGCGCCTATCAAGTGTACTGTACCGGACTGTACCTTCGTAAGTACTGTACTGTACCGAATTGCACCTTCGTAAGTACTGTACTGTACCGAACTGTACCTTCACGTCTCCATGAACACAACCTAGCGGTCCACCTCAAGCTGGCGCCTATCAAGTGTACTGTACCGGACTGTACCTTTGTAAGTACTGTACTGTACCGAACTGTACCTTCGTAAGTACTGTACTGTACTGAACTGTACCTTCACGTCTCCACGAACACAACCTAGCAGTCCACCTCAAGCTGGCGCCTATCAAGTGTACTGTACAGGACTGTACCTTCGTAAGTACTGTACTGTACCGAACTGTACTTTCGTAAGTACTGTATTATACCGGACAAGACGCCCCTCTAGTGTTACTCCACATCTGCACCCGACTATTCGTAAGAACTACTGCAGCGACCCATGCACTTTAGTCAACCGGTATTTATAAAGCCGAGAATAAGAAAGTTTACAGCAAAATAATATTTTTCAACACACTTGCACATAAAGTGGCTCTATGGTCACCGCAATTAGGCACGGAATGACACCCATAATCAAACTGTGACTTTTTCATTCATAAAATTTATTGGTTGAGTTGCTTTGTTCTTAAAAAAGTTTTTATTCAATAAAAAGATCGTGTTCAATAGAAGAAATAACTTAATGTTTATTTCAATAAATAATATATCTGATGAGACCGCTATGCCATCAAAAACAGTTTTATAATTTTACTAACTGCACATTAACTAATTGTTTTTCTAAATTAACTTTTTATCTACTAAATAAAATGAGTTTTTATTGTTATTTTATTCACAAGTGTGTTGTAAAACGTCGTATGATACACGTGTGTATTGATGATTTGATTACCGTCCTCGGCTCTCTTAAGACCTTCGCCCACGGCTCGGGTCTCAATGGCGCCTCGGCGGTAATCACCAATATTACACACTTACCATAATGTACTATTAATCTAGTGTAAATGACTTGTATTCCAGGCGTGCCCAAGCGGCGCAGCGTTGCGGTCGCACCGTCGTTTGGTGCACGGCGGCGCGCGGGCCATCAGAAACCACGTCTGTCACAAATGTGGCAACACCTACAAGGTACCTATGTATTTGCTTTTAAAGGCGAATAGTAGGGGTGATAGTGGCGCCACTACATATTTAATTTTATAATTACGTTATACAAAGGAATTATCAAAAAATCGGACCGCGCGTAGACGATATCTATCAGAAGCTTTTTTTAAATGTATCTTTAATAGTTTTGCACTGTATTATTTAGGCAGATACTTGTTTCAAGAGTTTAGTTCCTATTGGTGGCCACCAAGCTCTCCAAACCAGGTTTTTGATTGAATAACACAAAACAAAACTATTACAGATACATTAAATAAAAGCTTGTGATAGGTATCGTCTACCAGCGGTCCGATTTTTTGATCATTCCTTTGTAAAACTTAATGATTAAATTAAATATGTAGTGGCGCCACTATCACCCCTACTATTCGCCTTAAAGTGTTACCCTCACTTGAGGTAAAATAATTCTAATATTATCTAAGAAATTACAATTCACTCAGTATCTGCTATAAGCCACAGATTTGGTGATGTTGCTTCGTAAAAGCTTGTGTTATGGATAAGAATAAGAATACAAGGAAACTTAACGCACCTGACAAAGTTTATTTTCTTAGGCCATGCATACTCGGTCTATTGATATAATTTGGCGTGCTTTAAAAAACGATAAACCGAGTTCTAATTCTTCTAGTGGCGACATCTAGTTAAAATTCGAGTCTAATTTAGTTTGACGACACATCGAGGTATACCCTATCCAATAAAAAAAGAATTATCAAAATTGGAGTACTCTGTAAAAAGTTATGCGTGGTCAAACATTACAATCAGTGAGTGAACAATTAATCATCCCTTGTTTTCCTACCCTTAAGGTCTGTTTTTTTTTTCAAATTTTAATGGGACCACCTTCGGGGTCTACCCTTTCCAATAAAAAAAGAATTATCGAAATCCGACTACTTTGTAAAAAGTTATGCGTGGTCATACATAAATATATATATAATATAATAATGTCGATTTGAGAAACGCCTCCGTTTTTCGTCGGTTGATAAAATAATTTTCGTCCAAAAACGTGTAAGTGGTCTTTAAGTAACGTAAAATCTATAATAAAATACCCAAATCCAATTAAAAGGTCTTGACGAAAATATATTTAGGACTTAATTGAAATAATGATTTTATGATAGATACATTTAGACATCAAAATATAAAAAATAAATTACTATTACTATTACCACAGATTAGATAACGTTTGCTATTACGCCTGTTACTGTTCATCCTTTGAGCTTATTCAAGAAGCCTATAGTCTCTCAAACTCTTAGAAGAAATGAACCACTTATAAGATACATTATTTTATGTAGATGGATGTTAGCTATGTACTTCTTCATACCTGTATTTTTTTAACAACACTGTTTTTACGCAAAACAAAGTTAAAACAAAAAAAACGTTTGTCCCTCGGCAGAATTCGAACCCGCAACCTCCTGTGTCACAGGCGGACCTTGCGCCAAAGAATTCGTCAAAACATAATGGCCGTCGCTTACGTCACACGGGATCAATGAACCTACGGATTACATGACGTCAGCTGGCTCTGACGTCACGTAAACAAATCCGGCCCGTGCATAACTAGATGTCGCTGCTAAAAGTGGACGAGCGCTAGATCGCGCTGACGAAGCGTTCCGGGTTCTTGTAGTGGTGTGAAACCAAATTTTGAGCAAGTTGACAGACGGACGGATCTTGCGGACGTGAGACTTTCTCGCGCACTGTAGGGTTCCGTACCAAATATTATAATTTTTGTAAGATCTATCGCAGATCTTTGTTACATTTTAACTAGTGATGTGCCGAGTCGCTGTTTTCAAAACAGCGACTCGGCATACATAATACAATACACTACATAGATATACATAATACAATACACTACATAGATAGATATTTTAGATAATTCTAGGCCTGGAATAAATCATAGCTATGTTTTATTCCAGGCCTAGAATTATCTGTATACAAAATTTTAGCCCGAGGCTACTTTTTATCCCATAAACCAGTTCCCATTGGATAGAAATCACCTTTGAACGTTTCCATAGAAACAACGCGTGCGTGTTTTGGTGAATCGAGTCGGTTTAAACGGTATTCGAATCTTGACTCGATTCCGGTATTCGAGCCAAGTACTCGAGTTCTATTTTTTGGTATTCGAATGTTGACTCAAATTTCTAGACTCGAGTCCAAGACTCGGGTCCTGGACTCGAGTCCAAGACTCGGGTCCTGGACTCGAGTCCACGGCCGTGCATCGATTAGCATCCGCGTGGTAGTTTTTCATATGATACATTAAGAGATACAACTCGCACGCTTCCGCCTCCACCACGCCTCCGGCGTCTGTGTGTGGAACTGTGGAGGCCTTAAAAGTTGCAGGTTCAATTCAAACTTGTATCAAAAGGCGTTACTTCATGCTTAGGTAACAAGAGATTGAGTATGAACGAGTCAACCTAACTTGAATACAAGACTCGAGTCAGTTGGACTCGCATAATACTCGTATGACTCGAGTACCGGAATCGAGTCCGGGGTACTCGAATCATAATAAATTGGTATTCGAGTAGGCGAGTCCTAAGCAGGAATCGAGTCTGACTCGAGTCAAGCCGTACTCGGCTCATCACTAATTTTAACGTTTCGTTATGCTTGGGTGGGATATCCTTCCATCTGTATGTTTGATACGCGAGGTAAGAAAGTCCATCTAAGCAAGCCCATGTCTACGAACGAATCCCCTCCGCCCGCTTTGGCAACTAAATTTCACAAACAGTTGTTAATAAAGAAGTATTCGTCTTGCTTCGCAACTAGTCAGTGGTCTCAAACCTACTGATTTTTCGGTATTTCTACCGACATGAGCTCTAGGAATTTGCCATTTTAGGAATTTGTCATCTTAGGAAGTTGACGAGTTTAGTATACACGTTCTCGGAAATTGTCGTTTTCGGAAGTTTTCACACTAGGAAGTTGTCGTTGTTACCCTGAGGGGTCCTACCGCAAAACCGATATGCAACGATATTTCCACAAAGATGATATACATCTTCCAACTCTCATGCACATGCTGGCCGTACCGAAGGTTGACCAATCCAGAAGTCGACGAATACAGAATTGGAGTCGAGACCCTAGGTCCGAGGGGTACCGAGGCTCTTCGGGTTTTTAAAAAATTATCTGAGCGTCTGGTCGAAGCGACGCGTGACCCGAGAGCTGGTGAGTATCTGGCACAGCGTATCAGCATTGCCATACAGCGTGGCAATGCAGCCAGCGTCTTGGGGACGCGACGACTGGTATTGATATGGACCAGTTGAGCTACCTGTAGACCGTTTGCAACAGTTTGCAGTTAGCTCAATTGTTTCAATTGTAAATAGGTACTAGTATAATTTTCTTTGTGAATAAAGGTTTTTTGATTGGTCAGAAACAGAATAGTTATAACCAGAAGTGGGTATAGTTAGAGATGGACAGATCAAGTAAATGACCTAAAAAGAACTTGTCCCATATCGTCAAAACCTTTCAGAGAATATATAATGTGTTTACACTGCTGGCTCCTTTCCTTTACCATCTTTTTTCGGGAACAAAAACCAAAATTTGACAATAATACATGCAACGGTATCGCTCGTACCATTCCGGACCTAGTGAGTTCATTATTTACATAAAAAAATATAATCAAGGTCAATATTCGGAAGTAACCCTAGTTGGAAAACATTGCAATTTATGTATAATATTGTAGATGAAGAATTTTCCTTAAGAAATTCCCTGTGTTTATAATGTCTATCAGCTACGATGCAATCTTTATCAGATTTATTTAATAAATCAAATAAAGCTTCAATAGGAAAGAAATCAGATGTATTCGTCTAGTTTGATCTGTTTAATCAATTAACAATATTGTGATCAAGTCGATTTATTCTACAGCAGCAATCTCGCATCATTAATGTGACGCGAACGTGACGCGGCACGTGCCGGATCGATGACCTTCTTACCGTGTGATGTCACGACGTGACGTCATCGAAACAAATCCGGCCCGCGCATAACTAGATGTCGCTACTAAAAGTGACCGGGCTCTAGATCGCGCTGACGAGAACGCACGGCTCGGAACGACCTCCGCTCAGTGACATTGTGAAATCATACTTACCTGGCACAGGGGACACCGTGATCATAAAGGCGGTTCCCCCAGAGCGAGGCCTAACCATTGCACTGCGGTTGGGTTGACCTCTGCGAATATCCCTAATGTGGATATCTCGGGTGCGTTATTTTTGGTAGTGGGGACTGCGTACGCGCTGTCCCCCTTATAATATATAAAAATCTAAGGGTTAGGAGCTTTACGACTACATCTCTATTTGACTAGGCAGCGGATGTGACTAGATCGCTTTGGGACTAAATCGCGATATGACCATATCGCCCTGGGGTTAAATAGCTGTTCGACCATTATATGCTTACGTCCTATTATCAGTTCGACGTAATATCGATATGACGTACAGTTGTGTTTAAAAGTGGCACCACTTGCTCAATGAGTGGCTTTCACTTCAGTTTAACCTCGCACTTCAGAATATTATAGAGGGATAAGTACTTCTTGGTAAGTAAACAATTTACTTACCATGGAGTTCCGGAACTTAAGAATTAAAACAATCGCCACTCAGACGTTCTTTTTTTTAGTGACTGATGGTTGTTTTGTTACAATAGATTTGACGTAAAATGTCATGAGATAAAAATTAAAATGAATACTGAAGAGAAATTTTATTTTATTAAAAATAAAAAGAATAGGGAAGCTATTCTTTATAACGGATATCGGTACAATTTTGTATCAAACAATTCAAGCGGAACGTCTTTTTGGCGTTGCTACAACAGAGAAGAGTGTTCTGCTTCTCTAACGTTAAATGAAGAAAAAACAGCAATAACCAGGAAGAGTCTACACAGCTGTGAGCAAGACTACGATAAAATGGAAGAAGACATCTTGCTGGATATGGCAAAACAAAAGGTGTGCGAGGATATGTCGTCCGTAAAAAAGGTTTATGAAGAAGTGCTGCAAGAACTGCCATCTACTTCTAGCAGTGCCAGATCTTATAATTCAGTAAAAGATATTTTATACAGATACCGCAAAAAATTCCTTCAAGTGAAGAAAACCGAATTTTCTAAATCTGGCGAAGTGACGGTGCCTGAGTTCGTCAAGAAAGACTTTCTGATTGCAGAGTTCGAATTATTAAAAGATGATAAAATACTGGCATTCTCATCGCAATTTTCCAAAAGAAACATGAAAACTTATGCAGATCAAGATAAGGTTTTTTTTGGTGACGGAACATTTAAATGTGTCCCTAAGCCATACTATCAATTATTCACTATCCATGTGGATATTGATAGTACAGAAGAGACGACAAATATATTTCCCGTGTTGTATGCCCTTTTACCAAATAAAAGGGAAACAACTTATATGGCTCTATTTACGATAATACGTGACGTGCTTGGAGTTTATATCAAAAAATTTAAATGTGATTATGAATTAGGACTTATGAATGCCTTTCGAAGCGTGTATCCGAACGCAATAGTTACAGGATGCTTTTATCATTATAAAAAAGCAGTGTGGAAAAAATCAAAAGATATCGGTCTGACGAAATATAAAGAAGGACAAGACATCACTAGGATGACTGGTAATTTGGCTCTCTTGCCTTCATCGTATATACAAGACGGGTGGACGGCTATTGTCCAGAGTTCTACAAATTTTGCAGAAATGGAGGCATTTACAAGTTACTTTCGTAAGCAGTGGCTGAAAAATACTCATCTTGTTTCTTGTGCATATGAAAAGCATAGAACAAACAATAGCTTAGAAGCCTGGCATCGTCGCCTTAACGTGCGAATGCAGCACAAAAGTACATTGCTGTTATTTTTGTTCAATTTGAGAAAAGAAGCACAGATCCAAGATAAAAGAAGTCAAAATGCTTTATTTGAAGGTAACCGAAAAAGGAACACCATACTAGTTAATCGCAAATATAAAACCGAATTAGGCAAACTTGAGACACAGGAAATTACACCTATCGTGTTTTTAAAAAATGTCAGTGCTTTACAACTTAAATATAAGTAAAAGTAACATTTTGTTTTTAATAAATACTTAAAAACTTGAATGTTTTGATTTTCGCCATAGTTGTACTTTAGAAAACAAACGAGGATTATGTCATTACGCTTTCTTGTCCTTTGGCGATGTAGTCCAAAAGCAATGTAACCCCAACGCGATATGGTCATATCGCGATTTAGTCGCAAAGCGATCTAGTCACATCCGCTGCCTAGTCAAATAGAGATGTAGTCGTAAAGCTCCTAACCCAAATCTAAATCAAAAATTCTTTATCTCCATTAATACAATAAATGTACACTTAGAAAAGGTCAAAATATAAAAGTAAACACTGACACGGAAATAAAGTGATATATTTGATTTCTGTCGCTTCGATATGTAGACTAAAGTAAAGAAGCGACGAAGAAACCTTTAGCCTGTTAGTTGTTATTTTTCGAGTTTGAGCAAAACCCGTCCCAAGCTTTTTTATCCTCTAGATAATCTGATATTTTATAGTAAGCCTTATTGCACAGCAAGGTTTTGACAATTTGATTGAATTTATTTATTGATATTTTTTGCAACTCACTAGGAGTTTTGTTGTACAAGCGTATACATTGCCCTTTAAAAGATGCATTTATCTTGTGTAGCCTAGTTGTGGGCACAGCGAGTTTGTTCGTATTTCTAGTATTTATATTATTTATGTCGCTATTTTTAGGGAATTGATTGATATTTGAGCGTACAACAAGTTTTCATAAATGTATTGACATGGTACTGTTAATGACAGTACCATGTCAATACATTTGTTTATTTCTTTGAATTTATCACGCAGGGATTCTCTGGGACCCATATTATAGATTGCACGAACAGCTCTCTTCTGCAGCACAAATACGGTGTTAATAATATCTGCAGCGTTCCCCCACAGCAGAATGCCATAAGACATAACACTATGGAAGTAGCTGAAATAGACTAGTCTAGAAGTATCAACGTCTGTAAGATGACGGATTTTTTTGACTGCATACGCTGCAGAGCTAAGTCTCTTTGCTATACTGTTCAGTTACAATTTGTACTGTTGATTGATGTGATGTAACATCGACTCGTATAATCTATACATCCAAACAATGCGAATACGTTTAGTCTATGGCATCCCTCGGATTCCATCCATCATCAGGACCCTGGTCACCACCTAGATCCAATGAACCCAATCTCGATGGGGGCACGTCATGTTGTTATGGAGTTCCTATGGCCCCCTTCTGGCTTCATTGTCAGACCAGCTCTATGGTACCATGATATTGCATTGTCACTGAACTTACATAATACAATATTTCAGCCTAATCGGTTGAGAATTACTGGTCTAAAATTCAGTTGCAATAAATGTTCCATGCCAGGCGTGATTAAACCAATATTAATAGCCAACACGGCAAGTAAAAAAAAAGCTTGTAAAAAATAATGAACTAGATATACCTAATTATTGCTATTAAGTATTTCATTGATAATTTTCTTTGTTGATAAAAATTCATATCCTATAATAAATACACAGAATTAAAAAAGGAAAAGACACACTAGTAAATAAAAATATTACGTATAGTACTTATAGGTATAGTATAGAGTGGATTTTTGTACGAGGCAGTAAGGGGAGCTACCTTAACTGGCGTAGCTACAGGATAATGGTCTCTGTCCATCTCTATGATAATATGTCCAGGCGGATCTAATGCATGTTTTTTTGGGAAATTTTCATGCCCGTTCAGAGATTCTCAAACTAAATGGCATTATACACAAAAACTTTTTTAATGCCAATCGATCCTGTTTCTTATACCTACTGAAGAAAAACTTTTTTCAGACCAATTGAGGTTGGAGTAGGTACTAAAAAGACAGATCTCACAAAAAAATTAGTACCCTTCCTCCCCCGTCCAAAAAATCCAGGCTATATCAAATAAACATCATTCTTGTCTTCATCTCTATACGTCACAAGCAGTACATGACGGATCGAAGACCCTTATCACCGTGTGACGTCATAACGTGACGTCATGGAAACAAATCCGGCTTGCGCCTAACTAGATGTCGCTACTAAAAGTGACCCAGCTCTAGATCGCGCTGACGAGAACGCACGGCTCGGAACGACCTCCGTCTCATACATTAAGTTCAGTATCGCTTCTCGGCCTTTTGGCTAAGATCAAAGTGTAGTATCTGTTCTTTTCAGCTTAATATCTGAAAGTTCCCTCACTGAGGGACCAGTATATTAAACTGATGTCAAGCGACGGGATGTTCGGGGCTCGCTCCACTCCCGTCACGGGTCGGCCCGGCATTGCAGTGCCGCCGGGATCGGCCCTCAGAATCTGGTTATTAGCTCGCATGTATGAGATATCTAAAGTCTATCACTTGGCTCATACTCATAAAACACATTAGTTTGAATCTCTGGCCCCGGCCGGATGGAACGTCAATAGCCTTCCTTGCATGGCTGTACACATGACAGAATCCATTAGATTCCTTAGGTTAGGTCAGTTTGGTATAGTATATACCCATTCGGGTTTCATCCCTTATGAGAAAAGGTCTTTTAGATCTTAGGTCGTATGAAGTAATGGGTATTTTAAAATTAGTTCCAAACAGCCCGGAAGGGTCTGTCTGTGCGTTACGTCTGATTCCCGGTTAGGTGACTCCCTTATAGGTCTAATTACCGTTAGGTCTAATAACCGTTTAGTCCAATTCCCGGATCGTCAAATCCTTTTTAGTCTTATTATTGTTCAGTGAGTTCAGTCCATTTTCTGGGACACTTTATTTATTTTCATTATTTTTACTTATTTATATACCGTAAATAGTACCAAATAAAAACTATTTTAAGCATTTTACAAGCAGCCATACATCAGTCGTACTAATACTTAGTACGACTGATGTATGGCAGCACTTCGAAAAGGTTTTATGTGATTAGATACTGGCTGAGAAAACAATACTGTCCAGCTGGACATTTGCACACTATTTTATTAATTTGTTTTTAACTGTCAAGTTAATGTCAATACCACTGTCTGTGAAATTGTGAAAAAATGTCCAAATTGTTCGATTACCTATGTGCTAGATACCCGACCCAAATTAGCGCTACCACCCCTATTTTATCTTATTTATTAAGTTAACCGAAGGATTACATAGGTAGGTCATTAAGCGTCAGAAGGGATTTTTCTAAAATCAAACTTGCAGTTTGTGATATCAATACTTTTTGCGTGTGTCTCAAAATGCGTATTGCACATATTGCGTAAATGTCAATATGCATATTTAATTAAAATTAGTCAAAAAGCGTGTTTGTCATTATGCTTCAGAAGGATCTTTAATACCTCTGTATAAGTTTTTTTTTGTAAATGTAGGCAGAGATGCGAAGTTGCTCTTTTTGGCCACGATGGTGAGCAAAAAGAGCAACTTCGCATCTCTGCCTATTTCATGGTTCTAGGTCTACGGAACCCTATAGGAACCCAGTCGCGGCTTCTCAAATACTCAACCGTCCGCAACCGCTTCAAGAAATTACAGACTTGAGTATTTAACGTCAATTTCAACTCGATACTCCACGCGGTCCTGAGAAAAGAGGGTTGACAGACGGACAGACAGACAGACAGACGACGGACAACAAAGTGATCCTCTAAGGGTTCCTTATTTCCTTTTGCGGTACGGAACCCTAAAAAGGCCATTTAGTACAATTGACTAATATGCGAAAATGACCATGAAGCAAAACGTCTACCTAATCCTACATTTAATAAAATAACAAACAGACGAATTGAGAACTCCTTTGCGGAAGTCGCTTAAAAATAAAAAAGGAGAAGACTATAAAAAAAGTAATACTGTCAAGAATTGAACGTGACGCGGCACGTGCCGGGTCGATGACCTTCTTACCGTGTGATGTCACGACGTGACGTCATCGAAACAAATCCGGCCCGCGCACAACTAGATGTCGCTACTAAAAGTGACCGGGCTCTAGATCGCGCTGACGAGAACGCACGGCGCGGAATGACTCGACCGAAGCGGAATTTTCTGAGACAAGACCTTACTTCATAGGATCATTTCTATAGTAAGCTCTTCCTCAGGTTTCCACAATATGTGAGACCAGCTCAAACCGCGATGAGGAGACGTGGCGCGGCACCCTGAGCGTGAGATCGGCGGAGGTAGTTTATCTCCAGCCATCGATGATCGTTCACTTCCTCTCGGGGGAGCGTGGGGTGTTGTCGCTGTCTGAGTGGTTTTTAAAGAATATTAAGAAGGATTTTGTTTTACCCATTAATCAAGGGTGTCGCATTATTTTTAAATGACTTAAGGTGGTTCTCAATCGTCTGTAAATTTATTGTATTTCAGCTCGCGTTAGTACTTACGGGGAATCGAACTTAATGGGAATTCGAATTCAACTTTCGGGGAATCCAACTGAATGGTACAGAATGGTTTAAAAATGTACTCAAAATAAGAAACTCTTTATTTCCATAAACAATAGATGTACACTTAGAAAAGGTGTAGGTACCGGTAAATTAAACTTTGATCTTGAATATCACAATAGAGTATTTTAAAGACTTTAAACTTAGTGCTGTGCTGTCCCAAACTAAGTCCTTTAAAAATATAAGGAAATGTTCATTGCTTGTAAATTAATGCAGTGCATCTCTTTATCGACATGATGACTTCAGAATAATAAAATTTATAAGGCAGAGACACCATAATTATAAATTGAATTTTTTGGTACTAAATTCAAAAACGACCATGATTTTACATTTTCAGTTTTTGATTCAAGTATCAGAAATAAATGAAAAGGTTTTTTAATTATTTTATGTGGCATTAAATATTCTTTAATTTAGTCATTATTTCATAAAGCTAGGTCAGGTACTTTTGAAGATATCGCCAATCAACCGACCCCTTTTTCTTTGCGGTCCAGTGTATAATTAAAAGTAGCAATTAATTCCATGCCTAAGGTACAGTGGGTGCCCCGCTGTACCTGGACTATCAAAGGGCGATGATATCAGTCATCTAGTACCCAAAACACAAGCTCTACTTAGCTAGGGGCTAGATGAAGCTTTGTGATTTATCCAGTATTAAGCATCTACCTACGGAAATGAAAAATATTCATTGAACTCCTTGCCAGCGTCTTGGGGACGCTTCCGACTGGTATTGATATGGATCAGTTGAGCTACCTGTAGACTGTTTGCAACAGTCTGCAGTTAGCTCAATTGTAAATACAAATAAAGGCTATTGTCCACAATGAACTCCTGATTGAGTTTTATAATTTTGAGTTAGCATTCATAATATCTGTATTTTTATTTTCAGAGTAAGAAATCACTAGAAGGACACTTGAAGTCGCACAACGGTGTTCAACAGGTAACTAGGTAGTAGTAGTGATGTGCCGAGTCGCTGTTTTGGTGAATCGAGTCGACTCGAGTCGGTTTAAACGGTATTCGAATCCTGACTCGATTCCGGTATTCGAGCCAAGTACTCGAGTTCTATTTTTTGGTATTCGAATGTTGACGCGAATTTATAGACTCGAGTCCAAGACTCGGGTCCTGGACTGGAGTCCACGGACGTGCACCGCTTAGCATCCGCGTGGTAGTCTTTCATATGATACAATAAGAGATACAACTCGCACGCCTCCGCCTCCACCACGCCTCCGGCGTCTGTGTGTGGAACTGTGAAGGCCTTAAAAGTTGCAGGTTCAATTCAAACTTGTATCAAAAGGCGTTACTTCATTGCTTAGGTAAAAAGAGATTAAGTATGAATATGAACGAGTCAGCCAAACTTGAATACAAGACTCGAGTCAGCTGGACTCGCATAATACTCGTATGACTCGAGTACCGGAATCGAGTCCGGCGTACTCGAATCATAATAAATTGGTATTCGAGTAGGCGAGTCCTAAGCAGGAATCGAGTCTGACTCGAGTCAAGCCGTACTCGGCACATCACTAGGTAGTAGGTAGGTAGCCTCCACCCCACAGCCGCGATTTTGAAGCGCGTCTTGTGTCGCGCGATTTGTTGCGATCCGTTAAGCAGTTTTTGCGTGAAGAGTTATCGAAACTTTCGTGTTTATAATATTAGTGTGAGGTGGAAGTTAGTTATCTCTTCACGCGATAACTACTGAACGAATTGAGCTGAATTTTTGCAAACATGTAGTCATCAACTTCGAATATCAAACTCTCTTATCCCAGAAAACGCGTGCGAAGCCGCGGGCAGAAGTTAGTACTAATATATGTATATGTTTATTGATTATATTTTCTTGTTTCAGACAACCCAAGATGCAATTGGAACCAGCCACTAAATGCCTTAAAATAAAATATTTATAGGCATTCCTTTTGTACCTAGTTATATGAAAAACTATACTTATCAATAATCATGAATAAAATTATACTTTTAAAAGACTTATTTTATAGCTAAATATCTTTATTCTCCATGAAAATTACAATCGAATCATATAAATCCTTTGCACGACGAATGTCCAATAAATACGAAAGTTTGTGAAATGTGTTTTTTTTTACCTAGGATCTCCAAAACTGAACAGATCAAGATGAAATTTGGCATACACTTAGAACGTAGCTTCACATAAAGAATAGGCTTCTTATTATACCATCAATACGCGTGCGAAGCCGCGGGCAGAAGCTCAAAGTGTCTAAAAGAATACGTTCCACGCCGAATTCACGCCGATTGGCCGATCGGCGGCGACAGCAGGTCGGCGGCGCGGCGGCGGCGGGTCGGCGGCGCGGCGCACACGTCTAATTGAACATAATATGCGTGCGTTGGCACTTTGCGAATTTGGTACTACGCGTCGAAAGGGAAATAAATAAGAACTAGTATTTACAATTGAAACAATTGAGCTAACTGCAGACTGTTACAAACAACTACAGATAGCTCAACTCATCCATTAATAAATAATTTAACAGTTTTGAAAAAAAAAAACTAAAAACCCGAAAATTCCATAATATTTACACAATTTGTAAAGTTTTACGGAACAAATGTTTAACCCTCGGGAATAAAATGTTTATGGGAGAGCACCTCGGGGTCATTTTCAATGCACTAGCTAAAGAATTTTCATAATCGGTCCAGCATTGGCTGAGATATCAACGAACATACGTAAAAAGCAGATGAACATAGAACCTCCACCTTTTTTGAAGTCGGCTAAAAAACATTTTTATGTGTACATAATACTTAAAATGATATTTTGTAACATTAAATTTCGCAAGTTACAAAAAAGTTTTTCCCTCCTTCATTATTAGTCTGCGTTTAGTGCAGTCACTTTATAACTAGATGTCGCTGCTAAAAGTGGACGAGCGCTAGATCGCGGTGACGAAGCGTTTCGGGTTCGGATAGTGGTTTGGAGAGCGAGTGATTTAGAACCAAACATTTTAAATTATGTTTTTGTCAAATGTCAATGTCTAAACGACATATTTTTGAAGAACGTTACTTTTGACGTTTGGTATAAATTGATATATTATTAGTAGAGCCGACTTTTAAAAGGAAGGAGGAGAGGAGGTTCTACGTGTGACATTCTTCATAAAATATCGATTATTAATTAATCGATTGCTTTTTTAAGATAAAATCAGATTAATAAATAATTTCTTTTCCCTTAAAATAATCGATTTTGTTATTAATAGATTTTTCCTAAATTGTCAATTAATATTGTATTTATCACAGTTTTACTTATTAAAAACAATAGAAATAGTTTTTAAATAATCAACGTACCTAAATTAAAGTTTTAGAATAATCAACATAAAATAACTAAACTAATGTACCTAATCAAATAAAAAAACTAGAAATCCGTAGGCAATGAGTTTAGGAATATGAGCTTAGCTGAGCGTTTGGACAATATTCAGCTCCAATGTGTAATGTTGATCGACCTAATAGTAATTCGCGCTCCGGCCTCTTGAAGTCCAGACATAATGTCGGCGGCCACCCCCACCATTGAGGGTGGCAGATGAAAAATCGATAAATGATAAATGAATTTTATTGCTGTGTAACTAGGTGGTAATGTGTACATTGGTCTTATGTCAATCTATCGTATCTTAAAGTCTACCATGGTCAGGTTTACAGCATTAACATGCAACATGAGAAATTATCAGGAAATGAGAATAAGCTAAAGTTAAACAAGTCCAAAACAGTAATTTTTTTTAATATCGGTAGAGTCGATGAATAGCATAATAGTATACCGTTAATTATAATTTCATTAATGTATTTGAATGAATGCCAATGATAATAAGTTGATGTCAAAAGTAAATAAAAATAAAATAAAATATATCATTACAATTTATCATTAAGAAACTCATCCACCGTATAATATGCTTTTTCCTCCATTAGTTTGTTTAATTTATATTTAAATGCAATCAAATTACCGTCGGAGCGTAAGTATTGTTTTTTGTTGTAGATACTAGGTGCCATGCCAAACAGACTCTTTCTAAATAAGGCGGTTTTACATGAGTGAGGTCGATTATGATTGATTTATTATTGTGAAAATAAATAGATAAATAGAATTTGAAAAAGTTGAAATTTTATCCGTTTCCCCTTCCGTTTTTTATTTGCAGAAGTACCTATCATCTTCTTATTAAATTATAAATCAAGTCGTTAATAAATCGTTAATCCAAGTGTATTATTACAGCATAACTAATCCTTTTTATGAAATTAATTGAAACAACTTTTATAATTAGTATATACAGCAAGTCATGAGAGAAGCATGGTATATGAATTAGGAATTGCTTTCTGACTCTACCACACTTTAATCCATGTCAGGACTAAATCGACGAAAACCATAAATTATTTTGTGTGAATAGATACATACATAGTTTATTTTTTTTCATAATCATAAATCATACAAAAACGATTTTTCATCTGCCACCCCCACCCCCCGTCATTAAGTCTGGTCCTCTAGAGGCTGGAGCGCGAATTATTATTAGTTCGAATTAATTGTACATAGCTGCGCCTCTATCAATAGGATTAAAGGAAGACGCTTTATGATCCTGGAGAAGCTATGAGCTATGCTTATCCCAAACTGACACAGTTGACAAAACTTTTAAATCCAGCATGGTTATTAACACTAAAGTCACTAACAACGGGATATTTACCATGATTTGAGTTTTGAGCTTTCCAATATTTCGGCACAGTTTCATGCGCCATGATCACGGAATAACTGACGGCACTGCGAGTGAGTTGTTATTGGCAGATATATCTATCTACCCTCATTTTTTGTCTTTTGCTACGAACGTTACTACTAACTGTGCCGAAATATTGGAAAGCTCAAAACTCAAATCATGGTAAATATCCCGTTGTTAATGACTTTAGTGACACAGTTGACCTTTTGGTGTCGGCTTCTTCGGCTCCAGCAGAGAGATTGTTCTCGAAACCTGGCGCCATATACCATAACTAAGACCCAGGAGCCGAATATTCTCCAAACGCTTACGTAAGCTCTTATTCCTAAACTCATTGCTTTCGGATTTCTAGTTTTTTTTTGTTTGAATAGTTTTAGTTTTCTTAATTTATTTTGATTATTCTAAAAGTTTAATTTGGGTTGATTACCTATTTAAATCCTACCCGTCGTGACCTACGGAGCTGAGACGTGGACACTCACGGTAGGGCTGGTCCACCAGTTCAAAGTCGCTCAGCGAGCTATGGAAAGAGCTATGCTCGGAGTCTCTCTGAAAGATAGGATTCGTAACGAATACATCCGACAGAGAACCAAAGTTATCGATATAGCTCAAAGAATTAGCAAGCTGAAGTAATAATAATAATAATCATTTATTTCAGACACAGCACATGCACACAGATTACATACACAAGTCCATATTATAGCGAGAATCAAATAACATTAAATTAAATTAAAATAAATAGAATAAAATTAAATTGTAAACTAAATTATTAACTACATTTTGAAATAATATGAGCCTTCGTCCAGTGCCTCATAAAGGGGGAGGCTGTATCCAGCCTTCCTGCAATGACCTGCAGGTAGCTGTTGGTGCTGCCGCGCACCCTGTGCATCAGCGACGCCGATCTCTTGCGCAGGATTGCAGCGAACCCGTCGACCCGCGCCTCCGCGAACATTCCTGATGCGCTACAGAAGCGCGGCAGCCCCATCAGCCACCGGAAGGCATTATTATATTGGACGCGAAGGGCGTTCCAGGTCTTCTGCGTATGCTTGATCCATAGGCTGCACGTGTAGAAAGACTGGCAGTACGCTCTAAACAGTGTTGTCTTTACCTGCGCACTGCAACGCGCAAACCTACGGGCCAGCATATTAGCTCGAACCGTTAACGCCCTCCGCTCCCTCTCCATGTCTACATCATCTGTGAGTGCCTCGGTAACCCAGTGGCCCAGGTACTTAAACTCCGACACTCGCTTCAGCTGATTGCCGTCGAGTGTAACTGGTGGGACTGTAGCGTAAGTTTTTGAACCCGCCTTAAAGACCATCAGTTCACTCTTGCCCGCGTTGTACCGGAGCCCGTGCGCCCCCGCATAACACTCACAGATGCCCATCAGCCTTCTGAGGGCACTGATCGATGGGCTCAGCAGCACCATATCATCTGCGTAGCTAATATTGTTCACGGTGACCCCGTCAATCGAGCATCCGACCCGGGTGCCGCTGAGCTCACGGATCAGACGATCTATGTATAGGCAGAAAAGCCTCGGTGAAGTCCCTCCACCCTGCCTCACGCCGCACTCCAGCCTGTACACATCCGATAGTGATCCCGCCCAGCTTACATTGTTGTCCTGATTGCCGTACCAGTACTTAAACAGCGAAATTAGCTCCGGAGGCATTTGGGTCTCGGTCGCGAGCTTCCGCCACAACCTGTCATACGAAACAAGATCAAAAGCTTTTGATAGATCTAAAAAGCAGGCGTAGACAGGTGTGCTTCTGCTCGTGTAGTACTGGACGGTGTGTTTGAGGGTTAACACTGCGGTTTCAGTGGACAGTCCGGCTCTAAAGCCGAACTGTGCATCGTGCAGTTTAAGGTGTTTTTCTAAATGCTTATCAATCACACCGTCCAATACCTTAGCTATGACCGTGGCGAGTGATATCGGCCTGTAGTTGTTCAGGCTGGATGCGTCACCAGTCCTGTTCTTAAGGATAGGAACAACCACAGTCCGCATCATCGCCGCCGGTAGGTACGAGTGCCCGACGCAGAGGGTGAAGAACATGGCGAGCACGCCCGGGAGGTGGAACCCCGCATGCTTTAAGTGCTCAATGCTCAACGCGTCGTGTCCTGGGGACTTACCTCTCTTCATGTTCCTCACCACCCGCGCCACCTCCTTGGCTGTAATCTGGACAATAGGCTCGCCCCCACGCACCCCGTCCTGCTCCGCCCCCTCGGGTGCTAGCCCCAATGGTGAGCGCACACAAAAATGGTCCTTAAACTGGTTGGCGATCTGAGCGGGATCACTAATACCCTCCACACTCATAGGAACGCTCGGCTTCGGGTTCAGTTTATTGGTTTGTTTCCAAAATTTTCCAAAGTCCTTAGATGTATGGAGTGATGCAATTATATCCATTTTTATCTGTGTCTGATTATTTTGACACCATTTGAGTTTTGATTTAAAATATAATCGCGAATTGTGCATATTTTTGTAAATAGGACCGGTTGATGGTTTCCCGTACTCAACCCATTCCTGAAACCAGAGCCGAGCATCTCTATGAGCTTCCTCAACATATCTATTCCAACCTACGACATGTGCTTTTTTCTTTCTATTCCTATAAATAGCTTTTTTATTATAACAAATAGAGGCGGAATTGCTTAATATCTCTACTATTGTACTATACAAATTATCCAATATCACCTTATGCCCTGCGTCATGACAAGTAATATCACCACATTTTCTAAATTCTGATGGAAAACTTATCTCTCTCAACTTAGCTGTACATAGCTGAGTGTACTTTTTAATCTGCGCGCTGTCCCTCTCTCCCCAGGTAACGGGATTGGGAACAAAATTAATAGGACTAACTTTAGGCAAAACCATGTTTAAGTTACATTCCATTTGTAGTGGAAAATGGTCAGACCACGAGATGTCATAATTAATTTTAATGCTCGTAATAGTATTTTTAGCAGCTTCTGTAGTAACTATGTGATCTAACCATGACCTAGTTCCATGCGCATCACTAATATAGGAGTACGAGTCCGAGAACCTTCCCAAGTGTTCAATATCCGCACAAGTCCAACTTTGGTCACTACAAAAGTTTTCAAGTTGCTTACCAAACGGCGCACTCGGGTGAGCGTTAAAATCCCCCATGATAAACACTGAATCTACACAGCAGCTCTCAATTACCGCACTAATTTCACTCAGGCACTCAGTAAATTCAGCTAAATGGTCCGAAGCGTCCGTAGGCATATAAACCGAGAACACTAACAGCTGACGATCTTCAAATACAATTTTGATAGCTGCTACACGCACGCTCACACAATGTACAACCGAGACCGAGCGAAAAACACTTTTGCGCCACAGTATAGCGACACCCCCGTACGGCCGCCCTCGCAGCATGCCAGTGGAGGTGTCCACCGCCGATTTGCCAGTGTAGGAGAAATCTTGGTCTATTGCCCCCACCCAGGTAGCCAATGTTATGTGGCAGCAGCCATGTTTCCTGCAAGGCCACAATGTCAGCTGCTTGACACAATGACCTTACACAGTCCACAGACCTCGTAACAGAGCGGCAGTTGTATGATATAAAAGTTGCCTTACTTATTTTTTTGTTAACTGTGTCTCCCATTGTTGGTTTGGTTTTTTGAAGTCAACAAATTTTCTAAAGGAAATGCCTTCAGGCCAAAGACTATCTTCCAAAAATAGCGATAATTTACTATTAGGTACATACATTTTATACGCATTGTAACGCTTTTGGACCTTTGTATTTATTTTGTGCAAAGATATCTTAACTTGCGTTTTCTGCGACAAGTATTCCATTATATCGCTCTCAGATGTACTTGTATCTACATTGTTAATAAACAATGGTACCATGATGTCAGCGGCCTTGAACTTCTCATTAGGTTTTGTTCGCGCTTTCCCTTCCGATGTACTAATTCGATTTTTTAGTCTTCTTCGCTGTGCTAGAATCCATTCTTCCTTGGGCCTTTCCTCCTTCCATTCCCCCTCTGCTTGAACCATTCCGGAGTAGGATTTAGGCACAGCCACCGAGGGCGGCGATACTTGCTGACAATGATCTTCACTAGGGCTTATTTCGGGTATGTTTAATTTTTTTGGCAAACTTCCCGCCACCAGCCTTGGGGTTTTAGTAGGTACGGGCGAGGAAGAAAAGTTTTCTGTTCTATCGCGGGCCAACGGGATCGACTTAGAAGCATCACAATTTACTATGGATATAGGAGGAATATAGGCTTCATTACGTGATGTATTCTCGGCTGTTTGGTCATGCGTCATACTGCCTCCGTGGTCCGTTATGTGCGGCAGGCCGGAAGGCCCACTGTCGATATAATAACTATCTGAGATACCGCCACCTCCGCGATTTTTGTTCACATAGCACTCGTAGTTGTTCACAATAGACGCTTGTTTGAGGTTAAAAATATCATTTTTAACTTCTTCTAATTGGTCGGAATACGTGAAAGACTCGCGAAGAACCGACAACCGCTGGGGTAAACGAGTTCTTGAGTGGAGACCACGACTCGGCAAACGTAGTGTAGGACGCCCTCCGGCCAGGTGGGATGACGATATGCGAAAGACTGCAGGCAGATGCTGGATGCGGCAAGCTGAAGACAGGGCGCTATGGCGCTCATTAGGGGAGGCCTATGTCCAGCAGTGGACTAATATAGGCTGATGATGATGATGATGATGACTATTTAAAAACTTCTTATTTCTGTTTATTGTAATTAATAAAACTGTGATTAATATAATATTTTTAGCGTTTATATTGGAATTAATTGACACATTTGGAAAAATTAGTATAACCAAGTCGATTATTTTTTAAAGAAAATTCGATTAATCATGTTAAAAAATAATCGATATATTATTAAGTTGAATAACACTAGAATTTATTTAAATATTCGGATTAGGGATCTAATCCGAATATCTAAATAAATTCTAGTTATTCAATAATCGTTTTATAAAACGCTTTTAAACCGTTTTTAACGGATAGCGTTTAAAAAATTGGTACACTTAAGTGATACAACTGTCTATGTTACTTGAGTTCATTCAGGACAGGAACCAGTTGAAAACTGGAAACGTTTCGTCAGCGACTTTTAATTCGCCTGTGCTGACATCTAGTTATGAAATGATGAACTAAACTCAGTAAGGATAAAATCACTTCTTCAACTACACTTCTGTACAAAAAAGCATAGAATAAACTTCAAAACGCTCGTAGTCTGTTTTGAACCGATTCCGAAAAAAGGAGGAGGTTCTATCTACCTGTTCGACTGTAAAGGTTTTTCTTGTGTTTGTATGTTCGTCGATTTCTCCATTGATTCTGGAACGATTTGGAAAATTCCTTCGCTATTGTAAGTAGAATGAACCCGAGGTGGATCCATATTTTTTTTAAACAATGTAACTCACTAAGAAATTTAAAGGCGGTTTTTAGTTTTTCAAAACAATAAAATTATTGAATCGGTCGACTGGGACCACAAACCACGTGACTAATTATAATAATCTATCTATATTAATAATTTCGGACCGGTCTACGTTAGACTCGAACGAAATGCACATCAAATTGAAGAGCGTAAAAAATTAGTCGATCCGAGTCGACAACTTATAGGCGGAAAATTCGGATTATCGAGTAGTTTCAATATGAAAATGAATAAATTGCTAAAAAAATTGTAACGGCGTTGCAAAGTAAACATGTCAATTAAGTATAAACATGTCTATGGTTCGGTCTTGGTACCGTGGACGGAAGAAATGGCTCCCCAGGGTATATAAATACTCCTTCATCGTAGCTTGGTACATATATAGTGATCTGTGGTTCGGTCTAATTTCTTTGAATGAAAACTCTTTGCTCTTTGATTGAGAAATCATAATAATGTATAATAATAGTAGTATTTTATTGCACCCGTGCGAAGCCGGGGCGGGTCGCTAGTTTTACAATAACTGTGTTTTAGCAACAAGTAACGCCATCTGTTGGTTTGTTTTGGCATTTTAAATAAATAATATGAAATGGTGCTGTACGCATGGTGTTTCGGGTGTTTTGGTTATTTTCTATGTATGATAAACATATCTAGTTAGTCATCTAGTACCCATACACAAGCTCTGCTTAGCTTGGGGCTAGATGATGCTGTGTGGATTGTTCAGCATTATTTATTTTGTTTATTTAACCCTAAAGAAGCGCGGTTTAGTCTTGAAAATATTAAATATTTTTTGAAAATATTAATAAATCTGGACAACACTGCATCATCTAGCCCCAAGCTAAGCAGAGCTTATGTTATGGGTACTAGGTGACTGATATACTTATTACCTACATTCGCATTTGCATTCGTAAGTTCCTTATTTCGTATTCATCATCATCATCATCAACCTATATTAGTCCACTGTTGGACATAGGCCTCCCCTAATGGGCGCTCATCTGCCTGCAGTCTTTCGCAGATTGTCATCCCACCTGGCCGGAGGGTGTCCTACACTACGTTTGCCGAGTCGTGGTCTCCATTCAAGAACACGTTTACCCCAGCGGTTGTCGGTTCTTCGCGAGATATGATATGATATAATTTGTATTATACATGTAAAATTGTCATTAATTTTGAAAAAAAAAACACCCACACCCAGAACAAACATCTCCAAATCATCTTTATTTATTTATCGACTTCATCTATCAACAAGCAAACCAACACACTGTTCTATCAACGATAAATAAACGTTAAAACATTTGTCCCGCGCCAGAATTCAAACCCGCAACCTCCTGCGTCGCAGGCGGACCTTGAGTTCGTAACTTCGTATTGACCTTGAGTAATCGCTGGAACAAACACGGCTACCGTTTTCGTCACGCACGCATCAATAAATCACATGACGTCAGCTGCTGTGACGTCACTAAAACAAATCCGGTTTGTTCATAACTAGATGTCGCTACTAGAAGTGAACGAGCCTTAGAGCATTCAGAACTAGTTCTAAATGCTCTAAGGAACGAGCTCTAGATCGCGCTGACGAGAACGCACGGCTCGGAACCACCTCCGTCTCATACATTTCGTTCAATTTTCCGTTTTGTTTGATTAATATTTCGTTTTTGCCAAAATCTTCACGACATAAATGTTTTTTTTCTCATATCACTCTGGTTTGGTTGGTTGGTTCTGTTTTCGTTTATTGTGACGCTCGAAGAACATTCGTGCTTTTCAGTGCACCGCCACAGTGTGCTTCGCTTCCTGTATTTTGTTTTGCAAAATAAAAGCGATACCCATTCCGTAAAAGTAAATCCCCACCTTTTTGATTTTTTATCAATATAAAATCACTCATGTTTAGGTAAATATAGGTAAGCAAAAAACGTAAATGGAACTTGATGTCAAGGAGCTTGACATAAACATGTATGTCAAGTTCCTTGCTGTGCAGTGGCATATTTATGTTATGAACAATAGTACAACACTCTTAACAATATAACACTCAAATGTTCTTTATCCATGATATTTCAAGTGGCCAGTTATTATTGTAAGGAGGATTACCTACCTACATACTCGTGCATAAGAAATCTGAAAAAGTGGGAATTTTGGGAAGTCGATATTATAAGAAGTGTGAGTTTAAGTTAATGAATGTTTTCAAAAGGGGCTAGGTTCGTAAGGACTAGATTGCATAACGACTATGTAAACAAAACGTCGTAATTCCATAGTGCCTTAGTAAGCACAATGCCTTTTTTGCAGAATGCCCTAGTGAGTAGAATGTCTTAGTTGTACGATCGACAACTAAGGCATTACGACGTAGTTGTAAAATGACTAACAGAGTTTAGGACCGAATTATAGAAAGTCTTGGTTGTAAAATGACGCATAAGGCAAAGTGTCTGGATAGATAGCTTATCGTCTTGATAGCAAAACGTTATGATTGCGTAACGACTAGGTAGGTAATTATGTAGGAACGAGCAGTTATTGTCTAGGTCTCGGATAGAGTCGCGGGCAGAAACTAGTGTTTAAATAAACAAGGAAATGTTTTAAACAAACAATGTTCAAGAACTGTTTTGTTCAAAACATTTACTAGCTGCGCCCCGCGGCTTCGCTCGCGTGAAAAATTATGTTTCCCACTTTCTTAATTTTTTCTTCTATAAATTATAGCTATAAACCTCACGGAGCCCGAGACCTTTCCAACGAATGCAAAACCGAGGGAATCGGATCGTGCGTTCTGGGGAGATATAGCGTCAGGAAGGATAACCGGATTAAATTTAATATACATCGTAAATTATAAGGGGGACAGCGCGTACGCAGTCCCCACTAGAGGTGAGTAGCTCATGAGTGAGTGATACAAACAAAAGATATAGATCAGTTCAACTGAGCGAATCTATCTCTAGCTCACCTTGGTTTCAACTATATCTTTAGATCATTTGGAATAAGATTCATTTTCGAACCATTGAAGTGTTGAGCTAAATGATAAGTGAGCGATAGCGAAGATGACCGAGCAAGGCGAGCGATTCGTTCCGAAATATCCCGAATGATTTGATAGAGTGAAATGCACGATGTCAAATACAACGTGAAAAAGAGAGAACGATAGCAAAATCCGGTTCAGGCTTTTAGTTAAGCAAATACGTTTGACTGCAAAATCTGCAAATTCAATTATTATTGTTTTTAAAGTTATCGTTATCGGTTCGAATCTTTGTTTGTTTACTTTTGGTTGTTGTTTTGGTTTCGTTGAGCACCTACGTACTTTTTCAGAATTTCGGAAACTTTTTTGGAAACTTTGAAAACTTGTATGTCCTAAGCCTGTGAAGTCTGAAGGAAAATCGTTGACTCTATGTTACTTAATTAACAAAGCCTTTAAACTGTGAACGATAGGTTTATACCTACCTTTTTTCATGTGTCACTCTCTCTAGAGCTAGCTCAGTTGAACGGATTCCTAATAATTATCTTTTTATCTTTCTTTCACTCATGAGCTACCCAGCTCTAAGACTACATCTTTGATCCACTGAGCTAAATGAGCTAAAGAGCTAAATGAGTGATATATATCAGTAGATCAAAGAGATATGTATCACTCTTTTCATTAGAGTGATATGATATGCGCATCCCTAGTCCTAGCGATGGGTAACTCCGGAATAAGTGAATAAAATGAGTCGATTCCGCACGTGGACACGATGGACTTATTTATTCCACCCAATTGCTAACGACTCCGACTCCGAGCTTCGGCTCCGGAGCGGAACAACCGGCCACTGGGCGAGAGAGTTCACTGAATGAATGAATGAAAGGAACATTGTGGTGCGATAACGAACAAGAGCGAGATGGATGGACGATTCCATAAACTAGTGCGAAGGAGAGGAAGAGCACGTTCGAATGTTTGTTTATGTATGATTTTTGCTTGCTTGGTTGTTTTGAACTTTGAGTTCATTCTTGGTTAGGTATATTTAATTTAGACAACAAGAATAACTTGATTTATTAGATTGACAGTCCTAAGCCTGTTAAACGGCTCGTACACAAAACTGCGATGCAACGGTCGCATCGCAAAAACCTGCTATCTAGACCTATCTTTTGTCACGAGGAATCGCATCGCACTGATTCGCAGTTTTGTGTATGAGCCGAAAGTACGAAGGGAAATCAATCACCTTCTGGTAGGTAGGTTCATATAATTCATTGTTATTTTATTAATATAACTACACAATTTAAAAAAGTGATGCCTTTATGTAAAATAATGTAGTACCTACAGATAAGTAAATTAAACTTTACCTAGGTAAGTACATGCTTCTTGAAACTCATGTAGGTAAGTACCTAAGTACCTAGTACCTATGTTATTTATTATATTTATCTAAAAGAGCTATTAGACCATCCTAAAGAGCAAATTATTATGGAAGTCTTACTCCTAAGTACCTACATAATAGGCACCTACTAACTAACTAACTTAGAGCTACCTAATGTTTTAAATACTATTGTGCTTTTCTGTTTCGCCAAGAGCCACAAACCACGACACACACAATGGTTTAAATCTAGCTTCACTCACTCCTACCGGGGCGCAGGGCCGGCGTACGGAATAGTACAGAGTAAATTAATCAAATGAATAAGGAATCATTAAGAGGAATAAGGAAACATTATGAGGAATCGGATCCGATGGCGGATCCGGAATAGGTGAATACTTTCACTTTGAGGAATAAAGAGTACCCATCTTTACCTAGTCCCCACTACCAAAAGTAACGCACCCGAGATATCCACATTAGGGATATTCGCAGAGGTCAACCCAACCGCAGTGCAATGGTTAGGCCTCGCTCTGGGGGAACCGCCTTTATGATCACGGTGTCCCCTGTGCCAGGTAAGTATGATTTCACATTGTCACTGAGCGGAGGTCGTTCCGAGCCGTGCGTTTTCGTCAGCGCGATCTAGAGCCCGGTCACTTTTAGTAGCGACATCTAGTTATGCGCGGGCTGGATTTGTTTGGGTGACGTCACAGTGGTGTGACGTCACCAGCTTTTGTAGCCGCCATTGACCCTGGCTCGATACATTCCATTCCGTTGTGAAGATTGTTCATTCTGAATATCGTTTTTGATTTTGTTTTGAGTACATTACATTTACACACTAATTGTCAAATAAGCATTAAATACTAATGATATGAACTAAAAACAAGCTTTTGGCTCGTTAGAATCAGTCCTAAACAGTTGAAATTGTATTTTTGGGCATTTTCACTAAAAAGTGCGACCCCCACTTTTACGCTGTCCCAAGTTTTATACTTAGTTGTACAGATGTATTTACATGTATGCATATAATTATGTATCATAAATATATTAGCTAGGAGGCGACGTGGAAGACCCAGGATGAGATGGCGAGACGAGCTTGACGCCCACCATCCATCATGGCCTGTGACAGCGTTAAATCGCGAGGAGTGGAAGGAGAAAAGAGAGGCTTTTGCCCAGCAGAGGGACAGTAATGGCAAAAAGAAAATTAAACTTGTTTTATAACCAACAATCGTTGTGTAAATAAGCTTAAATAATTAAATAAAGACAATTCAAATAATGATGGAAGCCATATTGGCTTGTCCCAGTGCTTCGAATAATACTGAAATTATCGGAAATATTTCTGTATAATTCTTCTTATTGTTACTACTTATACAAAAACCACGACTTTTATTTCCAATTTGAACATCATGTAGCCTCACCCTAAGGATTTTAGACGTGTCAGTTTGGTGACTGTCCAAATTTGCATTTGGTTTGTTTTATTTATAACTAGCTGCGCCCCGCGGCTTCGCCCCCGTGGAAATTTATGTTTCCAACTTTCTTAATTTTTTCTTTCATAAGAACCATCTCCTGACAATAACAAACACAACAAAGAAAGAATTAGCGAAATCGGTCCAGGCGTTGTTGAGTTATGCGCTTACCAACACATTTTGCGATTCATTTTTATAATTATAGATTATTTTATTTTAATGCTTACTTTATAGGTAGGTATATATTTTTCTTATATTATTTCACACAGGTTAATGTGTCTAGTCACCGGTGTCGGAGACTTTGGGGGGGTGAAATACGGTAAATTTTATCGACAAATCACTATCCCAATTTTTTTCTCTCTCTCCATGATAAAATGGCAGCCATTTTGTTTTCTGTTACCTCGAAGCACGGGTGCTTGTACTGATTAAGCTATAGCTAGCCATGTAGGTAGAGGTCTTAAAAAGACGATAGAGGACTCATTTGATAGCCAATAATGTAGACTATTGTAGACAATAAAGCAATGATAACATTGTTGCAATTTCTATTTTCTAATTGAAGAAAAGAGAACTTATATAACAAAAAAATAGTTTTTTAAACATTTTTTTGAAATTATTAGCTTTTTCATAAAATCGAAACTATCAAGCTACATGTTTTTTATTTATGAAAAGATGATAAATGTATTATTATTTTAAATTTAAAGTTGATAGCTGCGGTAGTTGCTGAGTTATTAAGAAGAGAAAAAAGGACAGACAAAGCGAGACCATAAGGGTTTCGAAACCGATCTTCGAAACCCTAAAAAGCATGGAATAAACTTCAAAACGCTCGTAGTCAGTTTTGAACCGACCTCGATGAAGAAGAAAGGAGGAGGTTCTATCTACGTTCGACTGTAAAGGTTTTTTTGTGTATTTTTCTGTATGTATACTCGAAATTAATTACTTCATTACGACTTTCTTATGTCGAAACCAATATCGACTAAGGAAAAAACCTATTGTTAAGTAACTAGTATCGTAAAAAGAAGATTTTTTCTTCTACTGCAGCTGGTTACGAACCTCCGGTTGCGTACGCGGCAAAAGGCGATTATTTTGCAGTTGTGTAGAGAATTTTCCCGATGTGGGTCCATAAAATCCCGCAAAACTTAAAAAAATAACAAGTTTCAAACTAAGGGATTGGAAGTCTGTTTTTGTTTTACCAAAAAATCAAATTATACCCTGAACGTTTACTAACTTAATTATTCAATAATTTAATTTGGATCGATAATTCAATGAGAGCTGGTGAATATCTGGCACAGCGTATCAGCATTGCCATACAGCGTGGCAATGCAGCCAGCGTCTTGGGGACGCTTCCGACTGGTGTTGATATGGATCAGTTGAGCTATCTGTAGACTGTTTGCAACAGTCGGCAGTTAGCTCAATTGTTTCAATTGTAAATACTAGTATAATTTTCTTTGTGAATAAATGTTTAAGCTTATTTACATATTATGTAAGTACATGTACCCTGTAAGGGCGCAGCAAATGATGGAAAGATTGATAAAATACAGGTAGTTACACAATCTATTTCTTGCTAGGAACATAGTCGTAAAATATAAACATTGTCAGCTACAAGAATCAAAAAATTGTACTTAGTAATAACTGGGTAGGTAGGTATGTCAATTTATTACGCAGGCAGTCAAATAATTATGGGTTAGATTTATCATTTCGATTTATGAATTCGTCAACGGCGTAATAACATTTAGAAATAAGGTATTCTTGGTAAGGTATTCTTTGAGTCTGTTACGAAAAGCCGAATCTTTTTTAAGATCTTTGATTGAGCTCGGTATTTTAAGATATTTACTAATCGTGAGTAAGGTCCTTTGCTAAATTGTGTAAGGGTAGTCGAAGGTAGAATTAGTTTATTTTCGTTTCGTCTGTTGTAGTTAGTAAAGTGTTCAGATTTTGATTTAAAAAAATGTCTATTTTTTTTACGGATAAGGTCATTTGCATTATGTATATACAGGGCAAGGTTAATATTTTTAGAGTTTTAAAGTGCGGCCTTCAGCTTTGTCTTTGTTTTATGTTGGCTAATATTCTAATCAGTTTTTTTTGTTTGATAAAGATATCGTTGAAGTCAACACTACAACACACAACAACTTGAAGTCTTATCAGCTTATCACACTATATTAGCGAAGTCGCGGGCAGATACTACTATGCAATATTAGTACCGTCGAAAATAAACTAGATGTCGCTACTAAACAGTGACGAGGGCTAGATCGCGCTGACGAAGCGTTCCGGATTTTGTAGTGGTTTGGAACCAAATTTTGGATCGGATATTGCGGATGTGCATCGCTCTCGCGCACTGTAGGTTCCGTACTATACCTACCATACCTTTGATTTTTGTAAGATCTTAATAAAAAGATCTTTGTAAATTGAATTATTATACTACGCTGCGGGGCGTAGGTACGGCGCGCCGTACCTATGTACCTAGTTAAAGCACTTTTTTTACGACTGTACCTCAACGTTTTGCGACTCAACTTTTTTGCCATGTCAACATTTTAGGACTCAACATTTTGGCAAATTCAACATTCCGGGCCTGAAGGCCAAATTCAAAAGTCATTTCGGAATTCAGACATTACACAAATCAGTCTTTTGGGATTTCAGACATTATGGGAAAAGTACATTTTAAGAATTGTTCTTTCTAGAATATGCACATTTCAACATTCAGTCATACTAGACCGGACCCGTGTGTGAGTGAGTAATGTAGGTACTGTGGGGCGCTTCATCTTTGTATACCTAACGCCTCAGAGCGAGGTAACGCCGCATGACGTCATGTTTTTTCGTGCGTGCAGCCGGCTCTATCGAATTATAAGACGTTGTCACGTCAAAAAGGTACACAAAATTTACTTTATTATGGTTATTGTATTCAAAAAACAAAGTAAATAACGACGGTACATCACTCTGGCGGGCGGTAACGGAAACGAATGCACTGCGTCTCTCAAACTCAGTTCAGAAAACTTGGTTTTGAAAAAAGTTGATGACCGTTGAGAACCATGAAAAAAACGCTCTGTCACTAAACATAGTAATTATAGACAAATGCAGTACCAAAAATTGTCGACAAAGTGGTATTAAAGGAGCTTGAACTTTCCTCGTCTTTTTAAATTGGTATTTAGGCTTACTTATATTACACACTTTCATTAGAGAATTTTTTTATAATTGTGGCCATTTTGAGCCTTCCGGGCTGTTTGGAACTAATCTCAAAATACCCATTACTTCATACGACCTAAGATCTAAAAGACCTTTTCTCATAAGGGATGAAACCCGAATGGACTTACTACCAAAAAGAGCGGTTCTCAATATATACTATTGTCCATAAGACTCAATTCCAAATGGACCGAGCCTCATTTAAACTTATTCCCAAAACGTCTCATTCCCAAAATACCCTAAAATATTCGTATGAAGTAATGGGTATTTTGAGATTAGTTCCAAACAGCCCGGAAGGTTTTTTTTTGTCATTTTTCGTGCATCGTCCTAACGGAGGGATAAACACAACGTTAATACATTTCTCAGGTATACAGATTATTTATTTCAACCTGTAGGACTGAGAGTACCTTACCTAGTGATTTTATATTTCTGAGGGCCGATCCCGGCGGCACTGCAATGCCGGGCCGACCCGTGACGGGAGTGGAGCGAGCCCCGAACATCCCGTCGCTTGACAAAAATCAGTTTAATATACTGGTCCCTCAGTGAGGGAACTTTCAGATATTAAGCTGAAAAGAACAGATACTACACTTTGATCTTAGCCAAAAGGCCGAGAAGCGATACTGAACTTAATGTATGGGACGGAGGTCATTCCGAGCCGTGCGTTCTCGTCAGCGCGATCTAGAGCTCGGTCACTTTTAGTAGCGACATCTAGTTATGCGCGGGCTGGAAATGTTTGGGTGACGTCACTGTGGTGAAACGTCCCCAGCCAGCCATTTGGCTACACTCATTCCACGCATAAAATAGGTACCTTTGTGACAAATGCACGTCTATGATCCTAGAACTTTCCTTATTGTTGAGAGGTTAGTAAATGAAGCCTGAGTAAAATGTTTTATGGACACAGTGATGTTTTAACAATAAGACTTACCTACAAAAGATTCGATTTTTATCAAGCCGACAGATTACATTTATATTCTCTTCAATTCTTCAACATTTCGAATAAATTACAACAAAAAATATGACATCGGTAAAAGGAAACAATGCCCAATGGTATACTCCATTGACACTGACAGTGTAATAGGGCATTTATTTATTTATGTGGAAAACAAACAGCTTTTAAAAACTTAAATGAGTAGAAACAGTGGTGGTACAATTTAAGCTTAAGAGTTTTCACTTATAGAACGAAAAATAAGCTTAAACTAAATTTAAATAATTATAAAAAGTTAAAACAAGTAATTAAATGAGTGAGTAAACCTAGTTTGAAGTGGGTTGCCTGTTCGATGAACAAATAATAGTTAGGAAGGAAAATATTGGTCTGAAGAGTCATATACATTATACATTTATCTGAAGAGGTTTTAATATTCAATTTCTAAAGAGGTTCTGGTACCTATCATTATGAGAATCTATTCAAAGGTTAGGTACGCATGAAGAAAATAAAGTATTGCCTCGTTACTTATTTTATTACTTCATTACATTAGGTAGGTACAATTTCATAAGTCGAAACCAGTATCGTGTAAGGAAAAAAACCTTAGTAACTAGTAGGTACCTATCGTAAAAACAAGATTTTTTCTTCTACCGCACCTGGTTACGAGCCTCCAGTTTCGTACGCGGCCGAAGGCATTTATCATGAACTTATCGAAGATTATTACGAATTAGCGATATTCAGGAAATGGACCAATAAACAAAAGTGACTAGTTGACGATAGTGACAAATTAAAGAAAGTGTCGAGTAGTGTTCTAACTCATTTGCATAGACGGAATTTTTAACTATGTTTTGGTTTCTCGTTGGACGTGATGTGTAAATTACCAAACCCTTCTGTAAATTCTAAATTGGGGGGGCGAAACCCTTAAAAAGTAGCCTATTGTTTAAGTTAGGCTACATGCTAGGTAAATGTGCTAATTTCATTTTGGTCTGTTCAGTAGTTTTGGAGATCCTAGGTAACAAAAGTTTCACATTTCACAAACTTTTGCATATATAATATTAGTAGGATATAGGATAGGATCATCATCATCATCACCATCAACCTATATTAGTCCACTGCTGGACATAGGCCTCCCCTAATGAGCGCCATAGCGCCCTGTCTTCAGCTTGCCGCATCCAGCATCTGCCTGCAGTCTTTCGCAGATCGTCATCCCACCTGGCCGGAGGGCGTCCTACACTACGTTTGCCGAGTCGTGGTCTCCACTCAAGAACTCGTTCACCCCAGCGGTTGTCGGTTCTTCGCGAGATATGGCCGGCCCACTGCCACTTCAGCTTGCTAATTCTTTGAGCTATGTCGATAACTAGGATAGGATAGTGACATAAAATCTACTACCCTTCTCCCTCCAGCTAATCCTTTCCCACGCGAGTTTACTTTACTCTTATTTTAAGTACTCCAGTGTACTTCAAATTAAATAGCGAAACGGAACTAATATCACTACTGCACTGAAGCTGTTAATTAATGAGATTTAGTTGATTAATTGTTACGGTTCAGTCATTAATTAATAGAGGGTTATAAATTAACGGCGAGGGAAGCGGGCCGCCCATTCCTAGGAAGACATGAAGGTGGTAGGTAAGTTTAAGATTATTTGAATATTTATTGGTGGATGACGATATTTCGCTACCAGATAGTGGAATCAGCCGGTTTGTAGAATATTTTTTTATTTATTTACTCATTTATTTCAGATTGGTAATCCATAGCTACAACATAAAAAAATTCACAATAAAATCAAATTACATAAAATATTAGTTTACACAGTAATAATGATTAAATTAGAAAGGTATACAAAACAATAATTATTTCATGATCACATTACAATTACATAACAAATAACTACCATAATTACCTACTTACTAACTTAAATTAAATCTAAATGGAATTATTCCCCAACATTATCCTCCTCTAGAATAGCTAGGCCGGCTGTAAAACGGCGGCGCAATTCACAATTGCCAAATGTCGATTGTTGAACGATCAACGTTCGCTAAAGCTTAAGTAGCGACCTGATCCCTGTGGGGATCCCCGGGATCCCCGAGGTAAAAAAGTAGAATACGTACATAAAATTCAAAAAATTTTAGGGTCGTTATAAATCAAACTTCTAGGTCAACGCAATCAAAAGTTACAGCCGTTTATCTCCGAATATTTTGATATTTCCAAGGGAACATTCACACAAAACCTTCCGTAGACCTAGAATTATGAAATTTGGCAAGAATCAATATTTTTTAGCTTGTGCTGTGAAGGGAAAAATCCAAGACACGTAAATTTGTAGTTTATTCACTACAAACTTTTGATTCACGCTATGTACTTATTTTAGGTTCCAGAGGTTAGTTTAAATATTTTTAAACCTAGATTAATTTGTTCTTATGTATCTCATTTTAAGTAAACCCTGTGTTTGTATGAGAATAAAGTTCTTTAAACCTATGTACCATAACCTAAATGGTACTTCTCGTGGACCTAGAATCATAAAATTTGGCAAGAAGTAAGGACTTATAGCACAACGAAAGGAGAAAATCCGAAAAGCGTAAATTTGTAGTTTTTTCACAAAATAATATGTTTTTGATTCTCGCTATGGAACAAAACCTATAGGGTAGGACTTACTTCCCGTTGACCTTTTTTTGACGTGACAACGTCTTATAATTCGATAGAGCCGGCTGCACGCACGAAAAAACATGACGTCATGCGGCGTTACCTCGCTATGACATCATGCGGCGTTACCTCGCTCTGAGGCACGAAAAAACATGACGTCTTCATTTTCATAAATTTTGTAGTTTCTTGTAAATAAAAAAAAACTTGACTCTTCCGCCGCGCCGCGCCGCCCCGTTCCAAAAACGCAGATGAACGCGAAATCTATCCTTTTCTCAAAATGGCGCGTCGCGTCGGCTCGATGCGTCTTCTGTGACTTTAGCCATCTGGTCGAATAAAATTAACTAAGTATTGCCAACAAATCAGACTTCGTTTTGCACTCGGCCAAACATTCTACAAACGGGCTGATTCTAAGATCCAGCGACTTCTGTAAAATGAAATAGCCATGAAGCATTTACCTACTTTACTATTTTTCTTAAAATTTGCTAAGACTAATTTACGTTTCTGTTTTGGTAAACCATCGTAATTCATGGGAAAGTTTCTATAACTCTGTTCAGATTGAACCCCGTATAATCAAGATGACATTTAGAAATAGGGATCCGTAGGATGCAGCGTAGGAGGCAGCTATAGTTACGGAAAGTCAAGCATTGACAATTTTGAACATTTTAAACATAATCATGTTTAAAATTGTCAATGTATAATTAAATTAAACATTTCTTTGAAAGCCATGTATAGCTTACATTGTTCCGGGTGTTCTGAGGTTTTCTATGTATAAAAAGATCTATTTGGATGTAATATATTAAGTTGCCCGCGGCTTCGCACGCATATTTTCGGTATAATAAGTAGCCTATTACTGTTAGGCTATGTTCTAAATGTACGCTAAATTTCTATTCTGTGTTTTGGTGATCCTAGGTAACAAAAAATCACATTTCAGAAACTTTCGGCTATGTAATATTAATATGAAAGATTAGTAGGATATTAGTAGCATAATTAGTTATGTAGTACCCATAACCCCAGCTCCGCTAACTTCGAGGCTAGATGATGCTGTCCAGCAATATGTATTTATTATGTGTCTGTCATCGTGTCTGTTATTAAAATCGATTGTTGCTTAAATGAACCTTATTCTTACAGCGATAGCGCTTGTGTTACTCCAAGCGTCCCTCCACTCGTGTCGGAGTTACAACAAGGCTACCCCTAAAAATGACACCGAGACCTCAAAACCTGTGAAACTACCCTCAAAATTTATCCAAATATTAGAATCACTCGATAGTCCCGACGCCAAAATAACCAAAATCAAGGAATTGATACCAGTTTATAATGAATTCCCTGAATTTAGAGTCAAGAATAATAAGAAACATCTATTTATGCCGTATAAGAAAAAAGGGAAGCCTCTGGCTTATATTCTGAAGAAAACTTACGTCAACGAAATTGTATCGGAGCATACTGATGAGAGTTCCTACAGCTTTGAAGATGTTGAGAATAATAAAAGGATATACAAAGGAAATCCTACAAGTTATAGAAATAAAGCTTATTATCCTTCGTCACAAAATGAAAAGAAACCAGGGAAGAATCGGAAGTATGAGTATTCAAATATACCTGAAATTCACATTTTAGTTGACGACGATGTACATGATGAACCAGAAATTGGTGATTATGACCAATATATATTATTCAGTAAAAATAATCCCGACAACGTTGAAAAATCTGCGGATTTAATAGATGATTTAAAAGAACCAATCGTTGTTTTACCAGCAGAACATAAACATGTCCATCATACGCAAAGACATAACATTAAAAACTCTGAAGAAAAAGCAGAGGTAGTATCAAACTCTGAGAAAGATTCTGCGGTAGATACAGAAGCAAAGCATAATGAAAGTAAACACCATCATCACGGACATAGCTTTAAAGACTTGCAGCTTCTTCAATCAGAAGTTGAATCAGACGATACAGAATCAAATCGTGAACAAATACATCAAAAAGTAACAGAAGATAAATCAATTGGTTCAATTTCCAAATATAATAAAATTGAAAAAGAATTAGATTCGACTCAACCAATCAATGTTCATAAACATCACCATCATCCAGAGCCTGATGTATCAACAGCAGCACTAGCCAGTACTGATGATACTCATTTACAGAATATTGTTACTACTAAACATGGACATCACAAAGTTAATCTAGGTGAAGAAAATGTAAGCCCTAAAGATGATCTCATACACCACATAGTAGCACATCACACTGAAGACCCTCATCAACTTGCGAAGATCGATGCTGATGAATTGCATTTTGATAAAATCGACGCTGATTCTGATTTGGAACACAAACACGACAAATCTAACCTAGAATTCGATGTAGACACTAATGCAACACAACAAAATCCCGACGAAAAACAACATCCGCATTCTCATAGTCATAGCACCCATCATCATAGTTACCATAGAGAAAGCGTCAAAGATTTTGACAAATATATCTCTTATCTAAACGATTTAGACTTGGCATCTCCTAGCACTAACGTGGAAAAAGATTTTAATCCATCAAATCATACTGTTATAGAAATTATTTTGAATGATACTAGCTCGGTTTCCAAAGAAAATAATGACTATGATGAAAGTGAATTTAACAGAATTGTACCTGGCAGAACAGAATTAATGAAAAATCAAGTGGCATCAAGTGATATAAAATTAGATGCTCATAGTTCTGATTTTTCAGCAAGTGCAAGTTATTTTGATGAATTTGGTTCAGGTAAATCGGGTGACACATCAGATTCTTCTGAATCTAGGTCAGAATTCATAGATTCTGTTTCAGATACAAACCAAGAGTCAACTGAAACTGATGAGAATTCAAGTAACTTAGTAAGCTCTGAATCCGAAAGCACTTCAGTATATTCAAATGAGTTAGAGACAAATGACTCTAATTCTTATTCTGAGTTGAACTCTGCATCTATTTCAAAATCTTCAGAGTTTGACCTGCTATTACCTTCAAGTCAGAGTGAATCAGGTCCTGAATCAAACGAATCAGATATCTCTCATTTAGAAGAATTACCTTCAGAAGCATTAAATTTGATTTCTGAATCATTTGAAGATAGTTCCCAGTCAGATTCAACAAATTTATCCGACGACTCAAACCCCTCACAGTCAATTGAATCAAATGACAACTTAGTATCTTTCGAGAGTCAGAGTTCTGAACTAAGCAATTCAAGATCTATTAGATCATCAGAGATTGATTTAAATTCTATATCAGGATCTGATAATAGTGATTCAGTTTCTGAAAATGATTCTAAGTCAGATATTAGTTCAAGTTCAGGTTCAGGATATTTATCTCAGTCAGAATCAGAAGAATCTAGACAAAGTGATTCGGCTGGTGCGAATGTTTCCAATGTCTCTAAAGAATCAATAATAGAATCTAGCGAAAATCAGTTAAATTCTACCGCGATTTTGGCCCCTACCATTTTTAGTGAATCAAATTCAATTGCTAGTGCTTCTGACTCAAATTCCCAAGAATCATATTTGGAACCATATCCTACCGATATTAACGTAGCATCAGAAGAGTCTTATTCAAGTTTGAATGCCAGTGCTACTAATTCAGAAGCCAGTACATCAAACCTAGAGACTGAATTCAGCTCAAATGTTGAATCTAATGTGTCTAGCATAGAGAACAATGCGCGTTTAGAAACAACAGCGTTTAATAGTTCTTCTGTGGCTACCGAAAGGTCTACAGATTCAAGTTTAGTAGCTGCATCTATCGTTGAGGCTCCGGTTCCCGACTTAGAGTCCATTGCATCAAGTTTAATGTCATCTGCATCCAGTTTAAAGTATATCGCATCAAATTTAGAAGCAGCTGCGCTTAGTTTAAGTTCTGTACCTGGCTTAGAGTCCATTGCGGCAAAATTAAGTACTACAGCTTCTCAATTAGTGTACGATGCCTTAAATTTAGAGACCTCTGCAATGAGCTTAAAGTGGGGTTTTGGTTTGTCCCTACTGTCGTCTACTGAATCTATCGGAAGACCAGACTGGTCTACGGAATCTAGTGCTGTCTTAGCGTCTAATTTAGAGTCCAAGACATCAAACCTAGAGTCTATACCAAGTTTTGAGTCCTTATCTCAAATAATCGAAAAAACACCGTCGTCATCACCTAAGTTTAAAGCAATTTACTCAACAATACAATCTAGTGCAAATAATAATGTTCATAGAGCAGAGAAAGAAGATTTTAGCAACGAAATACCAGCAATCGAAAATAAAATTAGTAATGGTAAGAAGACATACAGTATGTCTTTTGTTTTTAATAAATAAAACGAAATACATAACTTCAAAGCCAAAGTTTCCCAAGATATCTGAACTTCGTTGGAATCGCTCCGGTCATACTAACCCTTCAGAATGGGGTCATCCATTATTAACGTGATGTATATTACCGCAACTTTTAACAGCCCCCTTTCCCCTGGTGACACATGGTGAGGTTTTAGACTACAACCCTCCAAAAATCACGTTTATTTTTAAATTTTTGTATAATTTCAGAATACTATCTCTAAATTCAGGCTTAATTTAATTTCATTCTAGAAAATTATGGATCGCGATAAAATTGGCTGTTTGTCCAGTTTAGAAATTGCACGTTGAACGAAAAAATAAATATACGTGATATCTCACTACACCCCCCTCCCCTCTTGTGATATTTCGTGATTTTTCTGAACCCCCTTCCCCCTCTAGCTCAGGTGATTAATAATCGACCTCTAATCTCTCAACGTCTACTCCACAAAGCGATAGTGAAATAATACAGGACCAAACGTGACTTCTCCGTGTATTTATTTTAATTCCTGCGACGCAGGAGGTTGCGGGTTCGATTCCCGCCTCGGGACAAATATTTGTACGATCTGCAGATTCAGTTCAGGGTGTTCTGGTCGTTTTCTATGTATAATAAAAAAATATCTATCTATGTACTCGTCTATATATTATTATGTATGTCAGTTATCTAGTACCCATAACACAAGCACTGCTTACCTTGGGGCTAGATAATGCTGTGTGAATTGTCCAGCATTATTATTATTATTATTATTCCGTAGGTAATATAATATGTATTATATTACCTACGGAATTACTTTACCCGGAGAAACGTTCGTTTGGAACTTCGTCCTTCGAAATTAGTTTCGTTTCAGCGGAAAACCGAACGCGATGTTTTGCTATGAGGATTTTGGCCGAAATCCCTTTTTGTATTTGTATTTTTTTGTATTTATTTATTCCATCGTAGGTACACTTGATGTTACACTTGATGTCGTTACATTCTATGTTTATGTACTATTTTAATAATTACATGTAAGTATAGGTATTTCGTTACAGGAAACACCATAAGGTACAAAGCTAAAAAAAACAGACAGACATGACTGAAAATTAAATGAAATAAATAATAAATAAATAAATTATGGGTATGTCAAAGTATGCTGCTGTATAAGGGCATTGTCAAACTAAACTAAAAATAATATAAGTACAATATTACAATGATAATAAACTGACAAAATAATGGTGATAGCAATGTCAGAAATAAAATAATTTTAATAAAATTTATGTTCTTTGCTGTATGTAGTGGGACAGACCGCAACGGATAATCGAATGAAGTTCATTTTCGGTTATTTTACAATATCTTGGTGTATGGTGGACGATATTGTAGTGTTAATTAAATATCTGTGATAAACATAATTTTCAAATTTGCCTGTAAATCGATCTCCAAGTAAATAAAATAGAAAAATATAGAAGAATATAATAGAAAATTCTCCAAAAAATATACTTACCTATTTAATAATAAAATTTGATAGTTAAAAAAAAACGAAAACCGATTTAATTCCATAATTATGTAAACTGTTTTTTTATACTTTTGAGAGAAATACTAATCCATCGGTTATCAAACTAAATATATGATTATGAGATACATGCATATAGGCTATATTTTTATTTTGGATTATATATTTTATTAAGAGACCACCTCTCTCGGGGTCATTCTCCGTAGTAAGTCCGTAGATTAATAATTGACGGAAAAATCGACGACATTACATAAAAAACTAAAAAAAAAACATACAGCAGGCCCTTCTTCTTCATTTGAAGTCGATTAAAAAAAGAGGTATGAAAAGTGGATGAAATATTTTAAAGAAGACATGGAAAGGTGAGTAAGGAGAAACCGAAAAACATAGGTTTTCCTTTTAGAATCTGTAAAGTAAAAGTCGGTTTCTTAAATAAAAAGTTATATTCTAATCAACCCTAATCTTTTCGCAAATAATCCCCAAAATAAAACGACGACGCTCGAAGGGTAAAAATTCATCTTCGTTTTTAAATATCCCATATTTTTTTAAAGATGATGATTAGCTAATAAAATAATTATAATTGTTTGTACTGACCGGTGATTTTAAGGGCGTAATGTAATATATCATTCTCGTTAAAAATCTCGTTGCTTTGCGAGCGCGTACAGCCTACAAGAGCGCTCGCTGTAGGTATGACACGTTACATTACGGGCTGTGTAGTGTACACATGTCCAGATATTATAATATAAACCATGGTCTACACACCTCATCTCCGAGGTCGAGGTGTTGCTAATGACCTGTCACTGTCACTTGTCAGTCGGACATCGCCGAGAGGGAATCCGGATTGACAGTGTGTCAAACCTGACGCAGAAGCCATCAAACAAGAAGTTGAAGTTGACAGAGGAACGGAGGCTAGGGCAGGGAGGAACAGCTGATAGGATGCCTTGGCTGTGGCGATCTGATGTATCCCTTTATCGTGTATATTATCGGCAATAGGAACCCTTACAGGCTGTAACACCGGTCAGTGCTTTAGGAACATAACAATACAAGAACCAAGTAAAAAGACAAGGCTCGTATAAAGATATCTGATGCTTACGCGTCAAATAACTGCACGTGCAGAGTTTAGTAACGCGTAGGTTTAATTTTAAGAAGCAAAGTAAAAAAATGTAAAAAAAATACTGTTGAGCCAGGCTGTGGCATAGTCTAAGAGTGTATACATCGGCCATAGTAACCCCGACAGGCTGTAACACCGGTCAGTGCTTTAGAACATAACAATACAAGAACCAAGTAAAAAGACAAGGCTCGTTTAAAGATACCTGAGGCTTACGCGTCAAATAACTGCACGTGCAGAGTTTAGTTACGCGTAGGTTTAATTTTAAGAAGCAAAGTAAAAAAATGTAAAAAAAATACTGTCACAGGCTGTGGCATAGTCTAAGAGCATTATACAAAAAGAAGAAATAAAGAATTGTGCACTATTTATCTTATTGTTTTACATTGATGTAACATAAAAAATCTACCCTACCTTATCTAAAATCTTTCAACTGACGGTACTTAGTACACTCAATCAGTCACATGAACTTTCAAAGACATTATACCTACGTATACCTTGTTTTTATTCGGCAAGGAAATTCGTTTACGAATAAGCGGGTCTGGTGGTGACCAGAATTATGTGGAACTCGACGACGACCTCAGAAGGACGTATTACCCACTCAAAACCTTTCCTTATCTGTCCCTCTCACGCCATTTTCGCCGAATCACGGGAACATTTAAAACCTACCCGACTTTCTCCTATAAATGGCCTGCGAGCCCGCCCACTAATTTGTTTCCTCTAATTTGGTTCGTAATATTTTAGATTACTATTCAAATTACGTCTAAGGGGGAAAACTGGAATTGCAAAAATAATAATTCCAGTTTTCCCCCTTAAGGGGGATTTGCAAGGGGGAAAACTGGAAGTCAAAAAAATGAATTCCAGTTTTCCCCCTTAAGGCTAATCTTCAAGGGGGAAAACTGGAATTCTTTTTTTTTTACTTCCAGTTTTCCCCCTCAAGGGGGATTTCAAGGGGGAAAACTGGAATAACCCCACTCGCCGACCCCATTCTTCCGATTAGGACACAGACAGGACAGACACAGTTGAAACCGCGACGAATACCTACCTACTGAACCGATTTTACCAACCCATAACCTTAAAATACCATAAATACCATACCTACCTTTATTTAAACCCATACAATATGCTTGGTGAAATCGAAGATTTTTCTAGGTTTTACAAGTAATTTAAATGGCATAATTAAGTAGGTACTTATAAGAATTTTAGCGCACATTAAACCCTATGAATGTTTGGTAAGTTAATCTTTGAACCTTTGGTGTCTATATTATACCCCAAAACGAAAATTGATTCGTAGTTTGTTAATGTTCGTGGTTCATACCAAATGCTGTACGCAAGAATTCTTGTCTGCTAGGTACGTAAATTATTTGTAGTGCCTGCCTAGAAAAAGTAAAAACCCTTTTTTCACGCGTAACCCTCTACCGATACCGACCAACCAGATAATTTTAATTTATTAAATAATCATCCTAGGATTACTGCCTACTGAGAAAGAATCCTCCTCCTTAATAAATTAAAAATATAGACATAGACATTTATAACATTATTGGTTAAAGGTTGTAGATTATCTCAGGGAAGGAACTAGGCTATTTTTATCTGAAGCTGGTTGATTATAAAAAAACTAGCTGCATTCTTACTACCCGTTGTCCTATTACCCATTTTCCCGCAGGAATAAAGCATTTTCCCGCGGTAAAAAGTAGCCTATGTTCATAAAAAATAATGTGGGCTTCTAATCGTAAAATAATTTTTAAAATCAGTCCAGTAGTTTCGGAGCCTATTCAATACAAACAAACAATCAAATCTTTCATCTGTATAATATTAGTATAGATTAGTATAGACAACAGTTGAGACCGATAGGATTTATTCAACAAAATTATACATAGTTTCTAGAGTCTAACCCTTTGTAGACACTAGTGTAGAAAATGTACTATGTAGTACATGTCTAGGCATTTGCAATGAGCCAAGGAGCGTGGTAGGAGACCCGAACATACCCTCCCGGAGCACCCGACTGGCAGCCAGCCGTCGAGTGGAAGTTAATTATGCCGATCTGGAAGTGAATGACAAGGTAAGAAATTATGGAATAAATAGGTAGTTATAGTGAGTCAATCTTGGGCTCTGACTCAAGCGAATATTCAGAGATTGAAAGTATGTCAACAAGGTATGGATAGGAGTATGATCAATGCCAGATTAATGGGCCTGAAAAGACTGACCGAAATAAGTAGCAGATGTAACAACCAAAATACGCAGGCTGAAATGGAGATGGACCGGCCATACCATGAGATCCACGAGAAGGAAATGGTCCTATGAGACAACAGTCTGGTTACCCTGGGTACCCGTGGTACCCACGTGAAGGGAAACGCAGCAGAGGCAGACCTACTAAGCGTTGGGAAGATGATCTGCCTGAGGGATGGCGTAGGGCATGCCTAAACTTGCAATGGCACACAATGGAGGAGGCCTATGTCAAAGGACAACCTGACTTACTGAACCGGTGTCAGTAATTAGTAAATAGATAACTAGATAAAACTTTAAGTTAAATATTAGGAAAATTGTAAAAGTCAGAGATTAAAGGCTATTTTTATTTTTATTTTATTTATAGTGAGTATCTGGCACAGCGCATCAGCATTGCCATACAGCGTGGCAATGCAGCCAGCGTAGCGGGGACGCGACGACTGGTATTGATATGGATCAGTTGAGCTACCTGTAGATTGTTTGCAACAGTTAGCTCAATTGTCTCAATTGTAAATACTAATTAATTTTCTTTGTCAATAAAGGCTTCATTTGTTAATAATCCTGTCTTGTCTTAACTATTCCGTTATTGTCTCTAGTCTTAACTATTCCGTGTGGGATTTTTAGCTTCAAGTTGAAATGTCAATAAAATCAATTTTTACCACATTTCAGAACGCTGAGGAGTGGAATCTCCAGCGTCCGTTTTCCCGGTAGAGTCTCGCGTCAATAGTTTCTTCTGGGAAAGCGTTCGTGATCGACATCCACTTTCATAAGCGAGATGGTGGTCAAAAAAACTTGCGCTTTATTTATTAAAAACGCTTTTGTTTAAAAAAACAAGATGTCTGATTTATGAGGTTTTTGGTTATTATAGTGCCCGGGTAATTTCTATGAAATCAAATAATATCGCAAAAATTTTTGACGTCACTTGACCTCGTGGTGTAGTTGGTTAGCACATTCCTGTACTGAAGGAAGGATGCGGGTTCAAGTCCCGTCGAAGTCGAAAATCACACTAATATTATAAATGCGAAAGTTTGGATGGATGTATAGTTGGATGGATGTTTGTTACCTCACGCCAAAACTACTGAACAGATCGGGCTGAAATTTTGTATACAGATAATTCTAGGCCTGGAATAAAACATAGGCTACTTTTTATCCCATAAATCAGTTCCCGTGGGATAGAAATCACCTTTAAGCGTTTCCATAGAAACAACGCGTGCGAAGCCGCGGGCAGAAGCTAATTTATTAGATAAAGATAAAAGATACATTTATTTGGCCAAAAAAACAGGTAGTTGCAGGCAAAAGATACAGTGTACAAGTGGCGACGTGCTGCATATTATATGATTTATCTGATTTATGAGTTTAGGGCTTGGATTTTGTAGCATACGAATACGTACCAGTACATCATTCCCAGCGGCCGAGTACAGAATGAGGGGCCCTCCCGAATCCCCCCCACAAGGGTTCCTGCCCCCCGCGCCGTCGGTACAGATGATGGCCGAGTCGACCACGCTGCCGTAGTAGTTGGCGCAGAGAGGATTTGAGATAACACTCACGAAGACATCTCGGAGACTGGCTGCGTCGGTGATTGGTGCAGCTGGGAAGAAATCACATCACACGAATATTATAAACTAGCTTCTAGCTTGTGGCTTCGCACGCGTTGTTTCTATTGAAACGTTTTGAGGTTATTTCTATCCCATGGGAACTAATTTATGGGATAAAAAGTCGCCTATGTTTGATTCCAGGGTTAGACTTACCTGTATGCAAAATTTCAGCTTGATCCGTTCAGTAGTTTTGGCGTGAAGAGGTAACGAACATCCATCCATCTATCCATCCAAACTTTCGCATTTATAATATTAGTGTGATAGAATAGAATAAAATATTTATTATTTAGAAGGAATACAGTGTTTATCAATGTTGCACCATTAAACCACAGTAGGTTTGTGTTGGTGCTCACACTCGTCATAAACATAAATAAATAAATAATAAATAAATAATGCTGGACAATTCACACAGCATTATCTAGCCCAAAGCTAAGCAGAGCTTGTGTTATGGGTACTAGATAACTGATATACATGATACAATACACTACATAGATATATATTTTTTTATTATACATAGAAAACATCCAGAACGCCCTGGAAAAATGTCTGCAGATCGTACAAACATTTGTCCCGAGGCGGGAATCGAACCCGCAACCTCCTGCGTCGCAGGGAGACCTTCGCCCGCTGCGCCACAGAGGCCGTCATAAATGTTAGTAATTTTAAATAGAACAATGCATTTGGATAACTTCTTATTATTTACGAGACAAAAAAACAGAAACTCGATATTCCACAATCCAATACTACGATAATAACGACAGCTTGTAGTTAGGTAGTACTTGCCAGAATCAACGTAATATCCTATGCGAAAGTTTGGATGGATGGATAAATAAAATAAATAAATAATAAATAATGCTGGACAATCCACACATCATCATCTAGCCCCAAGCTAAGCAGAGCTATGGGTACTACCTAGATGACTGATATACATAATATAATACATTACATGGATAGATATTTTTTATTATACATAGAAACGACCAGAACACCCGGAACAAATATTTGTTGATCGTAGAAACATTTGTCCCAAGGCGGGAATCGAACCCGCAACCTCCCGCGCCGCAGGCGGACCTTCGCCCGCAGCGCCACCGAGGTCGTCAATGGTCAACGGATGGATGGATGTTTGTTACCTCTTCACGCCAAAACTACTAATACGGTTTTTTGAAAAATTGTGTAAATGCGATTGACATTTTAAAAGAATAATAATTGTATAAAAATACACGTAAAGGAACACGAATGTAAATAGAAAACTTCTCCTAACTTTTTCAAAAAATTGTAGAACCAACTTTGTTCGATGTCCCGAATCACTCCCTTTTCGTGGCAAATTCAAATTAGTAAATCTGTAGTCTGTCAATACTAAATAGGTTATTCACTTGCTACCACAGATTAATATTCAGTGAAGAAACCAAGCCGCAAACTGTTCTTTTTTTGCAGATTTAGGTCGCCAAGTTTAGGATGGCTTAAGGCGAATAGTAGGGTGGATAGTGGCGCCACTACATATTTAATTTTATAATTACGTTATACAAAGGAATTATCAAAAAATCGGACCGCGCGTAGACGACATCTATCATAAGCTTTTTTTAAATGTATCTGTAAAAGTTTTGTACTGTATTATTTAGGCAGATACTTGTTTCAAGAGTTTAGTTCCTATTGGTGGCCACCAAGCTCTCCAAACAAGGTTTTTGATTGAATAACACAAAACAAAACTATTACACGTACATTAAATAACAGCTTGTGATAGGTATCGTCTACCAGCAGCGGTCCGATTTTTTGATAATTCCTTTGTATAACTTAATGATTAAATTAAATATGTAGTGGCGCCACTATCACCCCTACTATTCGCCTTAAAACACTAATAAGGCATTGCTTGTTAGGTACCTACTAATTGTTTTATTAGAATGTTTCATTATTGTATTGTTGGCATTGCCTTAAAAATAAATCAATCAATCAAAAATTTCTGCAAAAACAGATTTTTATATACTTGTGTGGTAACTAGTTTAGGTGGATACAATGAATAACTATGATCCCCGACTTTGGCCGGGCCTGTATCACGGTAAATTGTGAGCACTCATTGTTTGCGGTTTGGTTTTTCACTGAATATTAATCTGTGGTCGTAGGTAAATTACCTCCTTCAGTATGGTGCAGTAATTTAATTAACACTGGTAAAGGCTAAAGGAAGGGTTCTGTATACATATTCTTAAGCTTGAGTGCGGATAGATAAAAACTAAACTTATCTAAACTTTGAGAGACAATACAATACAATACAAGTACTCTTTATTGCACACCAAATAAAACAGAAACACAGGACAGGAAAAAACAAACACATAGCAATGAACAATGGGCGGCCTTATCGCTATGAGCGATCTCTTCCAGGCAACCTTTGGATGGACAGGAAATGGAAGAACATGTATAGACGGTGGCGTGTTCTACAGTGGGTTTAATATTTGGATTAAACATACGTAAGCAAATACTTATTTAATTTTAATTTTATTTTATTTTATTTGGAAAACAAACAGCTTATTGTACAAAATTGGTTGAAACTTATGGGTAACTTAAGCCTAGCAGTTTTCGCTTATGGGTAGTCAATATGAAAAGTGTCCTTAAAAACTTAAAAGCAATCAAATTATAGCTTTATATACAATTAATATGAGAGACTTATTGTGATAGTTGTTTTCGCTCTTCTACGTTTTAAACTATGTAAGATAGATAGATAGATAGATAGATAAAAGATTTATTTGACAGACATTTATTTTGTAAGCAGATTATAGTTCCAGGTAGGTTATGAAAGTACTTACAATCGTAGGTGCGGCCGAATCCGATGGCTTCAGCTCTGTAGCCTGTGTAGGAATTGTCGCCAGTGGCTATGGCGATGGGCTTGACGGCCGCTGGAAAAGAATCACACCAATATTATAAAGGCGAAAGTTTGTATGTGTGAATAATAAACATAAAGTAAATGACCCAGCAGATAATTAACGAGTGGGTCGGGGGAAACTCAAGAGGTTTTGCATGCTTTGAGTAGATACACTCAAAGCATGGAAAGCAAAACCTCTTGAGGACTCTTGGGGACTTCCATACTATTTTTGCCACTCATTGCTGCGAATAAATGATTTGATTGGTTCATTTCCTACTGTTTTATTCGCAAAAAAATGTGGGGGAGGCCCATTGTGTTGGACGCTACATACAACGCGTCGACACACTTGCGCCTTCCCATCTTCCGAGGACATCCGTGAGGGCGGGTGCGACGGCAGATTTGGCCGAGGATCTCAAGAGGCGCAAATATGCAGGTCTCGACAGAGCCTACATATTTGCTCCCCTTGGAGTCGAGACCCTAGGTCCGTGGGGTATTGATGCTCTTCGGTTTTTAAAAATTATCTCTCGCGTCTGGTCGACGCGTGACCCGAGAGCTGGTGAGTATCAGCGAATCATTATTGCCATACAGCGAGGCAATGCAGCCAGCGTCTTGGGGACGATATAAATAAATAAATAATGCTGGACAATTCACACAGTATTATCTAGTCCCAAGCTAAGCAGAGCTTGTGTTATGGGTACTAGATAACTGATATACATAATACAATACACTACATAGATAGATATTTTTTATTATGGATGAGTTGAGCTATGTGTAGACTGTTTGCAACAGTCGGCAGTTAGCTCAATTGTTTCAATTGTAAATACTAGTATAATTTTCTTTGTGAATAAATGTATATCATTTTTTTATTATACATCGAAAACATTCAGAACGCCCTGAACAAATGTCTGCAGATCGTACAAACATTTGTCCCGAGGCGGGAATCGAACCCGCAACCTCCTGCGTCGCAGGCAGACCTTCGCCCGCTGCCCCACAGAGGTCGTCCATCAATTGAACCACCTGTACATTGTTTGCAGTCTGCAATTAGCTTAGCAATTTCATTTTAAGTTTTCTAATTTATTTCTATTATTTCACTGTAATTTTCTTTGTGAATAAAGATTTACTATTAGTAAAAAAAAAATTTGGTATCCACTAGGCATGACTGAAACACACACGAATACATCTGAATCAAACAGCAGAAAATTAGCGAGTGTCTTCCGGCAAACTCAAGCAGTTCTGCTTGACTTGTTACGTTTTATTGGGATTACAAAAAGAGATACTTACAAGAGAAAGCAACGGCCGGTATAGTCAAGAGTGCGATATCGTTTGTGCGTATTCCAGGGACATACAGCCAGTGAGCTGTTACTGTGCTCGCGTACACACGCACACCGCCAGAGAATAGACGCGTTGACCCGAGCACCACCTGTGAAGCGAGCGTTAGATAGATAGATAAAAGCATTTTGTTGGTACCTGCCTACTATAGACATATACAATTTACATAATATATAGATTTAAACATAAGTACGAAAGGTGTGGGTAGTTTGTGTGTGCTGCTGCAGCCAAAACCTGATCGAGAACGTTCGTATTGTGGAATATTTATGGTAAGGGAACAAGTGTTGGTCCTTGTGGCACCCCCAACTGACGAGATGTTAGAAATATAGTGAAATGCGTAATTAGTTGCACTATCTCAAACTTTTTAGTTTTAAAGCTTCCAAATAAATGATTGGTAGGTAAGGTACTTGTTTAAAATATGCCACGCCGAAGTCGCGGTTTGATGCGATATGCCAGATTTCAGCACATATAGGAATATTGTAGACAGCTGACAGATGTTTTGTCAACTTGTAGACTCTTGTTCTGTTTACGCAATGATTAGCAATTGTTTAATGCAAGCCGTAATTTATGTTAGAGATAAACCATTCTAAAAATGCACGCAGAGTGTAGGTACCTATGACGTTTTGTGGAGGGGGCGTGCATTCATGGATACGGTTGCATTCATGTAAGCGGGTTAACTACGAACCTTATTTGTGTTGGAAGAACACCAACGTTTTATCCCTTACATCCGTAATTAATTCGTCAAACTACGATAGCTTTTATACACCTTTTACTGCAATTTGCAATGCAATTGCAATGCGTGCAATTTTTGGAATGGTATATTTCTACATTCTATCAAATGCCTTAGACAGATTCGTGTAAGGCGTTTGGAAAAAACGGTAGTAATTGCGATGTCTTTTCTTAAACAGTTATAAACATAATGCGTCACGCGACACCGCGAAGTATTTGAATAAATACCTAGCGGGCTAAGTAAATCGAGCAATCTTAAGTAATAGTGACAGTTTTGGTTCTTACCAGTATAGAATAAGCAGTGTCGACGCCGTCGTGCCAGCAGTGCGCGGTGGTCACCACCTTGTTGCTGGTCAGCAGAGAAGAGCCACAGATGGACGTCTGACCGTTCATGAGCGTGATGATGAGTCCTCCCTGGAGAGAAAACAAGTCTCACTTATACCTCGTTAAAACCTCACCTCACCTCAACAGCCACTGCTCCACTTTTCGCAGGCCTCCCACTAATGAGCGCCTAATATCTCATGGGGGTCAGGTTAGGTTAGGAGAAGTACTCTCATTTCCGCATTCAGACTCGTAGTGGGTCCATTATGCGTTTCATTAGCTAGCATAGCTAGCCTAGCTCCGTCTAGAAGCACAAAATCTTCCTGGGATCTTCACAGGCTTCGCGGAGTGACCTCGGCAAGTTGAGGATGTCTGTTCGTTGTGCTGTTACTCCCTCGCATTCCAGGACTACGTGGGCAGCTGATTCGTCGTCGCTGAGGCATCCTCTGCAGAGAGGGCTGTCCGTCGCTCGGATGGTAAATAGGTGTTTGTTTCGTGGGCAATGTCCTGTTAGTGTTCCAACTAGGATACGCAGGTCCATCCTGTTTAGGTTGAGTAGGGGTTTTTTCAGCCTGGGTGATGTTGATCTCCATCAACCTTCTCTCATGGAAGGTAATGCCCATAATGCCCACAATGGCATGCGGGTTGGTGATCGCAGTTCGGTGGTAGGATTGTTCTGCAGGAGGCGCTGCTGCCCGCCCCCGGTCGCCTCTGACACCCGTGGGAAGAATTAGGGTGGTGTAAATTCTAAGCCAGCACCACACAGAATTCAAGCAGAACGTGGCTTGTTGACAAGGGATATTTAGCTCTGGGCTCATTAATCGAATACCGCTACAAACGTGCATTCAAATTTGGGCTGAAACGTTATCTGCACATACATTTGACAGTGACAAAATGGTTTCCCACAAGCTTCAAACGAGTGGTCCGCGAGCTGTCTGTTATCCCTTCGGTTGTTCATGTTAGAATTATTAATACATTGTAAGGTAATAATAATAATAATAATTCATTTATTTCAGACTATAGAAAAGTTATAGATCTTATTTAACTTATTCTACGGTCCATAGTAATATATACCTTAAAACTAACATACATAAAATATAAAAAACTTAATTAATAACACATTGTGTTTACGACGTCGACGTGTAGATGACGCAATCAGAGTGTCAGCTGACGACGGTGCACGGCGGTGTCGCGTTGCAGGCGGCCAGTGAACCTTCGGAACTTGACACCCTTCGGCCAAAACTCTAATAAATACAGAACACAGAATAATACAGAACTAATACATTTTTAATGTATTAGGTTACTTCATAACGATTCCAACGATGTAAGTCATACACAAAGTTCCATGCAAAAGTTTAGAAATATCGGCATTTTAATCACATGCGCTGTTATCGCACGGCGCCACCCTCAAGTACCTCCACACATGCACCATTTCCTGCAAAATGGCCCCCAGTAACGCAGGGGTAGTAGTAACATCTAGGCACCACCGTTTCACGTACCTACTAATGTTTGGAGTAATAAAAACAAAATTCCCGGATAGGTACGGCTTCTCGACCGCCGCGCCGTCCATTCTTCCTGATACCGTCAATTTAAAATTCCATCTTAATATTACAAGTACGTTGCAGGTTCGATTGCGGGTTCGATTCCCGCCTCGGGACAAATGTTTGTACGATGTCCAGGGCGTTCTGGATGTTTTCTATGTATAATAAAAAATATCTATCTATGTAGTGTATTGTATTAAGTATATCAGTTATCTAGTACCCATAACACAAGCTCTGCTTAGCTTGGGGCTAGATAATGCTGTGTGAATTGTCCAGCATTAATTAATTAATTAATAATAAATTAATTAATTGAGTAAGTATAAGCCCAAATTTTATTGCACATTTTTGCTTTTAGCTGCACTGTTGCTGTCAAGGTGTACGACAAGCTTTTTGCCTTAATAACCAGGCTTTGCAGGCGGATTCGTGATCGTAGTTGTGGTGTTCAAAATGTACAGAAGAAAGCTGCCGACTTCCTCTGGTGTGGTTCTCTTAGTCGGCTATCAAATTACACAATGTCTTTATGTTGAAAATAGAATATTTACAGCAGTAAAAACTAATAAAGAGTTTTGTAACTTACAACGAAGGGATGTTCTCCAACATAAGAGCCCAGACCACCCACGATCCTCGTCAACGGAGGCGCTGCACTCTCGGCCTCCGCCACTCGAGAGGCCTCTGGGACCCCCTCGGCTGCGTGGTACTGCGGGGTCGCAGGGTCCAACTGAAGGGCGGTGGGAGACAGGTTGGATGTTAGTGCTGGCGGGTCTGATGGGTCTTTAGAGGCAGGTCCTGGGCGGTCTGATGGGTCTTCAGAGGCAGGTGCTGGGGTGTCTGATGGGTCTTCTAGTGCGGGGGCTGGGGCGAAATCTGAATAAATTGACAAATTCCATTGTACAATATGTTAGCGTACTGGAATCTGTAAGCAAACCGCCCATAGTTAAAGTAAAATTCTCTCTGTTGCCGCGTCTTTAAAATCTTGTCTTTTATAATCTCTCGTCTTCCTTCAATAAATATTGCTTACAATTACATATATCAGGAATTCGACGCCAAGCAAGTGACTTTTAGTTATTTGGATATTCCCCAACCACCCCATTGACTTCCCTATCAATGGGGTGGTTGGGAAAAAAAATCCCATCCACCCCATTGAATTGATTAAACTAAACCTGACTTTTTAATTATGGAAATATTAAATCTCACTATTTACTATTCACATTATTGAGTATAAGTAGGAATAGTCGGAAATTAAAAATCCAACTCATTTGAGCAAAGAGCAAATCAGGTTCTGGTTTATGGTCATTAACATTTTTCGTAAACTAATCACTTGGTGCGCAAATTTGTAAAATAAAATGATAATTAAAAAAAATCTGAAATCCCGATCATCCGTTTCACTCAGCTACGTGCGAGTGTGTATGGTGCCGCCTGTGTATCTCGCTCTCTATTTGGTTTAAATAATAGAAATATTAAATTTCACTATTGATAGGCTTTACTATTGACGACCTCTGTGGCGCAGCGGGCGAAGGTCCGCCTGCTACGCAGAAGGTTGCGGGTTCGATTCCCGCCTCGGGACAAATGTTTGTATTGTACGATCTGCAGATATTTGTTCAGGGTGTTCTGGATGTTTTCTATGTATAATAAAAAATATCTATCTATGTAGTGTATTGTATTATGTATATCAGTTATCTAGTACCCATAACACAAGCTCTGCTTAGCTTGGGGCTAGATAATACTGTGTGAATTGTCCAACATTATTATTATTATTTTTTTTATTTATTCACATAATTGAGTATTAGTACGATCAGTCGGAAATAAAAAAAGTCAACTTATTTGAGCAAATCTAGGATATTTACAACAAGTTTTATTTAATTGTCATTATTTGTACACAGACTTGCACACCGTTAAGCCGGTAGGAACAAATTGACTCACATAATGGACATAAAAACACCTGTACCCACATGTACACAATAAACGATACCCGCCCCGAGGCGAAAATCGAACCCGCAACCCACTGCCTCGCAGGCAGCCTTAAGCCAGCTGCGCCACAGAGGTCGTTGAAGTCAAATCTCTTACCTCCAGCATTAATTCTCACCGCCTCCAACCCTGGCTCCAGAACCTGAGGAATTGGTTCTGCCACCACCAGTGCAACCGCCACGAACAGAACTGCTAACTTCATGATGGTCTTCTACTGACTTCAGGCAGTTCTTACCCTGTCTTAGCTTCAAGTAGGTACATTTAATTGGAGGATATCTAATTTATATGAAGTAGATTAGATTCGTCATAGCGATGTCATAGCTCTTAAGTGTTGGTTCTTGAGATTAGTTTGGACTTGCTTTTGTATGCGACTTCGATTGCGTAGGCGCCTGGATGTAAATTTAAGGTATTCGGAGATAAGGCCAAATAACTCACGACCCCCGTGAAACCCCCACCCCCATTACACTAGCTGCGCGCCGCGGCTTTGTCCATGTGGATATTCTAGTTAAATTGCACACCCTCTAGGGGTAGTTTAAAAAAAAAATACTTGATTCATTATTTACTTTATGGTTTACTAGCTGCCGCCCGCGGCTTCGCACGCGTTGTTTCTATGAAAACGTTAAAAGGTGATTTCTATCCCATGGGAACTGATTTATGGAATAAAAAGTATCCTATGTTTGATTCCAGGATTATAATTATCTGTATACAAAATTTCAGCCCGATCCGTTCGGTAGTTTTGGCGTGAAGAGGTAACAAACATCCATCCATCCATCCATCCAAACTTTCGCATTTATAATATTAGTGTGATTCATATGATGTACCATTAGTGAAGTCTACTGAAATGAAAGCAATTGACAATCCAAACATTTTCAAGAATAATTTGAGAAATTTTTTGCTGACGGTGTAGTTGACGAGTTTATCAAACGAAAGTAATTACTAGGTTATCAACAAAGATGAATTAGAATAATTTATAATTGCATGCTATTAATTTAATTATGTACCATAAATTCATACACGATTTAAATTGTTTTTGAATAAATAAACTAAATTATGTCATAGGGCTAAAACTTAACACAAACAAAACGAAAGTCGCAACAAACAGCATCCAGAATACTAGTAAACCAAGAATCAATTGAATATGTGGACAGCTATATTTATCTTGGCAAACAAATATCATTTAATTAAACGAGACACAAAGAAGAAGTAGAAAGAAGGGTACCTAAACATGACGTGGAAAACATTCTGGTGCCTTAAGGAAATACTTAAATCTAAGCTACCTGTGAAACTGAAAAAAAAAAATGGATTCTAGCTTACTGCCACGCTTATCGTACGGATCCCAAACATGGATTTTTAATGATAACATCAAACAAATAATTTAGACAACGAAGAAGTATATTTAACATTAAATTAAAGGAAAAGAAAAGAAGCGAGATGCATAAAACCAAACTAATAGACTCATTAAGATTCACAAGATGCAGGTATGAGAAGCATGTTGCTGACTCTGTCAGAAACTGCTTCTACAGACTGAAGGTACTTTACCGAATGAGACCGTATCTCAGTCCCGACCTGCGCATCAGACTTGTAGAGTCTATTGTCTTGTCAAAGCTAAATTATGCAGACGTGGTAATTGGACCCCGATTACTGTCAAGAACGCAAAGATTAGTTCAGCGAGTCCAAAATGCCTGCGCCCGTTTTTGTTTCGATGTTCCATTTAGAGGTCATGTCACGCCCTTTTTAAATAAACATTTTATTTTGAAAATGAAGCATCGTCGTAAATTACACCTTGCATGTCTTATGTTTGGTGTAATGAAATACAAATCACCGTCTTATCTCTACGAGAAGTTGTCATGGTTGTCCAGCTCCAGATCTTGTGGCCCTCGCCAGTGCTCGAAGCAGCTCGAAACACAGCGGCACAGCTCTGCCTGCTTTAGAGGCAGCTTCCGCTATGCAGCTTCCAAGTGCTGGAACAATATCCCGCCGCCGATAAGGAACCTGCAAGGCTTACATGGATTTAGAACAAAATTAAAGAAATTTCTATTTGATCACCAGAAGGAGCAGGAAAGTATAAGGCACGACACAAGTGTATTATGAATGTCTCTACATTTCTCTATCTTAATTATAGGCACTATTTATTTATTGAGTTTAACTACGAATGGAAACAGCACCCGTAGATCGTATATTTTTTTGTTTTTTTTTTGTACAATTAGTTCCATTTGCTTAGTGTTACATTTTATTTGAATACGTGTGGATGTGTACCTATTTGATTTGTATATTATTGATTTTTTATTAGTATGTTTTGGTTCAATTATATTATTGTGAGTAATTTATCCGTAACGCCAACAAGTGGTTCTGACGGAAGACCAGCGTTGGATGCTAGCTCGCTAGTCATTCAACTCATGCTGAGTCAGGACCAATTTTGTAAACTGACCTAAGTACACATTTTTTCTCGTTAAATTAAGTTTTATGTATATGTATTATTGAGTACTTGTCCTGTTTACAAATAAATATATTTTATTCTTATTCTTATTCTTACAAGATGGTATGTTGCGTTACGATGGTGAGAGGCCCGACGGTATGACACTAGTCCCATGGGAGTTGGGGAGGCCCATTGTGTGGGACGCTACATGCGTCGACACACTTGCGCCTTCCCATCTTCCGAGGACATCCGTGAGGGCGGGTGCGGCGGCAGATTTGGCCGAAGATCTCAAGAGGCGCAAATATGCAGGTCTCGACAGAGCCGGCCGCGAAGCTAGGCTCAAACGGCCGGTGACTGGGGCATTATTATTTATACTGATTTTTGAGTCAAATCAAACCAAGGAATACTAATTTTCCATAGAAAATTTAACACCCTTTGCAACCCCCTCAGAGGTTAATTAAAATAAATTAGATTAGTCTATGTGTCTTCAAGAACCTAAACTATCTACAAACTAAATTTCAGATTCCGGAGATAACCGGAGGTAACAAACATTCACACTTTCGCATTTTTAATATTTACTCAGAATCCGTGAAACCGATAAGCTTTCTGATATTTTGCTCCATCCTGTATACCTCCACTATTCTAAGAATCTCTAATTCTAAGTAGGTACCTATTCTACTATCTCTAACGTTAATATTTACCAGAACACTTCACGTGTCACGATATTAAACTCAAGGGTTATTTCAGTATCAAGTCACCTAAGGGACATTACCAGCGATAACACAAGGAAAACGTTAATAGGTACTTACAGAAAAAGCTCTTCAACCGACTTTGAACAAAGACCAACGTTTCGGGCACTCCAAATTCTGAACGAATTCGTGCATGAGTTGCAGCATGTTGAGTTATTATTATTCTACGACAAGTTATTTATTTGACTAACTTAAAATTCTTTTACATATTCATCTCCTACAGACATTATTTAATTATTATATTACTTACCTTATAAAATTGTATTCATTATGCGTGAGGTTGGTAAAAGGTACGACGGTATGACACTAGTCCCACGGGAGTTGGGGAGGCCCATTGTGTGGGACGCTACATGCGTCGACACACTTGCGCCTTCCCACCTTCCGAGGACATCCGTGAGGGCGGGTGCGGCGGTCCGTGGGGTACCGAGTCTCTTCGGGTTTTAAAAAAAATATCTGAGCGTCTGGTCGAAGCGACGCATGACCCGAGAGCTGGTGAGTATCTGGCGCAGCGCATCAGCATTGCCATACAGCGGGGCAATACAGCCAGCGTAGCGGAGACGCGACGACTGGTATTGATATATGGATCAGTTGAGCTACCTGTAGATTGTTTGCAACAGTCTTCAGTTGATGATGATGATGAATTTTCTTTGTGTTCATATAGATATTTTAATATTACCTAATTTAAATTAATAATTTGACATTGGTCACCACCACCTATTTAAGTTTGTATTTAATTTAATTTGTATTTAAGTTTGATAGTAGATATTGTTTCAAATTTAACACAATAAAGTAGGTAGGTATACTCTTTATTCACAAAGAAAATTACAATCAAATAATAGGGATAAATTAGGACTTGTATTTACAATTGAAGCAATTGAGCTAACTGCAAACTGTTGCAAACAATCTACAGGTAGCTCAACTGATCCTGTCAATACCAGTCCGAAGCGTCGCCATGACGACGCTGGCTGCATTGCTTTATGGCAATGTTTCAAATTATAATATTAATGCATGCTTCTAAATAAATTAACTAACTTAGATTGTTAGTTCCAATGTTCTTAAATAATGTTTTTTGTTATTATAGTGCGTAACCCCACACTAAGGGTAATTTCTAAGAAATCAAGGATGCGGGTTCAAGTCCCGCCGAAGTCAAAAAATTTTGCGATATTATTTGATTTCTTAGAAATTACCCTTAGTGTGGGGTTACGCACTATAATAACAAAAAACCTTAGAATTAAGCTACGCGACACCTCTCGTCAAACGAACTAATGTAACTTTAGTCTTTGAACAGGATTGGATAAACTTCAATGTTTCCCCTGTAGGTGGAGCTAACGGCGCTAGAGACCGTAGGAAGTCGCAAAGATTTTCGATCCCACGTCACTTGACCTCGTGGTGTAGTTGGTTAGCACATTCCTGTACTGAAGGAAGGATGCGGGTTCAAGTCCCGTCGAAGTCGAAAATTTTTGCGATATTAATTGATTTCTTAAATAATGTATGTTGAAAAGTTTGTACGCCTTAGTGGCAGAATCCAGCGATCTAAAATAAGTCTAATGAACTGACTGTAATATTATTATTGTATGATTGTAGTTCCCATTTATTTATATTATTGTAATTTTTAATATTACCGGATTCACAAACGATAAATTAATTATGAAGTTAACTTAAAAATTGTCACTATAGAAGTGAAAACAAAAAAAAACGCGTGCTCTTTAAATTTTGAACTAAATTGAACTAAATCAGACTAGTTTAACTATCATACTATTGCAAAGAAATTTGAACCAAAAAGTAATACCTAGTTATTATCACGAAAAGCTTACCAATTAAGTTTTTATTCAATAAAGACGCATATACCCCAAGCGGGGCAAATGCATCTAAAATTCCAATTAAAATAAAAATAGCCAATTTGAAACATCTGTAAAGCTCCGGCGAAGATATCGCTGCTTGAAGTTTGTGCAGAAATAGCCATAATATTGGACTACAGTTTCAAAAAGTGGATAATGCCATACATTTGATCACAATGAGGCGATAACTTGAACTGATCGAGAAATATGACGCATTTGCCCCGGTTGACCTTATCTGTTTCTGACCAATTCTGTATTCGTCGACTTCTGTATCTAGCCCCAAGCTAAGCAGATATAATAAATAATACCTACAATAGATACTTACAAGCTTTGCTTAGTGTTGGGCTAAATGGCCCTGTGTGATTAAAGTCCCGGAATATTACCATGCCATATACACTTGCGAGCTTTAAACTGGAATCGCTTCAAGGGTTGTTCAAGACTAATTTTTACAATTTCTTTGCAGTGAACTATGAGTTAAGTTATGTTTTCCCTTACGCAGGATTTATTGGCGACGATAAATTTTGATTTAATGCACGATAATGTCCGCTGCCACACCGCAGCAGTGACTAGACAGTACCGACAGACGTCTTCCATGTCGGCATTCCCACACTAGACTGGCCAAGTGGCCAGCCCTTATTCCTGACTTGAACCCAATCTGGCATATGTGGGACGAGCCAAAACAGCGGATACGTGGGAGAAATCCAGCTAATCCAGCTCCGGCGCTGATAGACGCCGATAGATGCAACTTCGACCTATTGCAATAATTCCCAAAATTTAGGTAGCCAATTTAATTAATTTTAAATCTTCTTGATATCAAAATAACAAAATTACCTTTCAAATGATATACCACAATCTATAGTTCATTGTACATAAATTGTAAAAAAATTGTTTTGATCAACTCGCGCGATGAAGCGATTCCATTTTAAAGCTCGCAAGTGTATACCTTATTGTATTATATCTAGTTCTGCTGCATAACCGTCCCCGGCTTGAAACAATAGACATGGGTGTACAATTGGTGTGTATTCCCAATTGCCACCACCATCTTCGACTACTTTCACCTTTTTAATATTAGTAGGATACTGGTGTCGATTCTGTTGTTTTAGAATTAGCTAAACTTAGGATTTAGGAATGTCAAATAGACGAAAGCTATTCTATGTTTCAAAAATTAGACTGTCAGGTTTAAAATTAGGTTGACAGATCTAAAACAACATAACTGAGCTAAAACAGTTAAAATCCTATTCTTTGCATTGCATTTTAGCTATGATTAGAAACGTTTACCTAATTTTCGCAGCATCTAATTTGATCGTGATTAAAATTTATTCTAGTGAAAAACGGGCAGATTCTTTTGAAAATAGTGAAATATGGATTTTGTGGTATTTTTAGGAACTGTACAGAGAATACCATAATTTTAGGTCAACCTAACTTAGAAATTTAGAAATCGTAAAATTTAATTTAGGAATCCTAAAACAACAGAATCAACATCATTATCGCCTTTAAAATAGAATAGGTGGTCTGAGGGTAAAAAAAAAAACAATTCTAATCCAAATTCATTATCATTTATTCAAGAAAATCTGGCATTTAAAACTACAGACTTGCTATTCGGACGTTAGCTACATCTAAGAAGACAACGTGAAAAGTGAAACCGGTGTAAATTAGATTTGTAGACACACCTTGCGTACTAACTTATAAAAAATATCTAGAAGTATTCTAGAATAAAATGTTTTGCCTCTTTTCGGGCTAGAAGGCGATATGATGGTACCCAAACCCACTGTTGGGTAAATCTTACCTTCACTTCCAAACATTGCGGTCCTAGAGCGAATATAACCAAAATAATTGATAAGCCTTTGAGCGAAATGTATGGAAGCAAGAATAGAAGACCTATTCCCAACAATGGGATCTAACGGTTATTTAAAGGGGTATTATTAATTGCATATCAAATTAAATAATAACCTATTAATTTCTGCACAGCAAATTAACCAGAGCGTAACGACCTGGAGGCGTCCTAACTTACTACTGACGAAGCCCGCCCAAATGCGCAGTAATTTTTAGATTTGCTTTTAAATACTACCCATAGTTAATTAAGAGACAAAACATAAAATTAACTAGAGTCAAGATGCTATTCCATGTTCAATAATTGCAAAATAATTACCTACGAATACGATTTAAACTGATTTAGGGTGGTTTACTTCTAAAGATAATTGAAAGATTAGCAACTTCCTTTGATAACTTTCATGTTATAAAAACTTTCGTAGTTTGACGAATTCATTATGAATGTAAGCGGGTTAACTACGAACCTATTTTGTGTTGGAAGAACACCAACGTTTCATCCCTTAACGAGGGACTTCATCAGGGTGAGTGCGGTTCGCGTCCTTCCGCGCAGTGAGCGGAAGGACGCGGTACAGACGCGGTGAAGTCCCTCGTTAAGGGATGAAACGTTGGTGTTCTTCCAACACAAAATAGGTTCGTAGTTAACCCGCTTACATTCATAATGAACTTTCATGTTGTTTTATAATTTCTGTAAAACGTCAATTAAAATGTAATTGTCCATTTATCTTTACCTACATATAACACAGAAAGACATCTCAGAACTGTAATGCCTGATGACTTGTGTCGCAGTCCAAGACCCAATTTGGGTATCATCTGAGCCATGATAGGGAATATTGCGTACATCTGCAGGATTGACTCTCCACTCGAGTCATTAACTCGGAATCTGACACAGATTCGAGCAAAATTCAAATATTTTTAATATTTTCTGCGTTCTGCAACGAATAAAACTACCTGAGAAGTAGTTTACCAGGCCATAACTAAACCTAAAATACTACGTATACAGTGTGCTTGACAGATTAAGAATACATTGAAAAATACAGCATATGTTATTTTGTAGAATTAATCACAAATTATCTGATCGACCGTGACACTTCGGGCATTGATTCTACTGGAGAAATGTTGCCCGTGACCCCCAAAAAATTATGCAGGTTGCAATACCAAACGCCCTGTATAAAGTCAAATATCTTGTATCGAGTCACAATTTTCGTAAATTCGGTATTTATCAAGATTATATTCAATAGACAGACATCTGCTAAATAGTTAGGTTTTTTAATAAAATGTCTCGATAAGGTACACAGTTTTGTCGAAGATACGAAAATGGGAGTCAAGAAATATACCTAAGTCACTCAAATAAGAACATCCAACACAGAAATAACAGTTTAAATAAAAAAGTTTAAGTTTAAGCTTAAGATAAAAACTTTGCAAGAACGACACGACCGGGGAGAGGAGCTTACATTGTAAGCCATATTCCTAAAGATTCAAAAATTCACAGTAGCAGCCCGGAGTAAGAAAGTAGGCGGTGTTACACCCCAGTGCCTCGGAAAGCACGTTAAGTTGGTCCTGCGCCTGACCTCTCCCCGGTCGTGTCGGTCTGTCGTCCTATCGGATTATGAGTGGGGGAATAGAGTGCACCTGTGTTTGCACACACACTTGTACACGTCCTGCGCATGTGGCTAGTCTTCGATGAGACAGGCCGCCGTGGTCGAAATTCGGCTAGGACATCATTAATTCATCATTACTAAAGATTTTATACTTTCGCGATTTGAGAATTTTTAGTTTACTAAATCTTTTGCTGCCCCCTCCATGCTTACCGTTGCCTTAAAATACATAAAACTTTCGTTATTTATCTTTACTTCAAGATCATGAAAAATACTACAATCATGAAAAATACTACAAATTTATTTTCAGCTAACGCTATTGGTGTTATTTTATTATCTAGTCATTTCATATATTGTAAATCACCTATGGTTGCTATACCTACAGTTTTTTCTAGTGTGTATGTGTATTGTAGCAAGTTTGCTTGTGTAATAAAAAAATTGGTTGTTTGTAAAGTAGGTTTACGATCGAGATGTTTACGTGATAACGTCTTATGCCGCTAGAGTGAGAGAGACGGAAGATCGGTCCACTCACTCGAACGCTATGCCAGCCTCCGCTCGTGAGGATTCCGCGTGACAAGTTTCACGGAATGACTGGCAGCGCTCGAGATGAGACGGGAGATCGGTCCGTCTCTCTCTCGTTATACCTGCGATCGCGCTCGTGAGGTTTTGGTGTGACACAAGTTTCTGAACATGTCACCCGACTAAAACGATTTTAAAGACGTTATCATGTCAAAAACTCGTGGATGTCGTAATGCTACGGCCACACTATCGCCAAAACGCGAAGATTTCCGCTGTCGCGACAAGTCTGGCCAAGAAGAAATTTTATAATTTGCCCTTATCATAGCGCTAACATTATTTTTATATTTAAGGCGCTACCCCGACCCAAATCAGCTCCACCACCTATTTTACCGTATTATTCTGTTAAACGAAGGAATTTAAAAAAAAATTGGTTGCCTGTAAAGTCGGTATACGGGCGAAAGTTTTACGTGACAACGAACGTCTCTCTCGCTCTTAGGCGGGCTAACCATGCCCGAGTGGAAGGGACGCGTGCCTCTCACTCGCTCTCATTGTGAGCGCATAACGTGAGCGGAGCGTAACGCAGTTTCTTGAAGTGTCACCCGGCAAACCAATTTATAAGACGTTGTCACGTCAAAAATCGATTGGCCAGTTTGTGCTTCCTATCATAAGCTTTTTTTTAATGCCTCTATAATATAGGCATGGGGGTCCATGAGATTAAAGTCAATAAGGCGCTTATCAGTGGGGAGGCAATATAGGCTGGTGAGTTGAGGATATTATGACCGGGTAGTATGTACTAGCGTCCAAGCTACACAAAAGTATGTCTAAAAAAAAGCATGTATACTTCACTATTACTTGTATCCTACAGATAACTGTATGTATACTAACACAATCGCATGTATCCTACACATAATCACATGTATAATACAGATAACTGCGTGTAAACTGCTATACTACACACGGCTTCCATTGGCAACGTATATGCATGTATACAATGGAGAACTATTTGTATCCTACACATAACTTCACGAGAACCGCGTGTATTAGTCGAGTAGATAGTGAATGGGATTGAAAATGGGAGCGGGCAGCGTGTCATCTCGCTTAGATTACATATGATCGAATATGATCTAAGCGAACCCACCGTTATCTTCAATCCCATAACTTATATACAACAGAAAACTGTCCGTATTCTACACTTTCACATAACTGTACGATAACCACGTTTATACAGATAACCGCGTGTATACAGATAACCGCGTGTATCCAGATAACCACGTGTATCCTAATAGTTGAATTCATCTCCGTCTCCGTTCTCGTCCTCCGGGTTGTATTTGTTTTCATCCTCCGGCTCCTGCTTGATCTGGACGTCCAGCGCTGGGATTGAGAACTCGGGGTAGTCTGGAATAGAGAGGAATACATTTTCAACTAACAATTTATTATTTGGATGGATGGAGTGCATTGTTCAAGTTTTGCTTCTTTTCAAGTTAAACAGACTATGACAATATCCGTTATTATAACATGTATGTCATCCGTTTGCCCTGTCGGCTGGCGGGGTGAGGGACCTCCGTCAGGTGGGAGTTGAACAGTGTTTATTCTATACATTAGTACGAGGTATCCAATATAGAATGTAACGACATCAAGTGTAACACAAGTGTACCTACGATGGAATAAATATATACAAATACAAAAATACAAATACTGTAATATTACGCACTATAATAACTAAAACATTATACAGGGAGTTCGCCAGAACGTACGCTAAAAGTCAACAAGGGGTATATGGAGCCAAGTGCATCGGCTCCGCTTGCGCGACCGCGAGCGTTCCTTGTCGCGACGTAGACTTACCATCAGCTGGTTCCTCCTTGACCTTGACATTCTCCGGCTTGACCTTGTGCTCCTTGCGTTCCTTGTCGCGGCGGCTGCGCTTGCGCGACCGCGAGCGTTCCTTGTCGCGACGTAGACTTACCATCAGCTGGTTCCTCCTTGACCTTGATATTCTCCGGCTTGACCTTGTGCTCCTTGCGTTCCTTGTCGCGGCGGCTCCGCTTGCGCGACCGCGAGCGTTCCTTGTCGCGACGCCGGCGCGACCGCGACCCGCTGCGACGGCGGCGGCGACTGCTGAAATAATTAATAGATAGGTTAGGATTTATTTCAAATGCAAGGTCAACAAATAACAATCGCATCGATACAAGATTAGTACAAGTAAATTTTCCAAAAAATTGTCTTACAAACTCAGGCACAGAAATTAATTAATACAAATTAGGCAAACAGTTACACCCATTTTTCACATTAGTTTAAGATTTTTTGACATGAGTACACATTTGTAACTAACATACCCCTGTAGTGTAGGTACCTAACGTAAGACATACCTATCGTTAGACATCACTCAATTAGAGATAAGAAAAATGTTATTCTATTTTATTAAATGCCAAACACATCAGATTACTGCAACTTGATCCACATTTTTATTTATTTATTATTTATTAGATAAAATAAATAAATTACCATTTAAATTAGAGATAAAGCCATAGTATAAAAGGCCTGGTTTTCCAACAATAAACATTCAGTACAGAACCAACTAGCCGTGTGATTTACTCTACAAACCAACATCATTTTACCCTGAACATGGACTGGTATGGTAAAGCTGCGACATGGGCATTTGGCATGATATTTGTGTAGCACCCATATTGTTTTTAAGGGGGTACCCTACCTCGTTATTGTGTGAAGAGGATAGGCATAGGATTTCGCGTTCACAGGAGCGGGACAGAGCAAAGCGGCGTAAGCCCAAAAATCAAGTTTTTAGTAGTTATTTGCTCCCCACAAACATTAGAATAGTTAATTGAAAAAAAGGCAACATATGAAATGTTCTTTATACTTAGCTCAATTACTATGCTTAATCTCAAGATCGTATCATCTGTATTTATTGAGAAATTAGGGTTTTAGTAAAAAATTAGAGGTAACTTTGCGATATTTTTCTATCGAGAAAATTTTATGGAATCGTGTTTTCGAAACATATGATCGATAGAATAAGTCCTGAACTTTACCATATATAAATTTCAAAGTTAAATATTCAGTAGTTTGGAAGATATGGAGGTCCGACGGAGTTGAAAATAAGCAATTTGAGGGTAGGTACCCCCTTAAGGCTTAGACTATAAGCATCCGAGCCCAAAAGAAAATGGCTGCGGACATGCCTCGACTCAATCCGTCTTCAGAACTAGCATTGACTTTATAGGATCAGGGGCTTTCCGATTCCGAATGGCGCCGCCAATCGTTAGCCAATAAATAAATAATAAATAATGCGGGACAATTCACACAGCATTATCTAGTCCAAGCTAAGCAGAGCTTGTGTTATGGGTACTAGATAACTGATATACATAATACAATACACTAAATAGATAGTTTTTTTTTTTTTTTCATCATGACAAGAGCCCTTACTGGACACTGTCACCTCAACAAGCACATGTTCAAATTAGGGCTTAGCGACACACAATCCTGCAGGTTCTGCGAGGAGGCGGAGGAAACGCCTCTACATCTTCTAGGAGAGTGCGGAGCACTGATGCAAAAACGTAGCATCCATCTGGGCAAGCACCTGCTTAGTCCAGACGAGCTAAAAGACTCCACCCCGAAGAAAATCCTACAGTTCCTAGCAGCTGCAAGGGTTAGCGGCGAACTGTGAACGCCGCTGCTTCGAGGCTGAACACACAAAGTGGCGATCACAATATCCTATCATGGCCGCAGTGATACGAAAGCCACCAATAGCAAATAAAAAAAAAAAAAATAGATATTTTTTATTATACATAGAAAACATCTAAAACACCCTGAACAAATATCTGCAGATCGTACAAACATTTGTCCCGAGCCGGGAATCGAACCCGCAACCTCCTGCGTCGCAGGCGGACCTTCGCCCGCTGCGCCACAGAGGTCGTCATGTGGTATGTATTGTCATAGTTGATAGACAAGCTGTTGAATTCTACTTCCTACTAATATTATAAAGCCGAAAGTTTGTGAAATCTGAATTTTTGTTACCTAGGATCTCCAAAACGACTAAATAGATCATGATGAAATTTGGCGTACGTTTAGAGGAAAGTCTAACTTAGATAGTAGGCTACTTATTATACTGAAAATACGCGTGCGAAGCCGCGGGCAGAAGTTAGTATATACTTTGAGATGTCGCTGACAGGACATAATTTACTGTATCTAATCTATGGTTAAATCAGTCTTTTTCCGAGCGAATTCCGTGAAAGTGTGGAAGCTTGTTTTTGATCTGAAGTACATTTATTTATTGGTTTCCAATAAGAATATTATGCTATTATTTCGTAAATTTACCTAGTGTCGATTGAAAGCTAACAGATGGGGCTTTGTTATGTTATAAATTCACAAATAGTTTCATTGCAACAATGTAAATTTTCTATTTTTTAATAGTTTTTAATTTTTCATTTGTTTCTTATTATATACCTTTTTCAGAGTCTTTATATATATTGCCGTGAAGTGGACGATATTTTATTTAAAAAACAAGCGAGTGATTTTTTTTCCCAAAAATCAATTAACAGTAATCTAATTAAAAATACTAGCGGCTACATTTTGATAGGCAACCTAGTTGATATAATATTCTACTTATCGTCTTCTCTTACAAATATGCGTCAAAATTTGGTTTTTAGCTCATACTTGATGGGTGCACTAATTCTCCAGCCGGATCTCATACTATAAGACTGACTACTGTCAAATGGACCTATTATCTTGTCCGTATTTTAGTCATCGAATGCGTAAATTATTTTTCAACACACTTGCTCATAAAGTGGCTCTATGGTCACCGCAATCAGGCACAGAATGACACCCATAATCAAACTGTGACTTTTTCATTGCTGTAACTCACTAGTGAGTTATAGATTTTTTTTTTAATTTTATTGGTTGAGTTGCTTTGTTTTTAAAAAAGTTTTTATTCAAAAAAATGATCGTGTTCAATAGAACAAATAAATTAATGTTCCTATTGCTTGCTCATTTCATGCAACTTCTTATGTAGATAGATAATTTTAACTCGTACGTGTTTAATAAATAGAACTTTCACTCAAGTATAACTTTTGTTTTCTCTGTAATAAAAGAAAACTTTAAATTCCCCATTTTGTACGTGGCAGAATAGGCGCAAACCCTATGCGCGTAAAAATAAAAAAAAACCTCATCCCTTTAGTCTGTGGCCGATCGCAATGCGCGCGCATAGGAAAACTGATTAATTTTTATCTACTAAATAGAATGAGTTTTTTTTTGTTATTTTATTCACAAGTGTGTTGAAAAACGTCGTATGATACACGTGTGTATTGATGATTACCATCCTCGGGTCTCAATGGCGCCTCGGCGGTAATCACCAACGTTACACACTAGTACCATAATGTACAGTCGGCTGCAAAAATATGTATACACTCCCAAGTTTTCAATTTGACAAGACAAGTAAGTTTATAGTAATTGTGATAATTTATGTACCGCATTCTGACAACTACGATGATTACTTTGTACTAAAAACGTGTGCGTGGCCTTTTATTTGAAAAGTTCCGCGTAAAATAAAAGTTAAACCTTGGAAGTGTATACATGTCTGTGCAGCTGACTGTACTATGAAATTAATTCCTTCAACGTCAATAATGTACGCAATGTATGAGTATGTGATGTCATTATTGTCAATTCTACACTAGAGAACATTCCCCGAGCTTGGTCTACTGGTCGTGCACTTACTTCTCGGTATCCTCTTCGTTCCTCTCGGGTCGGTCGGGTCGCTTATCGCGGTCTCTGTCTCTCTCCTTGTCTCTGTCTCGCTCGCGCTCGCGGGGCTCGCGGCCGGCGCGGCGCGTGCGCGACCCGGACCGACGGCGCGCCGAGCGGGAGCGAGAGCGACGACGGGCGCCTGCGGGATAGATAGATAGATATTTATTTATTGTTTCAAGGTTGTTACAATTTGTTAATAGCGTCTTAAATCCTAACATAGGTTTATCTAGACACTAGAGTTTTCTACGTAATACTTAATTATCTTTATATATATAATTCTTCTGTAAGTGTGTATGTCACTGAACTTCTCTCAAACGACTGGACCGATTTTGATGAAATTTTTTGTGTGTGTTCAAGGGGATCTGGGAATGGTTTAGATTCACAATTTTGTCCGCTGGACAATGTTTTTTTAATTAACGCGTGCGAAGCCGCGGGCAGAATCTAGTCTATATATATAAAAATGAAACCCGAAGCTTCTTATGAAAGAAAAAATTAAGAAAGTTGGAAACATAAATTTCCACGGGGGCGAAGCCGCGGGGCGCAGCTAGTAATTTATATAAGCTGGCATCGGAAATTAATGCGGTAGGCAGCCACGCACACAAGCACAGTGACCTCGCGGGAGTAAGGGAGCAAGTTAGTATAGTGTTTTATACTAAGTACATCTGTTTAGAAAGTTGCTCCTTTTCGAAACAATGTAGAAAGTACGTCATAGCAGGTGTACTGAAACCTCGCCTCACCTCAACAGCCTGTATTGGTCCACTGCTGGACGCAGACCTCCCCCTGATAAGCGCCTTATTGGCTTTTATGTCTTTTGGGGGTAATGCCCATAATCCCCACGCTGGGCATGCGGTTTGGGGATCGCAGTTCGTTGGTAGAATTATTCTGCAGGGGGCGCTACTGCCCGCTCCCGGTGGATATCCCTTAGTCGCCTCTTACGACACCCGCGGGAAGAGTTGGGGTGGTGCAAATTCTAAGCCGGCACCACTAAGCTACTGAAAGCGTACTGAAAGCGGGAGTGAAAACCATGGAATTTCGTTTCACACGCGTTTAGCGAGAGAGAAAAGTGTATGGAAATCCATTTCTAACATGTTATTTTTTTTTAATTTTCTGAAATATTAGCCGGTGTAGCTATGCTTATTTTTGTGATAGGTCAAACGACAAAAAGTTTTTACTCCGAATCTCATATGATATCGGCTTCTTCCGTATTCGGAACAATAATTCCAAAAACGAACACTAATGTGATTTGACGACCTCTGTGGCGCGGCGGGTCCGCCTGCGGCGCGGGAGGTTGCTGGTTCGATTTCCGCCTTAGGACAAATGTTTGTACGATCTACAAATATTTGTTCCGGGTGTTCTTGTCGTTTCTATGTATAATAAAAAACATCTATCTATGTAATGTATATGTATATCAGTTATCTAGTACCCATAACCCAAGCTCTGCTTAGCTTGGGGCTAGATGATGCTGTGTGGATTGTCCAGCATTATTTATTAACTAGCGACCCGCCCCGGCTTCGCACGGGTGCAATAAAATACTACTATTACTATTATTATACATATTATGATTTCTCAATCAAAGAGCAAAGAGTTTTCATTCAAAGAAATTAGACCGAACCACAGATCACTATATATGTACCAAGCTACGATCAAGGAGTATTTATATACCCTGGGGAGCGATTCTCCCGTCCACGGTACCAAGACCGAACCATAGACATGTTTATACTTAATTGACATGTTTACTTTGCAACGCCGTTACAATTTTTTTAGCAATTTATTCATTTTCATATTGAAACTACTCGATAATCCGAATTTTCCGCCTATAAGTTGTCGACTCGGATCGACTAATTTTTTACGCTCTTCAATTTGATGTGCATTTCGTTCGAGTCTACCGTAGACCGGTCCGAAATTATTAATATAGATAGATTTAATGTAAAGGTCCCGTTCGGTAATGTAAAGGTTCACCTCTATCGACGTGCTTCCCGCGCTCATCCCTGTCGCGTTGCTCGAGTCGGTACCTCTCCCGCTCTCTCTCGTTGTCCTCTCGGCCCGAGTGCTTGATGTTGACGTCGTTCCCGCCGCGACGGGTGCCGCCGAGGCCGCCACCTGAAAGACACAGCCATCTTTATTAACATGCAAAAGATTTTTCAAAGTCTGTCCATAAGACAAAGAAATGACGAACATCACACTAATATTATAAACTAGCTGCCGCCCGCGGCTTCGCACGCGTTGTTTCTATGGAACTGTTAAAAGGTGATTTCTATCCCATGGGAACTGATTTATGGAATAAAAAGTAGCCTATGTTTGATTCCGGGATTATAATTATCTGTATACAAAATTTCAGCCCGATCCGTTCAGTAGTTATGGCGTGAAGAGGTAACAAACATCCATCCATCTATACATCCATCCAAACTTTCGCTTTTATAACATTAGTGTGATGCGAAAGTTTGGATGGATGGATGTTTGTTACCTCTTCACGCCAAAACTAGTGAACGGATCGGGCTGAAATTTTGCATACAGGTAATTCTAATCCTGGAATCAAACATAGGCTATTTTTTATCCCATAAATCAGTTCCTATGGGATAGAAATAACCTCAAAACGTTTCCATAGAAACAAAAGTCTGTCTATAAGACAGAAATGACGAACATTACATTAATAAACCAAAAATAGAACCACTTTTTTTAAGTCGGTTAAAAAGGAGATTCTCGATTCAGCTATGTTTTTTTTTTGTATGTTTGACTTGCATAAAATAATAAATATCTATTAATGTAGTGTATTGTATTATGGTGCTCCCACACTGCTGTTAGAAAATGTTTACAAACATTTTATAACACTATAACATTTACTAACAAATGTTAGAAATTGTTACATTTTGTTAGAAAATGTTAGATGTTACAAGTGCTCCTACACTGACGGAAAATGTTTACTAACATTTTATAACATTTTTGGCTCGCAGTTTGGTTTTGCGTTCTGAGGTGTCTACATGAAAATGGAAGAAGATTTGCTCATTGGAATAGCTTTTAGTTTTTGTTTAAAAAAAAAGAAAAAAGATAGGTACTATAGGACAAATGTTTTATTTTGTTATAAAATGTTTACTAACATTGTCTAACATGAAAACATTTTATAACATTTGTGATCAAATGTTTGTAAACAAATGTTTACTAACATTAGTTAACATTTTCTAACAACCGTGTGGGAGCACCACTAAGTATATCAGTTATCTAGTACCCATAACACAAGCTCTGCTTAGCTTGGGGCTAGATAATGCTGTGTGAATTGTCCCGCATTATTTATTTATTTATTAAGAGCGAGCATGACACGTCCCCTTCTTTCCCCGTACTGACGACGATGTACTCGCTGCACTCGCTGTGTAGCACGTTACACCACGTCCCGTAGCGCTAGTACCGTGTTAGTACCCATCTTTAGCGGGTCTATAAGAATGCAAAATTTCAGTTCGATTCAATCCATTCTGTAGTTTTGGCGGCATTGCACGGCAACGGCACAAAATTTTGTCTAGGATACTCGATATCCTAAATCTTAGTCGAAAAAATATACTACAATAAGGTATTATACTACAATAAGGTTTGCTGGAAGAGAACTCTTTTTAGGGTTTAGCTCGCCTTTGCCATTATTTTTCTGGTAAATGTTCTACTTGTACCAATTTTGTGCAATAAAGAATTATGAAAAATATACTCTATTGGTGTCACGACGCGCGACGTGGGTCCATAAAATTTTGGAACGAAGTTCCTTATCGCGCGTTGTGAAAGGGGGGGCTAGACGGAAAAAATTGTAACGAAAATTGGAGCGACACTTTTTGCCACAGAACAAATATATTGCCACAGAACAAATATATCCCAACATTTGTTGGAAAGTAAACACAATATTAAGTCAGTGTCAAAGTGTAGAACTGTCACTGTAGCGTTTATGATAGGCAGCTGTCATCGCGAATGACATTCATTTCATTAGGTTTGCACAAAAATTAGAATCGCTCTCCATCCGAACAATCTTATCAAAACTGCAAGAATAATATTTAGGCGATTACGAAGTCTTTACGCCCACTATTAATCGAAAGGAACTTCGTTCCATCCGGGTGTCCCTTGACACCTCTCAAGTTTTTTATTCCAGAGGGATTACATTTCACCTCTACACAAATTACTGCCAAACAAATATTACACAAATATATTTCCAACTCGCCGCCAATTCGATAATAATGTACTTTTGGGTTGTAAGTTGTTTACAAACCTTATTTCTTGAGAATGGAGATCTATAGTTTTTACTGACTTGAGATTTAAATTATGATTGAGAATTATTTTACTATACACTAGCTGCGCCCCGCGGCTTCGCTCGCGTGGAAATTTATGTTTCCCACTTTCTTAATTTTTTCTGTAAACCTCACGGAGCCCGAGACCTTTCCAACGAATGCAAAACCGTGGAAATCGGATCGTGCGTTCTGGAGTTATAGCGTCAGGAAGGAAAACCCGACTTATTTTTATATAGTAGATAAGTACTAAACTTTACTATCCTACTAAAATTTATAAAGCTGAAAGTTTGTGAAATCTGAATTTTTGTTAACGAAGATCTCCAAAACTACTAAACAGGTCCTGATGAAATTTGGCGTACATTTAGAACATAGCTTAACTTGGATAGTAGGCTAATTATTATACCGAAAATCAGAAGTCTCAAAGACCATCGTTTCCTGCAATTGGCGGTCTTATCCCTTGATGAAATTTCTTACAGACGACCATAATACCATAACCTACTTAGATATACCTAGTTTTGATAAAAAAAAACTCCCTTTAACCCCCGACGCAAAAAGAGAGGGCTGTTATAAGTTTAACGTGTCTGTCTGTGTATCTGTCTGTGGTATCGTAGCTCCCAAACGGATGAACCGATTTTCGTTTAGGTTTTTTGTGTCATAGATAATTTTATCCCGAGTGTTCTCAGCCATGTTTCATGAAAAACCTGTTCCGTCAATACATAAATTAATTTGAATTGCTTAATATTATGACATTTACATACTTAAATTTAATCTAGTTTGTTAAATTTAAACTAACTCTTGATGATTTTAATTTAATTTTGTACCTACCTAATAATAATTTATTGAGTGTATTCTGGTTTTTATGTGACATGAATTATTGAAATCTCTTTTTATGGTAACTAACATAGTATATAGGTAGTTGTACTAACATTTATGGTGAACAACCGAAATAAATGATTTGAATTTGAATTTGAATAAACGTCGGCGGGTTTTTTAAAGTTTTTAGTTTTGTCTAGTTATTGTATTTTTTTTAATCGAGTTTTTTACCAGGTGTTCCCGTGAGTTTAGGCCTAGTTTAACAATCAAACCAGTTAGGTTCGCCCCTTACGGCTGAACTGATAATGATGAAGTAATTATACTCACCAAGTCGTCTCGGCAGCCATCCCTTTACAGTGCGCGCCCGTTCCACGTCCACCAAGACGCGTTTTCCATCGATTTTCTTGCCATCGGCGTGCTTGTACGCCGCTGTAACAGACGTGCGCTGTAGCCGCTGGATTTACATTAATCTCTAGTGCTCATCTGAATTTGACAATAGACAACTACCCTTCAAATACAAAAAAACGCAAATCGCTCTGCCTGTAGTCGTAAAAACGAAATCGAAGTTTCGCATTCGTTTCGAAAATCGATTTGTTATGATTAGTTTTTGCGCAAAAGCTATCATTATCTTATGTAGCTGACATAGAAGAATACTTTGATTTTGGTTTTCCGAATAGGCCCCCTGCTCAAATAAGATTTGCGTTTATATATTCGAGGGTTGGAGTCGACGCACACTAAAAACGAATCGTATAGTCAATCTCAAAAATTATTATCTCGAAATCTCCACAATGGCATGACCACATTTTAAAGAACTTAAAAATCGTGAGTTCCCTCGAATACGCGCTTAAATAAGAAATTTGGGATAGTAATGTAAAGTTAAATATTGAAGATTTGATTCGCTTTCAATGCGCCTTGATTGACCTTTAAGTGTTTTTCCACCAGAACTCAAGCAAAGCTGGAGGTGGTGAAAAAACACCTTTAAGGCCGTTCTTAATAAACAATCTAGCGATAGTTTTGGCGAAGTCGAATTTTGTAATTTTTTATACAAATGTCAAATTTCAACTACCGATAGATGTTTTCAGATCAGCACTTAAGATTTTTGGAAATTTTTCACTTACGTAGACTATTAGTTACACCATTATACCAACTTATTTCAATTAAATTGACTGTTAGACAATTTCAAAACGTGTTGTTTTCTAAACTTAAGCTAATCCAATAATTTTACAGTATTTTAAATGGTTTTAATAAAAATAATGGTCTACATAAGTTAAGAATGCATGTTTTGGAGTAAATTTCCAAATTCACGCAAAATTATATTTCAAATTCTTTGAATAGCAATTTCTATGAGCGATCTTTAATATTTTTTGCTACTAGATGAATGGAATGAAACCGTAGTAGTAGTTTGTAAAATTTAATTTATTTTAAGAAATATTATTACTTACCAAATACTTATCATAATATTTGTTTATAATATTTCTTAAAATAAATTAATAGGACTAATAAAATCATAAAAATGTGTCAAATTAATATTCAACTTCAGGATAAACGATACACGTCAAAGAATTTGAAATATGCAATAAAACCTGAAAATAAAATAGACAACACGTATTATGTATATAAAATAATAAAAAGTATACCCACTCTCTTTACCTACCGACCGAGCCGACAGACGCTTTCGTAGAAAATTGACATAATAATGTATGTAAATTTATGTAAATACCCACCATTTTACCTACCGTGTCAAATTTACTTACAATGTTTTTTCCGGACCAGATGCCATTTACAAGTTACCTGGGCGCTTTTTACTTACGTCTCCTGTTTAGCGCGTTTTAACTAATAGTAAAATAAATATACAGAGACCACTACAGTTTTTTTAACGTTAAATTTACAACCGACCTCAACAAATTAGTTAAATTAGAATCAAAACTAGCCCCGTAAATTTCTCCCCCAAATTTAATGCCTAAATCGTAAAACTTACCTATACCAACCGAAGATTTTAGACGTAGATCACATCTTAGGGTAATTTAGAATGGGTTTTCATTGAATGCAAGCGGGATTACTATGAACCTAGTTTGTGTTGGAAGAACACCATTTCATCCCATAACGAGGAACACAACCAGGATGAAACTGATTTCGCCAAACTTCGATAGTTTTTATAGGTTAAAATGTTAAAAAATGGGTTACATTATAAATTTATTTTTGCAGAAGTCGGTTTTTTGAATATTATTGTATGTTGGCGTCTTACCACATACAAACCTATTATTACGTGGCCATTCTGGTATGGAGAAGTGTCTTTACGGCTGGGTCTGTGTGTAAAAGGAAAAATCCTTATTAATGCAATACAACACATGTTTTCGCAAATAAAAAATCTTTATCTTTATCTTTACAAGTCATTTCACTGTGGGGTACCGAAAGGCGCCTTGCGCCGCTATTTGACCTTCTCGGAGATTTTAGAAAATAACCCTTATTTTAATAAGGGTTATTTTCTAAATAATCATTTATTGATTTCTAAAGGTGTACAACGTTTCACTTCTGTCCCTTTTATGTGGAATATTATAAAGGCCTGGGGCTGAATTCTGGCAACCAATTTACTATGACAATGGTATCGTCGTAGGATCGTCCATAGATGAAAGGAACTCTAGCTAGATAGTGTGCGGTACTATTTGCACGGAGAGATTTCTACAATAAATCAGTACAGGAATGTGCTAACCAACTACACCACGAGGTCAAGTGACGTGGGAGTCGAAAATCTTTGTGACTTCCTACGGTCTCTAGCGCCGTTAGCTCCACCTACAGGGGAAACATTGAAATTTATCCAATCCTGGATGCGGGTTCAAGTCCCGTCGAAGTCGAAAATTTTTGCGATATTATTTGATTTCTTAGAAATTACCCTAAGTGTTATAATAACAAAAATCCTTAGATTGCTACAATGTTTTCAACCTTGACACTTTTGACACGCGTTCCTCCATTCGTAGTATCTTTCATCAAAGGTAAAGTGACAAAATATGTCATTCTGAGACGATACCAATGTAATAGTAAAGCGATTAATTTAGTGGAATTAGCGCCCTGAAAGCCACTGATTTGCAGAGGCGACAGAGAAAAACTTCTCTCATATTTGTGTGTATTCTCACCGGGAATTTTTTTTGTACGCATTCGACTTGCTTCCGCTCTGGGTAGCAGATACAGCGTAGATCTAAATAGGACTATAAGTATGCGGTACCGCTCATGAAAAATACTCTGGATACCGCGCAAATCCGAGCGAAAATTACCGCTTCCGCTCTAGGTTACAAGTCTAGGACGGATGGGCAATGTGAAATTCATCTTATAGTTCTGTAATTCTAAATTTACATTTTGAACTAAAGCTAATCCTGTCTGGATTATCCAGCGTTTATTATCATTATGTAGGTATATTAATAAATAATATATTTTATAGCAGCATTAACAACCTCCGAGAAGGTCTTACAAATTGATAATATCTGTGTCATATTGTTTAAAAAATCATTGATTGTACATTTTGAGTTATTAATTTAAAATATGACATGGATATAAAGCGGCCAGGACTATATAGTTAGTCTTATGTCTGAAATACAGGTTTTCTCTAGTTCAGGCACATCGAACCTTTAGAATTTAAGTTGTTGTTATTATATAATAATATATGTTAAAATGACTCTTTCTCTTTTGTATAAAGAATGACCTCGAGATACAATAAAAGTTTTATTCCCGAGGGATCACTATTATCCCACAAATTTTAAATTGAACCGTGTAAACAAAGTAATTTTTTACTTTTAGTAAAATAACATCAAATTATCTAGTAAAAGAGCTAACTATTTAGTCCTTCCACGCGTAAGGTATGAACAACTCGTACAGTAAGCAAATACTCACAGTGCATGTCGCGCTCGTGTTCATATTCGATGAAAGCGTACCCACGAGGTTTGTCATTCTCCTTGTTGAATACCATGTGTATCTGTAATGTAAAACACTTTTCTGAGCAACTGTTCCTGGAGAGGGATTTGCGCGCCATTTTGTGAAAAGGATAGGCATAGGATTTCGCGTTTATAGGAGCGGGACAGAGCATACGTTAAAACTTTTAAATTCATCATGGTTATTAACTCTAATATCATTTACAACGGGATATTCTGGAAGTCTGCCATAGCGGAGCATCTTCTCGAGTCTGGTTCAAACCACTGGATTGAGTTACACAATCCACAAGTAATCTCAACAGAGCGACATTACATACCAAGATTGGTACAGGAGGCCATTGAGATTACCAAACACAGGAACTTCAACCGAGAAGAAGGTTTCCAATTATCCGGAACCTGGAATCCTGTTGTGAGAATGTGCAAAAACCGAAGAAGTGATGTACCAACCGGGCCGCGTTCTGATACCGTCAGTGTTGTGTGTCGTGATCGAGTTGCGTTCGAGAATGAAGCCGGTGGTAGTAGTAACGTTCGTCGCAAAAGACACAAAATGAGGGTAGATCGATATATCTGCCAATAACAACTCACCCGCAGTGCCGTCAGTTATTCCGTGATCATGGCGCATGTAACTGTGCCGAAATATTGGAAAACTCAAAACTCAAATCATGGTAAATATCCCGTTGTAAATGATTTTAGAGCATACGTTTTTGGAACGGCGTAAGCGCAAATATTATGATTTGCTTATTTACAAACTACACAACTTAGGAAGAAACTGTATTAAGGAACCAAAGAATTAGTAAAAAAAATAACCTACGAATCAAAACAAAAATCTTTTCTATAGACAGCAGGGTTTCTGAGATCTCGACCAAATTACGTGCAAAACAGTGCACTTTCATAATTTTGTTTTATCGTAATTTTATTTCGCAATCTTGTTTTCACATATAAGTAACCGTCGAAGAAATGTTGAATTTTATGTAAATCTTGTTCTTTATCACATAGATCCCACAAGTACTGAGATCTAGGCCTTGTTTGACAACCAAACCCACTAGGTTCACTTCTGCACGACTTTTTCTCTCGAGAAGCCCGGTAGACCGTCATGCGTCAGCCAAGTTCGAAAAGAAACCAGTGACGCCATACCAATATACAATGTGTCTGGTCACCGGTGTCGGAGACTTTAGGGGGGTGAAATAGGGTAAATTTCATCGACAAATCACTATCCCTATTTTTTTGACGTGACAACGTCCTATAATTCGATAGAGCCGGCTGCACGCACGAAAAAACATGACATCATGCGGCGTTACCTCGCTCTGAGGCGTTACCTCTCTCTGAGGCGTTCCATGGAACGCCTCAGCGCTCTCGATTGCACTTCAAGCCTTACATGTAAGGCTTGAAGTGCAAGCGAGAGCGCTTGACATCCGTCTCTCTCCTACTTGAGTGAGCGATGCGTCTGCGTGGACAGCTGCTATACTATAGTACATTTACATGTTTTGATCGAGTATCAAATGCTACCATTCCATCAGTATTTTCTTAAGACGTTGTCACGTTCCGTCAGTAAACCGACTTTACAGACAACCAATTTTTTTCTCTCCATGATAAAATGGCAGCCATTTTGTTTTCTGTTGCCTCGAAACACGGGTGCGTTTTCGTGCAAACGCTCATATACAAGCGACATAAGAGTTGGTTTTACACGACAACGAAAATGAAACTTCGATTTTCCTTTTCCGTGTAGTCCCCCAGGACCGCCATAATTGGTGACATCTTGTGGGGGAGGCCTATGTCCAGCAGTGGACGTGTGAGGGTGGTTAGCAGGGAAGCCTAGGTCCAGCATTGGACCGTTATAGGCTGTTGTTGGGTGGAGCCCAATATAAGTTAGCTCTTACCTTTTTGATAGGACCATAACCTTCAAATTCTCGTCTGAGTTTAGATTCCGATGTGTCATAGTTCTGAAAAAGAAAAACATTTCATCTGATATGGAAACCCTTTTGCTCCAAACGCCTGTCCACTCTACTTCTTTCTACGACAACTCAAGCTGTACAGCGCGGGCAGTATCCGCGCTGTACAGCTTTGGAACACGCTGCCAGTCTCAGTAAGGCGTGCAAAGTCACTACCAATATTCAAGAGTATGGTAAAGGAACACTATTTGTCCTGCTGTCACTGACCACACCCTTGTTTCCCTTTATAAAATATAGATACCAAGATTACCTAGAGTAGAAGTCAAGATGTTGTTATGTCAAGACTCTGTAAATCCTATAATGCATTATCCAAATAAAAGTGATCTTGACTTATGTGAATCATTTAATAAATATAGAAAAAAGGTTTCATCTCTTTGCACCTCCGAAGATTTGTAAAATATACTCAGATCTAAGATATTTTATAGCTAATATTAGTTTGTACTCTATTAAATATAAAAATTTTATTGTGCACCGCTGCCTTGACAAACAATATTATATTACTAGCGACCCGCCCCGGCTTCGCACGGGTGCAATAAAATACTACTATTACTATTATTATACATATTATGATTTCTCAATCAAAGAGCAAAGAGTTTTCATTCAAAGAAATTAGACCGAACCACAGATCACTATACAGGGTGTTTGGTGGAGGGTTAGACAAACTCGGTGGGTGTGTAGGTGGACCTATTTGTGAAATACAAATTGAAGGAAAAGACCCTAACTGTTTACAATTTTTTTTAATCCAATTTTTTGTATTATTTTAAGATTTTCCGAAATTTTACGTCTCTACCCCTAGAACTTTTTTTGGAACATGTACTCTAGTAAACTTTTTACTTGCTTTTGGTTTCAGATGTATTCTTCGTCTTTTGAAGGCATTATTTATTTGACAAAACGTGTAAATAATTAGTTATAAGCTCTCAAAGTTAAAAATAGTAAAAAAAATAATCAAGAAGGACATCTTTGCATCGTTTTAAAAAAAAAACTAACAGCGATCGAGGAGTTCAAATGCTTTTAAAAATTTCTCTAAACATCGTTTATTACAACGGTATACCACATGTAGCCGAAAAGTCTATAAACTTGTCAAAAATTAACACTTAAAGGGAAAACGGAGTAAAAATACAAAAGTAAAAAAAAAAGATTTTTATTTTATAAAATTTACATATTTTGTTCAAAAACCTCTCCCCTATTTCTAATACACGCGCGACACCTACGTCGGATTTCTACTGTAGTAGTACGGAGCGTTATCTAGTCTTTCATCTTTGCAAAAGCTGCGTCAATTCTTTCAATCAATTGTTCCTTTGTTTGTATTTCTTTTTCGTAAACTAGCTCTTTTGCACGTCCCTATATGCTAAAGTCAAGAGGAGTGAGATCTGGGGACCGTGCAGGCCATGAGATGGGGCCAAGCCGTCCAATCCACGTGTCGGGGAACGCGTTGTCTAGGAACTCTCTCACTGTGAGACGATAGTGTGCCGGACACCCATCATTTTGAAATACTATTGGTCGATCTTCATGAAATATCGGCACATTGCTCATCAATTCAGGGAGGTCATTTTGCAAGAATTCCAAGTAATTGTCCCCGTTAAGAGTGTCCGGTAAGTATTAAGGTCCAATGAGATGTCTACCAATCACACCTGCCCAGACGTTGAGAGAAAATCGCGTTTGGTGCGATGTTTGCCTAGTCGCATGTGGATTTTGACCCTTTTGTTCCCAGTGGTGTAGATTGTGTTGGTTGAAAATCCCCTCTCGTGTAAATTTCGACTCGTCCGTCCATAAAATGCTGTTTAATAAGTTTCCGTCCTCAATGTCAGTATTTAGTAAAAAACGACAGAATTGCATGCGTCGCGCATTATCACCTTTCGACTACCAGTGTAGTGGGATCCTCGTTGAACGCTTGGAGTATGGCTTCGTCCACACCAACATGCTGCTGCGTTGCACTGACTCGTGGTTCTCGAAGAGTTAAGTTTCCCGTTTCTCGAAGTCGCCGAAAGGTATTAGAAAATGTGCTGTGGTGTGGCACACGTCTATTGGGATGCAACTCTCTGTACAGTCTCTGTGCTGCACGTGTATTTCCATCACATCGACCGTACGCATAAATAATATCAGCGTATTCTTCAATACTGAATTCCGCCATTGTGACAAAAACAACGATAACAAAACAGAACAACAAAGAGTTTATCAAAACATAACAAATTACAAAATTTCTAAAACCGTAAAAAACCGTAACAAATTACCAAAATAAGAACGAAATTTAACGATTACAAATATTGATTCGAATTCGAAATTCTGATTTCGAAATTCGAATCTTCGAATTAGTTGGTATGATAAAAAAAAGGTTTTCTTAAATTAATTTAGCGTTCCTACCTTTGTATTAGAAATAGGGAAGTGATATTTGAACCAAAATTGTTTTAATACAATGTTTTATTCTTAGCGTGTTTACTCCATTTTCCCTATAAGTGCTAATTTTTGACAAGTTTATAGATTTTTCGGCTACATGTGATATACTGTTATAATAAACGATGTTTAGAGAAATTTTTAAAAGCATTTGAACTCCTCGATCGCTGTTAGTTTTTTTTTTAAAACGGTGCAAAGTTGTCCTTCTTGTTTATTTTTTTTACTTTTTTAACTTTGAGAGCGTATAACTAATTATTTACACGTTTTGTCAAATAAATAATGCCTTCAAAAGACGAAGGATACACCTGATACCAAAAGCAAGTAAAAAGTTTACCAGAAAACATGTTCCAAAAAAAAGTTCTAGGGGTAAAGACGTAAAATTTCGGAAAATCTTAAAAAAATACAAAAAATAGGATTAAAAAAAATTGTAAACAGTTAGGGTCTTTTCCTTCAATTTGTATTTCACAAATAGGTCCACCTACACACCCACCGAGTTTGTCTAACCCTCCACCAAACACCCTGTATATGTACCAAGCTACGATCAAGGAGTATTTATATACCAGAGCAATTTCTTCCGTCCACGGTACCACCGAACCATAGACATGTTTATACTTAATTAAAATGTTTACTTCGCAACACCGTTACAATTTTTTTTAGCAATTTATTCATTTTCATATTGAAACTACTCGATAATCCGAATTTTCCGCCTCGCTCTTCAATTTGATGTGCATTTCGTTTGAGTCTACTGTAGACCGGTCCGATATTATTAATATAGATTTCTTTCTTTGCGGGTGTAAAGCCTTATGGATACCTTTCAGCCACTTTCCTGGTCAAAGTACAGAGGAACTGCTATCTTGTCTTGGATATCTGTGGATACTCACAACTCGGGCCACAAACAGAGTCTTGAAGGGGTCAGCAGTGGAACGAGGGTTGGCTGTGGGGTCCCACAGTGCTATCTCCTGCTCGAGTTTGTATGCGGTCTGCTCAGCGCGTTCTCGTCGGCGCCGTTCCATGCGCTCCTCTCTTGTTTCCACACGGGTTGGAGGAGGCGTCTCCGAAGGGTGCTGTGAGCAATACAATAATAATGTTGAACAATCCACACAACATCATCTAGCATCAAGCTAAGCAGAGCTTATGTTACGAGTACTAGAAGACTGATATACTTAATACAATACAATACAAAAATGCTTTATTTTACACCTAAAAGACATTACAATGGGCAGCCATATCAATCTCGTTTTTTAAGTTAAGGTTTTTTTAATACTTTCTACATGGTACCATGTAGAAAATCTACGGTACAGAAGAATTTTGTCTCTACTTTTGGTACATGGTAGGTAATACCGTTATTTTTCTACTACGTTTTCTATGTATTTTTCAGGAACACATTTTACAAAAACCTTTATTTTTACTAATATAGTAATTCGGAATCTGAAGTTATTAGAAGATTCTGCAATTTTGGCATTGAGTTTATATTTTACCAGTTTCTTAAAATTTCTAGACTAAAATTTAAGGCACTACCCCGCTAAAATTTAAGGCAATACCCACTAGCGCCGCCACCTATGCCTTATTAAACAAAGTAATTTTCAAAAATCCATTGGCCAGTGGGTGATACCTATCTTATACAATTACAGTTTGGGTCAGGGTAAGGGCGAGGACATAAAGAGGCGGGTTCCCTGTGCAGACAAATCTGTACAGGTAGGTACTGATAGTGACGGAACCGTGGTCCCACTGCGATGTCACTGGTGGGACAAAAGTTTTTCGTGGTCCCACCAAACACACTTGACCGTCCACATGGGGGGGGGTCAACATTAACTTACTCCTAACGAAGCCCGTCCAATCCCCGCAAAGCGGGGGGGGGCTGTGACTGAAAGAGTGTGTATATATATTTAATTGCACCCAGAGCCATAATAATATGTTGAACGGTCAAGTGTGTGTTTGGTGGGACCATGAAAAAGTTTTGTCCCACCAGTGACATCGCAGTGGGACCACGGTTCCGGAGTGGTACTGATCTGTACAGGTAAAAATTCCAATGTTATCATATGCGCTCATGCAAAGAAACAGGTAGGGACTTGTCAGTACCAACTACCTGGACAGGGTCATACAAGCTAAAACGTTTGTCAGAGTAGGGTGCCATGATGGTCGATAAAGATAAATTTACCTATTTCTTTATGTAGTTTATCCTGCACCAATGCGACCAACAAGTCGTACCGGGATACCTACTTCTTTATATTCTCATCCTAACACTTTAAATGAGAGGAATGCTTGACACCTAACAGGGGTGGTGAAAAACTGCAAGATTTAGAATATCAACTTCTCACAGTAAGCTAACAATTATAAAGTTTCTTGAGAAACATCCTGTGCAAGCAGAACTATTTACAAGAAAATAAACTCATTACTGAGTGTCATAAATTCTTCTTTTTTATGTATTATACTAACTTATGCTATAACTATGGAAAGAAAAACAACATTTGAGCAAAACCATATAGGTAATAACTTGCCAAAAAATATTAAAACCAATCCAGAAACAAGTCAATTGGAGAAAAACTTTAAAAAGTGATGTCCTAAGTCCACGCAAAAAGGGCCCGCCTGTGACCTAGTTGCGGAAACCAGTCCAGAAACAAGTCAAGTGAACAAAACTATAAAAAGTAGCGATGTCCTAACCCAGGCCAACTATCTCCTTGTAATTGTACCTATTCCATTCAGCTAGGGAACAGATAAAAAGTAGCATTTTAAGAATTTATGAATAAAATAAATAGGTACGCTAGATAATCGAAACAGTCACCTAGCTCCAAATGAAGCAGAGTTTGGGGTGATGACATTTTTCATGTCAAGACCAGAAGCAATGAAATGCATCCCACTTAACGGATATTTGTTTAGTGCGAGTTAAATTGAGTGATTCTTCTGTTATTTTAGGAAACCATGATGTTAGGAGCATAGGTACTCTCCTAAAAGTACTTAACTCTAAGTGCGGGTTTGGAGTGCGTACACAGATCTGTAATTTAATAAAAACAAACAAGCTCTGATTAGCTTGGGGCTAGATGATGCTGTGTGGATTGTCCAGCATTTTTTTAATTGTTTTGCAAGCTCCAGCCTATAATTATGGGCCAGATAGGAAAGATACATTGATTGTCATTTACACGAGGAAAAGCCGGGGCCATTTGCATTGGTTGGTCAGTCAAAAATAACAGGGTATAGACTAACCTCAAAAAAGTTGAGAAAAGCTCCAACTCCATCATATCCTTTTTGCTTTTTCTCGTGTGGGAGCTTCGCTGCGGGCGGCAGGTATGGGACAGGATCCCTCGCAGCGAATAATGCCAACAAATTGGGTGGCAAAAACTGCGTCATTGTAAAATGGCCACGCCGATCAGTCTTCAATAATTAAAACACATTTCACTTATCACTACACACTAATTAGTTTTATGTTGGTGATTATACACCAGCAGTTGGTTAGTTTCTTTGGGGATTTTCCTAATTATTGCAAGAAAACTGTAAGATAAAGCGTAGTCTTCATTGCAGTTTCAACTTCAACAAGAATTATGAATGAATTTATGAAACGAAACATAGACAACACAACACACACATGAACACAACTACCTACCCTACCCTGAGTACCTACCTTACTAAAATAATTTAGACAACGACAAGTTGCCAACTTGGACGAACGAAATAACTCCCTGATGGAAGCTTGTCAAACACAAAAAATTACTCTTTACTGTCCCGTGTGTCGTGGTAAGACTAAAGCTAGGTTCACATTGCTGTGTCGGGGTGTGTCGTGGCGCGCCAGAGCGCAATCGGATCTAGATTCACATTAGTACATTGTGTTGGGGCACACACAACCTACTAACACAACCGACTAAATTTAATGTGAACCTAATCTAGTCTTAAGTAATAAACGTAACCGATAATAAATAAGTACATGTGCGACCGAAAAGAGTAGAAAATAAATGAGGGCGCTGCTGTCGTTTAGATGGCAACACGAATACTACGACTTAGAACGGTCTTGATCAAAGGTCTTGATCCTTGCGTTTAGCAATTATATTTTGTTGAAAACATGGATGTCAATAGGTAGAAATTGGACCAAAAATAGTCGAAATTAATTATCAATAAATGAAAATGTACTGTAAACTGGCAACTCTTTATGAATGTTATTTGTAGAAATTTACGATTTCAAAAGTAATTTCATATTCTTATTATTATCGTTGTAGTGACACAGTTTATGTTAAAGTACGCGGCGCAAACGCGTTTCGATTATTCGGCATTTTTACTGGCTAAGCCGATCGCCAGGAGTCGCTCCTCAAACCTCTGCCTAGAACATACATAATCCTAATTTAAGAATTATTGATTATCGTAAATGTAATTTCATGTACTCGTGTTTATTGTATATTGAATAGACTCAGTATAGTGCATGACATATTTTATTCCAACCAACCCACATAGCCAAATTTAGACATTTAAGAAAAATACAAAATCGTAATCCTTTATTCTTAAAAATAATAGATACACTTTAACATAACTTGTTTAATAAACCACTTTTATAACTAATCTAATAAAATATCGTAATCCAAAATAGGTTCATGTTTTCTGATTGCGCACAAATTGAAATCGTCTAATTGTTATAAGGTCATCCTCCTCTTTTTTCTGAAAGAGTTTTAAATATTCTTTTGTTATGCTACTAGTAGAATCTTGCATCTTCAATCCCAGATACATTATCAAATGTACCTACCTAAAAACAAATATAAATTATACTGAAATGTAGGTAGCGTAGGACCGTTAGGAGTGGCAGATGGGTTTTGACAACTAGCAGGCCAAAGGGTTCTTCATCGCTTCTTTTTCTTTACTTTAGTCTACATACCTACCGAAGCGACAAAAATAAAAAATATCACTTTAATTCCGTGTCAGGGTTTAGTTTTATAATTTGACCTTTTCTAAGTGCACATTTATTGTAGGTAGGTACTTATGGAAATAAAGAGTTTTTGATTTGATTTGAGGTCAACAATAATGGCAAAAACGGATGATGATGATGATGACTTTGTTTTAACGACTCAAAATATGGAAGTGGACTATACTTTTTCCAATACGAACGGAAATATACATTAAAAATACCATGAACGCAAACGCAAAAAAAAACAACATAAATATTACACAGGCAATCAAATTCACAGGTTAAATCGTTGGAGACAGGCAGATTTTACTATTTAAAGACCATAGAATCGAGTATTTATCAGTGATCTGATCTCGGAGGTTCTTTGTTAATTGTCTGAAAAATTTAATCAATCACTTGTCTTATTTCACTGCGATTTTTTCATGTTGAATTACACTAAACACCATATTATAACAGTTATTTTAATTAAAATTTCGTTGAGGTAGGTACCGAATGTTTATTTACGTGTGCGTGACATTTTGAACATTTGACATTGGTTTTGTGTTGCCAGAGCAAAGCGTACGTACGTACGTACATAGTGTAATGATCCAGCATTATATAATTATTTAGTATTCGCTTGACTTGAAGACAGAACGACTTCTCGTGTTTTCTTCTATTTTGACTTTGACGCGTTGTCTTTGAATTAAACAGCGGGTCTTGTCTGTGGTTTGTCGACGTCATTTTGAGCAGAAGCGGTTTTGGTGGGAAAAACACGAGAGAGAGGTCGGGCATTCAGTCTCCAATCCAAGACTTGGTAGCGAAAACACCTCTAGCACAGATATTATAATACTATACTACTAGAAATACTGTGTAAAAAGGATTGTAGATCTATAAGAATAAAAGTAAAACAGTTTGCAAAGCTTTCATTAATTTCATAAAAATAGTAGTTAGGTAGGTATAGGCGATACCGTACCTTTAAGTTCTTTGGTGTAATGTTGGTCATTTAAATACTTAATATCAGCTAGGTACGCAGATGATTATGGTTTTAATGAGACCATCAATCAGTGCCCTGAGACAGTTACTAAAGTTTTGTAAGACATATGCAGCGGCCCATGGACTCAGGTAAGTATAATGTAAAGAAGAGTGAACTGCTTCTCTTCAAAGCAGCTATGAAAAGCTACTCTGTACCTCCTGTCAGTACATACGCCTTTTAGCTGGGTCAAACAATTTAAATACCTAGGTCACTGGGTCACTGAGGATATGTCGGATAATGTGAATGTTGAAGGGAGCGTAGGGCGTTGTCGGTGAGGTGTAATATGGTGGCTCGCAGATTCGCACGTTGTACAACGCCAGTCAAAATAACACTCTTTAAGGCGTATTGTACTTCTTTCAACACGTGCAGTCTGTGGGCTAGATATACACAAAAAGCCTGAAACGCTTTACGCATCCAGTATAATAACGGCTTCAGGATGTTGTTGGGGCTGCCTCGGTACTGTAGCGCATCAGGGATGTCCGTGGACGTCCACGTGGGTGGGTTCCACGCAATCAAGCGGGTCGCATCCCTGGTGGGCCGCATGCGCCGCAGCTCCAACAGCCTGCTGGTCGCCGTGGCGCAGGGCTCCGCTCTAGTATCACGGGCCACTGGATGATGATGCTGAAACCGGTATCATCGCTGGTGACTCAATGATCTGCCACAGTGCTAGGCTTTATTTAATGTAATTTATTTGATTGTGTATTATTATTATTATTATATTTTCTTTAAATTTGAAATTTGTAATTGTGTATTTAAATCTCATCTATGGATTTTGTAAGTCTGAAATAAATGATTTTTAATTTAACTAAAAAAAATGACCCTAACCTTACCCATCTTAACCTAGGAATATTCGTTGCATGGAAAGTTGGAAATACCAAGTGTTATACCATTTCGGAATTTCATTGAAGTGGTCAAGTTTTCTATTAGTCGGTTACTCAGATGGCTATAATTTTTTTTTTTCACCACAGGAGGTCAAACTTTTGGAAAAAATTAGCAAAACACACTTCTGTTTGTCAAGCATGTTGTAAAAGAAGAAGTGTTCTTTTGTCACACAAATGACATTGGCATTGATAGCACAGTTATCTAAGAATGCAATAACAAAAACTGATTGCGATAATTCCTTGATTTGTAACCTTGGCATCGAAAAGAACGGACAAGGTTAAAAAAAATTAAAAAAATTCGGAACTGTCCAATGGTTTTTGTGTATTTGTTTTTCTTTGTCTTATGGAAGTATTATTCTGAAATAAACGTTTATTAGGTATTATTATTAATAATAACTTGAAAAATCCATCAATTTAGTCCAAGACCGGTGACGACCCTACGAAGATACGAAAAGAAAGTATATACCTATTCATAATTTTTAAACCAATGATTGAAACGAAGTAGGTACAATTTCCCATGTTGGATTACACTAAACACCTTATTATATTACACATAAAACAGTAATTATTTTAATGGAAATTTCGTTGAGGCACTCAATGCTTATTTAAGTAGGTATATAGGTAACATGTGCTTTTTTTTTTTAATCTGTCCCTTTGGACAAATTAGGCTAAAGCCAATATAGCCATACTGCCTCAATAGGTACATGTGCGTGATATTTTGAACAGATTTGACATTGGTTTCGTGTTGCCAGAGCAAAGGTTTAGTTTAGTTCCATTTTAATTAATTTCTAGGTACTCTTTTCGGTCCAACTGTAGGTAGATAGATAATAAAGGTTCCTACATAACACCCCCACACGTGGCCAGACACTTACGTTTTTAATTAAAAACACTCACAATTATGAAAACTGTGACTAATTAATTTTATCGTTGTTCGATTATATACCTACTTACGAGTTGGTAAGTACCTAGATAGATCACTTTAGCATCTCGTACCACTGGATTTGGGCACTTCCACACGTAAGAAATATCATAGATTGGGGCTAAACAAAAAGTTTCTCGAAAACAAGACCTAGTAAAATGAGTATAAATATATTGAGTACGCTATTAATAGTACTGCGTGAGTATTATTGATATAATTTACTATCTATTTTATGATATAATTATGTCAGAAACATAATTATTATGTGCATACAAAATAAGGTCTTAATTTAAATAGGGTCCATTATGTTCTACCACTATAAAGTTGGCATGCAAAATTTTAAATTAAACACAAGTAAGTACCTACATAATCTAAATCCTACTCACCCGAAACCCGCACAATCAAAACCACAGAACAATATATCCTAACGGAATCAAAACACACGGAATCCAACCCCGCTTCCACACGCCTAGCCTGCCGCTACATCGAGGTCAGCCTTATAATGTGGATCACGCGATTGCAGGATTTTATTCGCCACGCAAGGACTGTAACACAGTCTTGCCATATCAAATTCGGAAACCGGGAACGAAACGGATCTCGTACCCACTAGGTCTCCTCTGACGACCTCAGTGGCGCAACAGGCGAAGGTCTGGGAAGTCAGAGGAATGATTCCTGCCTCGGGACAAATATTTGTAGGATCTGCAGATATTTGTTGCGGGTATTTTCTTTGAATAATAAATAATAAAACGTCAAGTGCGAGTCGGACTCGCGCAACTAAGGGTTCCGTTAAGAGTCCGGCGGAGCTCGATCGCAACTTCAATTCGAGGCGCGTGCAAAAATCGCCCCGAATATCGCTATCTCTGTTTAGTTGATGCAGGCGCGCGCGGGACGCGGTAGGTGTACTACATACGTGAACACAACCATCCATAGTGCCGTGCTTGTGCGTGTGCGTGAGTAGGTATACACCTCTGCCACGGTAATAATATTACCTTGCCTCTGCTATCGAAAGCGGCAGGTAGGTTAGATACTAGACTAGGTACTAAATTTGCCTACCTATTTCTTTAGGCATACTATTTGCGTTTCATACCTACATAGGTACCTTGGTACTTACATTTTGGGAAGTGCAAGTGTATTTTAAAAAAATCTACTTGAATGTTTAGTTTGATAGCGCGTTTTTTTCTTCAAGTTTCTCTACAAGGCCTACCTACGTATTTCTCAAGAAATACTTACCTAGGTACCTAGGTAGGTACCTATGTAGAACCCAAATATAGGTAATATCATTGGTACCTAGAACCTAACTAAACTGATCGATCGGGAAATACGTACTTAGGTAGTATGTAAGCACCTAGGTACGTATACTCCAGCAAAAATCGGTGTGACATTTTTGTAAACTAACCGAATTTGGATGGAGTGTAGGTAGGTTCGTCATACGGTTCTGCTTCTGCAATACCTAGGATATACCTAAATTTAGGATTAAATACACGAGTAGGTATAGTGAATTTCTGACAAGAAAATAAAAGGCAAGGATATAAACGTAAACACTTTTTTGTTCATTGATTGATTGACACTTTCATTTATTTTAAAAAGCATTTGATTTTGACTTGACACATTTAATTACTTATCAAAAAAACAAATCAATTTACGATTTTGGTAAAGCCTTGTGGGGTAACCATATCGGCTAAACACTACGAAATTTGTTATGGTACCTACCTAGCTAGTCAAAAATATACCTAGGTAGTGTGAAAGATACTTATAAAACAAGTATGGATTGATGGATTGGTATGTGTTGATTAGGTACTTCTTTACGCGAAAACTTCTAAACATCTATATCCAAACTTTAAAAACATCTTCCTACATCCAAACTCAAAATATGAGTGTGATAAAATATACACAGGATGCCACGGAAAGGGTTTATTAAACCGAAAAGGGATAATTCTGGAAACCGAGAGATTCAACTTGTGAATAACGATTTTTTAAATTTCGAATATTTATAATTTAGTTGTAGGTACTTTTTGTATACTTACCTAAGAATACTTACACGTAAAAAACGTCTAATTTTTTCCTGTTTACTTCCGTTACATTGATTATGGTTACCAACTGCAGCAATAAAAAAAATCGCGGCTCGCTCCGCTCGCCGATATTACTGTTATTTGTGCTCTGTATTTTGATTAGCACAGAGGCAACGTTCCCAATTTTATTGGTCTGGCTGGTCCGCTATAGTCAGTTTGTATCAATCCAACCACCACAATAAAAAGCACAAAATATAACAAATAATCTGCGAGGTCACTTTGTCAACCAGTACAAAAAATTAGTAGACAACAAAATTTTCGCGTTTTGGTCTGGTCGCTGATTTGTTCCTTCTGACTATGATCCAAAGCTCAAAACCCGGCCCGCTTTAGGTCACTTTACCAAATTTTCTAAAAAGTTGCCCAAAATCTAACAAAAACCAAAAATTATCGCAGCACGCTCTGCTTGCCTCTGATAACATTCTGCTGTTTTGATAAGCTTCTGGTTTGCTCTAGTTCAGGACTCCTTCTCCGTTTCAGGCTAGTTTGCAACTGCAAAATATCTAATACCAAACAACTCACACGCACAGCCAGATCATAAAAAATTTCGTTGATTCTATATGGTGTCTGGTCTGTTGTTCGCATATTTGGTTGTTATTCGTGAAACTTTAAAATTGTTCTTCACACTAATATTATAAATGCGAAAGTTTGTATGGATAGATGGATGTTTGTTACGTCTTCACACCAAAACTACTGAACAGATTGAGCTAAAATTTTGCATTGGTGTAGCTCTAAGCCTGGAATCAAACATAGGCTACTATTTATCCCATAAATCAGTTCCCATGGGATAGAAATTACCTTTGAACGTTTCCATAGAAAGAAGCGTGCGAAGCCGCGGGCAGAAGCAAGTAGCTCATAATTTAGCTTCATGCTTCTAGCATAAGGGTCTTGCATGGACGCTACCTCACCAATTTCAAAAAAGGCTGCAGCTCATTCAGAGCTCGCTCCACTCGCTGTTATTTATTTTCTGAACCAGTTTGTGACAACCCGAAAAAGGGAAAAAAAATTCGGCTCGCTCCGCTCGCCGCTACATCTTTTTCGATGTCTTTTTTGTATTTCTAATTTTTTGTTAATCTCCTTTGCTCCGATTTATATTCATAGCTTTATATCTACCACCGCAAACTTTTTAAAATTTTCGGGGCAGGTTTCGCTCACTTTATTTTGTCATAGGCTCTGGCTTACTTTTCCCCAAACATCAGAAAAAATCTCCAACATTTTTGAGGCTCGTTTCGCTCGCCATTACTTATACTTCCTATTGTTGGGTTGGGAGTTGGGGGAAGGGATGTCATTTTTGCGGCCAATATGCAAAACACTGCATTTTGCGGCTCGCTCCGCTCGCCGATAGTATTTTGTCCTTCTCTGTATTTGGTCCAGTGTGTTTAACATCATTTTGCTCGGGTAGTTACCCGAAAAAGTAACAAAAATTTCGGCGGCTCGCTCCGCTCGCCACTACATTTTTTCCATATCTTTTTTGTATTTTCAATTTTTTGTTGATGCCCTTGCTCCGCTCGCCCCTATTTATATTCATAGCTTTATATCTACTACCGCAAGTCTCTAAGATTTTCAGGGCTTGCTACGATCGCTATAATTTATTTTTTATAGATACCTATCAACAACAAAATAAATGATGCGGGCGAGAGTAAGCAAGTAGACCTACTCTTGCTTACTTTTGCCCAAACTTCAGAAAACATCTCAAAAATTTCGAGGCTCGCTTCGCTCGCTATAACTTATACCTACTATTGTTGGGAGTTGAGTATAAATTTTCCGCGGCTCGCTCCGCTCGCCGATAAAGTTAAGTGGTTTTCAGTGGGGTCTGCAACCGCCTACAAGTACATTTGGTGCTACGGCCAAGTGTGACCCCCCCCCCCAAAGTCTTGGGCTGCGATCGCGCCTGGATACCTACCTACCTAGTACTTCCTTACTTCACATACATTGTAGGTACCTACCTATCTTATGATAGGTACCTACATATATCTAAACAACATGTTAGGTACCTACCTACCTAGGTAGGTAAGTATTAGGTAGGTATGTAGGTATTTACTTTAAAATAAGAAAACAACTAGCTAATAATAAAATAATTTAGGTAGGTAGGTAAGTAATTACCTACCTACTTACTGTGAGATACCTACCTACATCCCAACGTTCCGAGTCCATAATATCATTAACCAAACCGTAAGTGAAAAATATCAAAGTCCGTAAACAAAGCCAAAGCACGCCAAAGTCGTAGTAGGTAGGTACCTCTAGGTATGTAAGTAATGTACCTAAGGAGGTAGGTAGGTTATTGTTTCCAAACAACAAATCGGCAAATCTCAATCCAAGTCAGTGGCACAGGTCTATAGAATAGTGAACAAACAAATACCTACGCACGCACAGCACCGTAACTTGTCAGACACACTGATTTAGAAAATAGTATACTTACTAAATAATAATACCTAGCCTCTCCTACCATACTATAAGAACCTATCTATGTTCTCCTACCCCTACGACGACGACCTCCGAAAGTCCCCGAGCGGTGGCGGGGCGCCCCGTGTAAATACACGTTGCATTAGTGTGTCTGTCCGAGCGACGAGCGATCACACAACCGAAGTGTCCCGTCCCCCGGCCCTGCACCCCGCCCCGTGCGTGCGCGATAGCATGATTGCCGTTTAAAATTTGGTATGAATTTCGCTGTGTTCTGTAATACCAAAAATGATGACTGAAAACTTCTTGTATTCTTCACAAAGTGTTGTTATTCTGTAACTAGACAATATTACCTATGTTCCCAAACAAATAACACATAAGATATTGTTGTTTTTATTACGAAACAAATAGGAAGAAAACTGGCCAATTTTGTCTTAAAAATTGCAAAATGCGATTGGCTTTTATTTAATTTTCGGTAAGTATTTTGAAAAAAAAAACTATCCAGGAACCTAGATAAATACTATTTGAATACAAATAATACAATAATATAGTGGAAATATGCTTGAATTAGAAATAATTTTGGTATTACGTTTGTATGGACAAGTCGCCTTCCGCTGGCCTCTTAAAGTAATTGTGAGAACAAGGTCTTTTCTTGCCGAATATCATCATTCTAGGTCAACGGGAAGAATGAAAGAAAATATAACTTATATTTAATATAACTATACTTGCCTCCAGAGTGTATGAAAACCATTTGATTGTTGTACAGATACTCAAAAACAGAACTGGAGATATATCAGATAAAAATAACTATAGGCCAATTTCGTTAGCAACCATCATAGCTAAAGTTTTGGACCGGCTTCCGGATAAACACCTGGACCAACACTTACAGCTTCACGATGGGCAGTTCGGGTTCAGGGGCCCTATTACAATTCTCCGCAACCGACACTGTCGATGCCGATGACATGCGGCCGACGCACGCAAGCGATAGCTATTCTGTTTCTCTGTCGGGTGGGCATTTTTCATTCGGGCGAGATCCGGGCACACCCAACTACCTTCGTGAACGATCATGCGAATGAAACCACCAGAGAGCATAGAAACCTTGGACAGATTAAATAAAAACAAGTCAAGTACGAGTAGGACTTGTGCGAGGGTTCCGAACAAACTTATATTTACCCTAATGAGGACTTCATTATACCTTGTTAAGGGATGAAGCGTTGGTGTTCTTCCAACACAAACTAGGTTCAAAGTTAACCCACTTACATTTATACTGGAAACATATATTTGTGAGCCGAATAATTTACACAGACACACTGCGTTTTTTTTGGTGATTTTGCTAAAATGAACGGTTTTCGGTTATTTCTCTTTACTTAAAGATAAAAATACATTTCCTTGTGCTGTAAGACCTTGCTTTTTGCCAAATTTCGTGATTCTAGGTCAACGGAAAGTACTGTAAAGGCTTACGTATAGGTTTTATTGCGAACATCAAAAAATAATTTTTGTAATTACCTATGTAACTTTAAATAATTTATGGTTTTCGGATATTCCTCTTTATTTGCGCTAGCTCTTTGCTAAGTTTAAACGTAAACGGCTGTCACGAGTGATTCTATAATCTATATTATCCCGTGTAGACTCTTTCAATACCATCTAAAGAAAGAGAATTGCGTCATTAACGTCCAGAGGTTGACATGTGTAAAAACGACACTATTGTAAGCCCATCTGACCGTCTGATGTTATCGGACCCTTACATACAGACGGAGGGTGAATATTGCCACCTGACGTACTAAGTACTCAAACTTGTACCTTGAATTTTATATTTAATATATTATGATTTTTATATAACTTTCCTTTTTTATCACCTCAAAAATAGATCTTGTGTCTGAAATTAAGAATTAATATTATAGGCGTTCCTTTTTCCATTCGAGGTACGGAACCCTAAAAAGTGCGGTTTTAGCGCCAAGTTTTGGTAAAATTAAGAACTTCGTCGTCAGCTGGGGGAAGTTGTTAGTTGTAGGCTTTGCTAAGAGATGGCGGTAGAGCCGCTTTTCTGAAAATTATGAAACGGAGAGTGATCTTCAAATATCATGAGTAAATTTCAATAATTTAGGACGCTACGTGTATAAAATATTTTATCAATCATAAATCTACCGAAATTTTAGTGATAAATGGACAAAATATGGTGAAAAAACACATTACAAAAATGAAAAGGTAGCTTTGTAGCTACCGTGCAAATTGACAGTGGTTCTTGAAAAAATGCTGTCAAATTTAATGTTTCGTTCGTACATTTTGCCCATTAGAATAGAGGTGGCCGCCGCAAAAGCCGCCATTTCAAGCTTCGTGCCGTAGCTTCGAGTTTTGATGAATTAGAATAGCAATTTGACAAAACGCAGCACGCAACTGTCGATTTCGTCGAAAGCGAATAGACCCCCAGGCCCGGACTGTCCACCGAGAGTGCAATACTCAGCCTCAAGCACACAGTTAGGTGCTATGTGGATAGACAGACGCCGGTCTACTCTTGCTTCCTCGATTTGTCAAAAGCGTTTGACACCGTATGCTATGACGTACCTACTGTGGAAGAAGCTCCGTGACACGTCATTGCCGAGGGAGCTATGTTCTGTTTTTGAGTATTGGTACGGGCATCAAACCAACATTGTCAAATGGGTCGGGACCCACTCTGACGCCTACGGGCTGGAGTGTGGTGTAAGGCAGGGGGGAGTAACTTCACCAAAGCTCTTTAATTTGTACGTTGACAACCTGATAGATGGCCTCAGTAGCATGCCAGTCGGATGCTCTATTGATGGAGTTAGTGTTAATAATGTCAGCTATGCTGATGACATGGTCCTCCTGGCGCCATAATCTGTTGGGGCTCTTAGAAGTCTCTTAGCATATTGTGAAGCTTAAGCTGCAAGACATGGCTTGCAGTAGGTATAATGTAAAAAGAAGTGTCATGTTGTTCTGGCTAGGCGGCAAAAGCCCAAGTTATGTGCCTCCAATCTTATTGAATGAAAATTCAATAGCCAGAGCACAGATATTGTAATACTATACTTGCCAGAGTAAACGAGTTCCGATACTTAGGACATTTATTGCATGAAAATCTTAGAGATGAAGGAGATATAGAAAGGGAGCGAAGAGCGTTGACGGTGAGAGCTAATATGCTGATCCGCAGATTTGCTCGTTGTTCAGAAGAGGTAAAAATAACTCTGTTCAAATCATTTTGTCAGACATTTTACACGAGCAGCCTGTGGTTCACATACACGCAGAAATCCGTCAATGCTATTCGCGTGCAATACAACAATGCATTCAGGATGTTGCTGGGGCTGCCGCGGTTCGGCAGCGCGTCTGGTATGTTCGCCGAGGCGCGCACAGATGGGGTCGCCGCCTGCATGAGGAAAAAAGCAGCCTCACTACTGAGCAGAGTCCGTGGGAGCACCAACAACATCCTGCGAATAATAGCGGACAAGATGGATGACTCGCTATACAGACACTGCATTGCTGTACTTACCAAATAATTACTTCTACCTACCATAAATTTAAGCTAACATAGACTTAAGACTTAGATATAGATTAACCCGAATATGGATCTTGACTTGTGTTGTCCGAAATAAACGATTATTATTATTATAACTTGCTTCTTTTCAGTGTTCTCTCTCAAGAATGCAAGTTCTAGGTCTCTGAAGTGCGAGGCGAGGCTGCTCTGCGCCTCCGACGGACAGGTTTACGAGAGCTCCTGCGACTTCGAGCGAGCCCTTCGTCTGAATCATCGCCTTGAGACGCTCCCTCTTCACGAATGCCTTGACTTTGTATATTATTATGTCGCTATACCAGAACACTTATCGGTTAAGAACAGCTTGAGAATGAAATCTACCCAGATATCTGGGCGAAGATTCGTATTAGTACGTTTCTTAGTTAGAGCAGGTGCAGCTGTGAAAAAAGTAGTGGAAAAAGCAGGTGGTTTAGGAAAAATAGCGGTAGATATGGGCACACAAATAGTATCGGGTACGATTGTGGATAAGATTGGCTGAATCAACTTTAAAGGCACTCCTTTGACAACATAGCTACAAATAAAATATCGAAATGTTATGAAAATATGGTGTTAACATTTGCAATATCGATCCTATTTTTAGTTTTTGCAACGTGGCACGACATCCAAGCTAGTTTTAACGTGTTTTTGTAGAAAACCTGATGAGTGTGCCTAATAAATATCCATTGCGTTACTTATTTGTAAACTCCAAAACATGAAATAAAACAAAGAAATGAGAAAAATCAACATGATCTTTATTCATTCATACTTCAACTCAGTCTTTCTAACTTAAAAAAAATAAAAAAATAATAAAATAAAAATTCTTTATTTCAGACAACCATGGGTCCATAGATTTGCGAGTGATACATGTACATTAACACACAAAACAAGATAAAATAGAATATATATAACAAATAATGTAGCAATAGGCGCTGTGTATAATCGAGCCGAGGATAATCAATAGAGGAAATATGTTCCTTGATTGATCACCCTCCGCACAAAGCACTTCCAAAGCGGGGATGAAAGGCACTCTGCCACAGCACACAGGATGCTGTTGCGACTGTCCCGTACTCTGCGCATCAGGGACACTGTTTTTTTACGCATAACCGCATGAAAACCGTCTGTGTGGTACCGCGCAAACATTCCTGACGCACTGCAGAATCTAGGCAGCCGCAGCATAACAAACAATTAAGTAATAACATTTTTAAATATCTAACCTAAGAAATAGAGACCATTCTAGGTCCACTGTGTTACTTTGCATGTTTTTAAACGCTTAACTTTAGAATAAAGCTCCTTGCAGAATAATCAGACTTACATCTCTTAAACTACTAATAGACGCGAGTCTTGGAGACTTTTAACTTAAGATTCATTTTAAAACAAATAAAATATAATCGGAGTTATCTTCAAAAGACATAATAAAAATTAAGGGATATGAGTAACGCCAGAGAAAAATAGTAACGCATGAGAATTTTAAATCCTTCAAGACAGGCTACCGAGAACATGGCTTTTTAACTAACAATAATTAGGAACGATATTGTCAATTAGTTATTCTTATCATTAGGTAATTTCAACACAATCACGCAAATCACACAATATTTTTGAAACAAAACTTACAACTAAACGAGATCAAATAATCAACTACTACAACAAAACAGCAAAATTCGCCAACAGTATCATGCATGACTTATGAAATATTTTGAGGAACTTTAACGAGATCAATCACATAATAGTTAAGTAATTATTGTAATAAGGTATACTTAGTTATTTATAGGTAAGTTACCACCCCAACTCTCCCCGCGGGTGTCGTAAGAGGCGACTAAGGGATATCCACCGACGGCTGGCAGCAGCGCCCCCTGCAGAACAATTCTACCACCGAACTGCGATCCCCAACCCGCATGCCCAGCGTGGGGATTATGGACATTACCCCCATGAGATAAAAGCCAACAAGGCGCTTATCAGGGGGAGGCCCGCGTCCAGCAGTGGACCAATACAGGCTGTTGAGGTTGAGGTTAAGTTATTTGTAAAATGGCGTATCATTTCTTTTCAAACACATCCACTGATGTTTTGAAATGATAGTAGGTATGAACGATGTCCTTTTATTGATAACTTCTGGTACTGGTAATTTCCAAATAATGTTATCATAATCCACATAAGAAATATCTTTCTCATCCAAACGGAAACGCTTAGCGTTTTCGTCCACTACGCGTAAAAACATTACTTTTACTTCACCGTCATCTTCAACGGCTGTCAGTGCTTTACACGCATAGGTGTATGATTTGTTCTTAGAAGAGTCCACATGCAACTTTACTTTTTTAATATGATTTTATATGATTTAATTAAAATTAAAATTAAATTAAATGTACTAGGTAGGCTAAGAATACTAACATTTAATATAAGAGATCTTTCTGCTACTAACAAATTATGGATCATATACATTTGCTCCCCTTGGAGTCGAGACCCTAGGTCCGTGGGGTACCGAGGCTCTTCGGGTTTTCAAAAAACTATCTGAGCGTCTGGTCGAAGCAACGCGTGACCCGAGAGCTGGTGAATATCTGGCACAGCGTATCAGCATTGCCATACAGCGTGGCAATGCAGCCAGCGTCTTGGGGACGCTTCCGACTGGTGTTGATATGGATCAGTTGAGCTACCTGTTTGCAACAGTCAGCAGTTAGCTCAATTGTTTCAATTGTAAATACTAGTATAATTTTCTTTGTGAATAAAGATTATTCTTTTGGATCATATTAATCTGAAATAAATGAATTTGAATTTACCAACAAAAAATCTCCACATTCTATTTTAGAATTTTGATCTTGACTGCCACATAGCAATTCATCTTCCAATGAAGAACAACCGTATATGGCTGCATTCCGAGTTACGCTAATATCGATAATAGCGCTCTCTTACGCGTTCCAAATTACTGTGAGCGCGACAACGATGTCCCGTGTGACGTCATAGATGACGTCATTACATGCGCCATTTTGCGATAACACCGACCATCCTACAAACTGAAATCACTGTGAGCGCTCTGTCAAAACTGACGTTTATTCTGTCAAAACTCACATTGTATTACATGTTGTTTTGTTTGTTTTCATCTATTTTCATCAAATTTACTGTTGTTTGCCAGTTTTGCAGAGTTTTTGTTTGTTTAGCGGAGTCATCGGAGTCATTTTCACGTTGTTCTGCGAATAGGTACTGTTTGTTTGTTGTACAGTACAATGACATTTGACAAGTGACTCGTGCGTGGCCGTGAGCGCGTTCACAAAGTGTTCCGAATTGATGATGGCACTTAACTGTCAATATCGTGCTAACTAATTTGGAACGACAAATATCGTTGTAATCGATAACGGCGCTGTTTTTGTAATTCGGAAAGCACCCTATGTCTTCATAGGGTGTTTGGTGGATGGTCCGACAAAAAAAAAGACAGTTAGCTGGGGTCATTTGCAACACATTTTCCATATAAAGTTTTTGCCTAAGACTTAACACTTTATTTGTATGAATTTTATATTTTTTTTGGAAATTCCCAAAACTCTGCCTTTTTGACTAGATAACTTTTGATTTGTGTTGTTTCTTTTCTCTAAATTTCATTATCTGCAATCTGTAATGTATTCCTGGTCTAAAAGTAATGATACAAACCGTAAAGAACCACAAACGAAAAACTTATGGGCTTTTAAAGATATGAAAATAGGAAAAAAATATAGAACACCTCAACTTGCCAGTAGCTTAAAAAAATAATTAAAGCCGTTTATGAATTTCAAATAGTTTTAAAAAGTGCTCTACTAATAAAATGGTATATTCAGGCCAAAATGCGGGTCCCCAGCTTTGGGAATCGCTTAGACGTTGCTGATAATCTGTTACTGTATTTGCGGGTAAAACGAAGATTCATTCCTTAGCTGTAACTGATCTAGAAACGGGCTCGTGTCTTGTAATTATTCTTTAAGGATAGTTGTTATTTAAATAATTGTTCTTTCACATGAACATAAAGTTATTAGCTTGATCTAATTGTATTATTTGGAAATCCCTGAAAGGAACCAGGTGTTGACCTGGATGGAGTTACTATTTAACAGTATGATACTACATTGTTACAGTAGTAAAATATAAAGTAATCATCAATCATATACCACGCGGCCGGCACGCGCCGATCTGTCACGTTTTGCGCGCAAGGCTGCGCAGACAACATGAGCTGTATTTTACAATGTATCCAAAAACTGTATCTGTCAAACATCATGTATACGTAGTATTTTAGGTTTAGTTATGGCCTGGAAAACTACTTCTCAGGTAGTTTTATTCGTTGCAGAACGCAGAAAATATTAAAAACCGCTAAAATATTTGAATATCGCGCGAATTTGTGTCAGATTCCGAGTTAATGACTCGAGTGGAGAGTCAATCCTGCAGATGTAGGTACTCAATATTCCCTATCATAGCTCAGATGATACCCAAATTGGGTCTTGGACTGCGACACAAGTCTTCAGGCATTACAGTTCTGAGATGTCTTTCTGTGTTATTTGTAGGTAAAGATAATTGGACAATTACATTTTAATTGACGTTTTACAGAAATTTTAAAACATTTAACGAGAAAGTTATGCGAGGAAGTTGATAATCTTCCAATTATCTTTAGAAGTAAACCACACTAAATTAGTTTAAATCGTATTCGTAGGTAATTTTTCTGCAATTATTGAACATGGCATAGTATCTTGACTCTAGTTAATTTTATGTTTTGTCTCTTATTTAACTAAGGGTAGTATAAAAGCAAATCAAAAAATTACTGCGCATTTGGGCGGGCTTCGTCAGTAGTAAGTTAGGACGCCCAGGTCGGTACGCTCTGGTTAATTTGCTGTGCAGAAATTAATAGGTGATTATTTAATTTGATATGAAATTAATATTAGCCCTTAGATCCCACTGTTGATAATAGGTCTTTTGCTTCCATACATTTCGTTCAAAGACTTTTAACTATTTTGGTTATATTCGCTCTAGGGCCGCAATGTTTGAATAGAATAGAATAGAAAAGCATTTATTTCGACACACATAATATAAAACATACAAAACCAAACAAAGAATAAGGAGCTAAATTGAAAACAAATTTTGACCGTCAAATCCAGCTTTGCCCCCATGACCCGGTGCCGAAATAGGCTTTGGCTCAGCATGTGCTGAGCGATCGCCGCTCAGCGCTGTTTTTCAGCCAAAAACCTTTGTGTTACGGACTAGTCGCGGTGACGAGCTTTTAAAACAAACAAAAACAATATTAATTAGTTTGGAAGTGAAGGTAAGATTTGCCCAACAGTGGGTTTGGGTACCATCATATCGCCTTCTAGCCCGAAAAGAGGCAAAACATTTTATTCTAGAATACTTCTAGATATTATTTATTAGTTAGTACGCAAGGTGTGTCTACAAATCTAACTTACACCGGTTTCACTTTTCACGTTGTCTTCTTAGATGTACCTAACGTACTCCGAATAGCAAGTCTATAGTTTATATGACAGATTTTCTTGAATAAATGATAATGAATTGGGATAAAAGGAGGATTACAGTCGGTTCCCATTCGGGTATCTGTCTTTTAATGATTTCAAAAAGAAGCTCGTGCGTAGATGTCTTCTTATCAGGTAGAAGCGAATATGATAGTGGAACAACATTTACGTGGTCTTCAGTAACCTTGAGATCGACTGGTGAAACGGGCTGGGGTTAGAGAGCGATAGCATTTGTTACAAACCTACCTGCGCGGTTGATCTAAGTGAACGGGGTGGCTAAATCTATTACTAAGTGCATGGAGTAAATCCACGTCTACGATAGGTACCTACCTACATATCGAATAAATTTATAGAATGGACGTTTTTTAAATACAATAATCACAACTATTAAACATAAACGTAAAAAAAAACACAGGAAGGATTATATTTGAACTACTTAAACATTCTCGTATTTATTTCGTTTCTGTATTTGACGACGACTGTACAATTTACGTCTCGTGGCTGGCGGTCCCAGTCGACGGATTCAAAAATGTTATCCGGCGACTGGGACCGCGTTTCCAATACCTAGTGGTCCCAGTCGACGGAAGCCTCATAAAAGTGTTTTTTTTTTAACTAACATACCACCTAATTCTAAAATAATAGTAAAGGCGTTCCTAGTGTAATTTCAGATATACGCTATGCCTATCTATAATATATATGGGAATTACCCCCCATGAGATAAAAGCCAATAAGGCGCTTATCAGGGGGAAGCCTGCGTCCAGCAGTGGACCAACACAGGCTGTTGAGGTTGAGGTATCTTAATCTGCAAGTGGGATGGGTATTTTTTCGACGTTTTTCAAAATATTTTGAAAAGTATGAAAACTCCAGAAATTAAAAAAAACTATTTTGAAATGTTCAAACTTCAACATTATACAATTAAACCGTATGGAGAGTTATTAATACAAAAATCTAGATGAATATTACATATTACACTTGACCTATGGTTCTGGAAACACTGGCCTAGAGGAACACATAGAGGATAGAGGTCTTCAAAGACGTCAAACTTGTTCTACCTACCTATTCATTCTCTTTGCTTCAAACTTCTTCAAAACACAGAGAATCATAGATTACTTGGTATAAACTTCGCAGAGAATTCAAAACAAACCAAAATTACCAGTTTGGATGTATGAAGTGAAGGATTATTAATTAAATTTCTATAATAATCAGGAAATAATCGTTAAATTGAGATAAAGTTACAGTTGAAGTTGTTTCATAGAATGAGAAATTATCACGAAAGTGTCTTGTGTAACTTGTAAGCATATCCTGGTACTACTTAGGTAAGTACCTACCTAATATCCTGTGATTTAGCGGCCAAAATAAATTGGATCTTGGCTAGACTTCTGTAGGAATGTTGGTTCTGAGAGTAGGTAGGTACCTTCTTGCGCGGTGTATAAGAATTACCTTCGTATCTAACTTACACGTTTCGTGATTTTTTAAAAGTTTTTCTAAATATTAGGCAGTTTAGTTTATTAAGTTTTCAGTTGGTATTGGTGTGTGTTTTATGAAAATGTTACAGAAGGCTTACGGTGAATCGACTTTATCAAAAACGCGATATATGCGCATATGAGTGGTACAAAGCGTTCAAAAGCGGTCTAGATAATTATGATAGAAGATTTGCATCGCTCTGGTAGGCCATCAACGTCTGCAACTGAAGTTAACATCGCAAATGTGAAGGAAAAAGTGACTGAAAATCCTCATTCAACTTTGAGAGAGATTGCCGGAAGGTCAAACGGTAAATAAAGAATATTATTTGAGCGTTATGCGGCGTCTATGAGAGCAAATTGGACGAAAAAGGCCAGATTTGTGGAAAGAGAATTCTTGGATTTTGCACCACAATAATGCCCCTTCGCACAAGGCCATCATTGTGACCGTATTTTGGACCAAACACTCGACAAATACCATCGAGCAACCATCATAATTATTCACCAGATATGGCTCCAGCCGACTTCTTCCTTTTTCCTAAACTCGATTTTTTTTCGATGTCGTCGCACCATCGTTTCATAGGTCTCCCTCTGCGACGCTTTTTATCCCGAGGGAGCCAGTTTGTCACTACTTGACACCATCTGTCCGCTTTCATTCTCTGCAGGTATTCTACCTTAGATGACAGAAATTATGATGAATGCAGATGGGGAGACGCGCGTCAAAGTGTCAAGTTTGAAACCATTCGATGTTTGAAACTATTAATTTATCTCGCACGCACTATCTGGAGTTTCATTAATCAAAGGATTCTACGTGATGATTCTACGACGATTCCATTGCCATAGTGAAGCAATTGTATTGAAGAATTGGGCCCCTTAACCATTTGACTGGACCACCGCAATTTTTTGTTTGTAGGTATAGGTTGGTACAGTTGATTGTATACCACACTAAAAATATTTTTTTGTGGTCGAGTTAACGCATCCACTGCCCAGCCTCGTGGCGGTGCGATAATTTAGTACGATATAATAAATAAATAAAATGTCTTAATTATTTATTTCAGTTCCGATTCAACACAACCTCCAGCGACGTAATTTACCAGACTAGATGACAAGCTGTTACCATAAAGTCGAATTGTTTGAAGGTAAAGTAACGGAAGTCGAATATTACGTATAAGCCCCGCAAGTTGATATTGCGATTGGCGGCCATCTTGGTGACGTAGTCGACGTCGCATCTACTGTGTCTGTACTTTTTTGCGACGGATGACGTCACGCAGCTGTTATTGTGACAAGGTTCCATCGCAATATCAACTTGCGGGCATCGATCAAGTATGCGGCCTCCCCCGTAGATACCTAGAACCTTACAAGAATGACACTCAAAAGTGTCCACGTTTTGTTTTGACGCAGACAGTTTGCGCAGAGCCTGTCAAGTTTTTTGCATGCGGAACAAGAGATTAGTGGAGTCGAATTTATTTTATTTTGTTTTGTAAGTAGGTAGGAAGGTACCTAAAAATAAATTATACACTGTTTATTTTTATAAGGATTATAAAATCAATAGAATTCAGGTAAAGATAACGAATCATTTATTGATACAACTATAAATTAGCGACGCAACAGTCAACAAACAAAAGGGTCATTTCGGACATACAATAATATAAATAAGTTAACAAAAGCTAGTGAAATAAACCTAAAATAATACCTAATACTTTTGGTAGTCTTTCTTTTATTAGAGAGTCCACGCAAATAAAATTGAGGGCGGGTTAGCTAGTTATTTTATAAACGTCAACCAGTTATATTAAATGTCTTTTCATGAAAAATAAATTTAAAAAAAAATTAGAAACAATAGCCGCTCCATTCATCAAATTAGAACAAAATAAATATTTTTACATAGGCAAACCCAAAAACAATATTTATTGCTGAATTCTCAAGTATATAAGGCTCAATTGGCTCATATCACAATACACAGGTAAAAATTACATTGAAACTTACTGAAAATAAGAAATTCCATCCTTTTTCTGTTGCTTGGTCGGTCGATTCTTGCATTTTTTATACGAGCACTTGACCATGCTTTCGGTCCGAGAGCTAAAATGACACTAGTTGAAAAGGTATCCCAAAATGCCAAATGGGATACCTTTTGATACTGACGTTTTTAGGGCGCGCATTGTGCATCTAAGGGGGGCCGGCCGGAAATTTTTGATCGATGCTTGCGGGGCTTATACCAAGGTTGTTGGTGAATGCAGTTCTTAAACACATTATCAGCGGATGCTGATGCTGATTTTTAGCTTTGTGGAAAATTCGACTAGAACAATTCGACTAAAACACAATAACAATTCGACTAACGACTAAAACAATTCGTTTAAACAACGAAAAATTTTGAGTCAACCCCCCCTTGGGGTTGGATGGGCTTCGTTAGGAGTAAGTTTATGTTGACACCCCCCCCCGCTTCGCGGGGGTGGGTGGCCTACAAGTCGGGTCAACTCAAGGCCGAATTGCTTTAGTCGAATTGTCATTAGTCGAAATGTTTTTAGTCGAAATGTGTTTTTGTCTAACTGTTTTAGTCGAATTGTATTAGACGAATATTGTTTTAGTCGAATTTTCCGTAGACGGATTTTTAATCTTGACATCTGATTCTGGCCAACTGCGTGTCTGACTCCCTAACTGCAACCTCCTGTGTTGCAGCCAAACCTTCACCCGGTGCGACACAAAGGTCGTCATTATGACGTTATTAAAGGTAGTAATTAAGTAGGTACCCAGGTACCTACTTACCTAGGCAAGCTTCAGATGAGTTTGGTAATTGTTTATGTTGTTCGTTTTTGATTTTAGAAACGATTGGAACTCGGTAGGGTGTAGGCTCTTCAGATGTTTCTCTAAAGATGTATTATGCGCCCTTTACGGGAATAATCATTTTATAAACTGTACACCTTGCAGTTTCTGCATTCATAACCTTATCTCACTTATTAGAGGTGGTGAAATTATTAAAACTGCATTCGCACCACAAAACAACACTATTAAAAAAAGACGCGCACTTACTCACCTTATTTGTACAAAATGCGCTCTAAGCTTCGCGCCTTCGGGTCATGTTGTGACTCGAACATCAGCCAGCATTGAAAAGCAGCAGCGATCAATGCGGATGCTGATGTCTAAATTAATGCTGATGCTAATACTGATATTAGCAACAACCCTGGTACGTACCTAGGTACTTACTCAGGAACTTTAAAGTAAGTAAGAGCCATAACAAACTGGCCAGCGATTTCGAAGCGAGGCGACTGGTTGTCGTTGTCACTCTCTGGTGCTAGGTACCCGGGACGCACCGCCTCTTTCGCCCCCTTGCACCACAATTGGAGCCATAGAAATCTAAATAACAAGGCACTGCAGTGCCTTGTTTTTTAGATTTCTATGATTGGAGCAGAACGTCAAAATATTACCGGCGAGCGGAGCTAGCCGAAATGTTGCCAAAAAAATTTGAAAAAGCAATAAATGTTGACGGCAAGGAGAGGTAATGGGGCGGCAGGCAGCGAGGGGTGGCAGAAACCACCCCGCTGCCTGCCGGTCTGGCGTCCTGCCACCCTGCCGCCATGCCACCCTGGACCATGGCCCGAAGGTAAATACGCCACTGCGCAGCGCGTTTGTTCAAAACGCGCAGTGACCTGCTCGCTGCGCAATCGCCTCGCTTTGAAATCGCTCGCAAACCGCCAGTGTGCTACTGATAAGGCGCTTAGTGAATACTTAATTTATTTTCAAAGAACCATACGATTTGCAAAAATGTAATCCACTTTAGGGACATGAGGCATATTTTGATTCTGACTCGCGTACTAAGGGTTCCGTTTAATTTTAAGACCTTGTCTCTTTCTTAATAATTATCATGATTTTAGGTCAACGGAAAAAGGTACCCTATTTTGGTCCAGGGAGAGAATCGATTGTTATTTTTTTGAATTTACTACAAATTTACGGTTTTCCAATTTTTCCCTTTATAAGCAAGACCTTGCTTTTTGCCAAATAAAATGAAAATGAAAATTTACATTAAAAAATATACAGACGAATTCCGAAAACGATCCTCCTCCTTAAAACTTTTAAATCCATCATGGTCATTAGCACTAAAATCATTTACAACGGGATATTTACAGATATTTAGTTATTATATTATATATATATAGGATATTCAGTTATTCCGTGATCATGGCGCATGAAACCGTGCCGAAATATTGGAAAACTCACAACTCAAATCATAGTAAATATCCCGTTGTAAATGATTTTAACCTCGTCCTTTTTAAAAGTCGGTTAAAAATTAGGTCAAACACCGAAAAAAACCGCGAGACATAGGCAATGCTCCAAGATCGTTATGTATGAAATGAAATGATATTTTATTGCATAAAACATGGTATAAAAGGTGGTTCGTTATGAGTTATATTATGAGCTCATGTTTAACTATTATTATAGCATGCAAATTATAAACTTAAAATTAATAAATTCATTAATATCATAAAAATTACGTTCATTTCAGCCAACTAAATAATTTCTTTTTAAATAAATGGTCATTCAATAATTTTAATTCATTAGTTACTTTGTATTAAATTTTTACGCACATAGTCAAGCAGCTTTTTTTATGTCTCGCTGATTTTGAGGTTTCTTTTAGAATAAGCCTATTCGGGTCTCTACATTGTCTAGGATTTTTGTCACTGTTTGTTGTGTATGGGGACAGGGATCCTGTGCGATGTGCATGCAGAGTCCTGCGACAATGCCGACGATTTGCCGGAGCTCGACACGCTTCAGGTTGAGGAGTTTTCGGGAGAACCTTTGTCTTAACGCATTCAAATCAAATCAAAATCATTTATTTGCCGAATACATTATTACAGGTACATGTCAGATCTTATGACTAGAGTGATGTCAAATGTATTCAACCCGCAAGCAGGTGTGCACATATTAACTCACAATGATGCAAATCGTTAAAATAATCAATTTTAATAATAATCTAGAACAATACAATCGAAGATAAATAGTTAAAAACAATAATTAACAATCATAGTCAAAACATAATAAATTATTCTACTCAAAATTAATATATTCATTTACATTATAGAAACATATAAACAAAATAAAAGAATGTGTTAATCTGAATGCCTTTAAAAATAAACTTAAATTACATGTACATACTCTGTAACAAAACACGAATAAAAATACTCACCTATTTAATATTTAGAAACAAAAAAAAAGACATACCTATTTCATAACTAACTAAGTTCCTACTAGTTGTTATAATGTTTAGTATGTATATAATATCACTACATAAATAATATTTCGTTAGACAATATCTTAGTTAAAGAAAATATTTAGTTTTAACTTATTTTAGGTTCCAGAGGTTAGTTTAAATATTTTTAAACCTAGATTAATTTGTTCTTATATACTTATCTCATTTTAAGTAAACCCTGTGTTTGTATGAAAATAAAGTTCTTTAAACCTAAACATTTACTGGCCAGCCTCCGCGGTGTGACCCGCAGGGGCGTGCCGCCGCCACTAGCCGCTCCAGATAGACATCTGCGTCTTGGCCATGAAAGAGAAGCCGGTAACGCTGCCTACAATCAGGAATACCTCCTTGTCCCCATTGTCTTAGTGTTGTTTGAGAGACTGTACGTTAACGGATCAAGGAGCGGACTTGAAAATGAAATGCGATTTTTCAGGACGAATTTTGCAAGTAAGGTCCAAGACTCACCGCGTCTGCGGACGACGATGGTCGAAACCGAAACAATCAAAAACATACTTATGTGTGCAGGGTCTTCTGTTATATTTATAGCAATAATTGTTGTGTTCATTTGGGGTCTTAATGCTGATCATTCACACCTAAAAAATAAGACAGTAATTTACGGAAAAGGAATAATTATTATACCTAAATAAATAAAATAAAATAAAAAGCCTTTTATTTCTGGACTCATGCTCACCTCACCTTATATTGGTCCACTGATGGACGCAGACCTCCCTCTGCACTTATCGGCTTTTATCTCATGGAGGTGGGTAACGCCCATAATTCCCACGCTGGGCATGCGGGCTGAGGATCGCAGTTCGGTGGGGGGATCCTACAGGGGGGCGCTGCTGCCCGCCCCCGGTGGAGATCTCTTAATCCCTTAATCTATTCAAGATGTTGCTGGGGCTGCCGCGGTTCTGCAGCGCGTCTGGCATGTTCGCCGAGGCGCGCACAGATGGGTACGCCGCCTGCATGAGGAAAAAAGCAGCCTCACTGCTGAGCAGAGTCCGTGGGAGCACCAACAATAATAAATAAATAAATAATGCTGAACAATTCACACAGCATTATCTAGCCCCAAGGTAAGCAGAGCTTGTGTTATGGGTACTAGATAACTGATATACATAATAATATACGAGTACGTACATAGATAGATATTTTTTATTATACATAGAAAACGACCAGAACACCCTGAACAAATATCTGCAGATCGTACAAATATTTGTCCCGAGGCGGGAATCGAACCCGCAACCTCCTGCGTCGCAGGCGGACCTTCGCCCACCGCGCCACATAGGTCGTCTCAACAATATCCTGCAAATGATAGCGGACAAGATGGATGGCCCGCTATACAGACACTGCATTGCTGTACTTACCAAATAATTAAGTACCTCTACCTACCATAAATTTAAGCTAACATAGACTTAAGACTTAGATATAGATTAACCCGAATATGGATCTTGTGTTGTCCGAAATAAACGATTATTATTATTATTATTATTAATCGCCTCTTACGACACCCCCGGGAAGAGTTGGGGTGGTGCAAATTCTAAGCCACACATCTTCTCGACTCAAGTTTTATTTTATTTTAGTTTAGTTTTATTTATTTTTTTGCCGTTTTATTAAAATGTAATACTTATTATTGTATTTAATGTGTCATGTAATCAATGTTATTAAAAACTTGCTTATACAGACACTTTTTAAATAGTTAATTTTTTTAATTATTGAAGTTTGTCTTGTATTTTGTATTTGTTTTGACTTTATTCAAATTATCAATTTATCTATCCGTGTTATTACTCAATTTAATATACGTACTTGAGAATGCGATTGCAGATACTTTTCAATGGCTTATATTTACTATCTCACTAAGTCTTTCTACATTAATGTACCTATAGTAGTTGTACCTATAGTAGTAGTATTCATAACATTTTTGTGCTAATAAATATTATCAACCAAACCTCATTACCAATGGGTAGTTCCACCGCGCTCCAAGAATGCGTTCCTCCGGGCTCCAAGTTATTATGTATTACCCAATTTATTTTTAAAATTTTAAGTACCTAAATGCTTCCACAGCGCTCCAAAATATAAAAGATAGAGTCAGCAGAAAAAGTAAACCATAAGTTATTTATGTTTTGTACAAGTAGAAATATCTAATATTTTTAAACGTGAATTCAAATCGTTTGTCAAAAATGCTCATTCGCACTTCATGGCGCTCAAGTCACTGCGCTTACGCACCGGACTCGACCAATCAGAGAAGGTTTCTTTTCTCTTCGGAATCGATGAGTGGGGTAGTTTTATTGCACTTTGTTATTGTAACACGTTAAGTGGCTAGCCAGTCGTCCTTCAAATGTTCAGGGTTGTCAATGTTGCTAAGGGTTGCTTTGACGTGACAACGTCTTATAAATTGGTTTGCCGGGTGACACTTCAAGAAACTGCGTTACGCTCCGCTCACTTCAAGAAACTGCGTTACGGTCGTTGTCACGTAAAACTTTCGCCCGTATACCGACTTTACAGGCAACCAATTTTTTATTGCTGTTTGATGTTCTCTTTTGCTGTGACCGTGCTTTTTAAAAACGTACAAGTACGCAAGTACCAGAAAATGATGCAGATCAGCCAGGCTCAAGCACGCCCACGCAGTTTTTCATTTATTGATGGTCCAGGTAAATTCCATTTATAATTGTGGTTCTTTTTATACTTACATCCAATGATTTATTCAATTTGTGTTTACACAATGTAAATAATGTTTACAGTTGAAGGCGCATAACTTGATAATTATTAAGGTGGTGCGCTTGTTCCAGGCAACAAGCGCACACTGGTGAGAGGTGGAAGACACTATTATTTGCGCTATGTGTCTAAGAAGGATCTCAATTATGGTGTTGCACATTTAGCAAAACATGCCATGCTAAATTCAGAATACGTCAGTCAACGATATAACAAGATGATCGTCATACATGTACGAGGCAGGCAGATACAGTTAAGGAATTCAAACAAGAAATTTGTGAACAAGCGATCATATCACATTTGCCTGTAACAAAAATTATATTTAGAAGATTTGATTTGATTATGAGATTTGACGTTGTGATTATGACTGAATAATCATATTCGATATGGGTATTTTTTTTTATTTACATAATGTTTCACGCTAAATTTTTTTTTTTGCTCACTCTACTCAAAATTTCTTGGAGCGCGGTGGAACTCAAATATTCAATAATTTTATCATGTAAAAATTCTTGGAGCGCAGTGGAATCAATGTATGAACTTTAAAATTTTGAGAACAATGGGTTTTGGAGGGCAGTGGAACTACCCATCTTATCACGGAGCAAAAGTGCCCTCTTATCAGAATAAGCACCAGCATAGGTAGGCGCCAGCCTTCCTTTAATGGCGCTAAACTTGTCATAAGTGTTATAGGTACCTAATATCTATGTAATTATCGGTGCCTCTTACTTTTGGACGCGTTGTAAGAAAAATCCTATGGGTAGGTAACCTACCTAAATATTGGTTTACGCTAGTGTGGTGTGCATTGGGCAACTTACCAACCTTAGGTGGTAGGTAAGTAGGTAAGGGTAATTCTTTAGTAGGTACCTATAATTATATACCTAGCTCAAAACTAATGAAATGATTTCCTTAGGTACCTACCTTTGAAATAATGCCCACCGTGCAAGAATGGGCGTCTGTTTCTCCTGAACGGATTCAATCTTGTTTGTGGGTAGGGTAGGTGAGGTAGGTAAGGTGCACTTGGAAAGGCAGGTAGGTATTACAGATCACTTCACTTGCAATACGATTGTTGTCGGAATTATTGAACGAAATGTTGCACAAACACATCAACCATTAGACCAATTGTCCATACAAAGTACCTACCTAAGTTACGTTCCTCAGCAAAGCTCGAAATTCTGTACCTAGTATCAATAGATGGCGTTGATCCATCAGCCCAAAGTTTTTGTTATTTTATTATTTAACCGACGACGACGGTGTATGCGGCCGCGCTATTTCATATAATTCTCGAAGTGTTACAAAGATGTTCTAATAGGTGGCGCTGTACTGTAAATGCTCTCTTGCATATTACTGCATTTTGCGAAGCTATTCTGCTCGTCATGCCGAAAATCCTCATCAGATCTTTACCAAATTTTTATAAGAACAGTATAAAGTTATTACCTTTCAATTAAAAGTACAATCATCAAAATCAGATCTCTTAAAGCGGAGATATTCCAAATCCGCCTTTTTGCCTTATTGTGGAAGAAGTACGCCTTTAATCAAAAAATCCCGACGACAATAAAATTCTATAAAATCAAAGAATCTGTACACAAAGTTTCATACCGATCGGTTGTAAAATACGACCTGTAGAGGAGTACGGACATACTGACAAAAACGCCATTTTGGCCAGACCTGAAACGAAGACTTTCGTTCACTAACGTTCACGACGTCAACTAAATTGAGTAACTAAAATCAAGTTTAGTCCTGTCAAACTATAATTAGTATAGTTTGCACTGAAATGGCATCATCTGAATAGCACACGTACTAAAATGGTTCTATTTTTAAAATTTAGTTTAGTTTAGGCAAGTACATCTGAACTGTATAGCTAAACGTGATAATAAGATCGGTCGACTGTGACATTCGTATTACTTGGAAAGATTATATAATTTTAACAAAAACCGGCATTATTTCAAAAAATAAGTACTTATTGATGAATTGTTATTCCTTTATTAGTAAAATTACAACTTGTGGAAGAATTTCCGCAGTGGGAAATGCTGCATGCAACATATTATCATTTTTACACACGCACGTTTCGAGAGCAACTGAACAGCAACGAACGCACTGGTGGCGTGAGAGTCACCTGAGCGGCGACAAGGTCACGCGCGCTTACGACTTCTAGTGCCTTGTTATTTAGATTTCTATGATTATACCTCATTATCTCGAAATTGGTTCACATTTGCATAATGCATTCTATGGTTCATTTGATAGCTTATGACCCCAACTACCACGCCTTGGCGGGAATACGTCGAATTACCAGTAACCCTATATAAATACGAAAGTTTGGATGGATGTATAGATGGATGGATGTTTGTTACTTCTTCACGCCAAAACTACTGAATGGATCGGGCTGAAATTTTGCATGCAGATAATTCTAGGCCTGGAATAAAACATAGGCTACTTTTTATCCCATAAATCAGCTCCCTAACGTATTTTCGTTCGGTCAAACGTCAAAAAGTTTTTATTCCTAGTCCATTAGGCCTCCTCCGATTTCCGAACAATATTTTGAAAAAAGAACCCATAGGCTTGCGCGGTCAATGAGGTTTTATCAAGATCATTGGGCGCGATTTCAATTAATAATTAATTCTGCTTTTTATTTTCCTCGAAGGTGTCGTATAAAGCACTATTTATCACTCGGCAGAAAGTGCGATTCCTACCTCGTGTGTTTTAAGGCCCTCGGCTGCGCCTCGGGCCCAAAACGACACAGACGGTAGGAATTGATCACTTTCTCGCCTTGGTGTAAAATGCACTATTATGTACGTTTACGTGTAGAGTACGTGTTACTAAGCATCTCGGTAGTCTTTCATTTTATTTTATGTGTGTAGTGTTTAATTAAGTAATTTACTTTTTTCTTCTTTTTCTTTCTTTTATAATTTTATTTCAGAATATTTCAATCATCATTATCACAAAAAAGCTATAAGGTACCTGAGGTGATTAAAGCCCGCGGCATAATAAAGCCCACCTTCAAAATTCGCGCGGCTGATGACTAAAACCAACTTCCTTCTACATGCACACATACTTCATGAACATAAACACCCACCACGTAAACAAACCGCGCGCTGGCGCCGTCATCTTGTCAGTGGCGAGCTCTGTTTTGTGAAAATGAGACGTTCAACGTGATTTTAGAATATTTCGATGCAGAAAACTGTGAGTATATTTGTATTTTTACTACTTTGGTAGAAAATAACCTATTCAGATTGTATGTTAGGTCAAGCTTAGTGTGATTTCAATGCTTGTTGACGTAAATATTTGTTAGTTTCGATATTTTAGGGTTTCTTTCTGAACTTACCTCTAGGATAATAAGGCCCAACAAAACAAGCGCTGGGCCTTATTTTTCATAAGGAGAATCAAGTTGCGTAGCCTCATATTTTTAAGTTTGTTTTTGCAGATACAGCCAACATGCCGCCCAAAAGAGCTTTATCGGAAGCAAATCTTCAATCTGCTATGTTAGCAGTTCAACGAGGGCAGCTTACACAGCGTACTGCAGCTGTTAGGTATAATATCCCAAGGCGAACGCTAAGAAACTGTAGCTGATTTTAAGTTTGTTGAAGAAGTCTATAAGAAGAAGTCTGTTTAGTTTATTTTCATAAATAATTTTTGATTGTATTTGAAGAGTTTTTAATAGATGTAAATGCTACCAAAATATCTTTTGGCCCATTATAATCCCAATAGTATAATAAGGCCCAATAACTGGTTTTTTGATTAAAATGGTTACTGGTTATAAATTTTTTCTTTATATTGGTATCCTCATGTCTAAATAATCATATTTCTTTGACCACTTTGCAAATAAAATAGAGTTTTGTGGTGGGCCATATTTTACTGCTATGGTAAAACAAGGCCCATCATCATCATCATCATATCAGCCCTTGTCGACCCACTGCTGGGCATAGGCCTCTCTATGATTATGCCATTCACCTCGATCTTGTGCTAATCTCGGCCAGGTGTAGCCTACGGTTTTGCGTAAACAAGGCCCAAAGGAAGGTTTTTTGAAATGGCCATATCTTTAACTTTTTATTATAAAGCATATTTTTTTTAATTTAAATAGTTTATTGAACTTAAGTTTAGGATAAACCAGTTTCATTACAATAATCTTGTTACACATGATAATATAACACTTTCAAGTTAGGTGGGCCATACATGCCGCGGCTCCATTACAAAGAAATATATCAATAAAAACACAAAACCTATGACACAAAATAAAATTACAATGCATAATATACAGGGCAAATTTTTACCAATACATGTGTTTTCACCTCGTACAGGGCCTCGGTACTCAAAACGATCGAGAAACTGCAAAATAACATTAACAATGAATTAGGAAGGCGCATTGCGCGCAATTGTCAGAAAATAATGGGCATAGGATTTCGCCTTATATCTTGCGTTTCGCGTTCATACGAGCGAGACAGAGCATACGTTTACGGAAAGGTGTAAGCGCAAAAATCAAGTTTTTGCCTTATATCTTACGTTTCGCGTTCATACGAGCGAGACAGAGCATACGTTTTCGGAAAGGTGTAAGCGCAAAAATCAAGTTTTTGTTTATTTAGTTACAGGAAAACTAAACAACTTAAGAAAATGGTTCAAGGAACCAAATTACCTACGAATTAGATATTAAGTCATTTCAATAGACTGCAGGGTTCCAGAGATCTCGGCCAAATTATGTGCAAAACAGCGCACTTTCATGATTTTTTATCGTATTTTTTAGGGTTTCGAAGATCGGTTTCGAAACCCTTATGGTCTCGCTTTGTCTGTCCTTTTTTCCCTCCTTAATAACTCAGCAACTACAGCAGCTATCAACTTGAAATTTAAAATAATAATACATTTCGTGCGCCTGTACAGATTTTAAGAAAAAAAAATGAAAATAAATGAAAAATGAAACTGAACATTTACCATACAAATTGAGATATCAAAATTTTAAAAGAGACCTACAGAGTCAAGTGGGGTATCAAATGAAAGGTATTAGTTTGGACATTTCAAAATAGTTTTTAAAATTTCTGTAGGTTTCATACTTTTTGAAATATTTTGAAAATAGTCGAAAAAATACCCATTCCCCCCCCCCCCCCTATCTCCGAAGTTTGCAGAGCGATTTATTCAAAATGTATGCAGCGTTTGTAGATATAGATCTATATTTTACAGGAAAAATATAGAAAAGTCTGTTAAATGAACCGTTTTTGAAGAATGGTCAAAAAGAGGGGGGATAATTTTCAAAAAGGGGGGTTACCCCGATGAATTGGGTATCATATGAAAGGTATCGGTTTGTATATTTTAAAACCGTTTTTCAAATTTCTGTAGGTTTCATACTTTTTGAAATATTTTGAAAATAGTCGAAAAAATATCCATTCCCCCCCCCCCTATCTCCGAAGTTTGCAGAGCGATTTATTCAAAATGTATGCAGCGTTTGTAGATATAGATCTATATTTTACAGGAAAAATATAGAAAAGTCTGTTAAATGAACCGTTTTTGAAGAATGGTCAAAAAGAGGGGGGATAATTTTCAAAAAGGGGGGTTACCCCGATGAATTGGGTATCATATGAAAGGTATCGGTTTGTATATTTTAAAACCGTTTTTCAAATTTCTGTAGGTTTCATACTTTTTGAAATATTTTGAAAATAGTCGAAAATATACCTATTCCCCCCCCCTTATCTCCGAAGTTTGCAGAGCGATCCATTCAAAATGTATGGAGCGTTTGTAGATATAGATCTATATTTTACAGGAAAAATATAGAGAAGTCTGAAAAAGTAACACTTTTTGAAAAATGGTCAAAAAAGGGGGGGATAATTTTCAAAAGGGGGGACTACCCCACTGAATGGGGTATCATATGAAAGGTATTGATTTGTACATTTCAAAACCGTTTTTTGAATTTCTACAGGTTTCATACTTTTTGAAATATTTTGAAAAAAGTCGAAATTTTACCCATTCCCCCCCCTCTATCTCCGAAGTTTGCAGAGCGATCCATTCCAAATGTATGAAGCGTTTGTAGATATAGATCTATATTTTACAGGAAAAATATAGAGAAGTCTGAAAAATGAACACTTTTTGAAAAATAGTCAAAAAAGGCGGGATGACGACGAAGAAACGTCTACATATCGAAGCGACAGAAATAAAAAAAAAATTGGTTGCCTGTAAAGTCGGTATACGGGCGAAAGATTTACGTGACAACGACCGTAACGCAGTTTCTTGAAGTGAGCGGAGCGTAACGCAGTTTCTTGAAGTGTCACCCGGCAAACCAATTTATAAGACGTTGTCACGTCAATATGCTTTTATTTCCGTGTCAGTGTTTAGTTTTATATTTTGACCTTTTCTAAGTGTACGTATGTACATTTATTGTATTTATGGAAATAAAGAGTTTTTGATTTTGATTTTTACCACTCCTTCTCGCCAAACTTTCTTAGTACCTATGGTTTAAGTCAATTATCTATTATGTTGTTCAATAGTTATCTTCCTCTTTAACCCTAGAATACTAATCATGCTAGAATACTAATCAGCCTGAGAGGCCGCGCGCGGTTAGTTTTTTTCCGTTTTTTCAAAAACGCGCCCGCGATTCAAGTTGTGCTTTCGCGCCAATTCGGTATTCCCCGCGCCGCAGAGGCGAGCACACGAGGGCCCGGCACGGACTCTCCGTTTTCAAAATATAAGCTACTGGATCGCCTGGGAGGCGATCATTAGTATTAACGGTAAGTTTATTTTTCGTTAGGTACTTGTTTTGATTTTTATTTTTTTTCAGTTTTTAGTTGTTATAAAATTAAGATAAAGTTTATATATTGAATAATAATATTGATGCCAAAAAAGTGTGGATATAGTTGTGGCGAGGCCATAACTTACCTCATATTCCTTCTATCCTCCTTCTTCCTTCCTGTATAAACTAACACACAATATTATATTATAAAAACTATATACATGTACATATAAATATATATTACACAACAAATTATAAACTAACATAAACATGCACAGTATCACCAAATACTTACCTAGCACACTTACCTGAAGAATCTTCGGTTGGTCGTCGCCGCCGCTCTGGTATCGTGTCGGATCGAGTAAAAAGGACCTTGACACGACAGAACAAAGGAATCGCCTGCGCAAGCTATCTACCGAGCCTCGGTCGCCGCGTCACCGGCGCCGCCAGTCAGACTCACGCCATTGCACCGAACGCACGCTCGCTTGCTTCACCTCTGCCTATCGCTCGCGCACTCATACCTACGCTTATATATCTGTGCTCCTTACAAACTATATTGTGGTGTATGCCTATGTGTATGTGCTCATAATAAACTGTATCTGCAAAGTGCCTGTGCCTATCATTTGAGAAGATCCCAGGAGATAACGCCAGGTAGGCAGGACACCGCATATACACACCAATACCTACAGTGGTGACCCCCGATACTGAATACTTTCCACGGAATACACAAGGAGCATCGTACAAACCGTAAGCGAGTGAAATTATTTCGTATTACGCCAGAATGTCCAAAGACAATGCCTCGACAAGCGCACCAAGCCAAGATGGCGGTTCCGGGGAAAAGACATTTACACCGTCCGACATTTTCCGAGTTGGAGTACGACTTCCGCCGTTCTGGCCTGAAGAGCCCGCTGTATGGTTCGCGCAAGTGGAAGGAAGCTTTGCACTCTCCGGCGTCAAGGACGACGAGACCAAATATAATTACGTCAGCGCCCAACTGGAACACCGCTATGCAGCCGAAGTAAAAGACATTTTGGTGAATCCGCCAGCAAGAGGCAGGTACGACTTACTAAAAAGCGAGCTTATTAAGCGATTATCTGCGTCACGTGAGAAGGAACTTACCCAGCTATTGATGCACGAAGAGTTAGGCGACAGGCGCCCGTCAGCATTCCTCCGTCACCTCCAGCATCTAGCAGGCCCGAGCATCCCCGACGACTTCATAAAGACTGTATGGACAAGCCGCTTACCTGGTAACATCCAGATTGTCGTCGCGTCCCAGGCTGAGTCAACACTGCGCGCGCTCGCAGACCTCGCCGACAAGATCCATGACCTCGTTCCAGCAGCCCCGCAGGTATCATCTACAGACGCAGTGCCAGGTTCGTTGATCGAAAAACTTTCCAAGGAAGTTGCCGAGCTTAGCCGCCAGGTGGCAGCACTTTCGACAGGATCCAGATCCCGTTCGCGAAGCAGAGGACGTGGTGATCGACGCAGCACACGATCAGCATCGAACTATAAGAAGTTTCCCACATGCATTTTCCATCATAGATTCGGTGACGACGCACGCAGATGCTTGAAACCGTGCGACTACAAACAAGGTTCGGGAAAAGCCAGCGGCAGTCACTAGTAGCGACACATGATTGCCCAAGTTCAACAGGTCGCTTATTCATCACGGACAAACGAACAAAGACGCAGTTTCTGGTCGACACAGGGAGCGACATCTGTGTCTTTCCTCGCTCCGCCCTGAAGCAAAGACGACCACGAACTACAGAGTTTGATCTCTTCGCAGCGAACGGAACACCTATAGCAGTCTACGGCTTCAAGCAGATGGAGCTCGACCTTGGCCTCCGTCGCGCGTTCACCTGGCGATTCACCGTCGCCGACGTCACAAAGGCGATCATCGGCGTCGACTTTTTATCTTTCTACAATTTAATGGTAGACTGCCGTAACAAACGCCTAATCGACCAGAAAACCACTCTTTCAGCCGGCGCAGCGCCTGTACCGTCATCCGACGCTATATCTTCGGTGAAGACGATGACAGGGAAGTCGAAGTACCTAGACCTTCTCCGGGATTTCCCTGAAATAACTCGCCCCGCAGGAACACATCGGGTTATACGTCATAACACAGTCCATCACATACGGACCACTGAAGGACCACCCGTCTACTGCACACCGAGAAGGCTCGCGCCAGACAAGCTAAAGATAGCGAAGCAGGAGTTTGAAGATATGTTGAAGAATGGGACAATCAGACCATCAGAGAGCCCATGGTCATCCCCACTTCACCTCGCTCCGAAAAAAGACAACGGATGGAGACCATGTGGTGATTACCGGATGCTGAACGCCCGCACAATCCCCGACCGATATCCCATTCGTCATATTCAAGACTTCACCCAAAGCATTACTGGTTGCAAGATATTTTCAACGATAGACCTGGTCAAAGCGTACAACCAGATACCTGTCAATCCTGAAGATATCCCCAAGACGGCCATCACCACGCCCTTTGGGATGTATGAATGTCCATACATGGCCTTCGGACTTCGCAATGCTGGACAGACGTTCCAGCGGTTCGTAGACGAAATGACGAGGGACCTGGACTTCTGCTACTCATACCTAGATGACTTTTTGATCTTCTCTTCCGACGAAGAGGCTCATCTACGTCACTTGCATCTCATCTTCACGAGGCTCAAGCAATACGGAATGGTGGTAAACACTTCCAAATGCATCTTCGGCGCAGAAGAGGTGACCTTCCTCGGCTGCAGCGTATCCTCTGCCGGCATCAAGCCCCTCGACAGCAAGATACAAGCCATAAAAGATTATCCCACCCCGAAGACCGTCAAGGAGCTAAGAAGATTCCTCGGTATGCTCAATTTTTATCGCAGGTTCATCAGAGACGCCGCCAAGTCCCAAGCTCCACTGCACAATCTGCTGACTGGATCCGTGAAAGGCTCGCATCCTGTAGACATCACGGGAGAAGCACTTCGAGCATTCAACGACTGCAAAAACAGCTTATGTCACGCGACGCTATTGGCTCATCCGGACATGGACGCAAAACTCGCGCTCGTCACGGATGCGTCGGACTTAGCCATCGGCGCCGTACTGCAACAGCTTAGAGATGGAAATTGGGAACCCCTCGCATTCTTCAGCCGGAAGTTGAGTCCAGCGCAGAGAAAATACTCGCCATACGACCGAGAACTGCTCGCGATATATGACGCAATAAGGTACTTTCGACATCTCGTGGAAGCCAGACACTTTACTGTGTTCACAGATCACAAGCCAATCTGCTTCGCGTTCCACGGACACAAAGAGAAATGCTCGCCACGCCAGTTCCGTCATTTTGACTACATCGCCCAATTCACGACGGACATTCAACACATCTCCGGAAAGGACAACGTCGTTGCTGACGCCCTTTCCAGAATAGAAGAGATAGTGCAACCCGTTGAGCTGAAGAACATGGCCCAGTCACAAAAATCCGATCCAGAACTTCAACTTCTGCTGCAAGGAGGAACATCACTCAAACTCGTCAAAGTAACGGTACCTGGTACGAGACTGGAACTTTACTGCGACGACAGCACGCCGACACCAAGACCATACGTACCTAAAGAGCTCAGGAGGCAAGTCTTCGACAGCCTACACTCACTCAGCCATCCCGGCGCCAACGCTTCCGCTAAACTCGTGGCCCAGCGTTACGTGTGGCCAGGAATCAATAAAGACTGCCGAGAGTGGACCAAGCTCTGCCATCCCTGCCAGCGCACGAAGATCACACGGCATGTAGCACCACCGGTGGGAACCTTCAAGCTACCAAGCGGCAGATTCAGCTACGTACACATCGACATCATCGGGCCCTTACCTCCATCAGACGGATACCGCTATTGTCTCACCGCCGTCGACAGATTCACACGATGGCCTGAGGCAATACCCCTGCAAGACATTACCGCTGAGACCGTGGCAAAAAACTTTGTCTCAAATTGGATCGCGCGTTATGGTTGTCCTACAGAAGTAGTTACAGATCGTGGAAAACAGTTCGAGTCGGCATTAATGAAGCAACTGTCAGAACTCGCCGGATTTCAACGTAACAGGACCACAGCGTATCATCCTGCAAGCAACGGAATGGTCGAGAGAATGCACAGACAGCTAAAAGCAGCCATCATGTGCCATGGTAACAAATCGTGGACGGAAACCTTACCTTTCGTACTCCTCGGTATGAGAAGCGCCTTCAAAGAGGACATCCAGTCATCCCCGGCTGAACTCCTCTATGGTGAACCCCTCAGACTGCCCGGAGAATTCCTGCAGCCAGATAGAACCCTGCAAACCACAAGTGACCTTACAGAATTCTCAGCACGTCTCCGTTCCATCATGAATGACATACGTCCGCAGCCAGCAGCCAGACACAGCAGACGAAACATCTTCGTTTTCAAGAACTTACCTTCTGCTACTCACGTTTACGTCCGCGATGACACAGTGAGAGGATCTCTTCAGCCGGCTTATACTGGACCATATGAAGTATTACAACGGGACGCCAAAGTCTTCAAGCTGCGAATAAAAGGAAAAGAACAAACAGTAACAATAGAAAGATTAAAACCAGCGTACGTTCTTACCTCAAACAATAACGAAAAGACGCACCTGGAAGAAGAAAATCCTGCCCCCACCTCACCCGAAAGCAAAGATGCGTACGAGAAAACTACACGCTCGGGAAGAAGAGTGAGATTCCCAGACTATTATCGCCCATCCTAGGCTGGTCTCTGGGGGGGAGTCCTGTGGCGAGGCCATAACTTACCTCATATTCCTTCTATCCTCCTTCTTCCTTCCTGTATAAACTAACACACAATATTATATTATAAAAACTATATACATGTACATATAAATATATATTACACAACAAATTATAAACTAACATAAACATGCACAGTATCACCAAATACTTACCTAGCACACTTACCTGAAGAATCTTCGGTTGGTCGTCGCCGCCGCTCTGGTATCGTGTCGGATCGAGTAAAAAGGACCTTGACACGACAGAACAAAGGAATCGCCTGCGCAAGCTATCTACCGAGCCTCGGTCGCCGCGTCACCGGCGCCGCCAGTCAGACTCACGCCATTGCACCGAACGCACGCTCGCTTGCTTCACCTCTGCCTATCGCTCGCGCACTCATACCTACGCTTATATATCTGTGCTCCTTACAAACTATATTGTGGTGTATGCCTATGTGTATGTGCTCATAATAAACTGTATCTGCAAAGTGCCTGTGCCTATCATTTGAGAAGATCCCAGGAGATAACGCCAGGTAGGCAGGACACCGCATATACACACCAATACCTACATAGTAGTATTTTTTTTTACCAGACTGATATAAGTCTGTTATGTTGTGAGAAAAAATGTTCGCTGTTGTAAGATTTAAGTCATATTTTAATACAAATGTTGATTTTAAAAAATAATTTCAAGTTTAATTTTAGAAAAGGTAGAGGTTTGCCTAGTTATTTGTGTTATCTTTATAAAAATGTAATAATTAACTAATATAATAATTTGGTTTTGTTTTAAAAGTAGCCTCCCAGGCGATCATTAGTATTAAGCTGTGGTAAATTTATATTAGTATTCTAGGGTTAAAAACTACAGACCCATCACACTCCTGCGCCACGTCTATAAGCTGTTCTCACGAGTGGTCACGAATCCTCTCGCCAGGAGACTCGACGAGTTCCAGCCTCCGGAACAGGCCGGATTCCGCGGAGGATACGGCACCATAGACCACATTCACACAGTGCGGCAGATTATACAGAAGTCCGAAGAGTATAATCAGCCTCTGTGTCTGGCCTTTGTGGACTATGAAAAAGCCTTTGACTTTGTCGAAACCTGGGCTGTTCTGGAATCCTTACGGCGATGCCAAGTAGACTATCGTTATATCGAGGTGTGTTGAAATGTCTCTACGAAGCCGCCACCAAGTGTCACGCCACCAGTGTGTCCAAGTACAGGGCCAGTAGTCTAAACCCACCCAACTGCGCAGAGGAGTGAGACAGGAGGATGTTATATCCCCGAAACTGTTCACGAGCGCGTTGGAAGCTGGACTGGAAAGGTAAGGGCATTAACATAAACGGCGGCTACATCTCACACCTGCGATTCGCTGATGACATAGTTTTAATGGCGGACTCGCTAGAGGAGCTGAACCGGATGCTGGACGGCCTACCCTCAGCCTCGCGACGCATCGGTCTTGGCATGAATTTGGATAAAACCAAAGTCATGATCAAGGCCTCATTGATCCGGGACCGGTCGTCGTACATGGCCACCTTCTCGAAATTGTTTCCGAGTATACTTACCTTGGGCAAGTACTGCAGTTAGGTAAAAATAATTTTGAGAAGGAGGCCAAGAGGAGGATCCAGCTAGGCTGGGCAGCGTTTGGTAAACTACGTCGAGTCTTCTTGTCATCCATACCGCAATGCTTGAAAACGAAAGTTTTCAATCAGTGCGTCCTACCCGTCATGACCTACGGAGCTGAGACGTGGACACTCACGGTAGGGCTGGTCCACCAGTTCAAAGTCGCTCAGCGAGCTATGGAAAGAGCTATGCTCGGAGTCTCTCTGAAGGATAGAATTCGTAACGAATACATCCGACAGAGAACCAAAGTTATCGACATAGCACAAAGAATTAGCAAGCTGAAGTGGCAGTGGGCCGGCCATATCTCGCGAAGAACCGACAACCGCTGGGGTAAACGTGTTCTTGAGTGGAGACCACGACTCGTCAAAAGTAGTGTAGGACGCCCTCCGGCCAGGTGGGATGACGATCTGCGAAAGACTGCAGGCAGATGCTGGATGCGGCAAGCTGAAGACAGGAAAATAAAATAAAAAAATAATTAAATATTTACGAAAATGATGTACATACGAAATAAAATCGAGACTCCTAAAACCTAACGGAAATAAAGTTTTCGATGAAATGCGAGTATAAAAGTGTCATCCTGACAAATGTTATTTCCATATTTCGATAGCCTATTTATTCTAGATTCTAAATCAGAAAATCATGAATAAACGCCTAGTAATTCTTGAGATATAAGCATTTTAGTTCTTTTTCTGGGCGGGGGCTTACTAATTGCGGCCTGGTCACCCGCGTTGAAGCAGAGGAACCCATGGGGCCGTGCCAACGCAGACGGCAACACGGCCGGCCCTGGGACGAGCCGCTCCTCTAGGCTTTGCCCCTTAAGCCCAGTTGGAGCGGTAAAGCCGTGTGGTGCCGGCTTCGAATTTGCACCACTCCAACTTTTCCCGCGGGTGTAAGAGGCGACTAAGGGATATTCACCACGGGCGGGCAGCAGCGCCTCCTGCAGAATATTTCTACCGCCGAACTGAGAGGCTGTCGAGGTTCAGGTTGGAGCGGTAGTAGGATGCGGTGTCATATCGGTGTTGAAAATATTCAAACATAAAATAAACCATATGGCAACATTGTTCTATAACATGACACCTTTGTGAACTGTCAATGTACAAAACTCTTCTGTTCCTGGTTTTACACTGTCACTATTGTGCTCTCACCTCATAATAAAAGGCGTTTATAGAGACTGTAATTATGTATATTTACGTGAAAAAGATTAATTTTTGGTGAGAGCACAATAGTGACAGTGCAAAACCACGAACAGAAGAGTTTTGTACAATCGATATAGATGGTTCCGTAACGGCACCGCAACTGAGGCGGGTGGCTGTATAGCATGGCCGCAGAGAGAGGAGTGCCGGTATGGAGGTGCGCCGCTCTCCCTGCCTTCTGTGGCTTTGGCGGGGTCGCCAACGTTCGATGGCGGACGCAGACGCATTTCCCTCAGGATAGTAAAAAAAGGTAGGTAGGTACCATTTATTTCGCTTCTCTTTTCAGCTCCTTTTATATGTATCCGGTAACTGTTAGATACCTTCACACAATTCAACAATAATAACAGGTTTGCAATTAGTCTGGTCAATTATACGGTGTCGAACGTTGAATCTAAGCTGAAATAAAAATTAGACATTTATTCTATTCTATATTAAAAGTAGGTACCAACCAATACACTAGCCAAACTCGATGTTTGTAAACATACCACGACACAAAAAACAAAACTCATTTGCTCGCCGTCGTATTTCATATATAAGGTCAACCGGGGCAAATGCGTCATATTTCTCGATCACTTCAAGTTATCGCCTCATTGTGATCAAATGTATGGCATTATTCACTTTTTGAAACTGTAGTCCAATATTATGGCTATTTCTGCACAAAGTTCAAGCAGCGATATCTTCGCCGGAGCTTTACAGATGTTTCAAATTGGCTATTTATTTTTAATTAGAATTTTAGATGCATTTGCCCTGCTTGGGGTAAATGCGTCTTTATTGAATAAAAACTTAATTGGTAAGCTTTTCGTGATACTTTTTGGTTCAAATTTCTTTGCAATAGTATGATACTTAAACTAGTCAAAAAGAATAATGGACGCATTTAGAGACAATTTAGTAAAAATGGGGCAAATGCGCCTATATTTTGATAGACGCATTAGCCCCTTATCAAATGCAGATGCTGTTAACATTTTACTTGGGTTGCTCGCGCTTACTACCTATACTGTACTAGTAAACAGGTATTGTACCTGTTATAGTTATATAGTTATGTACTTGTATAGTTATTAGTGGTGACAGTTGTGAAAAAAAATCTGGAAAGTAATATAAATCTTTATTAAAATTAAATGAGCCATGAGCCAGTGAGTTTCAAAATTACTAGATCAATTTGAATGTAGAAAAACATATATTACATGTAACCTGTGTCTAGATGACTGACCCATAACACAAACTCTACTTAGATTAGGGCTAGATGATGCGGTGTGGATTGTCCAGCATTATTAAATTAAATCACGGATTTATCTGATACATTGATATGAGCATTTCATTTTCGTATTAAAATGTGCCGACATAAAAAGGTTAATGATATATGTTTTGGGGGCAAATAAATAAATAAATAAATAAATAATGCTGGACAATCCACACAACATGATCTAGCCCCAAGCTAAGCAGAGCTTGTGTTATGGGTACTAGATGACTGATATACATAATATAATTAGGGGTTGCATTATCCGTTAAATTTTCGTATCCGGATAATTCGGATAGTAGTGAGCCTTACTATTCGGATATTCGGATTTTACGGATAATTCGGATAATTGAAAAATATACATAAAAATTAAATTTAATCAAGGAAAATGGGTTTCTAATGTATAAGTATTTATTAATTTATATTCAAAAAACGTTACATTAAAGTTCTAGTAAAATAAAAATAGAATTCGCATAGAAACTGAACAACATAGAGATATAAAATTCTTTACTGTACGTTTGTTAGAAGCATCTTAGAATGTGCATCACAGATTTGGAACCCTCGTTATGATGTTTATAATAAAAGAATCGAGCGCATTCAAATTAAGTTTATGAAGTACCTTTGTTTCCGTTTAAGAATTCCATACAGTTCAGCCAATTACCTCGATTTATGTAAGCAATTTCACATTCTCCCTCTTTCCAAGCGGCGTGAGATCGCCGACTTATCTTTTATACTTAAAATCACGTCGAATAATATTAACTGTCCCAATTTGCTTCAAAAAATTAAGCTTAACGTTCCCTGCAAACCTATCAGATTTAACCCCCCTATTTACGTTCCCCATGCTGGCCCTAACTACCGACAAAATTCCTTCTTGTGGCGAGCGAGTAATAATTTTAACAAATTGAGTAAGCAATTTGACCTGGATTTATTCTGCACAAGTGTCAGCTCGGCCAGGCGGCGGCTCAGCGGAGAGTTTTTGGTGCCAATGATGATGATAAATATGAAGTCTAAATTTTTTGTAATGTAGATCTATGTTTTTAGAGATGATGCATGTTGACTAGTCACATCATGTTCATAGTATTTTTCATTGTAATAATCCACCACTATCCATGAAAACCTTCAATAAGCTTTCTGGTACTTATTAATTTGTAATTCTGTAAATTTTTAAGCCTTTGGTTTTCCCCTAAATAAATAAATAAAATTAAAAATAAGAGTATCGATCAAATGGGTTGAAAAACTAATATATCTATGAAATAAAAACAGTTCACTTCTTTCCATCGAACTTATTTTTTAACAACGAACGAACGTAAATCAACTTCCTATTTGAATAGGTACTCTAAAATGATTTTAACAAAGAACCAACACAGTCACGAGATCAAACTTACGAATGTACACATACAGTTATGTTATAGTAGTGTGTGTGGGGTAGCTGTGCTACGTGCGTGGAGATCGGTCTGTGTCGGGGCGTCGTCGAATCGTTTTGCGAGTTTGCGCGCTACCGCTAGTGTAAGTCTTGCTTGTTTATAGCTTCCAGATTCAGAAACACGCACGAATCAATACATGTATATTTTTAACAACACAAAGTAAGTATTGTATGCATTAAATATAACATTTCTAAAATGCTGGATGCGGTGTAGTGTTGTGTCGTGAATTAGAAAAATCAACTGTAGGTACCTATCCGTATTATTCGTATTATCCGGATAAAGGAGCTCCCATTATCCGGATATGAAAATTAGCGGATATCCGGATAATTCGGATATCCGGATATCCGGATTGCAATCCCTAAATATAATACATTACATAGATAGATATTTTTTATTATACATAGAAACGACCAGAACACCCGAAACAAATACTTGTAGATCTTACAAACATTTGTCCCAAGGCGGGAATCGAACCCGCAACCTCCTGCGTCGCAGGCGGACCTTCGCCCGCCGCGCCACATCGGTCGTCGAAATGCGTCCCATAGTCGCAATTGCCCCATAACAGCAGACGCATTTACCCCAAGAAATTAATCCTAACCTTATAAATGGAGACATTATTATTTCTTTAAATAAAGCTTTTTCTAGAATATCTAAAAAAAGCTATTTCTAGAAGTCTATGAGAAAAAGTCTGTTTAGTTTAATTTCATAAATAAGTTTTGATTGTATTTGAAGAGTTTTTAATAGATGTAAATGCTACCAAAATATCTTTTGGCCCATTATAATCCCAATAGTATAATAAGGCCCAATAACTGGTTTTTTGATTAAAATGGTTATTGGTTATAAATTTTTTCTTTTTATTGGTATCCCCATGTCTAAATAATCATATTTCTTTGATCACTTTGCAAATAAAATAGAGTTTTGTGGTGGGCCATATTTTACTGCTATGGTAAAACAAGGCCCAAAGGAAGGTTTTTTTGAAATGGCCATAACTTTAACTTTTTATTATATAGCATATTTTTTTTAATTTAAATAGTATATTCAACTTAAGTTTAGGATAAACCAGTTTCATTACAATAATCTTGTTACACATGATAATATAACACTTTCAAGTTAGGTGGGCCTTATATGCCGCGGCTACCTTACAAAGAGATATATCAATACTATTACAAAACCTATGACACAAAATGAACATGCAACGCATAATATACAGGGCAAATTTTTACCAATACATGTGTTTTCACCTCGTACAGGGCCTCGGTATTCAAAACGATCGAGGTTCTCGCTTACTCCTTGCATGCCAATCTGCAAAATAACATTAACAATGAATTAGGAAGGCGCATTGCGCGCAATTGTCAGAAAATAATAGGCATAGGATTTCGCCTTATATCTTGCGTTTCGCGTTCATACGAGCGAGACAGAGCATACGTTTTCGGAAAGGTGTAAGCGCAAAAATCAAGTTTTTGCCTTATATCTTGCGTTTCGCGTTCATACGAGCGAGACAGAGCCAGGCGCGGTCCCAGGGGGGGTCACGGGGGTCATGACCCCCCCCCCCAATCTTAGTTTAGGTACCTACTTAAAAAATTGCAACCCACAGCTTGACTTCCGTTACATTGATTATGGTTACCAACTGCAGAAAAAAAAATTAAAAAAAAAGATATTACTGTTCTTTTTAGAGCTGTAGCAAACCGTATGTATTCGGTACTGAGTAACGGGTGCGCCATCGAGTACCGAGTAACGAAACGTTACACACGAATGCATTTCGTTACTCGCATCTTTCGTACTTTGCGTACCTACGCTGTTTCAGTTCGCGCAAGTACCGTTGATGCGTGTATTGAAATGTTCGTATGTTTTACGCATGCGCGCGCTTATTCGGTGAATTTAAAAACGTACGTTACAAAGAACGATGCTTGATCGAAGAAAAGAATTTTCCGAGTAGACCAGATGTATGATATTGAACGAATCATGTGATATAATCGAAAAAAAAACACGGGGCATAGACGTTTGTGTTTAGAACACGTTGGGGGCCATTCATTTGTTACGTAAGACGATGTTCGCTCATTTTACCCCTCCCCCCCTATTATAAGAAAAAATAAGAATAGGCCGACCCCTCCCCCCTGTTTAGTATTTATTACGTAAGAATCCAAAGGAAAATATGCACGTTTGGTTTGTTCTAATGTTTATTTTCAAAGTACCTAACAATTTTTAGAAATTTTTATTTGTAGGTACCTAGGTACTTACAAATATATATTATAATACCTACACGTTTGGTTTGTTCTAATGTTTATTTTCAAAGTACCTAACAATTTTTAGAAATTTTTATTTGTAGGTACCTAGGTACTTACAAAAGTACTGATAATTTTTAAATAGCAGTAATGAGTGTTGTTTACGCAAACAAGTGACTAGTAGTCCATAAGCGGGGAGTTCCCGGGAGGCGCAGTGCGACTAGTGCGAGTGGCGCGGGCCCGTTGCCATGGAAATGGAAATCATTTACCTATACGCATCCGAGCGAAATCGGTACTCGCGCGGTTGCCCGCGCTTTTTCAAAGTATACCTAATAATAATTTTAATTGTGCGCATTTTTGTGATCTTACGTAAGAACTATCGAGACTCCCTCCCACCCCCTTGTAAGAAAAAATAAGACATGGTCGACCCCCTTCCCCCCTAAATCGTCTTACGTAATAATAATAAGTGAATAGCCCCTTGTGACGTCATGAGAATGGTGGCCCTGTACGCGTACGTAATACGACTCGATTCGACGATCTAACATAGCATGTTATGATGAGGTATCAGAAGTACCGAGTAACTATACGATAGTAACGAGTACTAATACATAAAGTAACGAATACATACGGGTACGCATTTTTTCGTTACTTTTACACCTCTAGTTCTTTTTGCTCTGTGTTTTGATTAGCACAGAGGCAACGTTCCCAATTTTATTGGTCTGGCTGGTCCTCTATTGTGAGTTTGTATCAATCCAACCACCACAATAGAAAGCAGAAAAATATAACAAATAATCTGCGAGGTCACTTTGTCAACCAGTATAAAACATTGTCATGACCTACGGAGCTGAGACGTGGACACTCACGGTAGGGCTGGTCCACCAGCTCAAAGTCGCTCAGATAGCTATGGAAAGAGCTATGCTCGGAGTCTCTCTGAAGGATAGAATTCGTAACGAATACATCCGACAGAGAACCAAAGTTATCGACATAGCTCAAAGAATTAGCAAGGTGAAGTGGCCATATCTCGCGAAGAACCGACAACCGCTGGGGTAAACGTGTTCTTGAGTAGAGACCACGCGTTTTGGTCCGATCGCTGATGACATTCTTTTCTTCTGACTATGGTCCAAAGCTCACCATGCACCATTACACCTACAGGGTAAAGATACCCTGTACCTAGAGGATAAAAAGCTTGGAACGGGTTTTGCTCCAACTCGAAAATTGACAAATAACAGGCTAAAGGTTTCTTCATATCGAACTACATATCGAAGCGACAGAAATCAAAAATATGCTTTTATTTCCGTGTCAGTGTTTAGTTTTATATTTTGACCTTTTCTAAGTGTACGTAGAACATTTATTGTATTTATGGAAATAAATAGTTTTTGATTTTGATTTTTACCACTCCTTCTCGCCAAACGTTCTTAGTACCTATGGTTTAAGTCAATTATCTATTATGTTATTCAATAGCTATCTTCCTTTTTAAAAACTACAGACCCATCACACTCCTGAGCCACGTCTATAAGCTGTTCTCACGAGTGGTCACGAATCGTCTCGCCAGGAGACTCGACGAGTTCCAGCCTCCGGAACAGGCCGGGTTCCGCGGAGGATACGGCACCATAGACCATATTCACGCAGTGCGGCAGATTATACAGAAGTCCGAAGAGTATAATCAGCCTCTGTGTCTGGCCTTTGTGGACTATGAAAAAGCCTTTGACTTTGTCGAAACCTGGGCTGTTCTGGAATCCTTACGGCGATGCCAAGTAGACTATCGTTATATCGAGGTGTTGAAATGTCTCTACGAAGCCGCCACCATGTGTGTCCAAGTACAGGGCCAGCAGTCTAAACCCATCCAACTGCGCAGAGGAGTGAGACAGGGGGATGTTATATCCCCGAAACTGTTCACGAGCGCGTTGGAAGCTGGACTGGAAAGGTAAGGGCATTGACATAAACGGCGGCTACATCTCACACCTGCGATTCGCTGATGATATAGTTTTAATGGCGGAGTCGTCAGAGGAGCTGAACCGGATGCTGGACGGCCTACCCTCAGCCTCGCGACGCATCGGTCTTGGCATGAATTTGGATAAAACCAAAGTTATGATCAATGGCCTCATTGATCCGGGACCGGTCGTCGTACATGGCCACCTTCTCGAAATTGTTTCTGAGTATAACTTACCTTGGGCAAGTTCTGCAGTTAGGTAAAAATAATTTTGAGAAGGAGGCCAAGAGGAGGATCCAGCTAGGCTGGGCAGCGTTTGATAACCTACGTTGAGTCTTCTTGTCATCCATACAGCAATGCTTGAAAACGAAAGTTTTCAATCAGTGCGTCCTACCCGTCATGACCTACGGAGCTGAGACGTGGACACTCACGGTAGGGCTGGTCCACCAGTTCAAAGTCGCTCAGCGAGCTTTGGAAAGAGCTATGCTCGGAGTGTCTCTGAAGGATAGAATTCGTAACGAATACATCCGACAGAGAACCAAAGTTATCGACATAGCACAAAGAATTAGCAAGCTGAAGTGGCAGTGGGCCGGCCATATCTCGCGAAGAACCGACAACCGCTGGGGTAAACGTGTTCTTGAGTGGAGACCACGACTCGGCAAACGTAGTGTAGGACGCCCTCCGGCCAGGTGGGATGACGATCTGCGAAAGACTGCAGGCAGATGCTGGATGCGGCAAGCTGAAGACAGGAAAATAAAATAAAAAAATAATTAAATATTTACGAAAATGATGTACATACGAAATAAAATCTAACCTAACCTAACGGAAATAAAGTTTTCGATGAAATGCGAGTATAAAAGTGTCATCCTTACAAATGGTATTTCCATATTTCGATAGCCTATTTATTCTAGATTCTAAATCAGAAAATCATGAATAAACGCCCAGTAATTCTTGAGATATAAGCATTTTAGTTCTTTGCCTGGGCTTACTAATTGCGGCCTGGTCACCCGCGTTGAAGCAGAGGAACCCATGGGGCCATACCAACGCAGACGGCAACACGGCCGGCCCTGGGACGGGCCGCTCCTCTAGGCTTTGCCCTTTAAGCCCAGTTGGAGCGGTAAAGCCGTGTGGTGCCGGCTTCGAATTTGCACCACCCCAACTTTTCCCGCGGGTGTCGTAAGAGGCGACTAAGGCATAATCACCAAGGGCGGGCAGCAGCGACTCCTGCAGAATATTTCTACCGCCGAACTGAGAGGCTGTCGAGGTTCAGGTTGGAGCGGTAGTACCTAGGATGCGGTGTCATATCGGAGTTGAAAATATTCCAACATAAAATAAGAAATATGGCAACATTGTTCTATAACATGACACCTTTGTGAACTGTCAATGTACAAAACTCTTCTGTTCCTGGTTTTACACTGTCACTATTGTGCTCTCACCAAACATTAATCTTTTTCACGTAAATATACATAATTACAGTCTCTATAATCGCCTTTTTATTATACATAGGCGCGTGTGGTCCTTCGAGCCGGATATGAACCAGCGACCTATGGATTACATGAAGAATGAACCCAAAGAATCTCCGAGGAACGAACTAGTTGAACGAATGAAGTGTGATTGATTGACTTGACACTTCTTGTCAAGCTCAAACCGTCAAGTTGCAACTTGATTGCGAGATAGATGGCTCTACTGGCTGTCAGATAGATGTGACAACCACGCCACGCCGAGTCTTGCTTGCCGATTTCCCGCTCGATCGCGTCAATATGGCCGACAATTTTCTGCTGATTCTTGCAAAATTTTCAGCTATGATTTTGATGATTTCCCACAGATGTACGGTCGCAATCTTTGCTGTTTTCCTTGATTTCTCGAAGTCTCGCTCTCGGATCACAGATGAAACGCTAGGCAGGCTCTAGCGAAGCTTCGAAACAATGGATGGCTTCGAGCTCGCGCCACACCGCACCGGCAGTTTCCGATATTAGGTATTGTACTTTGCACGTAAAACTTCACTGGACAACACCGTCGTAGGACCACACGCGCCTATGTATAATAAAAGGCGTTTATAGAGACTGTAATTATGTTTTACGTGAAAAAGATTAATTTTTGGTGAGAGCACAATAGTGACAGTGCAAAACCACGAACAGAAGAGTTTTGTACAATCGGTATAGATGGTTCCGTAACGGCACCGCAACTGAGGCGGGTGGCTGTATAGCATGGCCGCAGAGAGAGGAGTGCCGGTATGGAGGTGCGCCGCTCTGCCTGCCTTCTGTGGCTTTGGCGGGGTCGCCAACGTTCGATGGCGGACGCAGTGCGGTCGCAGGGGAGGAAGAGTGTCGTTATTGCGAGGGCGCTCTCCCCATCCTCTGTGACCGTGTGGCAGGCAGCGGGGCCACTTGACTGAACCGTCGCAGGGAGACCTTGGGTGTTCGGACACGGGGTCGTCCGGCGCTCATTTGGCGGGTAAGGTCCCTGAGGTGGTCGCAGCGCGTCATGCGATTCTGGTACGTCGCGAAGGAGGGTGTTCCACGCTTCATCGCGAGGGACTATCAGGCAGCCACGGTGGGTTCGTGGAAGAAAACGAAAGCGTCCCGTATTCCCGTATTAGATTAGAGTCTTTATATAATGGTAGTAGGTACTGTGTTCCCGTGGCAGTTTGATATGCGTACGCATTTCCCTCAGGATAGTAAAAAAAGGTAGGTAGGTACCATTTATTTCGTTTCTCTTTTCAGCTCCTTTTATATGTATCCGGTACTATCAAACTCCGGTAACTGTTAGATACCTTCACACAATAATAACAGGTTTGCAATTAGTCTGGTCAATTATACGGTATCGAACGTTGAATCTAAGCTGAAATAAAAAATAGACATTTATTCTATTCTATATTAAAAGTAGGTACCAATACACTAGCCAAACTCGATGTTTGTAAACATACCACGACACAAAAAACAAAACTCATTTGCTCGCCGTCGTATTTCATATATACCTACCTACTTCATTGTTAGCAATATTTATTGAAGGAAGGATCACAAATCTACAAGTTATGTATTTATGTCGTGTGGTGTAGTGAGCGGCTTGATTTTGCTTCACCATAACTCTTCCCGCGGGTGTCGTAAGAGGCGACTAAGGGATATACAGTCATGATCAAATCGGATATCCACCGGGGGCGGGCAGCATCGCCCCCTGCAGAACAAATCTACCACAATTGATTATGAGATTAAAGCCAATTTATCAGGGGGAGGCCTTCGTCCAGCAGTGGACCAATATAGGCTGTTGAGGTTAAGGAGAGGAATGTATGTAACTTATCTTTTTATTTCCACTCACTGACTATTTTCAGAACAGAGATGCAAGAAGTCTTGCGTTGGAAAACAAGATCCACTTTGGTTCTGTCATCCACAGGAGTAGGTAAGTTGGTTGGTAGGTACTCACACTACACTTTTTCGATGGGAATCTTATTTCCAATTCTACCTAGGAAACAACTTTTCTACATTTATTTCAATTTAACGTGAATTTCCTGATAACTCGTTATACTGTCGTAATATTTGCTTGTTTTAAATTTATGCTGTGTTGTGAAAGTGTAAAATCCTCTGTTTACCTTTACTGCTTGGACGAACCAAAAAGAATACAATAACAAGGCGAACCATGATCTAAGAAATCAGGATATCATTATAGGTACTGTGGCCTCATGGGACGAACGAAATCACGGTCCCTATGATCATTTGTCGAAGGCTTATGCATAGAGGTGTAGGTCGCGTAACGTAAAAAGAACGCTGGAAGAAAGTGGAAGAGGTGTGTCCGCGCATGGGTACACGCTAGAGATTGCAACCTGGTATGTTTCTCAACCCGGCCGGGCCCGGTTGCATTCGTCGCCAACGCCGGCCGGGTCGTGTGTTAGCGATGAAACCTTTAAGTTTCAAGTTTCAAGTTTCAAGTATTTTATTGCTTTCATATTGTACAAAGATCTTAAAAATAAATTACATCTACCAACATGAGCCCGGGTGGGGCACTGCAAAATATACATATCTTATTTTTGGCTCTTGTGAGCAAAAATAAATATTTTTACTTTTACATAGATAAACTAAATAAGTAACTTAATTCTAACATTATTAAAATACAACGAGCCTAACACAACGTAAAATTATTCACAAAAGAAGTCCTGCAGGGCATATATAAAGTATTTTATGAAAATATTTAATATATGAATGGAAAAAGACAATGATTCAAGGTTAATATATATTTCAAACTGGCTTAAGAACAATTATCACAATAATCAGTCTTACTCAAGTCTGAAAATCACACTTTAAGTAAGAATAGATTACTTTTACTTATGGACTGAAACTAGTATTGGTAATTCAAGAAACTAATAACGCAGCTTAAAGTACTAAACTGTCATAACAACTTAGATTAGATAGATAGATAAACTTTGGTAGATTTGGTTTAAGCAAAAAAAAAAAATTATTTGCTAAAAGTAAAGTACCTATTATGTTTTTTCTTAAACTTTGGCTATAAAGACTAGTGAGTGATACTATTACTAACTGAGTAAATAGCTAAATCTAATAGTCTAGGCTGTACTGTAACTGTAATCAACCAAATAGTCTTAGTTAACTACCACGCGGTTTACTTAGGTGCGGTGACCGGGCCCGGTAAGAATGGCCGGGCCCGGTGGGTGTACATGACGCGAACTATACAATACTATCTTACGAAGCCTCCAAGTGCTGGAATAATGTACCGCCACCATCGATCAAGTATGCGGCCTCCCCCGTAGATACCTAGAACCTTACAAGAATGACACTCAAAAGTGTCCACGTTTTGTTTTGACGCAGACAGTTTGCGCAGAGCCTGTCAAGTTTTTTGCATGCGGAACAAGAGATTAGTGGAGTCGAATTTATTTTATTTTATTTTGTAAGTAGGTAGGAAGGAACCTAAAAATAATTTATACGCTGTTTATTTTTATAAGGATAAAAGTTAAATACTATGTTGATTAAATCGAATACTTTTGGTAATCTTTCTTTTATTAGAGAGTCCACGCAAATAAAATTGAGGGCGGGTCAGCTAGTAATTTTATAAACCTCAACCAGTTATTTTAAATGTCTTTTCATGAAATTTTTTTTATCACTTACAACTTACCACAAATAAATAAAAAAAAATTAGAAACAATAGCCGCTCCATTCATCAACTTAGAACAAAATAAATATTTTTACATAGGCAAACCCAACAACAATATTTAATGCTGATTTCTCAAGTATATAAGGCTCAAGTGGCTCATATCACAATACACAGGTAACAATTACTGAAAATAAGAAATTCCATGCTTTTTCTGTTGCATGGTCGGTCGGTTATTGCATTTTTTATACGAGCACTTGACCATGCTTTCGGTCCGAGAGCTAAAATGACACTAGTTGAAAAGGTATCCCAAAATGCCAAATGGGATACCTTTTGATACTGACGTTTTCAGGGCGCGCATTGTGCATCTAAGGAGGGCCGGCCGGAAATTTTTGATCGATGACCGCCACCGATAAGAAAAATTGGTAATAAAAATTTAGGAAAAACTCAAAGCATTTCTTGTTGAAGACCCGATAAAACTTGCCAACGTAAATAAGTGTCTCAAAAGAAAACAACGCACGCTCCCGAGAAACGCTCAATAGCGACTAATTTCCCAAGAGCCAGGTTACCTATTGACGGCTATCGATAACGGCTGTCGAGCTCAATGGACGTTTGTTATACTTACCGTTTTTATTCAAATCAAATCATTCACCGTTTTTAATACCGTCCCTAAAAAAATTGCTTTCATCCGTCCACAAGATTCAGTTCAGTTTCAGTTTTAAAATTTCTTTATTAACATAATAGAATATAATATTACAGAGGACTAGTGTGGATTTTATCCTAGTGAAAAAATTGGTTGCCTGTAAAGTCGGTATACGGGCGAAAGTTTTACGTGACAACGACTTTGAGTGGTAAAACATTGTGAGCGCATAACGTGAGCGGAACGTAACGCGTAACGCAGTTTCTTGAAGTGTCACCCGGCAAACCAATTTATAAGACGTTGTCACGTCAAAAGTTCAAAAGTGTGTTTCTCGTCATTGAGAAGGACTTGGGAGGGGTAGGGGAAAGTGAAATATATCACAAGAAAGAGAGCAAAATTACCTACACAATGTTAAAATTCGCAACTCTCTGCAACGTCTATTTCGAGAGATATTAGGAGTTTTGTGACGCAATTGTTCTTCGCGCAAGTGTCCATTCGCGCAAATGTCCTTCGCGAAAGTGTTTTTCGCGCAAATGTACCAGATCCTTTTCAATAACTGTTCTTTTTATAAAGTACTCTTTATTTTTCCAGTAAAATATAGATCCTACAAACGCTCCATTCATTTCAGATGGACCGCTGCAATCTCCGGAGATAGGGGAGAATGGGATTTTTTCGACTTAGAAATTTCAAAAACTGTTTTGAAATGTAAACTAGGTACTTTTTTCAAACTTGTTTCTGCCCGCGGCTTCGCGCGTGATATTGCTGGATACCTCCGATTGCCTATTATTTATAAGCGTTTAATGATCGTTTACAATAAATAACTTGGATTCTAGAATCGAGAAACTATAGGTTTGGTACTAGATAGGTAGGTATGTGCTGAGAGAGAGTGTGGGAATAAAAAGTGCACCTTTGTTTGCACACACACTTGTGCACTAATGTCCTGCGCACTTGGCCGTTGAGACTGGCCGACGTGGCCGAAATTCGGCTAGAAGGACGTCATTATCAGGTACCTACGTGGAACAGGTCGTAGCAATCTCAAAAATAAAAGAAATTATCAGTTTCAAGATTATATTCTTACATTTACAAATTATGTAAAAACGAACAAAAGAACACTAAACCTTTACTCCAGCCAAACTCAAGATACAATTTTTGTGAACATTGCCCCCATACCTACTTAACCTAAAAATCGCTGTCTCGTTGTTGATTTTTGACGGACTTTGAAGTTGTAGATATGAGCTCTTTCCTACAACGCATAAATCAAACAACTATTCTTTAAGCTCGATGCCAAAAAAAGAATTCTGAATTTTTTGTGTTGTTTACAAACATTGTATCATGAGAATAGCTTGAGCTTAGAAACATTTTTCTTTACATAACAGCAATAAAAAATGTCAGTGACCTTTTACTTCTGCCTTTAATTGAAAAATGACATCAACACATAAATATCTACCTACATATAATTTCTGTGACTTCAATCACTACGGATAGCTAGGTATGTATAGTATATATACTAGGTATATAAAACTGTCGTTGTTTGATAGATGCGTTATAAATGTAAGCGGGTTAACTACGAACCTTGTTTGTGTTGGAAGATCACCAACGTTACATCCCATACCCCATACATACGAGGGGATGAATCGTGCGCAACGAGCAGCGCAGTGTGCACTAGGACGCGGGACACGGTATGAATCGTCAGTGTTCTTCCAACACAAAAAAGGTCCATAGTTAACCCGCTCACTTTTTAAACTACGCGTACTTAATAAGCACAATTACAATGCTTGTTATCTTCTTATATATAAAAATGAAACCCGTTTCGCGTTGTCACGGCATCACGCGTGAACGGCTGGACCGATTTCGCTAATTCTTTCTTTGTTGTGTTTGTTATTGTCAGGAGAAGGTTCTTATGAAAGAAAAAATTAAAAAAGTTGGAAAAATAAATTTCCAAGCGGGCGAAGCCGCGGGGCGCAGCTAGTTATAAATAAAACTGAAGAGATAATTAAGACAAAGAAGAAAATTCTAGAGAACATTCGGCCAAGGCACGTGTTTTCACCCCGCAGAGGACCTCGTATTTGAAACCTGGGCTGAGTGGATGGATCGAAGACTTTTTTACCCGGCTTGTCCATGATCAATCTGAAAAAAGACCCGAAGACGATCTGACACAGTCTCATGGGAGTTTAGAAGGCCCATTGTGTGGGACGCTACATGCGTCGACACACTTGCGCCTTCCCATCTTCCGAGGATATCCGTGATAGCAGGTGCGGCAGCAGATTTGGGGGATCTCAAGAGGCGCAAATATGCAGGTCTCGACAGAGCCTACACATTTGCTCTCCTTGGAGTTCAGACTCGAGACCCTAGGGTCTTCTCCGGGTTTTAAAAAAACTTTATTAGCGTCTGGTCGAAGTGATGCGTGACCCGAGAACTAGCGTAGCGCATCAGCATTTTCATACAGCGAGTATTGTACTGTATTGATATACTCGTATATCAGTTGAATTAGCTCTAGATTCTACATTGGGTCTAGAATGTTTGCAACAGTCTGCAGTTCGCTCAACTGTTTCAGTTGTAAATACTTGTTCTAATTTTTGTCTCTTCTTTAGTTGTAATTTTGCTGGATAATCACATTGTTACGGGGTGTAATGTTGTAGTGTGTGATACAGCGAGCATTCGCGTAGTTAATACGGGGAAAGAAAACGTTCGCAACGAGCAACGAGACAGATTTTAGCAGACACGTTACGTATCATGCTCGCGAATGGTACTTTACGCCTGGTAACACTGGTGGGAGCCTGGAAAGACCCCACTCGATGGACCGACGACATTGTAGTGGTCACAGGGAGTCGGTGGATGGAGGCGGCTCCGCAGGGCTATTTAAACTCTCCGCTCCCGAGTCATCGACTCGGAATCTGACACAAATTCGCGCGAAATTCAGATCTTTTAACGGTTATTAATATTTTCTGCGTTCTATTACGAATTAAACTACCAGATAAGTAGTTTTCCATGAATTATCAAACATTTTCTCTGAACCCATGTTTTGACAAATTTCGTTTGAGTGCTACTTTCGGAATTATTACCCAACTAACATTTTGGTGTCAGATACAGTTTTTATTATAACTTCTACCTGTTTAATTGAGTAATAATTATCTCAGTTCTGACTAAAAACGTTATAAAGGAGTTAAAAAATAAATTTAGCTCCAATGGTGGTTCTAGAACTTTAATGAACGACGTAAGAAAACTTTAAGAGTTAGAAAAGCGTTAATTATAGCAAGAATAGTTAAGATGTTGTAGCTTTAACCTGTTTGTAGCACTTATACCTATACAACAGTGCTCGCTGACTCGCGTCAACACTTATTGTTGTTTAGTTGTTGCAGTGAAGTGTCTTTTATAACTGTAGGTATTATATTGGTTATAAGGTGCAGACATGTGTTGTAAAATAGAGTTTGTCAAGAGTGTAAGATACACAGACACCAAAAGTTTTGAACAACTCATTTATATAAGTTCAAGCTGTAATGTTAATTCTATTTATGCTTATTGTGATAAGTAGATACACTATAAAGGCGTTGTAAAAGCAATGGTGTCACAACATTCTTGGCTACAGATGTTGTAACTCAAAATGAGTAATAATTTACTTATGCGACGACTAAAGCTTTAATGTAAGTTCGCCATTGTTTTGGTGAACTATAACCTATAAATTGACTGGGTTATTCAATATTTGACAACAAAATACTTCATTATATAAGTTACTTTTGTAATTTCATTGATGCCACTTTATTTAACATGCCACTAGCCATAAAGCAAAAATAAAAAAATGATACAAATTTGAGGTGCCTATTTTATGTTTCATAAGTTTTATTTGAAATCTTTATTAAATCAAGAGCGCGTTAAAATTGAGATGGAAAACATGGTATACACTTACCGTAAAATCACAACGCCAGATTGTTTTCACTTCACAAAGTAACTTGAATGGGTATACTTTATTATTTCTCTGTTAGATAATGGCCATTCGGTGATTGACATTTAGTTGTACGCTAAATGATACCATAAACATATTGTAACTAGCGTCAAAGTGTCAAACAACTATTTTTAATAGGTCTAATAAAGTTTTAAGTGGTTATAACTCTTAGCCGACGTTTTTATATAACCTTTAGTGTTGACCAACCCATCTACAAGCACAGTACCTAATATAGGTTGAAGTAGTAGCTGAGTATGAATCAACACTTTTGTGCAGGTTCTGTTACACCTTTATATAACCGCTCTACTGGCTTTCTATAACCTTTACCTGTAAAAGAGTGGGCCTCTTTCGTGGTTATATGGGAGTTAGAGCACTCTATAACTCCACTGTACAGGTATTATTAACACTATGATACTCGAATGGAACCGATATATATAATGATATACAGTTTGTTTTAACGCTATTGTGCTAGTTGGGTAATAATATAAGAGCTTTATTGCTAAGAATCAACATATTACCAAAATCTACATTTTATAAGCATTAAAGAGACGAGACGGCTGAGTTATTGTACTGTATATTTATCTATTGTGACGGAACCCCTAGTGCGCGAGTTCGACTCGCATTTCATGTTTTATTTTGTAGATAGGTATCAAAGTGAATTGGGGAATGAATGGTAACTCCATTTACTCGCATGTTCAAGAAAAGAGATCTAAAAGAAGACTAGTCACCAATATACTGAATGCTCCTTGGCAGCTCTGAAAGCCGTCACACACAGAAGCCGGGGCCGGGCCGTAGGCGAAGGCGTGCGAGTTGTATCATATGAATTTATATGAAAGACTACACGCACACCGCAAGCGGCGGCGAAGCGGTGTACGGCCGTGGCGGGCCGGCTCGGCGACACAAACAGGCGGCGTGCGCGAAGCGGCGCAAAGCGGCGCGAAGCCGTGGCGGCGCGGTGGCGAGGCGGAGGCGGTGCGGTGGTGAGGCGGAGGCGTGGCGTGTGGGCGTTGCATTTCAGCAAGTATAAGGAGTGTCTTCACACAAAGCGCACGCCACGCGTCGCAGTGCGAAGGCGTGCTACTAGCGGAGTTATGAATTGAATTGAATTACAAAATTTTAAGCTTATGACCCGAATAAGGCGCTAAGTGATTCGAACTAGACGTGTGCGCCGACGTTAAAATGATCGGCGGCGGCGCGCCGGCCTGAAATCGGCGGCGGCGGCGTGATTTCGGCGTGAAATCGGCGCGTAGGTATAAGTAATAAATAAATAATGCTGGACAACTCACACAGCATTATCTAGCCCCAAGCTAAGCAGAGCTTGTGTTATGTTATGGGTACTATACTAGATAACTGATATAGGTACATTATTATAATTTTCGAGTACCTACATTAGGAGGTGCATTTAGAAAATTCGAAGTTTCGTAAATTCGAAGTTCATAGCCTTTTTGGCCATTTTTTAAGTTCGTTGGTGGTCACAAATTCGAACTCTCTAATTTTTTTGTTTCGATTATTTACCCACGCATACAAGGCACCTTACGCAGTCGCGGAACGCACGCGTTCTTTGAAAGAGTGAAATGCGACCAGTGTTGAAGCTGAGAGAGTTTTCTCAGCGGCTGGCTACATTTGTAACCGCCCGAGGAGCACTCTCAGCGGCAAAACGCTGGATGCCCTAACTTTTTTAGGGGTTTATTATCAACTAACGTAAAATGTAATACATTTAAATAAGTAAATGGGAGTCAGAACACTGGTACTTTATTGGATCCCGTAACTTTCCGTATCGCAACAAGTCTTCGGTTGGGTGCAAGAAGATGTTGCGCGCCTCATCAATGCCAATGCCAGTGCGGTATTGCTGTCGTGTGCAGCTTGATCATCACGGATTATCGTGTACTAGGGCCGCCGGTCGGATATCTCGCCATGCCAGCCGGCGACATCATCCGGCGAGTCTTTGTCATCGCTAACGTACCAGTTATTCTCAAACCGAATGGTCTGTTGCCTGACGATGGTAAGAGGCCCGACGGTATGACACTCATCCCATGGGAGTTGGGGAGGCCCATCGTGTGGGACGCTACATGCGTCGACACACTAGCGCCTTCCCATGTTCCGAGGACATCCGTGAGGGCAGGTGCGGGGGAAGATTTGGCCGAGGATCTCAAGAGGCGCAAACATGCAGGTCTCGACAGAGCCTACACATTTACTCCCCTTGATTTGAGACCTCTGGTTCTTCTGGTTTCACGTGACCCGAGAGCTGGTGAGTATCTGGCGCAGTGCATCAGCATAGGCATACAGTGGGGCAATGCAGCCAGCCTCTTGGGGACGCTTCCGACTGTTATTGATATGGATCATTTGAGCTACCTCTAGGCCAAGCACGGAGATTATTATCTAGGGTAGAATAGACATTATCGACTTCGCATCGTCATACATTGCGTACATTATAGAAGTAAAAGGATTGACTTTCAAACAATTTACGCATTCGTTGACAAAAGTGACGTAATTTTTCGCTATTCTACCCTAGACAACAATCCCCGTATCAATCCAATCAATCCCTGCAGTAGATTGTTTGCAACAGTCTGTAGTTATCTCATTTGTTTCAATTGTAATTATCATGATCTGTGATAATTACAACAACGTAAATTATAGAAGTAGGTTAACCAGTTCTCTGCCAGGCTTCAGCGATACGACTCGGACGGGCGCTCGTTGCATACGTGCAGTGCAAGCGCGTCGTCGGTGACACTTAATGTGTGTAGGTAATCAAAGTATTTTCGTATGTTTTGGATTAGGTAAATCACTTTTCCGATTCTAACTCTATGTATAAAGGGACAGGAGAATAAAAGTTACATTTTCTGTCTTAACTTCGAACTTTCGAAATTGAGCTTCCGAATTTAGAAAGCCAATTACGAAATTGAAAAATATTTAAAACCCTGACGTTTCGTACCCCTTACAGTGTGTCCTTGTGCCTTTGTGGTAACTTCGTAAGGTTTAGAAAATAATTAAATGCAATTTATGCAATATAAATTTAGTCTGAATCTTTCTAGTGGAATTTTCTTGATATCTGATAAAGTTTATTTTCCTACAGTGTCCTCTGCAAGTTTATATCGGCACCTGCACGGAATTAGAAAATAAATATTAATTTCTAATAATTTCTCATTAATTGTCCTAATTTCTAATTCCGTGGGCACCTGTATCTGTCTGAATCAGCGGCGACTTTTGATACCGTTCAGTTCGCGGTGCCCTTTGACATCGCGGCACCCCTTGACATCGTGGCGCGGCGCGGTTTCTTCTTTGACTACAACTTGGTTGTAGGTAGCAGGTGTCAGACAATGTAATAATCAATCAAATAAGGGAGTTTTCAAAGCGTCTAAAAGAATACGTTCCACGCCGATTTCACGCCGATTGGCCGATCGGCGGCGGCGGCGTGGAAAATTTGCCGGCGGCGGCGGCGGGTCGGCGCGGCGCACACGTCTAATTCGAACCACATCGTTGTTTATACGATTGTCGTATAAAAGATTATAAAAGTAGTCTTGAACAACCCTTGAAGCGATTCCAGTTTAAAGGTCCAAGTGTAGTTTCTGCCCGCGGCTTCGCGCGTGATTTTGCTGGATACCTCCGATTGCCTTTTATTTATAATCGTTTAATGATCGATTTCAATAAATATCTTGGATTCTAGAATCGAGAAACTATAGGTTTGGTACTAGATAGGTAGGTACGTGCTGAGAGAGAGTGTGGGAATAAAAAGTGCACCTGTGTTTGAACACACACTTGTGCACTATTATAATGTCCTGCGCACCTGGCCGTTGAGACTGGCCGACGTCGCCAAAATTCGGCTAGAAGGACGTCATTATCAGGTACCTACGTGGAACAGGTCGTAGCAATCTCAAAAATAAAAGAAATTAACAGTTTCAAGATTATATTCTTACATTTACAAATTATGTAAAAACTAACAAAACGAACACTAAGCTATACCTTTACTCCAGCCAAACTCAAGATACAATGTTTGTGAACATTGCCCCCATACTTAACCTAAAAATCGCTGTCTCGTTGTTGATTTTTGACGGACTTTGAACTTGTAGATTTGAGCTCTTTCCTACAACGCATACCTAATGCTATCAACTATTCTTTAGCTCGATGCCAAAAAAAATCTGAATTTTTTGTGTTGTTTACAAACATTGTATCATGAGAATAGCTTGAGCTTAGAAACATACTTCTTTACATAACAGCACTAAAAAATGTCAGTGGCATTTTACTTCTGCCTTTAATTGAAAAATGACATCAACACAGAAATATCTACCTACCTACATTATAATTTCTGTGACTTCAATCACTACGGATAGCTAGGTATGTATAGTATATATACTATATAAAACTGTCGTTGTTTGATAGATGCGTTATAAATGAAAGCGGGTTAACTACGAACCTAGTTTGTGTTGGAAGATCACCAACGTTACATCCCATACCCCATACATACGAGGGGATGAATCGTGCGCAACGAGCAGCGCAGTGTGCACTAGGACGCGGGACACGGTATGAAACGTCGGTGTTCTTCCAACACAAAAAAGGTTCGTAGTTAACCCGCTCACTTTTTAAACTACGCATTCTTAACAATCCAAATTACGAAGAGTATTATTGATAAAACTGAAAAGATAATAGAGGCAACGCAGAAAATTCTACAGGCGTTTCGGCCAAGGCACGTGTTTTCACCCCGCAGAGGACCTCGTATTTGAAACCTGGGCTGAGTGGATGGATCGAAGACTTTTTTACCCGGCTTGTCCATGATCAATCTGAAAAAAGACCCGAAGGCGATCTGACACAGTCTCATGGGAGTTGGGAAGGCCCATTGTGTGGGACGCTACATGCGTCGACACACTTGCGCCTTCCCATTTTCCGAGGATATCCGTAATAGCAGGTGCGGCAGCAGATTTGGAGGATCTCAAGAGGCGCAAATATGCAGGTCTCGACAGAGCCTACACATTTGCTCTCCTTGGAGTCGAGACTCGAGACCCTAGGGACTTCTTAGGGTTTTCAAAAAACTTTATTAGCGTCTGGTCGAAGTGATGCGTGACCCGAGAACTATCAGCATTTTCATATAGCGTGTATTGTATTGTATTGATATACTCGTATATCAGTTGAATTACCTCTAGATTCTACATTGGGTCTAGAATGTATGCAACAGTCTGCAGTTCGCTCAACTGTTTCAGTTGTAAACACTTGCTCTAATTTTTTTCTCTTCTTCAGTTGTAATTTTCCTGGATAATCACAAGCGGAGAGTCTGAATAACCCTGCTGGTCCGTTGTTTGTGGCGTCGTTTAAAGCTAGGTTCACATTGGGGCACCCCAACACAACCTACTAATGTGAATCTAGTCATAGGTAATGAACGTAACCGATTGCGCTCTGGCGCGCCACGACACACCCCGACACAGCAATGTGAACCTAGCTTAAGGGTGGCCTATGGCTAGGGTTACCAACTTATTTTGGTTCGAATATAGATGGTTTGGGGATATTGTTCGTAAAAATATAGTAGGATAGGTAAGATCTAAGAAAAGAGGAGGTGAGTACCTAGTTTCTGTTTAACATAATTAGCATTTTGTCAAAACTATTCGCTGTAACAATAGCCGGGAATATTACGAAATGTCACACTACTTATATAGCCAGAGCTATGAGCGAAACTCTAATTCGTTTTCTAATATAAGACAAGAACTCCATTTCCAGTTCTTGAAAATAGTAAATAAATAATAATGTTGGACAATTCACACAGGATTATCTAGCCCCAAGCTAAGCAAGCTTGTGATAACACAAGCTGTACTAGATAACTGATACTTAATACAATACACATAGATAGATACTTTTATTATACATAGAAAACAGCCAGAACACCCTGAACAAATATCTGCAGATCGTATAAACATTTGTCGTGAGGCGGGAATCGAACCCGCAACCTCTTGAGTAGCAGGCGGACCTTCGCCCGCTGCGCCACGGAGGTTTTCGTGTATTTGCATCAACTTCAGATCTTCTGTCAAAGTACGCGTCAATCGCGTCGCGAGTTTCAACTTCAACTTCAACTTCTTGTTTGATGGCTTCTGCGTCAGGTTTGATTTTAGCAGTCAGTAGTACCTGAGTAGTACCTACGTATATGGCAAAATATTGACATCCAAGCCAAGAATTCCTTCATAATGCATTAAGTATGTTCCAGAAATATAGTAAGCGGACCTCAAATATAGTAGATACTATATGATAAAGTAGGGTTGGCAACCCTACCTATGGCCCAAGACGCAAATGTACTACTCCGACCCCGAGTAGCGAGGCTGGACAGTGAATGCGATATACTAAATTAATATAGACCGATCGACGGCGGCGAATCGACACCCTAAGACTCAGCTCGTGGGACACTAACGTTCGAATACTCAATCAAACGCATCTCAGATTTAAGAGACCACTATGCACGCCATTTTGTGAAAAGGATAGGTATAGGACTTCGCATTCATAGGAGCAGGACAAAGCATACGTTTTTGCGCCGTGCGACGTACCGCAACCTGTCATCGGGTGTGTCCAAGATGGCGGCACTTGTGTCCTCCGTTGGTCGCCTCAGTGAGGCGATCCACCGATCTGAGCCGAACATTTGTTCGCCTCATTGGGGTTTTAACCAGACAGCAAATTTGAGTGTACTCAAAAGTTCTCTCTCAATGTAGGTTATTTCATCAGGTTCATAGGAAGATTAGGCTTCGCAAAAAAAAATTCAGGGAAATCATGATTTATAATATAAGTTCGCCAAACCCTGTCTGAGCGTAACCACCATGTGGTTACTCAGATGGGCATGTGCCGCCATCTTGGACACAACTGATGATAAGATGTCTGGAAGTCTCCTCACTGAGGAAAACAACAGACGACAGGTAGTTATTGATAACAAATGCTTCGGCCCGCTCCGGGCCTCATAATTTTTCGCAGGTCAATTTAGAAGAAAACTACGCAACTTATTAAGAAAATGGTCCAAGGAACCAAATAATTAGTAAGAAGAATAACCTACGAATCAAACCATTGCATTTCAAAAGACCGCAGGGTTCCAGAGATCTCGACCAAGTTATGTGCGAAACAGTGCCTCGTGTTTTCACATTCAAGGAATCGGGAAAAAAATGTTGAAAAAGATTAAAAAGAGTTCCAGATTTTCTAAAAAAATACAGTAAAAAAACAAACGTTTTTTTATGGTTTCTGACTTTTTTAGTACTCCAACCTCAGTTGATCCAGTAGAAGTTTTTGAGCAGTGTAGTGTAATTAACTGAATCGGTCGGCATCCAAAAAAGTTATTATATAAAATGCCCATTTTCTAGCTAACTGTAAATTTTTTGAAAATCTGAAAGGGATGAACATTTCTCTACACATTATGAATAATCTTCAAAGACCATATTCCTGTAGCTACACCGGTTAAGGTATACTTACTGCCCGTTGGCGAAAAATTCACCCTCTGTGGTATACATCGAAGGTAAAATTTGAGAGATTGGGTACTAGCTTCTCGAAAGTGGAACGTTCAAATTAGGTCCTATTAGGTCCACCCACCTCGGCCATAGACCGGCGTTCGTGTTTCGCGTGAGTATGTTCTCACGGTCGCAATTCGGTCTACCTAGGCACCTACGTCTTTCCATCTTTGTTGTTCATTGAGTAGGTATATTGCAAAAGATTGGAAAAAGCATGTCTTTGCGTTTAGTTGTAACACAACACAGGCCATTTGTTGAGTTAGCACGCTGGGAGAACGTATTGTACGTTCTCCCATGCAAACACTCTCTCACAGTTACATTTACTATCTCGTGCAATAATTATAATGAACAAACACGAAGACCATTATCTGTATTGTTTGATTGTAATTTTCTTTGTGAATTAAGGTATTACATAAGTAAAAAAACAAACACGAGATTGCTGTAGGCTTTTAGTCAATAAATCACACTAAAGAACGTCGTAACACGAACGCCGCCGCCCGCCGCCCGCCCCGGTCCGACTACGACTGAGGTAGGTGCACCTAATTGCACCTATTTGATCCTGCCACTTTCGAGAATCTAGTTGCTTCTTACTTGCTTACCTACTTGCACCGATCTAAGTAAAATGGAAATGTGTTAATCATAAAACTTTTTAAGCTTTCGCGATTTGTTAACATAGTTAATGATTACATATATCGGGTATTTATCGCGTACCTTTTGTTGTCGCCCCTTGACCACGATCGCTGTAACGCGGTAGAAACGTAGGGGAAATAAAACAAAAGGTACGCGATAAATACCCGATATAATCATTAACTATGTGTTAATCATCTCCTATTTTTACTTAGAACGCACACATTAGTTCCTATGGGATATAGAAAAACAATTTCAATGTTTCCATGGAAAGAACGCGGGCGTAGACGCAGGCAGAATCAAGTAGGTACTACTTACCTTAAAAAATAAATTTTTAACTTTATCACGCTAGCGCGAAGCTTTGGTTTAAGGTGTTAGCGCGAACCTTTGGGTTAAGGCGTTCGCGCAAAGATTCGGGTTATGGCGTTAGCGCGAAGATTCGGGCTATCGCGAATTTAGACTTTGGGTTTCTGCATTATGTGCGGCAGCGATATTATTTCCGACAGATTTCGATTTCAGTTTAAGGATAACAACTTTGGTTTTTATTTTAACTAGCTTCTGCCTGCGGCTTGGCACGCGTTTCACAGCGATAAAATAACTATATGTTAATGCAGGTCTAGAAATATACATGTATGCAAAATTTGAGCCAGATCCGTTAAGTGGTTTACAGAACACTTATTAAAAACATATAACATCAATACAATGTTTTATCTTTATTCATTGTAATTAGTCACCCGGCTTCGCACGTGTAGCAGAGCAGTTTCCTGCTACACTGTTATGAACATAATAAAACTTTATTGGTTTAGGTACGCGGCACAAGACAGTACCTACATTAACAATCGTCACATTTCAACCTACGGAGCGTTATTGGCAGGCGCTACGTAAACCAATCGTTTTTATTATTATAGTTATTTATCTATCTTAAATAAGGTCTGTGAAATAGACATAACCTTAAACGTTTCCCTGAAACATCTATTTGGACTTGAAATAACGTAAATTACTAATTTTTATAGAAACAATGCCATCGAAGACGCGAGCAGAAACTAGTATGAAATAAATCGTTAAAGGAATACAATTTATACATTCTGAAATGTTGTTGGTTGGAGACTAAATAACACGACTGTAGTTGGTTCTGTACTGAATATTTATTGATGAAAAACCACGCTTTTTATACAAGAAAATTACCTCTAATTTGGATTTATTAATTGCTTCTTTGTATCTTTGTAATCTTTGTAATTCAATATGCTTATTGTTTTAACATAAAATGATTTACCTATTTTCTTATCTAAACATTCTCCGTAAGTAATCCGATATGTTTGATATTTAATAAAATAAAATTTTATTTTTCCGTATCTCTAAGTAGGTCATTGAGTGACGTCGTACATTAGGTATGTACCTACACTACAATTCGCACCTGTCCACATAAGTAAGACACATAAAATTGACAGGCGTAGTAATATTGCTTAGTACACCAGTGATGTCCTGATGTTTTGACCATGCGAACATTCAGTAGCGCCGTGTGGTGCCGGCTTAGAATTTGCAACACCCGAACTCTTCGCGCGAGTGTCGCAAGAGGCGACTAAGGGACAGCCACTGGACCACAAACAGCAGCGTCGTCCCTTACAGAACAATTCTACCACCAAACTGCGATCCCCAACCCGCATGCCCAGCATGGGCAATACCTATAAGATGAAGGCCAATAAGGCGCTTATCAGGGGGAGGCCTGCGTCCAGCAGTGGACCAATACAGGCGGTTGAGGTTGAGGAGCATTCAGTAACACTGTCTTGATCTTCAGTACCTGAAACGTCAGCACTGACACGCCCACTGCTAAAAATACTAATAGAAGGGGGCTTGCCATATTCACCACGGTTGGCAGGAAAATTGGTGATCACAGTGTGGTTAAGAATAAACAGATAGAAGCTGCTGTGCGTGTGGCGATAGGATCCGGAATACGGAAATCCGTAGAAGAACCAAAGTAATAACTGCTGATGGGCAGGCCGTATAGCTCGCAGACAGAACCGATAACCGTTGCGGAGTAAAGGTTCTCGAGTGGCGACCACGATGCAATACGTAACGGTGTGTGGGAAGACCTCCCACTCGATGGACCGACGACATTGTAGTGGTCGCAGAGAGTCGATGGATGGAGGCGGCTCAGGACCGCTATTCGTGGCGTCGTTTGGGGGAGGCCTATGTTCAGCAATGGACTTATATGATGAAGCTGCTCTGCTGACCTTTCTATGGTAGGTTCCGTTTGTCAGACCTTATGACCTCTACGGGCTGAGTTGAACGTGTCGATTATTCGTTCAACAGTAGGTATCTAAGTAACCTGTGATACTTATGTCCTTTTTATACCAAAAAGATGCAAATATAAACAGGTTGCTTGCTCGTACAAAAGTAGTGATTTTTATTAAATGCCTACCTATTAAAGTTAAAGAGGCCATCCTTATAATGGGATAATACTTCTACGTGATTGTAGCGATTTCTATCAGAACTAAGAATAGCATCGATAGAAGCATAATATATTTTTTATTAACAATATAATTTTTTGGCTATTTTATTATTATTTTAGTTTGATAGTTTCTTTTGAATGTGTAAATTTTGCAATACTATTTTTATTTAATTTTTGTTGTGCTATTTTCTAGAGTATAACGGGTTAGGATAAGATAATAATGTTCCTGTTATATTATGTCTTTATTGTCAAATAAATAACTTGTAATATCTATTCCATAAAACAGATGTTAGGTACTTCATTCACGAATTTTAAAGTACCTAAATGTACAATAATGACAAAATATAAGGATGAAAACTATGAAGTAACAATTCCGCAGGCAAATTGCATTTTGTTGAATCCTATCAGAAAAAATTTAACGCAAAATTGTTACTAAATGAAATTTTGCAATGGATTTCAGCAAATCAATGCCTAAATCTATTACAAATTTAGAATGGCGTCATATTTGCAATCAGCACCAATCAGTAAGCAAATTCCAATTCTAGATCACGCAAACACTTGTTGTATCGGTTTGAAAGGTATGGTTGCCGGCAAAATCACAGAAACATGAGGTAAGTAATTGGTATATACAGAGCGTCCCACGGCCATGCCACATGGAAGGAAAATATCTAAAATAATCGAGATAGACCAGGTTAACTCCTGTCAACCTATAAGGTCTGTTCGGTCGGAACGATGCCGTTTCCGCTAAGAGCAGTAGCGTTATGTTTTGCTTGGATTTCGCTGGGTTATACGCGGTCTGCGGTATCCTGCCTAGAATAACCGTTTTCAATAAATATATTACCGCATACCCACTTAGATTACGTTGCTTCTCTTGGTAGCAAATACCGCAAGACTCAGAACAGTTATTTATACAAAATGATCTGTTAATTGCAAACAGTTGCTAAACAGTGTTATCTTTCTCTGATGACTTCTTTCTATTTACATAAGTCAGAGTGTGAAATAACGCTGCTACCGTTTTGAGATAGCAAGAGATATCTATTTCATAAGATAGTCAAAAACATGACCCAACACTCCATCGTAAAAAGGAAACGAAACCATAACAGGCAAGATTTTAATGTTTCATCACAATCATAAATCATATAAAAACCAAAAGCAGTCTCCTTTTGCGCAATCAGTTCTATATAACAAAATCGCAACAACAATTGAGAAAACTAGCATTCCTACCAGTCCTACTGCAATGACGCAACAAATGCAATTTGTATACATGCAGCTAAACCATAATGAACTGCATAGCGTGTTATAACACTGTGTGATGCCAAAGCACGACCAACCTCTAGTACAATGGGTGTCCGACCGGACTCTCCTTATTCGGTACAAGGGTGTTTTTACACCACATACTGGTTTGTAAAGCTGACAACTCGGCCGTACACCAAGATACCGTTCAGACGGTTTATCTATATTCAGTTTGACCTCGCAACTAGGTTCGGGCGATATGAAAGGCCGTTTGGACTTTATGCAAGGTCGTTTAAGCGTTATGCAAGGCCGTTTGAACCTTAATGAACTCAATCGTTTGATTCCTGAAGCACGGGATGATTTAGAAAGACAGGGTATAATCTCTTGAACTGACGGTTTGATCCCTGCGTAAGAGGTTCTGGTCTCTTCGCTACAGCAGATGAGAGGAGACGGCGGACAGACGACCAGACGTGAAGGGGTTGGCTTACTGGATACGAGAGGCAGCGGAGGATTTCCACATGCGGTGCAATCATCGATTCGGGACCTCGGATTAAAGGCACCCTAAAAAGTTTCACTTCTAAGTTTCATTTCAATCACATGCGTGCGAACATTCGTGATTCATACAAATGTTTTTACGCATGTGCGGGACGGATAATGAAACATTCGTGGCATTGCAAAGGCACAGGGAATTTTGAGTTTCAGATTATTTTAGCAAGAAGTTAGTAAAATTCTTTGCCAGTACTGTACGTTGGGGACTAATGGGTTTGCAAAAATATTTATTTCTAAAAACGCTTTAACAACTCGCATTGATTTTTGTCAATAGCTTATGTAAATTCTACTACTAACAAAACAACCAAATACGACAGATGATTTAATTCATAAACATACATCTAAGACACAAGTTCTAGCACAAATATAATTATAGCAATCACTAACACTACTGTTACTAATAAACAAAGTAGATGATAGCAGCAAAAGGTAAACAAGCAAGCTAAATGTAATGTATCGCATACGAGTGTTGCACAGCCTGAGCAAAGAGCCGAGCTGGGGGGTTTGGACGGATCCCAGCATGGGTCTGCAGCGCTGTGGGAGCCACCCTAAAAAAATTATGCTGATCGTTATACTGTTCATTGCAGTACTTAACTAATGGATGAGGTATCCGCCGCCCTCCATAGATTCACAATGCGTACCCATCCGTACCGAAACCGTCTGTATCAAAAGAGATCCCATTTGACAAGTTGGGATACCATTTCAACTAGTGTCATTTTAGCTTGGACAGGATGCATGCCCGGCAAAATTAAAAAAAAAATCACTCGTCCAAGACACAAATAAAACGTCAAGTACGAGTTGGACTCGCGCACGAATGGTTTCGTATAATTGTAAGACGTTGTTTGTTGTCAAATATCATGATTCTAGGTCAACGGAAAGTAGGTACATAGTATATTTTGATCCAGGGAGAGAATAAAAAAGGTTTTTTTGTTAATAAACTACAAATTTACTGTTTTAGGATTTTCCTTTCTATTTGTGCTAAGACCTTGCTTCTTCTAGGTCAACGGGAAGTACCCTATTAGGTTTTGACCATAGCAAGAAACAAAAATATTTTTTTGTGAATTAAGTATGCAGGTCTCGACAGAGCCTACACATTTGCTCCCCTTGGAGTCGAGACCCCAGGTCCGTGGGGTACTGAGCTCTTCGGGTTCTTAAAAAATTATTTGAGCGTCTGGTCGAAGCGACGCGTGACCCGAGAGCTGGTGAGTATCTGGCACAGCGCATCAGCATTGCCATACAGCGTGGCAATGCAGCCAGCGTCTTGGGGACGCTTCCGACTGGTATTGATATGATCAGAACAGTCTGCAGTTAGCTCAATTGCTTCAATTGTAAATACTAGCATAATTTTCTTTGTGAATAAAGGCTATTAAGTACAAATTTCCGATTTTTGAATTTTATCCTTTACTGCTAAGTAAAGTGCTATAAGACCTTGTTTCTTGCCAAATTTCATGATTCTAGGTCTACGGAAAGTAGCATAGGTTTTGTATGCATGTGAATCTCTTGGAAATTTAAAAATATTTGGACATAAACAGCTATAGCTTTTGAGTGCGTTGACCTAGAAGTTTTATTTATATCGAGGCTTCAAGAGGTTACAGATTTGAGTATTTATTCTCGATACCTCCACGTGTTCCCGAGAAAAGGGGGTTGACAGACGGACAGACAGACAGACGGGCAACAAAGTGATCCTTAAAGGGTTTCTTTTTTCGGTACTCTAAAAAGGACGGGATTTTCTATTTTCAGTTAAGTTTTCCCACTATGATGTGCTATTAGCTCTATTCTCAAGAAATCAGAATATGTATAAAAATATTTTTTCTTTTGACTTTGTTACGGTTTTGACTTCGTTCTAAATTCATGAAGAGAGGAGTTATATTGTTTTTATATTTATTTTTATTTTGTGTTCTTGCGTTAATTTTTTTTGTTAAAAAAATACTATTTTGCTCTTATTACTGGTTTCAACTTTTATAAAATAATAGCAATTGTTTATTTATTTATTTGAAATGTAAATATACAAAATTATCAAGGGTGTGCTTATTGCCGAGGCGAGGGATTTTTTAACTGCCGACCAAAAACACATGCTTTTCCAGGGGGAGGCGTGTTATTTATACCTAATTATTTGGTTTTGGATTTTTTCACTTGTTTTTTTATAATTATTTGTTAAGTATAGACTAGGTACACAGAAACGTTTCTGTGTCTACACTAACTACCTACATACATACCTACCTAACTATTTGCTGTCCGAGATAAAATATTTTTATTAATTTTATTAACAAATGTAAGGAATTTAATACGATCAGTACTAGGCAACGGCATGATTTTCAGATTTTTCTTAATTTCTAGCACAAAAAACACATAAAAAATTATAACAATCAATGATACCACTTTTACTAATAAACAAAGAAAATGATAGCATCAAAATGTATACAAGCAAGCTAAGTGTAATGTATCGTATACGCGTGTAGCACAGCCTGAGCAAAGAGATAGGGGGCCTGCATGGATCTCTGCATGTGTCTGGAGCGCTTTGGAAGCCATCCTAACCCCTGACACCTGAGAATATATAGATGAAACTTCTCCCACTTGCAAGCGCATGTGCGGAAAATGACATGATCAGGCCTTATCCCTTCCATCTTGGGACCAAAATGTCAGAAATGAATGACAGGCCGTGCGCCTTAGACACAATGGCGTCGAAAATTTCAATTAGACTGCCAAAAAAAAATTTTCGTCCACAGATAAAAAAAAAAAATTCGGTCAGTATGTAGAAAATATATCAAAGAACCTAACTCATTAAACTTCTTTATAGGAAAGTAGCCTCTAAATGTAAAATAAGGTCCGTAATCAAATGCAGGAGAGCGGTAGCCGGCTACCGCTTGGGGTTTGAGTGAACGGTGCAGTGACGTAAGGCGCGGTGGCCGGCTACCGCTTGGGGCCTGAGGGGTTAAAAGAGTAGAGAGATTAAAATTATACTGTCAAATTTCGGAGTGGCAATAAAGACTGTGATGTGATATGCCCCAGACATGTCAAATCATGTCAGAAGAAAGACATGTCAGTGTTCTACAAGACGTACCACTTTGGTGATTGCGCCCAGGATTTACATGACCTTAACCGCCGTCCGCTATGGCGCTCATTAGGGGAGGCCTATGTCCAGCAGTGGACTAATATAGGCTGATGATGATGATGATGAACCGCCATCCACCCCTGGACAAGCAGACGCGCTAGAAAATACTACCCACACCTGATCGACATCCCACAATGCCTAACCAAACGTTTCTGGTTCACTCTAGTTATGAGCAGGGACCGGTCGATAGCTGTGTGGTGCTGGCTTAGAATTTGAACCATCCCAACTCTTCCCGTGGGTGTCGTAAGAGGCGACTAAGGGATATCGACCGGGGGCGGGCAGCAGCGCCTCCTGCAGAACAATTCTACCACCGAACTGCGATCCCCAACCCGCATGCCTAGCGTGGATTATAGGCATTATAAGCCCCGCAAGTTGATATTGCGATTGGCGGCCATCTTGGTGACGTAGTCGACGTCGCACCGTCAGTACCGTTCGCAAGGTCAGCCCAAGCTTACGTGCTTACGCGCATCGAGTACTTGTTATAGCTTTTTGTTTTTGTTATCCTGTTTTATTGTTTTTTTGAATATCTTGCAAAATTCTACCAAAGTCACGGAACGTGTGGCCTGGTTTAAATACAAATATCCCATAACCCTAGCTTATTTACTTTTTATTACATTTTTTTGCTATCTGTACTTTTTTGCGACGGATGACGTCACGCAGCTGTTATTGTGACAAGGTTCCATCGCAATATCAACTTGCGGGGCTTATACTTACGTTATCTAATCTCTGCTTATACCCCCATGAGATAAAAGCCAATAAGGCGCTTATCAGGGGGAGGCCTGCGTCCAGCAGTGGACCAATATAGACTGTTGAGGTACCGGTAAAGTATGGAACGAACTTCCTGCGTCCGTTTTCCCGGGAGAGTACAATCTCGAAGTCTTCAAATCCTGAGTGATTAAGTTCCTTCTGAGAAAGCATATTAGGCCACATTGTCACTTTTTTAACTGTGAGGGTGGTCAAATGCTTTGCTATCCTTAATAACCTTACCCTTAATCAAGCATTTCTTTGAAAGCCATGCATTTTATAGCATCAGTGAATTTATGAGTACTAATTTACTTCAATCCCTTTCTGTAAATAACCTCTCATGTGGCACACCCCGCGCCCCGCTATCTCCGTTGTGTGGCAGGTACTTCCGCAAAATCCGCGGAAAATCCGCGGAAATGCATCATAATGCATTATTTCGCTTATTTCTTGATTATTATCTACTAACACCTAGTAACATCTATATATATTTGGATTCTCCATGAAATTTCCTACAAAACAGCGTGGAAACATTCTGATGTTGTATAACGTAATTAATGAGGTTGATTAAAATTCAACAGCAGAAACAAACAAGTAAACAGCAGAGAACAAATAGATGTAGAAAAGCTTAAGGTATCAAATTTTAGAGAACAGTACAACTTAGAACTGAGAAACAGATTTGAATGTTTAGAAATTCCAGAGAGCGTAGACAGTGTGTGGAGTGCGGTCAAAAACACCGTAAGCGAAGTTGGATTCAAAGTACTGGGAAAAAAGTCTAAAAAGAAACCTAGAAAGTGGTGGAACGCGGAATGTGAAAGACATTTTGAAGACAGGAAATACCTGAGAGTGTTAGCTGAACAGGATAGCTCACGAAAAGAAGAGTATGAAGTCTGTCGCCGCCGAACCAGGCACATCGTTAAGAAGGCTAAGAAACAACATTTAGATGGGATAATCTCCAACATGGAAAATCTCATTAACTCCAACAAGTCGCGAGAGTTTTACCAGGAAACTAAATCCGTCCGGAAGGCATACCAACCCATTACACAGACCCTGGAAGACGAAAGTGGAAACCTCGTAACCGACGACCAGCAAATCCGAAAAGCATGGCAAGACTACTTCACAAACCTTCTAAACTGTCCACCCCCTGAAGTAACTGTTGAAGGGACGGAGGAGCCAAATGAGGAGGAAGTAGAACCACCTACTTTCGAAGAAGTCAGGGCTGGAATATCGAGGCTTAAGAATAACAAAGCGCCGGGAGCGGATGATATTCCAGCTGAGCTGTGGAAGCACGGCGGTGAAACGGTCCACCACGCCTTGCACCAACTGATTTTAAAGGTCTGGGAGGAAGAATACCAACCTAAAGAGTGGAACCTAGGAATAATATGCCCAATCCACAAAAAGGGAAGTCGGAAAAAGTGCGAAAACTACAGAGGCATATCTCTCCTTGCAAGTGCGTACAAAGTACTGTCCTACGTGATACTTAGTAGACTAGAGCCCTACGCGGAAAGAATCTTGGGAGACTATCAGTGTGGCTTTAGACATAACCGTAGCACTGTAGACCAAATTTTCCTCCTTAAGCAACTGATGGAAAAGAAGTGGGAATACGCACAGAACATTCACTCCCTTTTTGTTGACTTCTCTAAGGCCTATGACAGTGTCGACAAAGGAACCTTGTACAACATCCTAAGGAACTTCTGCATTCCGGTCAAGTTAGTACAAATGATAAAAGTAGCTACACACGAAAGCCGGGCCAGGGTACGTGTGGGCTCAGATCTAACTGAGGAATTCGAGATAGTGAGCGGATTGAAACAGGGGGATGCCCTTTCACCTGTGTTGTTTAATTTGACCCTAGAACACATTATCCGCAAAGTTATGTCTCTCAGTGGTGGAGTGGAGTTAAATGGGCAACACAAGGTGATAGGATACGCAGACGATGTTGCGCTGCTAGGAGCCAACAAGTGCGAAGTCGTCGAAGCAGTCCGATGTTTGGAAGAGGAAGCTGCGGCTGTGGGCCTCAGCATCAACAAAAACAAGACTGAGTACATCCATATGCGACGTGCAAGAAACCTTCGACAACGACGCGAGGACCTTGTGGCTGGCAACTCAATTTTCAAGGGAGTGGATAGATTTAAGTACCTGGGATGCACTATAACGGATACTAACACCAGAACCGATGAAATAGACATAAGAGCCCAGAACACGCTCCGATGCAGTGCAGCGCTACATAAAGTATTAGTGTCCAGGCTCCTTTCCCGAAGAACCAAGATTCGCATTTACAAGACGATCATTCGCCCGATCTTGATGTATGGATGTGAAGCCTGGACACTAACCCAGAAAGAAGAACACAAGCTTCTGGTGACGGAGAGAAAAGTGCTCAGGAAGATCCTAGGTCCTGTCCGACGAGAAGACGGATCCTGGAGGGTACGGAAGAACCGGGAGATCGCGGAACTAGTGGCCGAGCCCAACATTATTGGCGAAACAAAATCACACAGGCTGCGCTGGCTCGGCCACGTGCTACGAATGGAGGAAGATCGGGCTGCAAAACGGGCTTTTCTTGGAGCGCCGGTTGGCCGACGACCAGTCGGTCGGCCCAGATACAGGTGGAAGGATGAAGTGGAGAAGGACCTTCGCTTACTTCAAATCTTCGAACCGGACTGGACGGAGGCGGCGCAGGACAGAAGCCGGTGGCGATCTATTGTGTCGGAGGCCAAGACCCACTTCGGGGTTGATGCGCCAGGATAGTGTAGTGAGTGTGTGAGTGATTAAAATTAAATTATAATTGCGGAAAAATGGTAAAATTTTAATAATTTTTAAAAAAATCATAAAAAAAAACTTTACCGTTTTTATATCCAGTTTGAGTTTTATTTTAGAGATTTACCATCATATTATTACACTAAACACAAAAAAGAACACATTACCAAGCCATTTATTTTAAATTAATTTTTATTCAGAAAAAACGATAAAAAAAATGGCGCGGGTGTCAGATTTCAATTTTAAAATTAATTGAAATTGGTTTTGTTTTATTTAGTGGTGTTTCATTTAGGAGTTTTAAATTTTGTTTCGTGAAATTTGTTTTGTTTTTTCAATTTGTACAATCTCTGACGTGCCTTGTATAACGACCTATGTTATAAATGGTAAATAAATAAAAATACAAAATACAAATAAAAAACAAGATCTGTCAAGTGCAGGTAATTCTCGAGCCGAGGGTTTCGAACGTTTATCAATAATTGATATAATTATTATACAAATATGTATTATAAGTACCTACCGGTTAGAGACTACGCTATTTAATGAATATCTTAAATTGGAATTGGTATTTTTTCGGCAATTTTCAAAATCTTTCAAAATGACGTATGAAACAGAAACTGTTTTGAAATTTACAAATTCATATGAGTAAATTTTATTTAATACCCCTTTTGAACGTGAAGGTCTCTTTTTAAATTTCGCCATCACAATTTGTACTGAAATCATTTTCATTTTTTTTTCTTTCAAACTGTACAGGGGCACGAAATGTATTAGTATTTTGAATTTAAAATTAATAGCTGCGGCAACTTCCGCCGATATTAATTTTGAGATATAAAAGAGGAAAAAAAGACAGGATTTAGAAACCGATACCGAAACCCTAAAAATTAAGAAAAAAGAAAGAGTAGGTACCTGTTAGGAAAGTGTTTAGGAAAGTGCGTGGCATTTGTAGAGCTGTGAGATACCGCTCATTTCTCACAGTTTCGGAATTTCAGAATTTCATTTATTTATTTAATCCGTAGGCATCAAAATGCATAATATATTATACATTTTGATGTCGTTGCTTTCTAAATTCAAAGGGCTATTGCATTTAATACACAAGTTATTATTACAAAAGGAAAAGGAACCTCTACCTACTCTCTCTCTCTGACGACCTCTGTGGCGCAGCGGGCGAAGGTCTGCCTCGGGACAAATGTTTGTACGATCTGCAGACATTTGTCCAGGGCGTTCTGAATGTTTTCTATGTATAATAAAAAGTATCTATCTATGGAGTGTATTGTATTAAGTACATCAGTTATCTAGTACCCATAACACAAGCTCTGCTTAGCTTGGGGCTAGATAATGCTGTGTGAATTGTCCAGCACTATTTATTTATTTATTTAGGAAGCACCTTATGGGATTGTACGCCGATAGAAAACACATAATATATTATGCATTTTGATGTAGTTATTTTCGAAATTCAAGGGACTATTATAGATTTATTACACATAATACAGATTGTACGCTGATAGAAAACAAACGGACAGTGATTCCTAAAATAATAATAAAATAACAATTAAAAGAGTTGGCTGTAAAAGGGCCTGACTGGATGTTAACACCTAAAATGGTGTTACGCTATTTCGCACTAAATCTTTCGCACCACAAGATAAATGTGATAATATTTTTTCATTTCTCACCGGCTGTTTTTAAGATTTTCGTTTATGACAAAAATTTAAAATAATGTCAGAAATTAAGTTATTACACGTCAATGAAATGTGGAGATACTTTAAGAAACCCGGTCCACCTCCACTCTCAGTACCTATTGCCACGCCATGCTAGGGTACCATTGTGTTTCTTAGGGTGTTACCACACCAATCGATCGATCGATGGCATCGATCGATCGTGGAAAGGATTAGTCGACGTCGATCCATAGTTTCTGACATACCTCTGGCATCGATCTACGATCGACCTATTGGTAAGTCAATCGGTGGCCAACCAAATAAATAAATAAAATAATAAATAAATAATGCTGGACAATTACACAGCATTATCTAGCCCCAAGCTAAGCAGAGCTTGTGTTATGGGTACTAGTTAACTGATATACTTAATATAATACACTACATAGATAGATATTTTTTATTATACATAAAACATCCAGAACGCCCTGGACTTGATCGTAAAATATAAACAGAAACGTAAATTTTGCTAGACTTGTCAAAATTAAAACAATTTATGTAAACCTAAATGTTGCAACGCCCTTACAGGGTTCATGCAGATTCTACCTAAAAAATGTTATCACCTTGTAATGGGCATGAATGCAATATACAATAAGTAATAATTATTCCTGTAACGCGCAAATTTCATAACTTTCTATGCTAGCCTATGCCTAAGATAAATTAATAAAATAAATATTCATTGTGGTACAATGTTATAATCGACTTTAATTTTTACATAGTGTTCTGTCAAGTACTTCATTAATTTATTATTCATTATTGCTTCGTTGATACTTAGCAATCAACTTCAGTCTTTACACATTCTACAAATTCTTCAGTGTGAGAACAATAAATCATAACTATTGCTAAAAGAACTACAAGAATGGTAACGATAAAATATGTCTTGTAGGTTAAGAATAATTGTCGAAAATGAGATTGGTTTTCAGGATTACATAATAATGTATCTTGGACATCCATGATTCTTCGTAAGAGCAGCCACCTCCTCAAACATACACCTAAAAAGTTATTTATATTTAACAGTGAGAATCATTTACGAATATATTATTTATATTTAAATAATATATGTATAAATTACTCCTATTTCTATCGCGCTTTATCTTATTCAGATAATAAATCGGGCACCAAGGGCAAACTGCATGTTACGTTTTGTAGCAAAAATTTAATTATTCGTACAGTGTTTTTCTGGGAGCCCGCTTTCATTATTGCATACTATTGTTGATAAATGGTACCCAAAATACTAATATTAAGTAAATTTTTTTCAGTTGCTTACATTATTTTGGGATCATTAATATTAGGATAAAACAATATTTAGTAACAATTCCGCGCAAAACGTAAGTTTTGCGCGGAATTGTTACTTAATGTTACTAAATATTGGTTTATCCTTTTAGTATACAATGGATTTCCGCAAAGTAACGCCTGAATCTATTATTTAGGAGTAATTAATCTTAAAACCACTGAAAACAAAATGAAAAAGATGTTTAAGACAGCATTGGCAAATTAATTCTTCTTAGTAGGTATCTCTCTTTCTAATGTGCATGTAATTTCACCGGTGAGACGGCAACATAAGAATTTTCTCCTGCCGATAACAAACAAAAAAAAAAGAATCAGCGAAGAGAATTGGTACACCCGTTCACGCGTGATGCCGTGGCCAAAGGAAATAGGGATTCATTTTTGTAGATATAGATGAATAAAACTAAACAAAACCTGTGAGGATTAGCAAGTGACGTAGGCACAGTTTCTTTAAATCGAATATCACAAAATAAAACTAATGTCACCTCATCTGATTTTCGCAGCAAAGATGCTGCCCCATCTCTGCATACAGAGGGGCTACGCATTGCAAAAAAATATAAATGTCATAAGTGATAACGTCGACTGCAACCCACGAACACGATACAAACGAATCCGAGATTTATGACATCATTGGTATCTACACGCGTGGTTTGCTTGAATTTGGTACCCAGGTTGCTCAACGCTGTCAACGCTATGCACGGGGTACACGCGTGCTTAGCTTCACTGCGGGGAGTGGGACGTTAAAACTGTGCTGCGCTACATAATTTTCATGTATTGTGTATGCTGCAGTGAAAATATAAACCCATGTTGTCAAACAAAGGAACGCACGGAGCTAAAATGCAACGCGGGCCGTGCACAACGTGCGCCGCGGGGGGGCAGCGGCTTTGATCCTCGATTTGTTATCCTCTTGTTTTAGCCCGTACATGGTTAACAGATTCGTGGCATCTTACAAATAAATGTGAATTTACGCTACCTAATGAAATGACGTATGAGAGACAGGTTTCGTACACTGTTGTACTCAGTACACTAGATATCGTTTCTGGATACGCGTAAATGTATTCAAAACTTTAGATTCTATATTCTTTCGATGCTGCTTCACATTCGCGAAATTGCAATCGTGTTTTGTTTATCTTAATAAAAATAACGCGTGGAACCAGATTAATGTTGTCCACTAGTGCCACCTTTGAGAAGCTATTCAGCTATTCTGAGCAGATAGAAGGGGAATAACAACTTAAAACGTTAGCAAAACCATAAGTTCTAAGCACGATTCAGCTTTATTTAGGTCACATTAACACAATTCCAACTACCAACTTCCATCAAACCGTGCTTATCCAAAAATAAATTAATACTGCCATGATAGCCATGGAAACAACAAATGCGGAAACATATATTATAATTAAATTTCGGTCGTATTTCGTGTTTGCGGCCGCAGCTATTGGTGGTTCTGATTCGTCCGGTAAGCCGATCAGATCTATTTCCACGTCCGGTACGCCGCTTAGATCTGTTTCCACGTCCGGTAAGCCGCGTGGATCTTTTTTCCCGGCCGTTGACGGTAAGCGACGTGTATCTTTTTTCACGGCCGCCGACGGTGAGCGGCGTGTATCTTTTTTCACGGCCGCCGACGGTGAGCCAATTATATCTGTTTTCCCGACCGCCGACGGTGAGCCGTGTATATCTGTTTTCAAAGCCGCCGACGGTGAGTTTTGTATATCTGTTATCAGGTGCTCCAACACCGTGTCGTGCATATCTGTTTTCATGTCCGCCGATGGTGTGTCTCGTAGATCTGTTATCAGGGCCGCCAACGCCGTCGGAGAGTGGCGTGAGTTTGTTTCTTCCATTGTTTGCTCCATTCACGTTCGTGGGTTCAAGGCAAGACAATGTTGGATGTCTTTTTCCTTTTCGTTATTATACCTAAAAAGTTATTTTTATAATTAAGAAGAGTTTCATCCTACCAAAAACATTAGTCTGAAATTTACCAAGGAAACTTCGGTTGATGGCTTTGCCAATTAGAGATATCCTCTCAAACGAAATTGCCTCAGTTTTATCGTTAATGTTTTTGATAGTATGTCCAATTGTGTATATGATAAGTGACTCAGTTTACTTCGAAAGGTGTCTTATTTTATTTTATTGTGTTTACAGGTACTTTTACTAGGCTAGGCCTAGATAAGACCATTAGGCAGGTAGAACTCTAGGTTTGTAAGATAGTTTTATTTAGTTTTCTTCATTTGAATCTCTATAAGCTAATTTCGACGATTGTTTAACCTAAATTTTTCTTTTCTGAACAATTTATAAGCTATTATGCATAGCGATTTTCATAGAATTGACACTGTCATTTATCCGTAAGGGCCATTTGTTAGCCTTTTTTTTGTTGCTAAGTTTTTGTAACCTATTTCGTATTTATACAGGGTTATTGGTAATTCACTGAAACTGCGCGATCTGCAAGTTCTGCCCATCATCACGGAAACGATCGCAAAGATGCCAGGTCTCATTTTTTTTTGTAAAACATCTCTGAAACAAAATATAAAAACACGTTTGTCTGACACCCATTGAAGTACTACCGATCTCCTACTCCCAAAAGCCACTGTTAATACAGGGCAGAGCCACTTTTAAGTTAATTTTCAAATAAAGCCTCTCTATAGAACGAATACTGAATTCCTGAAGACCTGGCGTCTTCACGATGGTGGTCGTGATGATGGGCAGAACCTGCAGTTCAAGTGGTGTCAGTGAATGACCAATAACCCTATATAAGCTGTAGTCCTTCAAAGTTTATTTGTTACCATTATAAAATTAAATTGTGAACTGGTTCGGGTCATTAAAATGTATCTGTTCCTAAAATTTCAATCCATTGCGCACTGTAGATACAAATGTTTTTTGTATTCGCGCAAATTTCATAACTTTCTATGCTAGCCTAAGCCTAAGTTAAATAAATAAAATAATTATTCATTGTGGTAAAATGTTATAATCGACTTTCATTTTTACATAGTGTTCTGTCAAGTACTTCATTATTTTATTATTCATTATTGCTTCGTTGATACTTAGCATTCAACTTCAGTCTTTACACAGCCCGTAAATTCTTCAATGTCACAATAATAAATCAAAACGATTGCTAAAAGAAGTATAAGAATGGTAATGATTAAATATATTTTGTAGGTTAAGAGTAATTGTCGAAAATGAGATTCATTTTCAGAATTACATAATAATGTATCTTGGACATCCATGATTCTTCGCAAGAGCAGCCACCTCCTCAAACATACACCTAAAAAGTTATTTATATTTATCAGTGAGAATCATTTACGAATATATATTATTAATATTTAAATAATAAAGGTATAAATTACTCCTATTTCTATCGCGCTTTATCTTATTCAAATAATAAATCGGGCACCAAGGGCAAACTGCAAGATACGTTTTGTAGCAAAAATCTAAAACGTAATTATTCGTATTGTATTTTTCTGGGAGTCCGCTTTTCAGTATTGCATACTTTTGTTGATAAAATGTACCCAAAATACCAAAACTAAGTACATTTTTTTTCAGTTGCTTACATTATTTTTGGGATCATTAATATTAGGATAAAACAATATTTAGTAACAATTCCGCGCAAAACTTACGTTACTTACTTACGTTTTGCGCGGAATTGTTACTATATATTGTCTTAGCCTTATATTATACATATTATACTATACAATGGATTTCCGCAAAGTAACGCCTGAATCTATTATTTAGGAGTAATTAATCTTAAACCCAATTTTTCTAGCTATAATTTATTCAATGATAATAAATGGCTTAATTAATAATCTTAAACCCACTGAAAACAAAATGAAAAAGACGTTTGAGACTGCATTGGCAAATTAATTCTTCTTACTAGTAGGTATCTTTCTTTCTAATGTGCATGTAATTTCACCGGTGAGACGGCAACATAAGAAATTTCTCCTGCCAATAACAAACAACAAAAATAGAATCGGCGAGGTGAATTGGTACAGCCGTTCACGCGTGATGCCGTGGCCAAAGGAAATAGGGATTTATTTTCGTGGACATAGATGAATAAAATTAAGCCAAAGCTGTGTGGATTAGAAAGTGACGTAGGCACAGTTTTTTTTAAATCGAATATCTCAAAACTAATGTCATCTCATCTAATTCTCGCAGCAAAGACGCTGCCCCATCGCTGCACACGGAGGGGCTACGCACTAGTTTCATGCTTCGCATTGCAAGAAAATATACATGTTACTAGCTGCTGCCCGCGGCTTCGCATGCGTTGTTTCTATGGAAACGTTAAAAGGTGATTTCTATCCCATGGGAACTGATTTATGGGATAAGAAGCATCATCTGTATATAAAATTTCAGCCCGATCCGTTCAGTTGTTTTGGCGTGAAGAGGTAACAAAATCCATCCATACATCCATCCATCAGAACTTTCGCATTTATAATATTCGTTTGATAAGTGATAACGTCCACTGCAACCCACGAACACGATACAAACGAATACGAGATTGATGACGTCATTGGTATCTACACGCGTGGTTTGTTCGAATATGGTACCCAGGCTGCTCAACGCTGTCAACGCTATGCACGGGGTACACGCTTGCGTAGCTTCACTGCGGGAAGTGGGATGATAAAACTGTGCTGCGCTACATAATTTTCATGTATTGTGTATGCTGCAGTGAAAATATAAACCCACGTTGTCAAACAAAGGAACGCACGGAGCTAAAATGCAACGCGGGCCGTGCACAACGTGCGCCGCGGTGGGGCAGGTTTTATTTTTATTTTTAAACTATCCAAAAAGTTTTATTTACACAGTAATCACAAAAGTAAAAATAAACACAATAATAATATTTGTAAAACCAGAAATAAAAGTTTGCAATACATCGATAATTACAAACGCTAGAAATTACCCCATCACTTGTTTCTAGAGTGCAATGAGTAGGCAAGTACAATGGTTCGCGTAGTAGCGCGCATGCTCTTGCGCTGTCGATCTTAAAACCATAGCGTTTAATTCGATAGCGGCATGCGCGGTTCGTCCGCTTAAGCTGCGCGAGTGCGCCGGCGACTGATGGTAGCGACTAACTAGCATTCTTTTGTTATCAGCTGGCCGCTATTGTTCTACTTTTCGACTGCTAATTGTGTTATTTAACTGAAATACCCTCTATTTCAATTTGTAATCCAATATTTTCGCTAAACAATGCAATTTTACACCAAAAAATGGTTATGTTATTAAATGCATAAGCTCCTCTAAAGCTTGCATAGTTTTAAGGAATGTTTCTACATCCTTATTTACCTATTCATTTTAAACTACATCTACTTTTGACTAAGTAATTATGTTTAGTAACGCGAAGTTTAAAAATACCTACATAAGTTTTGATAAGTGCCCGCTCTAGCTTGTAAAACGTTTTTTATTTGAGAAAAATAACGCGTGGAACCAGATTGATGTTGTCCACTAGTGCCACCTTTGAGAAGCTATTCATAATCTGAGCAGATAGAAGGGGAATAACAACTTAAAACGTAAGCAAAACCATAAGTTCTAAGCACGATTCAGCTTTATTTAGGTCACATTAACACTACTCCACCTACCAACTTCCATCAAACCGTGTTTATCCAAAAATAAATTAATACTCCCATGATAGCCATGGAAACAACAAATGCGGAAACATATATTATAATTGAATTTCGGTCGTATTTCGTGTTTGTGGTCGGAGCTGTTGGTAGTTCTAAATTGTCCGGTAAGCCGATCAGATATATTTCCACTTCCGGCAAGCCGCGTGGATCTTTTTTCACGGCCGCCGACGGTGAGCCAATTATAACTGATTTCCCGACCGCCGACGGTGAGCCGTGTATATCTGTTTTCAAAGCCGCCGACGGTGAGTTTCGTATATCTGTTATCAGGTGCTCCAACACCCTGTCGTGCATATCTGTTTTCATGTCCGCTGATGGTGTGTCTCGTAGATCTGTTATCAGGGCCGCCAACGCCGTCGGAGAGTGGCGTGAGTTTGTTTCTTCCATTGTTTGCTCCATTCACGTTCGTGAGTTTAAGCCAATACAATGTTGGATGTCTATTTCCTTTTCGTTATTATACCTAAAAAGTGTTTTTTATAATTAAGAAGAGTTACATCCTACCAAAAACATTAGTCTGAAATTTACCTAAGAACTTCGGTTGATGGCTTTGCCAATCAGAGAGATCCTCTCAAACGAAATTGCCTCAGTTTTATCGTTAATGTTTTTGATAATATGTCCAATTGTGTATATGATAAGTGACTCAGTTTATTTCGAGAGGTGTCTTATTTTGTTTTACAGTGTTTACAGGTTACAGCTTTGTAAGCAAGTTTTATTTAGTTTTCTTCATTTGAATCTCTATAAGCTAATTTCGACAATTGTTTAACTAAATTTAAATTTACATTGTCATTTATCCATAAAGGCCATTTATTAGCTTTTTTTGTTGCTAAGTTCTTGTAACTTATTTTGTATTTATACAGGGTTATTGGTAATTCACTGAAACTGCGTGAACTGCAAGTTCTGCCCATTATCACGAAAACGATCGCAAAGATGCCAGGTCTCATTTTTTTTTAAATTGCTCTGAAATAAAATGAAAAAACACGTTTGTCCGACACCGATTGAAGTACTACCGATCTCCTACTCCCAAAAACCACTGTTAATCCAGGGCAGAGCCGTTTTTAAGTTAATTTTCAAAAAAAGCCTCTCTAAAGAACGAATATTGAACGAGAGGAATTCTTAAACTTGATTTTGTCCGTCGTAAGAATTAAGACCTGGCGTCTTCACGATGGTGGTCGTGATGATGGACAGAACCTGCAGTTCACGTGGTGTCAGTGAATTTACCAATAACCCTGTATAAGCTGTAGGCCTTCAAAGTTTGTTTGTTACCATTATAAAATTAAATTGTGAACTGGTTCGGGTCATTAAAATGTATCTGTTCCTAAAATTTCAATCCATTGCGCACTGTAGATACAATTTTTTTTTGTTTCGCGCAAATTTCATTACTTTCTATGCTAGCCTATGCCTAAGATAAATAAATAAAATAATTATTCATTGTGGTACAATGTAATAATCGACTTTCATTTTTACATAGTGTTCTATCAAGTAATTCATTAATTTATTATTCATTATTGCTTCGTTGATACTTAGCATTCAACTTCAGTCTTTTCACATTCCATAAATTCTTCAGTGTCAGAATAATAAATCAAAACGATTGCTAAAAGAAGTACAAGAATGGTACTAATGATTAAATATATTTTGTAAGTTACGACTAATTGTCGAAAATGAGATTGGTTTTCAGAATTACATAATAATGTTTCTTGGACATCCATGATTCTTCGCAAGAGCAGCCACCTCATACACCTAAAAAGTTATTTATATTTAACAGTGAGACTCATTTACGAATATATTATTTATATTTAAGTAATATTTTATAAATTACTCCTATTTCTATAGCGCTTTATCTTATTCAAATAATAAATCGGGCACCAAGGGCAAACTGTAAATTTCATTTTATAGCAAATTATCTAAAACGTAATTATTCGTAGGTATAGTATTTTTCTGGGAATCCGCTTTCATTATTGCATACTTTTGTTGATAAAAGGTACCCAAAATACCAATACTATGTACATTTTTTTTCAGTTGCTTACATTATTTTAAGGAGTAATTAATATTAGAATAAAACAATATTTAGTAATAATTCCGCGCAAAACTTACGTAACGTACTTACGTTTTGCGCGGAATTGTTGCTAAATATTGTTTTATCCTAATATTATACAATGAATTTCCGCAAAGTAACGCCTGAATCTATTATTTAGGAGTAATTAATCTTAAACCCACTGAAAACCAAATGAAAAAGACGTCTGAAACTGCATTGGCAAATTAATTCTTCTTACTAGTACCTAGGTAAGAATGTAATTTCTAATGTGAATGTAATTTCACCGGTGAGACGGCAACCATACAATTTCTCAAACCGAAAAACAACAATTTATTATGATTGGCTGTTATCATTATAGTAGTTGTAGGTACTTTATCAGACAAGGCCTAGCTTATGTAACTTAAAATGATTTCAATTCAGAGCAGAATGTATCTCAATGGTACCTAACGACAGAAGAGACCAAGTTTACAGTCGTCCAGGGGAACGATTTTCCTAATGCTGTTTTGCTAAATCTACTTTTTGTGCAAATGTACGGCGTGAGTCGATTCAGTTGCAGGCATAATTTGATAACACTAAAAATGTTTCCTTTCATAACCGATGCTGTCAAATTAATAAAGTTTAGTTATGACGACCTCTGAATTATGTGTAGGGAATAAAAACTCAATGATTTTAAAACTACAATCGACTTCAAATTCCTGAATAATATATTCATTATTTCGTGTGACAAATGGGAATCTCTTTTTAAGACCACCAAATTATTAACATGGTAGGTACTTAAGGCGAATAGTAGAGGTGATAGTGGCGCCATTACATATTTAATTGAATCATTAAGTTATACAAAGGAATTATCAAAAAATCGGACCGCTGGTAGACGATACCTATCACAAGCTTTTATTTAATGTATCTGTAATAGTTTTGTTTTGTGTTATTCAATCAAAAACCTTGTTTGGAGAGCTTGGTGGCCACCAATAGGAACTAAACTCTTGAAACAAGTATCTGCCTAAATAATACAGTACAAAACTATTAAAGATACATTTAAAAAAAGCTTATGATAGATATCGTCTACGCGGTCCGATTTTTTGATAATTATTTTGTATAACGTAATTATAAAATTAAATATGTAGTGGCGCCACTATCCACCCTACTATTCGGCTTAACGAAAGAATCATCAAAATCGGACAACAATTGGCAGAGATATCGAGTAACAAACATTATTTAGGTAAGTACTTCATCGTTTTAAAGTCAAATATTCACCCTATGGGTAATGATTTTTACACTTCATGGCATAGAAATAATAGCGGCGTTGCCTACTTCACTGGACTTTTTAGTTTTTCGACGTTAGACTTAATCTTTTGTTAATTATTTAACCTTAACTCTAAGTAGGTACTGAACGGATCGAGCTGTTATATTGCATACACGCTGTTTTGAACTAACATAAATTAGGCCACTTTTTACGCGTAAATGGCGTTATTTTTCAAGAAAATACGCGTGCGAAGCTGAAGGCGTGAGCTAAAAGGGCAATTAAGTTGAAAAACTTACCATTAATTTAGGTTTTATCCAAATCCAAGCTTCTTTCTTATATCGTTTAGTAATTATCAGATGGCAATTTTTTTTAATCATAAATAACGTCGGTAGAGGTTGTTTTGAATTGAAGCTGAAAAAAAAAATACATTTTATTCTATTCTACCCCTACGTGATAATTATTGATGTATGAGATTAACATAATATAATAAGAAATGTCTCTCGCGCATAATGTTTTTTCGCGCAAATGTTATTTAAAAACTCTTTATTTCCATAAATACAATAAATGTACACATAGAAAAGGTCAAAATATATATCACGGACAAGGAAAAAATAAAGTGATATTTTTGATTTCCGACGCTTCGATATGTAGAGTAAAGTAAAGAAAAGACGAAGAAACCTTTAGCCTGTTATTTGTTATTTTTCGAGTTGGAGCAAAACCCGTCCCAAGCTTTTTTATCCTCTAGATAATCTGATATTTTATAGTATCTAGGTAAGCCTTTTTGCACAGCAAAAGTTTTGACAATTTTATTGAATTTATTTACTGATAATTTTTGCAACTCACTAGGAGTTTTGTTGTAGAAGCTTATACAGTGCCCTTTAAAAGATACATTTATTTTGTGTAGCCTAGTTGTGGGCACAGCGAGTTTATGTTTATTTCTGGTATTAACATTATGTTTATCGCTATTTTTAGGGAACCGATTTTTTTTAAAGTAGATAGGTATAGGTATTAGCCAGTGTGTGTTATTCAAGAACCTAAACTAAATATAAATCGGTTAAGACGTTACGAATAGGTACGTGGTTCATAGTTCTTTATTAATAATAGAAAATGTTACATGTCAGGGTATTCATTATCTAAGTATGATTAATTGATTATACAATGGTACAATAATTGTATACCTATTTACACACAACATGAAAAATTACTTAGCTTTAGCATACTAAAGGCAATTAACAGAAAAATAAATAAATAACAACATTTTTATTTTATTTATTTATTTTTGCTTGCATGTACATTTATTGTTAGGTCTAAGTGAATGATTAGTTATAGGCTTATCACTAGCTAGGTACATGCACCCTGGAAGGGCACTGCAAAACTGAGTTCGTACGTACTTTATTCACACCATGTCAAATTGAGTTAAAAATACTTAATTAAAACAATAACATTAATGTCACTCAGAAAATAAGTTTACTAATAGAATTGAGTAAGTAAATTGAATCTAGAGCCAGAATTCTTATACTAAATCATTGTTCATCATAGGTTAGTGTCACTTTAGTCTGTCCGTAGCGAATTGGTCAACAGAATAAAAGCATTTTGCAATCGAATTAATATTAAAAATATCATTTTGAGCTTGTGAACTCAGAATAGCTATAAAACGTTTGCTCGATAAGCCAACGTTTTTGGCGACGACGTTTAAAAATAACATTGCCTGCAGCCTCTTTAATCGAGTCTGGTAACCTGTTGTAGGTACACTTGCAGAACCATAATATAAGTCAGCTTCGACGACTAATGCCGGATTTACATTATTGTGTCGGGGCGTGTCGTGCGTGACGCGCCTTATGTATACCTATCGTATCCATACATTTAGTAGGTATGATTATAATTATATTACTAACTAGTTTTTTACAAGTGCGCGACCTGCAAGCAGCTTGCGGCGGCTGTGTTTATTGTTTGTTTTTAATTGTATTCCCCTTTTCGTAACCTACACCCTCGATTTGTTCGAAATCGATAACCAAAAGTGGGTTTCGCGATAAAAAATGTCAGCCATCTTGGATTTTGAAATGGACATCTAATATATTTCGTAATGAACACTGTCGAATTAGTCGAAAACGATACCCATATTAGTAAGTGTCCTGTCACACAGCAAGGCGAGCGAAGCGAGCCTGCGCGATGTGTGCAAAGCGAACAGCAATACGACATTGCTGTTCGCTTTGCTCACCCCAATCCGACCCACGCCTACAGGTTGCGGTCACGAAGCGCCTTGCTATGTAACAGTACTAACAGTAACAAGACAAGTCGCATTGCGCTCCGCTCGTGCGACTTCTGTTATATAGCAAGACACCGCTACATAGCTAGACTCCGCTCGTGCCGTTACCACAGATTAGATAACGTTATGCCGTTACCACTATCCGGCACACGCCTGCCATCATCAAATTCACTATCCTCGCCCCCATGTTAGTCGAGAACGATCCCAATATCTAATTCTTGGATGGTAAGGAAGCAAGGCTCCCTTCGCTCGCCTTGCTGTGTTGGGGAAAAGCGCAGCGTGACGGGACGCGTTCTGACGTGACGGCAATCGGTCAATTCCCATCGGCGACAGAACGGTGGTGGGGGTTACGATGTGTCATAACATAACACTCAACACTAGTATGTTTCTGAGAATCTCGTGCAGTACGACGCGTTAACAAGCTAGAGAAATAGTCGTAATAAGTAAATTATATTCGCTTCGACTCCCTCTAAGGTCATTTACTGAACACAATATCTTCTCTTCTTTCTTTTCATGTAAACTTAACATTAGCAGACACGCAAGAATTTCTTCAATATCACTATCCGAGTCGGAGGAAAACATTGCAGATGGACGCGTGCGTTCACTCCAAACGTCACCACTGTATTGACTTGGAATAACGTCACGTCAACGTCTTGGAGTAGCGCCCCGACACGACAGAATAGTCTGCACACTCGCCGTCAGAGAGCACCACAACACACCACAACTTAATAATGTAATTCCGGCACAACAGCTACGCCGGACCCGGCGACGACGGATGAATTTCCCATACAAACGAAGTATCAAAATGATTTGTAATTTGAAAATATTTTCACCATGGTTTGCTATTATTTATATTAGAATAGTATTTATTTAGGTTCGTGCCACAAGCTTTTTTCAAAATACTTATCTACACGAATACTAAGAAAAAATGTCTTCTTTGATGTAATAATGTGATTAGGTTTAATTTCATTACAGAAAAGTAATTTGAAAAAAAATTGTGAGAGGAACCTAACTAGATAATACTATTTACAGACCATGGTGAAAATATGCTCAAATTACAAATCATTTTGGTACTAGGTATGTAAATGTATGGGAAATTCATTGGTCACCGGATCCTTAAGGCGCTACCCCGATCCAAATCAGCGCCACCACCTATTTTACCTTATTATTCCGTTAAACGAAGGAAATTCAAAAAACCGATTGGCCAGTTTGTGCTTCCTATCATAAGCTTTTTTTTAATGCCTCTATAAATGTTTTAGTTTGTTAATGTAGGAAGAGATGCGAAGTTGCTCATTTTTCCCACCATGGTGGCCAAAAAGAGCAACTTCGCATCTCTGCATAACGTATACAAAATAAAACTTTTACAGGGGCATTAGAAAAAAGCTTATGATAGGAAGCACAAACTGGCCAATCGGTTTTTTAAAATTCCTTCGTTTAACAGAATAATAAGGTAAAATAGGTGGTGGCGTTGATTTGGGTCGGGGTAGCGCCTTAAGTCAAGAACGGCGTTAGTGACACCAGTCTGTGCAGGATACGAACACGGTATCCGAATTCGCCGTGCGTCGCGGAGGAGCCGGTTGCTCCTCACATACACTGCTGGCTGGTACAAAGTGCCTGCACCGTGGTAACAAACTATCACATTTATAATATTAGGTAGTAGGACAGGATGCACCGTCCTGCGTGGCTGGTTAGTCGCCATTGAGACAGGAAATCGACGCCGAAGTTCGGAGAAGAGGACATCATAATCATGTAGTCTACCGAGATGCCTGAAGATTTGTGCCAACATCTACTTTGGGTCGCTAAAACCCAGGATAAAAAAGGTAGGTACTTACGTTATAAACTTCTGTGATATTTTCCCATTGTATGAAAACACTTCAACGGTAAATTTACTTCAAGTTAACGAGAATTTCGTGAAAACTCTGATTCTTGGCTTGTTTTGAATTTACTCTGTGTTTTGAAAGAAGTTTGAAGGTTTTTGGCAGTTTTTGTTGACTTGTGTCGTGGTCTTGGACGAAGGAAATCACCTCCACCCTGGGTAAAGGTCTAGGTATAAAAAAAATCCGTGCTTTGTAGCTTCGATCAGGGAATCAGGGAATTTAAGGAGTACCTAGAGACTAGATATTTTTCGATGTATTATACCCAACTATTAGTTACTAAAGTAAATAATAGCAAATGAAAAACGGAAACCCGTCCGGATATAAATCATCAACAACCTATATTAGTCCACTGCTGGAGTTAAGCCTCCCCTAATGAGCGCCATAGCGTCCAGTCTTCCTGCAGTCTTTCGTAGATCGTCCCACCTGGACTACACTACGTTTGCCGAGTCGCGGTCTTCACTCAAGAACACGTTTACCCCAGCGGTTGTCGGTTCTTCGCGAGATATGGCCGGCCCACTGCCACTTCAGCTTCTATCGGATGTATTCGTTAGAAATCCTATCCTTCAGAGAGACTCCGAGACTAGCTCTTTCCATAGCTCGCTGAGCGACTTTGAACTGGTGGACCAGCCCTACCGCGAGTGTTCACGTCTCAGCTCCGTAGGTCATGACGGGTAGGACGCACTGATTGAAAACTTTTGTTTTCAATCATTGCGATATGGATGACGAGAAGACTCGACGTAGTTTCCCAAACGCTGCACAGCCTAGCTGGATCCACCTCTTGGCCTCCTCAAAATTGTTTTAACCCATCTGCAAAATCTACCTGAGGTACCTAGGTAGGATTCTGCTGTGCAATTATGCAAAGACCACCCATCCCAGAATTGACATTTGAAAGCCATTACAATGGCCCTATCCATACAATTACAATTGGCGAAGGCCATTCAAAAGTCTTTTAAATGTCAATGTAGGATGGGTGATTTATGCGTAATCGCACAGCTGTCCCAATCGAATTGAGCAGTTATTTTAATATTTCTATACTAGCTACAGACCACGGGTTCGCACGCGTTTTGAAAAGTAATGTTATTCCACATAGCTGTGCGATTACGCTAAAAATTCAATGGATCCGGGGAGATTTCGTATGTACCTATAAACGTTTTCGGTTTGCATCACACTGTACAAAAACAAATACATGTACTATTTTCTGGCGGATGCAGCCAACCGACGATGAAGCTGTCAACGTCAAATATCACAAAATTTTTATAAATATTTAAACCATTACAATTGAGTTTTATGTAGGTAAGTACAATATATGTCCCAAACTCAATTGTAATGATTTCTAATTTATTTAAAAAAAATTGTTACATAACGTTAAACCTCATACTTATGTTACTCCCACTAGACCTTGTTCTGCTCGACTAGTGACTACCTACGTTTCATTGCTGCAATGTATTTACTGTTAGTAACTTTGAATCAGAATTGCTGTAATCGAGCCAAATTCGACATTGATTTTATTAGATAGGTACCATGGACACCGAAATCGTTTATACCCAGTCTCCCCGGATGGCCCATTCAATGTGAATGGGAGGTTTTAGCACAATCGCACGGCTGGCCTACATAATCACAATAATATTATAAATGCCAAAGTTTGTGCGAAGCCGTGGGCAGAAGCTAGTATATCATAAGCTAGCTTCTGCCCGCGGCTTCGCACGCGTTGTTTCTATGGAAACGTTTTGACGTCATTTCTATCCCATGGGAACTGATTTATGGGATAAAAAGTCGCCTATGTTTGATTCCAGGGTTAGACTTACCGGTATGCAAAATTTCAGCTTGAACCGTTCAGTAGTTTTGGCGTGAAGAGGTAACAAACATCCATCCAAACTTTCGCATTTATAATATTAGTGTGATTTAATCTTCTTCTTTTCTTTCGTGTATGAAACTGAATAAAACAATCAGAAAACACTTAAAAAATATAATAAAATGCTTATGTACTTATCACAAGAAAATATTATGCATTAATACATTAAACTAAAACAGGCAAGGCACATCTTGTAGTAACAAACAAAAATCTATTTCTTAAAGATAATAAATTCAAATAAAAATTACAACAACTTGTCGCACTCCTGGAATGCACCGCTGCCACATGGCACAAAAAATGTTCATTCAAATAATATGAAATGAAATAATAGTGTTTATTTGCTTAAATATAGGTTAGCAATGATGGTTTAAAAAAAATTGGTTGTAAAACGATAGTTGAACGTGACAACGCAGACGCATCGCTCACTCAAGTAGGAGAGAGACGGATGTCGAGCGCTCTCGCTTGCACTTCAAGCCTTACATGGAACGCCTCAGAGCGAGGTAACGCATGACGAGGTAACGCCGCATGACGTCATGTTGTTTCGTGCGTGCAGCCGGCTCTATCGAATTATAAGACGTTGTCACGTCAAAATGGAGTATCATTATTATTTGACTTGATAGTCGTGCAAATGTACATAATTCAAGGTTCGCTTTGACAATATTTAAAAAATAATATCGAACACTATGCTTAAAATTACAACCGTCAAAAGGAGTATTTGTCAGAGAAATTAGATTAATTATATTTAGTACATGTCAAACATTTATGTAAATTTAAATCTTATATATAAAAATGAAACCCGTTTCGCGTTGTCACGGCATCACGCGTGAACGGCTGGACCGATTTCGCTAATTCTTTCTTTGTTGTGTTTGTTATTGTCAGGAGAAGGTTCTTATGAAAGAAAAAATTAAGAAAGTTGGAAACATAAATTTCCACGGGGGCGAAGCCGCGGGGCGCAGCTAGTTTTAATATAAAAATGAATCGCAAAATGTGTTGGTAAGCGCATAACTCAACAACGCCTGGACCGATTTCGCTAATTCTTTCTTTGTTGTGTTTGTTATTGTCAGGAGAAGGTTCTTATGAAAGAAAAAATTAAGAAAGTTGCAAACATAAATTTCCACGGGGGCGAAGCCGCGGGGCGCAGCTAGTCAGTTATATATAAAAACAGTTTTGACAAAGCCAATTATATAATTTGCGATTAAATTCATTATCTCTCAGTTATCTCATGTCAGGTGGATAATAATTATAATAAAATTAAATGTTTATTCACAAAAAGTAGGTTTAGAAAGTTGGTACATAAAGACTGTGCTTATAACTGCCTCGTTGGTCTAGCGGACAGCTTGATCAACCGCTAATTTATGAGGTCCTGGGTTCGAATCCCGGGTCGGGCCAATAGTTGTTATTGGGGTTTTTCTAGCTAGAAAAATTTACAGTAGCAGCCCGGAGTCGGGAAGTTGGCGGTGTTACACCCCCGCGCCGGAAAGCATGTTAAGCCGTTGGTCCTGCGCCTGACCTCTCCCCTGTCGTGTCGGTCTGCCGTCCCATCGGATAATGAGAGTGAGGGAATAGAGAGTGCACCTGTGTTTGCGCACACACTTGTGCACTATAATATGTCCTGCGCATCTGGCTAGTCTCCGATGAGACTGGCCGCCGTGGTCGAAATTCGGCTAGGAGGATGTTGTTATTACGTATATACTATTTTAATGATTATCCTGACAGTTAGTAATCTTTTGTAGTACAGACATACTTTGGTTAAACGTATCATACGACCTTTGTGGCGCAGCGGGCGAAGTTCTGCCTGCGACGCAGGAGGTTGCGGGTTCGATTCCCGCAACCTCCTGCGTCGCAGGCAGACCTTCTCGGGACAAATGTTTGTACGATCTGCAGACATTTGTTTAGGGCGTTCTGGATTTTTTCTATGTATAGTAAAAAATATATATCTATGTAGTGTACTGTATTAAGTATATCAGTTATCTAGTACCCATAACAAAAGCTCTGCTTAGCTTGGGGCTAGATAATGCTGTGTGAATTGTCCAGCATTATTTATTTATTTATTTTATTTATCATGGTCAAAGATAGTCACACCTCGCTCTAATGAAGTTTTAAACTTGTATTTAGACACGAGGGCCCAAACCTCCGGCGTCTTTTAAGTTTACAGATGCCTGAAACTAGAATTTTTACAGCGAATTAAAAGAACTATATAATACTCTCGACAGAGCCTACACATTTGCTCCCTTTGGAGTCGAGACCCTAGGTCCGTGGGGTACCGAGGCTCTTCGGGTTTTAAAAAAAATATCTGAGCGTCTGGTCGAAGCGACGCGTGACCCGAGAGCTGGTGAATATCTGGCACAGCGCATCAGCATTGCCATGCAGCGGGGCAATGCAGCCAGCGTAGCGGGGACGCGACGACTGGTGTTGATATGGATCAGTTGAGATATCTGTAGACTGTTTGCAACAGTCGGCAGTTAGCTCAGTTGTTTCAATTGTAAATACATACTAGTATAATTTTCTTTGTGAATAAAGATATTATATACGTTTTATGATGATATCCAAACTATACAATACTTGTGCAATTCTAACTTTATCACTAAATATACTATAAATAATACAGATACAGTAGAAAATACATTATAACACAGATAGTTGAAAATATTAATACATATATACATAGCTCAAATTTAAATATGAGCTTTACCTTAATAAATATAAATAAACTCGTAACCTCAACAGCCTATATTGGCCCACTGCTGGACGCAGGCCTACCCTTGATAATAGCCTTATTGGCTTTTATCTCATGGGTTTAATGCCCATAATCCCCACGCTGGACATGCAGGTTGGGGATCGCAGTTCGGTGGTGGAATTGTTCTGCAGGGGGCGCTGCTGCCCGCCCCCGGTGGATATCCCTTAGTCGCCTCTTAAGACACCCGAAACATTTACAGTTTATATTTATTCTGCAGATATTTGTTCAGGGTGTTCTGGATGTTTTCTATGTATAGTAAAAAATATATATCTATGTAGTGTATTAAGTAAGTATATCAGTGATCTAGTACCCATAACACAAGCTCTGCTTAGCTTGGGGCTAGATAACGCTGTGAATCTCCAACATTATTTATTATTTAACGTTTTTGTTATTATAGTGCGTAAGCCTCGCACTCTGGATAATTTCTAATCTCTAAGAAATCAAATAATATCGCAAAAATTTTCGACTTCGACGGGACTTGAACCCGCGTCCTCCCCTCAGTACGGGAATGTGATAACCAACTGCACCACGAAGTCAAGTGACGTGAGAGTCGAAAATCTTTGCGACTTTCTACGGTCTCTAGCGCCGTTAGCTCCACCTACAGGGGAAACATTGAAGTTTATCCAATCCTGTTCAAAGACTAAAGTTACATTTAGTTCGTTTGACGAGAGGTGTCGCGTAGCTCTAAATCTAACGATTATTATTTATTATTATTATTACATTGACGGTATCAGAAAACAGACAACTCGCGGACCAATCGTTTGAAGCTTGTAGGAATTTCGTCAATGTAAAATGTATCTAAAGATAACAAGTATAAGTTTATATTTGAATGAACATTTTTATGCCGTACTTACGGTAGCGGAGTTGGATTAACGTACGAGATATATTCATGTTTTTTACGAAATAGAAGCGTTGTGTTCACTTTAAGGTCGTCGCACACATGTCCACATTAAAAAGTGGTTTAGTAATAGTTAGGCTATTTCAAGAAGATTCTATTTACCTCCAGAACTCAAAAGATAGATCTTTCGCGTAGAGATCTTAAGGCTAAACAAGTCACTCATCTCTCCATACAAACGTGGATGGGTAACTACTACGCTGTTTGATGTTGACCATCCAAAACTAAAGATAATATCAATTTATCTCGTCATTATCTATGTTTATATACACCCAAAAAACGTATACATTTGAAAAATACACAAGTTTCTAAACTTTCGTTTATCAACACTGATTTTAGCACAACTTTGGGCGAAAATAAATAATATACGGAGAAAGAAAACTCTAATATAAAGCCCGTACCAACATAGTTTTGTTATACAAAAGTTGAAGAAAAATGGGTTGTCTGTAAAGTCGGTTTACTGACGATAGTTGAACGTGACAACGTCTTAAGAAAATACTGATGGAATGGTAGCATTTGATACTCGATCAAAACATGTAAATGTACTATAGTATAGCAGCTGTCCACGCAGACGCATCGCTCACTCAAGTAGGAGAGAGACGGATGTCGAGCGCTCTCGCTTGCACTTCAAGCCTTACATGGAACGCCTCAGAGCGAGGTAACGCCGCATGACGTCAGGTAACGCCGCATGACGTCATGTTTTTTCGTGCGTGCAGCCGGCTCTATCGAATTATAAGACGTTGTCACGTCAAAAATATTTGGAAAAGATACTCTCTATAGTTTTTCTATAATAAAATAACCCTTGTTCTAAAACTGTTTCCATTTTTAAAGCGGCCGTTTTACAAATAAATCGTTGTGCATTTCATTCTAGCGCGCGGGAATGTCAATATGTCAGGTGAGATAGCATACACTTCGGCCGCGCCCACTGATGAGTTGGCTCGGACGACTTGTGTAGCCTTAAGGGCGTATATAACCTCAAATTGCTTATTTTCAACTCCGTCGGACCTCCATATCTTCCAAACTACTGAATATTTAACTTTGAAATTTATATATGCTAAAGTTCAGGACTTATTCTATCGATCATATGTTTCGAAAACACGATTCCATAAAACTTTCTCGATAGAAAAAAATCGCAAAGTTACCTCTAATTTTTTACCAAAACCCTAATTTCTCAATAAACACAAATGATAAGATCTTGAGATTAAGCATAGTAATTGAGCTAAGTATAAAGAACATTTTATATGTTGCCTTTTTTTTCAATTAACTATTCTAATGTTTGTGGGGAGCAAATAACTACTAAAAACTTGATTTTTGGGCTTACGCCGCTTTGCTCTGTCCCGCTCCTGTGAACGCGAAATCCTATGCCTATCCTCTTCACACAATAACGAGGTAGGGTACCACCTTAATGGGATGTCATAAGCACGGCCTACGCATGGAGCTTATATAAGACAGCCCCAAGTAATAATATTAATTAGCCTTTATTCACAAAGAAAATTATACTAGTATTTACAATTGAAACAATTGAGCTAACTGCAGACTGTTGCAAACAGTCTGCTGTAAACAGGTAGCTCAACTGATCCATATTAATACCAGCTGGAAGCGTCCCCAAGACGCTGGCTGCATCGCCACGCTGTATAGTAATATTTAATTAATTTAGTACTTAATATTATTTTGATTTAGAATTTGACATTATTTAGTGTACTTACTTACCTTTTTGAATTGGAAATTTTATTGTTTCATTTAATACATTTATTCACAAAGAAAATTATACTAGTATTTACAATTGAAACAATTGAGCTAACTACTGACTGTTGCAAACAGTCTACAGATAGCTCAACTGATCCATATCAACACCAGTCGGAAGCGTCCCCAAGACGCTGGCTGCATTGCCACGCTGTATGGCAATGCTGATACGCTGTGCCAGATATTCACCAGCTCTCGGGCCACGCGTCGCTTCTACCAGACGCTCAGATAGTTTTTTTCATTTAATTAAAATTAGAATTTTTAGTTGTAGGTTTTTTGATTATAAATTTTTCTTAGAAAATTGATAATTTTATTGATTTATTGAATCCAGGTTGTATTGCTACTTTTTATGTAAAATTTATATTGTTATTGTACTTTTTAATTTAGTGTAAGTGGTTTTAAATGACCGTTTTAATTAAATATGTGAAAAGGATAGGCATAGGATTTCGCGTTCATAGGAGCGGGACAGAGCATACGTTTTTGGACAAAAATGATGTATTGTTTTGTAAAATGATGTTTTTGCTTATTTACAAGAAATCTGCACAACTTATGAAGAAACTGTATTAAGCAACCAAAGAATAAATAATAAATAAATAATAAATAATGCTGGACAATTCACACAGCATTATCCAGCCCCAAGCTAAGCAGAGCTTGTGTTATGGGTAACTGATATAACTGATATACATAATACAATACACTACATAATAGATATTGTTTATAATACATAGAAAACATCCAGAACGCCCTGGACAAATGTCTGCAGATCGTACAAACATTTGTCCCGAGGCGGGAATCGAACCCGCAACCTCTTGCGTCGCAGGCAGGCCTTCGCCCGCTGCGCCACAGAGGTCGTCCTAATTAGTAATAACCTACGAATCAAAACAAAAATCTTTTCTATAGACAGCAGGGTTTCTGAGATTTCGACCAAATTAGGTGCAAAACGTGCACTTTCATAATTTTTTTTATATTTTTTTTTCGCAAATCTGTTTTCACAATAACCGAAGAAAAAATGTTGAATTTTATGTTATTCTAGTTTTTTACCACGGGGATCACGTGAGTATTGAGATCTAGGTCTAGTTTGACAACCAAACCCGCTAGGTTCGCCCCTTAAGCCTTTGCTACACCTCAGACTGTTTCATGTGTGCGACGACCTTTAGCCTGAAGATTAGTTATTTAGTCTTCATGTTATCCGACAGGTGTCGTCCTTTTCAGTTATCGCTTTTTGGTTCTTGTCTTCTGAGGGTTCGCTCGTCTGAAAGTACAAAAATAAAATGTAATAAATATTGTCCTTGATTAGCGTTCGCCCTGGATTCGCATAGTTTGTTCTCGGATAAAAGAAGAAGAAAAAGAAGAATTTTACATCATAAAACTTTTTTTTATATTTTTACTGAGTGTGGGTTAATATCGGCGAAAAGGGCACGTTTTTAGTAAAGAATAAATAATTATTATTTGTATTTGTAATTATTTATTTCATGGTCCAGCCAAACATCAGCAAACTATCTTAAAAAGAGAACTTATCTGTTAATGTGTCAAAGAAAATAAAAGCATGGACGGAATATAATTATTTAATGGCCGGCTGGAATATATTTATTTACTTAATACTTTATTGCACACAATTTTAAAAGTATACAAATGGTGGGCATAATGCCGATGGCATTTTCTACCTGCCAACCACACAAGATCAACAACGACAAAAAGGCGTGCTTAAACGTAGACTTAAACTTAGCTATGCTATAAATTAAGTTTTATGTACAACAGAAAAAAACAATCTATTAAAATGTCTACTGTGAAATACAAAAGATTAAGTAGTTAGATACCTACCTAAATCAAAATTTGTTTCAAATTTGATTAAGGCGAATAGTAGGGGTGATAGTGGCGCCACTACATATTTAATTTTATAATTACGTTATACAAAGGAATTATCAAGAAATCGGACCGCGCGTAGACGATATCTATCATAAGCTTTTTTTAAATGTATCTTTAAAAGTTTTGTACTGTATTATTTAGGCAGATACTTGTTTCAAGAGTTTAGTTCCTATTGGTGGCCACCAAGCTCTCCAAACAAGGTTTTTGATTGAATAACACAAAACAAAACTATTACAGATACATTAAATAAAAGCTTGTGATAGGTATCGTCTACCAGCGGTCCGATTTTTTTTGATAATTCCTTTGTATAACTTAATGATTAAATTAAATATGTAGTGGCGCCACTATCACCGCTACTATTCGCCTTAAGGTATATATCCTTGTAGCGAAATGACGGTTATCTAAGCCTTTCACTCCCTGTGGTTACATTTGTACACATTAAGGTTTTTTCCAAATTAAACACTAATAAAAAAAATATTTTGTATTTAAGAGCGATTGTGATCGTCTGTACACATCAAAAGCTACCGAAAAAACTACAGATCATATAATTTTTTTTTCAGTTTTCAAATTTACCCCCTTTATCAACACAAATTTTATCACGACTGAATTTGAAAATAAAAAAAATCAGGACTGAAAGGGCTAACTAGAAGACGGGTAAAGAATTTTGATAAAATGCTCACGAGTCAGCTTTATATACTTACAATACTAGAATCTCTAGGCTCAAGAAACGGCAGCGAATCTTGTCGACCGAAGAGTCGCTTCAGCCGCGAACGGACGTTCGTCGGCGCCGGCGAATGTTCGCGCGAATGCTCGCTCGCTTGCGGTGCTGGAATTTCCTGAAGAGTAGTTTTTAACAATTAGTAATTACTAGCTGCCGCCCGCGGCTTTGCACGCGTTGTTTCTATGGAAACGTTAAAAGGTGATTTCTATCCCATGGGAACTGATTTATGGGATAAAAAGTAGCCTATGTTTGATTCCAGGATTATAGTTATCTATATAAAACATTTCAGCCCGATCCGTTCAGTAGTTTTGGCGTGAAGAGGTAACAAACATCCATCCATCCATCCAAACTTTCGCATTTATAATATTAGTGTGATTTACATGCAATTCAAAACATGGGTACTTATACTTACCTATCAGTGTTTAATTTTATAATTCAAGCAAGGCACAAGGAAAAAATCCCTAAACCGTAAATTTGTAGTTTATTCACCAAAAGAAATACTTTTGTTTCTTGCTATAACCTAAAAGGGTACTTCCCGTTGACCTAGAATCATATATCAAATTTAGTAAGAAGTAAGACCTTATAGCATAAATAAAGGGAAAAATCCAGAAACCGTAAAATTGTAGTTCATTCACAAAAAAAAAATTTTTGATTCTCACCATGGACCAAAACCTACAGGGTACCTACTTCCCGTTGACCTAGAATAATGATAATTTGACAAGACAAAGTTACGGAACCCTTAGTGTGTGAGTCCGACTCGCACTTGACGTTTTATTTTGATTTTGGAAACCTAAAGAAATTATTTAATGACTATACATATTTAATTTCCGATTTTCTGATGAACAAGCTCTCTAAAGATGCTAGCAAGCACATACCTTATGTATTTTCATAAAATTTTAAGTATTTATAGCTATCAGTATTTGCTTACGTACGTATGTTTAATCCAAATATTATACCCACTGTAGAACACGCCACCGCCTGGAAGAGATCGCTCATAGCGATAAGGCCGCCCATTGTGCATTGCTATGTGTTTGTCTTTTCCTGTCCTGTGTTTCTGTTTTATTTGGTGTGCAATAAAGAGTACTTGTATTGTATTGTATACCTGATTATTCCGTTCATTCTCCACAAACTCCTCATAACCGACGTTTTCTTTCCCACGCGTGGGCGCGGGCGTGGGCGCAGGCCGGACAGCTGGCTCCAACCGTGGCGTCGTGATGTTACCTGAAGTGGACTGGGCTGGAATAAAAAATTATGTATTTTCATAAAATTGTACTTAAAGTTAACTACTTTTTTTAATGCTGGACATGCTAAACTTACCATTTTGACTAGGTGTTGCACTTGGTTTGCATTGTCGTTGAGAAGTACCTTCTTTTAGATATTGCTTGATTTCTTCCGCTCTCTCCATGTATCTAAAAATAGAAAGTTTTACATTTTATTAAAAACAGGATCGATTGTCATCAAAAAGTTTTTGTGTAAAAAAATGCCCAGTTTCTTGCTAACTATTATATGTTTTGAAAATCGATGAGTAGGTAAGGTAAGTAAAGTTATATATTTACTTACCTAGTGAGTTTGTCTGTAAGAGCAGCTAGCCTGGCAGATAAGTAAAGTTATGTATTTACGTATCCTGTGAGCTTGTCTGTAAGAGCAGCTCGCCCGACAAATAATTAAGTTATGTATTTACGTACCCAGTGAGCTTGTCTGTAAGCGCAGCTCGCCTGACAGATAAGTAAAGTTATGTATTTACGTACCCTGTGAGCTTGTCTGTAAGAGCAGCTCGCCTGACAAATAATTAAGTTATGTATTTACGTACCTAGTGAGTTAGCCTGTAAGAGCAGCTCGCCTGACAGATAAGTAAAATTATGTATTCACGATTCAGATTCAGATACTTTTATTATCATACATCATACAAATAAAAAAATGTACAAATTATTGTTTAAATTAAATGATGAGGCTATGACCCGTCCAAAGTACACTAAATACAATCTTGCTGTAGAGGGGCAATAGTTAAGGTAAGCGTACATAATATATGCTTAAAACTAAGTTTCTTGTGAATCTTTCTTTGAGTTAGGTGATTCAACGAAGATGTCAAGTAATTTAGGAGATTTGACCTTCAACTGACTGTAATCATTTTCTAAAAACTCTTTGATGCTATACACTACTATACGTACCTAGTGAGTTTGTCTGTAAGCGCAGCTCGCCTGACAGGATCCCTCTCGGCGTGAGCGCACGGAACTAGGAACCTAGAGAAGATATAAATAAATATCAAATTAAGATCTAGGTTTACCTCGACACAACACGACCTCTAGTTTAAAAACTAGAGGTCGTGTTGTGTTTACCAAACTGCGACCCGTATGCCCAGCGTGGGGATTATGGGCCCATGAGACACAAGCCAATAAGGCGCTTATCAGGGGGAGGCCTGCGTGCAACAGTGGACCAATATAGGCTTTTGAGGAATCAGTGAAACTATTCAAGATATATTTTTATTGATATGTTGAAGTCACCTGAGACTCTGCGTGTACGCGTCCAGCGCGGCTTGCAGCGAGCCGGCACTGTCCAGCTCTATCGCACGTTTTATTAACGCCACCGCCTGGAAATAACACCCTCTACATAAAAAGAAAGAAAAGAAAGAAAATATTTTTATTCACCTTAAAACTACTATACACAATTAACTTTAAGACTAAATTAATTAATACTACCAAATAGTTTTAACCAACTCGGGTCTAATACCAGCAAACTTTAGGTAAAACACCCATCACCTATTTTTCACACCTACCTTCTCATAGTTTTCTCTTGTCGGCATGTGTTGCAGGTCGAGGTAATGGTGCTGGAAGAACTCTTCGTAGGAGATCCTGTTCGCGGGTGCGTGTTGCAGCAAGCGGGTTAGAAGGTCCACGCAGCCAGGGGTAACGCTGGAGTTGGGGGGAATCTGGGGAATATTTAAAAACTATTGCAAACGTAGTGTAGGACGCCTTACGTCCAGTAGGCCTAGCACGGGGATTGTTGTCTAGGGTAGAATAGAGAAAAATTACGTCACATCATCATCGAATGCGTAATATGAACTCATTTCTTCAACTTCAATAATTTACGCAATGTATGACAATGTGATGTCATTACTTTCTATTCTACACATTCTCCTGTTAGGCCATTATCAGGTAGGATGATTATCTGCGAAAGACAGCAGACAGATGCTGGATGAGGCAAGTTGAGGACAGGGCACTATGGCGCTCATTAGGGGAGGCCTATGTCCAGCAGTGGACGTGGGGCTGATATAAATAAATAATGCTGGACAATTCACACAGCATTATCTAGCCCCAAACTAAGCAGAGCTTGTGTTATGGGTACTAGTTAACTGATATACTTAATACAATACACTACTTCAATATTTTTTTTTATTGTAAATAGAAAATATCCAGAACCCACTGAACAAAATATCAGCAGATCGTACAAACATTTGTCCTGAGGCGGGAATCGAACCCGCAACCTCCTGCGTCGCAGGCGGACCTTCGCCCGCCGCGCCAGAGGTCATCAGAGGTCGTAATATGATAGTTCATTCACCTCAATTGGCGCCTGTCGCTGTATCTTATCGACTAATTCTTTGAACGTGTTAGAAGAGTATGGGGCGCGACCAAACAGGCATTCATACATGATCACACCTGTAGAGAAAAATAAAAATTAAGTACATTTTCACACATCAAGAAAAATATTAAAATAAATATAACAAACTAGCTGCGCCCCGCGGCTTCGCTCGCGTGGAAATTTATGTTTCCCGCTTTCTTAATTTTTTCTTTGCTATAAACCTCACGGAGCCCGAGACCTTTCCAACGAATGCAAAACCGTGGAAATCGGTTCGTGCGTTCTGGAGTTATAGCGTCAGGAAGGAAAACCCGACTTATTTTTATATAGTAGATTACACAAAGAATTATCTGGCTTCAAAGCAAGCAGAGCTTGTGTCATGGATAACCCAACGATAAATATTGCACATCGACCTTTGGAAAGAGACAATAGGATAATTTCGGCTTCGTAGTGTAGTGTGTTATCTCTGTCGCACACTACCTATGTGACGTTTTTGTCAAACGTTGTTCAAGTACGATAGAGTGCGGTCGCGTCCAGTTCAAAAAAATATACATTGAGTTGTTTTAAAATAATTTAAAGTTGTACTATGGCATCTTTAGGAAAAGGAGGGACACCTATTTATTTATATTTATTATTTCGGGGAAATTAAACTCTAACCCCAAAACCGAGGTCACGCACGAAATATGGAAAAACAACGATACTCTATGAAGGCGCACAGCTTTACAATAACCTACCCTTGCAAATTAAAAATGTAACCTCGTTCAATGTGTTTAAATCTAAACTAACCGAGCATATCATTAATGATGATTCACTTCTCAAAAAATAAGCACATTGAACGAGTAAATTTTTAAACGACCATAACCTATGTAAACCTAATTTTATGTAAAACCCTGTTCTCAAGTAACTGACATGTAATATTGTCTTTTTGAGAATAAATTTATTTAAAACGAAAAACTGTCTAACCTGTGAGAGTCGGGGGAGTCCCTTAATATAAGTAATGCCAAAGAAGTATTAACCTACTAATAATAAAAAGTTACGAAAGTTTGTAAATGTGATTTATTTGTTATATAAGCATCGATGTAAGTAAAATTTGGGAGATTGGGTACTAGCTTCCAGAAAGTGGAACGCTAAAATTAGGTCCAATTAGGTCCACCTCAGTTAAAGTCAGACCGGCGGCGCCGCTGGAGTTCGTGTTTCGCGTGTACTGTTGTCTCGATCGCACTTCGGTCTAGGTACGTCTTTCCATCTTTCTTGTTCATTAGGTAGGTATATTGCAAAAGATTGGAAATAGCGTGTCTTTGCGTTTAGTTATAACACAACACATGCCATTTGTCGAGTTAGCGCTGGGAGAACGTAGATAGATAGATAGATAGAAAATTCTTTATTGCACACTTATAGATAGAAACAATACAGCAAACAGCTTAAAAACTAAGTGACAAGTGGCGGTCTTATCGCTCAAGAGCGATCTCTACCAGACAACCGTGGATGGATAGGATCATTGGATAGTATTAGGGGTTCTGTGTGCTCTTGAAGGTTTTATAAATAAATACTTTTAACATAATACTACGCTTAAAATATACTACATACCTAACTATATATATATACCTACATATACTACGACATATAGAACGTACCATATCTACAGAATTTTAGCTATATCTATGTACCAGGATCTCCAAAACTACTGAACAGATCAAGATGAAATTTGGCGTACATTTAGAACATAACTTAGATAATAGGCTACTTACCTCACCTCACCTCAACAGCCTCTATTGGTCCACTACTGAACGCAGGCCTCCCCCTGATAAGCGCCTTGTTAGCTGTTATCTCTTGGGGGTAATGCCCGTTATCCCCACGCTGGGCATGCGGGTTGGGGATCGCAGTTCGGTGGTAGAATTGTTTTGCAGGGGGCGCTGATGCCCGCCCCCGGTGGATATCCCTTAGTCGCCTCTTACGACACCCGCGGGAAGAGTTGGGATGGTGCAAATTCTAAGCCGGCACCTCACGGCTACTTATTAGGTTACTTATTATACCGAAAAAACGCGTGTAAAGATGCGGGCAGAAGCTAGTAATTATTCAAAATCAAAATCAAAAACTCTTTGTTTCCATAAATACAATAAATGTACACTTAGAAAAGGTCAAATTTTAAAACTAAACACTGACACGGATATAAAGTGATATTTTTTGATTTCTGTCGCTTCGGTATGTAGACTAAAGTAAAGAAGCGACGAAGAAAGCTTTAGCCTGTTATTTGTTATTTTTCGAGTTGGAACAAAACCCGTCCCAAGCTTTTTTGTCCTCTAGATAATCTGATATTTTATAGTAAGCCTTTATGCACAGCAAGGTTTTGACAATTTGTTTGAATTTATTTACTGATAATTTTTGCAACTCACTAGGAGTTTTGTTGTAGAAGCGTAAACATTGCCCTTTAAATGATACATTAATTTTGTGTAGCCTAGTTGTGGGCACAGCGAGCTTATGTTTATTTCTGGTATTCAAATTATGTTTATCGCTATTTTTAGGGAACTGACTTATATTTCTATGAGTGTACAACAAGGTTTCATAAATATATTGACATGGTACTGTCATAATGTTTATTTCTTTGAATTTATATTTAGGCGACCTCTGTGGCGCGGTGGGCTAAGGTCCGCTTGCGACGCAGGAGGTTGCGGGTTCGATTCCCGCCTCGGTACAAATATTTGTACGATCTGCAGATATTTGTTCAGGGTGTTCTGGTCGTTTTCTATGTATAATAAAAAATATCTATCTATGTACTCGTACCTATATTATTATGTATGTCAGTTATCTAGTACCCATAACACAAGCTCTGCTTACCTTGGGGCTAGATAATGCTGTGTGAATTGTCCAGCATTATTTTATTTTATTTTTTAATTTTATTTATCACGATACTAAAGGAACAGTAATGAAGTCAGCAATATTACCTACACTCCAGAGGTCCACACTTGGCCCGTAGTCGCCCGCTATCATCTCCGGTGCCATGTAGAGGGGGGACCCTCGCACGGAGCCGTTGCATTCTGCTGTTAAATGCTGCGCGAAACTGGAAAGTAGAAAAGTTCATTTATTCCTTTAATAGTCGACGACCTCTGTGGCGCAGTGGGCGAAGGTCCGCCTGTGAGGCAGGAGGTTGAAGGTTAGTTTCCCGCCTCGGGACAAATGTTTGTACGATCTGCAGATATTTGTTTAGGGTGTTCTGGATGTTTTTCTATGTATAATAAAAAATATCTATCTATGTAGTGTATTGTATTAAGTATATCAGTTATCTAGTACCCATAACACAAGCTCTGCTTAGCTTGGGGCTAGATAATGCTGTGTGGATTGTCCAGCATTATTTATTTATAGTTTCTGCCGCACGCGTTGTTTTGATGAAAACGTTTAAAGGTGATTTCTGTCCCATGGGAACTGATCTAAGGGATAAAAAGTAGCCTATCCCATAAATCAGTTCCCATGTGATAGAAATAACCTCAAAACGTTTCTATAGAAACAACGCGTGCGAAGCCGCGGGCAGAAGCTAATATGTTATATGATTTTTAAACGGCGTAAGCGCAAAAATTAAGTTTAAGCTTATTTGCAAGAAAACTACACAACTTATAAATAAATAAATAAATAATGCAGGACAATTCACACAGCATTATCTAGCCCCAAGGTAAGCAAAGCTTGTGTTATGGGTACTAGATAACTGATATACATAAGTACATAGATAGATATTTTTTATTATACATAGAAAACGACCAGAACACCCTGAACAAATATCTGCAGATCGTACAAATATTTGTCCCGAGGCGGGAATCGAACCCGCAACCTCCTGCGTCGCAGGCGGACCTTCGCCCACCGCGCCACCGCACGAGTTGTATGAAGAAACTGATTCAAGAAATCAAATAATTAGTAATAACCTACGAATCAAAACATAAGTCATGTCAATAGACCGCAGGGTTCCTGATATCTCGACCAAATTATGTGCGTAACAAGGCACTTTCATGATTTTTTTATTGTTTTGTTTTCTCAATCATGTGTTCATATTCAAAGAACCAAAGGAAAAATGTTGAATTATAAGTATAGGTTATTACCACGGGGATCCAGTGAGTATTGATGTACTGTATGCTCAAGTAGGATATGTACTTATCATCTGTACCTAGGCATTCGTGAGTAATAAATCTACCATAGCAATACACAGTCGTTTCACTCAAGCCTCCTAACACAAATCTATCCTATTTATTTTTGTTATTAGTTGGTTTGTTATTTCATTTGTTTGTACCTATCTATTCTAAATTATGTTAAATAGCATATATATAAGAAATTGGATTACCTATGCCTACATATAAGTACCTAGGTCCTAGAGGTAATATGTAATTTAAACATTATTTACGAATAACTTATTCTCATTGTAAATGAACTTTTATAGTTTTTATGAGAAATAAAGATTCTTTAACCTCAACACCGAACCCTACATGGCGACCTTGCCATATAAGGTATCGAGCGGAGGAGAGATCGCGTTACAGACGATGTTTTAACTAAGTGATAATGTGAAAGTTATAAAAATGTGTCGCTCTAAAATCGAAAAGGATGAGGTTTTGTCGTAACAACGTCTTATAATTCGATAGAGCCGGCTGCACGCACGAAAAAACATGACGTCATGCGTTACCTCGCATGCGGCGTTACCTCGCTTTGAGGCGTTCCATGTAAGGCTAGAAGTGCAAGCGAGAGCGCTCGACATCCGTCTCTCTCCTACTTGAGTGAGCGATGCGTCTGCGTTGTCACGTTCAACTATCGTCAGTAAACCGACTTTACAGACAACCAATTTTTTATCACCCAAAATGCCTCCGGCGGATCAAACAGCACACGAACCAAACCCGCTACGTTCCCCCCTTTGAGGAAACTCACCCGAAATCAGCTACTTTAAGTATGTACTTCCCCGCTGAGTCTTTATGCAGCAAAAGATTGTGTGGCTTGAGGTCCATATGTACTACACCTACAAATTAAATACAATAAGATTCTTTCACCTTTAGGAAGCTTACTTTTCAGGGAGTGACATAGGCTATATTTTACCCCGGAATTCCCACGGGAACGGGAACTACGCGGGTGAAACCGCGAGGCGATCGTCTAGTATTAACATAAAATAGAAAGGTAGGTACAGTAAATCATTAATATTAATTAATTTAGTTTATTTGTTGTATTTGAATGGAGGAGCAGGATATCCTGGCACAAGTATATTTACATACTTAAAAGGAAGTTCTACCAACTGTTTACCATGTAGAGTAAAATATTCATATACAAATAAACAATTTTATAATAAAATAAAATAAAAAAATAAACAATGGGCGGCCTCTTTCAGGCAACTAGCTAAATAATGCAAAATCACACATCAACACTCTATACCATTGGCGGATACAGGGGGGGGGCCATGGGGGCCATGGCCCCCCCCAAAAGACCCAGGAATTCCATGCTTTCGACTCATTATTTCAATTCAGGTGCAGTTTTACACGGCATACCTATTCATCGGTAGGTCAGTTAGGTATATCAGGAAACATTCATATATTTTCGTTAGGTACAACCTAAGTTTACAACATGTGAATTTCTACTCTCAGTACAACCACGTCCACTTGGGACTTTGAAATGAACATAAATCCTTAAAAATGCAAATTTTTATGTTCTTGGGTTGAATTTCTAAAAACGCTGAACACATAATTTTCCATCAAGCAATCGGTACCAATTTTCATGGCTTTAACTACAAAACTAAGTAACGGAATTCCTATACCTCAAAGGATACATTTACAGAAACACTGAAGCACGGCTTATTTATTTACTGACCGAAAAGCTAAATACTTATACAGAGGTATCAAATTTTATGCATTTAACTGGAAGTTAAATCGAAAAGTTAAGCCAAAAATTGCCGAATCTTTTATAAACTTAACCAGAAACCATTTTCTATCCCCTTACAGCAGCCATTCTCAAAGTGTGCTCCGCGGAGCCCCAGGGCACTACCCCGGCCACTACCGCGACAATACTGATCATAATTTAAAAAAAAATATAGGTTTAGTCCTAAAACAAGGTTGCAGAGAAAATTTTACATAATACGATATATTAATTTATATGAAGTCAATAATCATATTAATTTTAAGTAGGTACATCGTTGTTATTCGAACTGCGAGGCGCATAGTGGTCCACGGAACAACCCTACTTCTCCACAACTGGTAATTTTCTTGCTCCTAGGAAGCGAAAGGACACTGCCCATTGCGAGCGCGCCGATATTCCTGAGTAGGTCAAACTAAATGTGTAAAAACATTTTAGAAATTTCACCAGTCACTAGTACAGAATTAATTTCGTTTATTTATAACTAGCTGCAGCCCGCGGCTTTGTAAGTGCTTTTCAGGTAGCCTATATCCGGGACACCGTTTAGCTCCCTGTCAAATTTTACCCCGTTTAGCCGTTTAAATGTGAAAGGTAACAGATAGGCTGATAGACAGAGTTACTTTCGAATTTGTAATATTAGTATGGATCCGTTCTTTTTTCCCAAGAGTCGCTAGAAATGACGCAATCTTGCGTCACTGCTACGCGGCTCGCTACGCTCGTCATTGGTTTTGCTTCGGCTTTTATCTCTTTCTCAAATTTTCCCACCGCCGCTAGAGTCTCATAATTGTCGCGGCTCGCACCGCTGCTTGTCACCGTCGGTATATCATATTTTCTTCTTTTTCTATCACAAATTTCCCAATCGTCTCTAAAAAGTCTTCAAAATTTGCGAGGCTCGCTCCGCTCGCCGTTTTTATGTCATTCTTGCTTTCTCTTCTCACAAATTTCGCAATCGTCGCTCCAACAAATTTGAAAATTTCGAGGCTCGCTCCGCTCGCCAATTTTATATGTATAGACTTTTCTTTCACAAAAGTCCCAATCGGCGCTAAGTTTTTTAAATTTTTGAGGCTCGCTCCGCTCGCCGCGGCGTTTTTATATCGACTTTTCTTCCTTTTCACTAACAAATTTCCCGAAAGTCGCAAAAAATCTTAAAAACTTTCGAGGCTCCTTCTGCTCGCCCCGTTTTAAATCGTTTTTTCTTTCGCAAATTTCCCAATCGTCGTCGCTAAGACTTTAAAATTGTCGAGGCTCGCTCCGTTCGCCGTTTTAATATCGTTTTTTCTTCCTTATCACTCACGAATTTCAAAAAGTCGCAAAAAAATCTTAAAAAATTTCGTGGATCCTTCTGTTCGCCGCGGCCGTTTTTATGTCGTCTTTTCTTTCTCTAATTTGCCAATGGGCGCTAAGATTTAAAAATTTTCGAAGCTTTTATAATTACTCACTCCGTTCGCCGTTTTAGTATCGTCTTTTCTTTCTTTTCTCTCACAAATTTTGCAATCGTCGCTAAAACAAATTTGAAAATTTTGAGGCTCGCTCCGCTCGCCTATTTTATATGTGTAGTTTTTGGTTTCACAAATGTCCCAATCGGTGCTAAGTGTTTTAAATTTTCGAGGCTCGCTCCGCTCGCCGCGCCGTTTTTGTGTCGTCTTTTTATCCTTTTTCCTCACAAATTGCCCAATCGTCGCTAAAAAAATCTTTAAAAATTTTGAGGCTCGCTCCGCTCGCCTATTTTATATCTTTTGTTTTTTCATTACTAATTTCTCAATGTTCGCTAAAAAGTCTATTCGCTCTGCTCTCCTTTTTTTCCTTTTTAACGAGCTAAGTTCGTTGTCTAAATGAAAAAGGGCTCCGTCTAATATTTCGATGTCCAAAAGGGTTGCGTCGATAAGACTTTGAGAACCGCTACCTTAGAGAATGATTTTTTTTCAACGCCGCCGCTCCGCCTCCCGCGCCGCCCGCGCTCGATATTGTAATTTTTTTTTTAAATTGCTTATAAGAACCTTATTTTTTTGTTAACTTGTGATTTTAACCCTTTCTCCGAACTTTGACAAAATGGCCCCCCCCAAAATGAAATCCTGGATCCGCCCCTGCTCTATACTAGTCCACTACTGGACGCAGGCCTCCCCCTGATAAGCGCATTATTGGCTTTTATCTCATGGGGGGTAATGCCCATAATCGCCGCTGGCATACAGGTTAGGGATCGCAGTTCGGTGGTAGAATTGTTCTGCAGGGGCGCTGCTGCCCGCTCCCGGTGGATATCCCTTAGTCGCCTCTCACGACATCCGCGGGAAGAGTTGGGATGGTGTAAATTCTAAGCCAGCACCACACGACAACACGGCTGAGCATGAGCGATCGCAACTCGGTGATGGATCTGTTCTGGAGGGGGCGCTGCCCCTCTTTTGCTAAGAATCCCTTAGTCACATTTTATGACACTCGGCTGAGTGAGTTGTAAGTCGATTCTCACGCCGCCACGGCAAATATTTATAAATTCAAATTCAAATTTTTTATTGCGACCATATTGTACACAAGTTATTAAAGTTAATCAGTCTCAAATATGGACCCGGCTAGGGCACAGCAAGATAAGTACTAGGTACTAAGTAATAACGCTATATTATGCAAGTATAAGTACTAGCATAGGTACTAAGTAATAACGCTATATTAAACGCAACGCTATAAGAACAACAGCAAAAAAATGTATAAGTTCATACCTTTTTCTCTTAAGAATTTGAGTGCAGAAGCCAATTGTTGTAGAAAATATCGCACCTAGAATAAAACGAGGCAATGTTTTAGTCGAATAGGTGTCATAATTATTTATTTGCAATAATGTATGTACAAACGTTCTTAAAATTAAATGTCCATTTACAATTTAAGGTGTGCAAAATTTGTAATAATTTATTAACTGTATAATAATAATAATTTATATTTATTTATTTAAGTATTTTATATTTTTTATTGAAAACTATTCTAAGTTTTATCTTATTTTATTTTCTATAGTAAAAATGTAAGTATTTTATAAACGAGATTTAAGAATAAGTAAATGATTTTATTATAATTTTAATAAATACTTTGATTTAAACAAAATTAATAATTAATGATTCTAGATGACAAACAATTAAATTAAAAATTACAAGTGTCATGTGCTAGGTTTAGACACACTCATTTGGAAAAAAGTGGAAAATAATAAATAGTGAGACTGGAAAGGTCAGTACCTACGTTAATGATTACAATTTAAAGATAAATGATTGCACAATCAAAAATGACATTGAAGTAGCCCAAGCTTTTGAAAACTTTTTTACTGACATTCCAATCTCTACTACGAAGTGTCTAAACTCTTCTCAATTAATCGCTGAGTCATTACTCATAGAAAATGTACCTAAATGCGAAAATAAACTTAATTTCAACTATGTCGATGAAAAAGATATTAAAAAAGCCTTCAAACTTTTAAATATAAAGAAAACTGCAGATCTCTGGGGCATTTCCGTTAAAATTATTAAACCTTTAATTGATACGATTGCACCAGATCTAGCTTTTATATTCAATGAATCTATTGATTGTGGCGTATTTCCTGATCTAATGAAATGTAGTAAAGTAATCCCACTATTTAAATCGGGTAGTAGGTCTGACCCCACTAACTTTAGACCAATATCAGTACTACCAACTTTCAGCAAAGTTTTTGAAAAACTTATTTTACATCAATTGCTTAGGCATTTTAATGGCAATGACCTGCTACATGGTAAGCAATTCGGGTTTACTCGGGGCAGGTCAACTACTGATGCCGGTGTAGAGTTAGTATCGCATATTTTTGATGCTTGGGAGAAGTCGCAAGACGCTTTAGGCGTTTTTTGCGACTTGTCAAAAGCGTTCGATTGCGTACACCATGAAACATTAATCAGGAAACTACATCACTATGGAATAAGAAACACCTCTTTGGATCTTCTTACATCTTATTTGAGTGATAGGATACAAAGAGTTGACATAAATGGGAAACGGTCTTCGGGGTCTGTAGTTACAATGGGTGTACCGCAGGGTTCTATCCTCGGTCCTTTCCTATTCTTAGTTTATATTAACGACCTGCCTCATCTTGTCAAGAATAATCACGAGATTGTATTGTTTGCTGATGATACTTCATTAATTTTTAAAATGATGCGACAAAACACAAATTTCGACGATGTGAATAATGCAATCTCAAAAGTAGTTCATTGGTTTAGTGTCAATAATCTTTTGCTAAACGAAACCAAAACAAAATGTATTAGATTTATTCTACCTAATGTTAAACAAGTGAAGGCTGATGTAAACGTTAAAGGAGAAACTTTAGAAATAGTAGAAAGTACCGTATTCTTAGGAATCACCTTAGATAATAAACTTCAATGGGGCCCACACATAGATAAGCTATCGAAGAGACTCAGTTCTGCAGCGTATGCAGTCAAAAAAATCCGTCATCTTACAGACGTGGATACATCTAGACTTGTTTATTTCAGCTACTTCCATAGTATTATGTCTTATGGTATACTGCTGTGGGGGAACGCTGCAGATATTAACACCGTATTTGTGCTGCAGAAGAGGGCTGTTCGGGCTATCTATAACATGGGTCCTAGAGAATCTCTACGTGATAAATTCAAAGAAATAAACATAATGACAGTACCATGTCAATATATCTATGAAAACTTATTGTACACTCATAAAAATATAAATCGGTTCCCTAAAAATAGCGATAAACATAATTTTAATACCAGAAATAAACATAAACTCGCTGTGCCCACAACTAGGCTACACAAAATAAATGTATCTTTTAAAGGGCAATGTATACGCTTCTACAACAAAACTCCTAGTGAGTTGCAAAAATTATCAGTAAATAAATTCAAACAAATTGTCAAAACCTTGCTGTGCAAAAAGGCTTACTATAAAATATCAGATTATCTAGAGGACAAAAAAGCTTGGGACGGGTTTTGCTCCAACTCGAAAAATAACAACTAACAGGCTAAAGGTTTCTTCGTCGCTTCTTTACTTTAGTCTACATACCGAAGCGACAGAAATCAAAAAATATCACTTTATTTCCGTGTCAGTGTTTAGTTTTTTATTTTGACCTTTTCTAAGTGTACATTTATTGTATTTATGGAAATAAAGAGTTTTTGATTTTGATTTTTTGATTTTGTGAAAAGTGAAAACTGTGGTAGTTTTTTTTACAGTTGTCAAATTTTACCTGAGTTTCAGGCACTCTGCCATATCTTCTGATGTACTTTGAAAGGTCCCCTCCACAGCAATACTCCATTATGATGTAGATATTCCTGAAATAAAGTAACAATTGATTTAAATAAATAACCTAAGTTTACATGGCCACAATGGCCAACAACGGAGAAGAATGGAAGGTGGCTTTTGCCCTGCAGTGGGATCATACAGGCTCTTTATAATAATATTAGAGGTGATATAACCTCTAATATTATTATAAAGACTTCATCTATTTACTTCATCAGCTCATTTTATGTCCACTGCTGGAAAAGCCCCTTCAAACGGGGTTTGCCATAGTCATCACACTTGGCAAATAATACACAGAAGGAGCTGCCCTTTCTCTGTTTAATTTCCTTACTCTTACAACTTCTACGGACTGAGATGGAGACTCCTATACCAGCATGCCACTAGCCTGTAAGTATGGTTTATAGAAATAGAGATAGAAAAACATTTATTGAGAAACACAACTCTGATACAGCACAGAACAGAAATAGTAGGTACATAACTTACAATACTAACAATAAATGATACCTGCAATAAAGTATTACATAAATGAAATAATATTAGAAGGAGTGGGTATGTACCTACCCACCAACTCACTTAAAGGGTTGAACAAACGGAACTAGAGAAAGAAAGACAACAGGACAAGAACAAATTAATTGACAACCTAATAAAGCTAATAGCGATTTATGTGCTGTTGGCTGTATGGGAACTAGAAAGATGATAGGCATAATCATGCTCTATGGGCATAATACTTTTTCCAATTTATTTAACATACTTACTGATAAAGAGTTAAGGAGAAAAAGTTTTTGATAATCATTCAAAACGGAAGATGGAGAATGATTGGACATCTTAAACAATATGACAGCTTCTTATGTAACTTCATACAAGGAAAAGTAGAAGAAGACGAGGAAGGGGAAGACTGGAAGACCATATGAGTCAGATCAAGGAGAAAGCTGCTGTCATGTCGTATAAAGAATTAAGAGACCACATTGGAAAGAGATAAGTGGAAGAAATTTCATCATTGCACTGACAAGAGCTCGCTTTTTAATTACTAATAACTTACCGATCATCCCATGTGAAGTTATGCATGTGAACAATATGTGGATGTGTCAGGGTCTTCAGCAACCGTATTTCGGTGATCAGGTTGTCAACTGCGGAGCCAGAGTTCTTTATCCGAGACTTGTCCACGCATTTTATGGCTACTGTCATGCGAGCTCCTACCTGGAATTAATACTTAAATTTTTATTTCTCTGGAGCTAGCTAATGTTATGGGTAGGTACTAGATAGATTCTTAGAAATTAGAAATTATCCAGAGTGCGAGGATTACGCACTATAATAACAAAACCTTAGGTACTAGATAATTGATGTAGTTAACACTATATGACATAGATCTGATATTTTTATTAATAAATACATCTTATCCTATCATTTTATCCTGTTTTATTTTATTAATTTGAGGTACATTGTGAGAGAAATGGAGCTCCTTGCTCTGTAGTAGAATGAGAAAATAACTTTTTATTTTTTATGGATCTTGTGTCTCAATAAAGATTTATTATACTATATTAAGTAAGGCTCCAAAAAAAGATAAAAGATGTACTTATGGTAATCGAAATGGGTAAAGTAACTACATTTATTTATGCATAAGATTTTTAGGAACACAAAATCCTAAGCCACCTTAGGTCTCTCCCTGGTGCCTGGTTTGTTTGTAGGCATTGAGAATCTAGCTAGATTTCATTTCATGATTTGTGTTTCTGTGTGTATAAATTGTAAGTTTGTTAGTGTAACCAGCCCAACTTCGTCATGCTCAGAATCTCCCTTAGGTGCAAAGAACTTTTAGGGATATGTATCTAAAATGTAAGGTAGGAATGGAATAATTTGTTTATAATCTCGCTAGATTTCATATCTTGATTCATGATCTGTTGTTGTGTTTCTGTGTGCAAATATTTATTCTTTTTTATTTTATTTCTGTAAGTCAATGTAATTTAAGTATTAGGTATATTAGGTGTCTAACGACCTACAAGTATTTTCCTTTAAGTTCATATTGCAACGCATTAGTTTTAAACTGTAATGATAAATAATATGATGATGAATTATATTAAAAACTATGGACACTACACTCTCACAAATTTCAGGTTTCTGAATGGGAATGATATATCTTGTAAGGTTTACATTGTAGAAGATGCTGCTGTCGACATCGCTATTCGCAAGATAAGTAAAACAGTTTATGATCCTCAAAATTATGTAAAGGTCGTAAAAATCTGGTAAATTATCTTTTGTTTACATTGTATTCACCTTTGTGTAGGCTTTGTATACGGTGGAGTAGCTCCCGGAGCCCAGTCTTTCGGTCACAACATAACCATCTATTTTCGGAAAAGCCATTTCTAATCACTGGTTATCACAGACAGACCTAAAGTTCTCTAAAAATCTAAAATTCTTGGTTTTCGATTTTCACATTGCTATCATTTTGAAATCTTTGTACAATTTGACTGACCGACAGACATTACTGACCTGACATTGACAAGTTGGATTTAGAAGGTTGGCTAAAAAATACAAGAATACGTGAAAATAGCATGTTGGTCAAAATTGTCGGCCAACAAAAAGCTGTAAACGAGAACTAACTTTTCGGCATCAACGCCATCTAGTGTCGAATAGCGGTGGCTCCAACATCAGAACCGAATCTGAAAAGAACTTCTCGCTGCACCCGAATGATCAAGAGATGGCGTCAGTAGCTGCGAAAGTTGGGCCAGATACAGCGGCACTGCGGAAGAGTGCTTGCGCGTTCCCGTGGCCCCGGCACAAAGTGTGAGAAGAACACACGTGGTGGTTTTAGTCAGTATACGGAGTCTGACATAATCTTTGGGTCCCCCCGGATCCGGAGATATCCATAAAGGATTTCCCCACGTTAAAAAAAAAAAAAAAAAAAAAAAAAAAGATACAGCGGCACACATAGCATGGGGTATAGTATTATAATATCTGTGGCATGGGTATTCGGGTTCGATTATCGCTGTGAGTTAGAGCTGTAAGGTAAAATGTTTTGAATTTATCCGTCGAGCTAAGAGTTAAGCTAGGTACTAGATACGTGCTCTGCGCTCACGAACGATATCGTGTGTTTTATGATTTTAAAAACATGAGTAAATACCTAGGTACCGTGGCAGCGAGAATCGAACTCGCAACCTTCTTTTTGTAATTTCTTTCAGGCGGACCCTTGTCGACTGCGGCTGCGCAACAGAGTTCGTCTTTGCATAGTTTGCCCACCTCATAATAGGTAACTAGGTACCCAAGAACCTACATATAAATTACTAAGTACTTCTAGTGGGGTGCGGTGCGACACTTTATACCTAGGTACTCATGAAGGGCGTTCGTTGGGTCCTTGAACGAAAGCGAGTAGGTAGATACCTACCTAATAAATTTATTTAAGTATTTCGGTTTCATAAAATTCAATTCCGAGTTGTGCTATATCCAACATTCAATTAGACGCTGAAAAAAAACGAGTAGGAATTAAATTTAATTTGAATAGGTACCTACCTATAAGGATTTATTGTAGGTAGGTTCTCTCAAAGGAAGAAACAATAGCGTAGGTAGGTACCTACCTACATGATATCTCCTACGATCCTCCAAACAAAGGTTACCAGGCTATTAAGTTTTAACTCTTCGCTTTAGTTTAATTTATTGTAGAGTCAACTCCCTGTACTGTATGTACCTAACTAAGGCAACTACTAAAGCCACCAAAATCCAGAATATAATCTATTATCCTGCAAAATTGACTTTTCCCTCACAAAACTAACACCCTTATTTTATTACTGCATAAAGTCCAAACTTCTAAAGTGCGTAACCTCTTTCCTGCGTCTCTAAAATCCTTACCTCCTTGGTTACAAGGTTGACATTTCTCCGCTAAGAGTGTAAAGGCTATTTCGCCGTTTCGCAGGATGCTGCAATGTTGCCACAGTTGGTACACAGTTAGTACAGTGCTATACGCAGCAGTGTTGTCGGTCGCGTCCCGGAACACACGTCATTGCAGACGCGCGGGAAAAGTTTGGAGTAGTTTCGGAACTTTTAATTTGGTTGTTCCGGTAGAGTGTTGAGTGGGTTGTGAAGTTAAAGATCTTCGGTTGAAAATTTAAGCTAGTAGGTAGGTAGGTAAATTACAAACAAAATATTATTTAATAAAAAAATAATACCTAGGTACGTAGGTAAATACATCTACTTAGAAATCATTTGAAGTTTATCATTTCGCAAGCTAAAATAGAATGCTCTAAATTATCACAAGAACACAAAATGCTGCGTGCTAAAATAATAATTTTCAAAGCCTTTGAAATAACTAAACTGCATTCCAAATCGATCGATGTCGAATTCTCTAGATTTCACTCCACGGAACCAACAAAATATGAACCAAAGCCCGAATATGAAACAAAGCAAATAGGTAGGTACAAGTTGGTTCATAAACAGAATCTAACAAGCTAGAGGTAGTATATTTTTCTTCCCTGCTCTCCTCTATATACATAGGTAATTTAAATTGAAATGAACTGAATTATGTGAATAAATCACATTTAGAAAAATAACCTAGGTATTTCCTTACGATGATGGATTATTAAAGATAGGTAGGACCTTCAAAGATCGATTTAAATCTTTGCCTACTTTATTATGTAGGTACCTACTTGGGTAGTGTACTTTGGACGAGTCATAGCCTCATCATTTAATTTACACAACAATAATTTGTATTTTTTTATTTGCATGATGTATGACAATAAAGAAATCTGAATCTGAATCTAGGTACCCTTTGAATTTGTTAAGTAAGCAGGTATCTAGGTGCATAGATAGGCGACATAGGCGACCTCTGTGGCGCGGTGGGCGAAGGCCCGCCTGCGACGCAGGAGGTTGCGGGTTCGATTCCCGCCTCGGGACAAATATTTGTACGATCTGCAGATATTTGTTCAGGGTGTTCTGGTCGTTTTCTATGTATAATAAAAAATATCTATGTACTCGTATATTATTATGTATATCAGTTATCTAGTACCCATAACACAAGCTTTGCTTACCTTGGGGCTAGATAATGCTGTGTGAATTGTCCAGCATTATTTATTTATTTATTTATTTATTTATAGATTTATCAGAGCCCCGAGTTCAGTGGACGATAGCATCGAGACGTGAACGACTGAACGTGCCTTTTCCTATGGGATTTGGTATACCTAGCAACTCTATCTTGCAGATAGGTAAATAACTACGCAAATCAGATAGAAAAATGAGACGTCACGTTTAAATCCCGATAATCAAGTTTTTTTTAATCAATAGACCTTCGTTTGAATATTTATTTTTAAGGTTATAGTACTTTTGTAAAACCATTTTAGTTAGAGGATTTAATGTTCGGTTTCCTGCCTCTTTTGTCAATAAATAAAGAATTGAAGTACCTAGGTTTAATTTGGCGTGCTTAAAAACTATAAGTCGACTTCAAATTCATCTTGTTCATATCTATATGGGACCAATTTTGGAGTATACCCTTTCCATTAAAAAAAGAATTATCAAATCGGACTACTCTGTAAAAAGTTATACCTCACGTAAAAAAATATACGCGTCGACTTGAGAACCTCGTTTTTCGTCGGTTAAATAGTAGAACTGCGAGCAAAAACAACTCAGACTACAAAAATAAAAGTCCGACAATACCGCAGAATTTGAAAAAGCAAGCGCTCCATCAAGTACTTTTGACACAACGTGAAATATAGTTGAGTGTTTATTACTCTTTTGCACCGTTTTTACACAACTCAGAGGCGCACAGTTATTCTGCAAGTGTTCATGAAACTTTTTCTTTGTGAGATAAACTGCAGGGTTTATTTTACCACTTGGAGAATTTGTTATTGCTTGCCATCGATGTAAGTAAAATTCGGAAGATTGTGCACTAGCTTCTCGAAAGTGGAACGCTCAAATTGAGTCCAATTGTGTCCACCCACCTCAGTCACAGTCGGACCCACAGATATATATTTACATAGATAACGCAAATGCATGTACTTCGCGTGTCCGAACCCCGACCAAGCGTCAAGGTTGGTCGCCGCTAACTTCAGTCCGCGCGCGTCCATTGTTGCAGCCGGACGGCCGCAAGAACAATAAAAATGCCTCGTTGCGTGATAGATATATATTTACATAGATAACGGTGGTCGGACCGGCGCGGCCGGCGGCGTACGTGTTTCGCGTGTATTGTTGTCTCGATCGCACTTTGGTCTAGGTACGTCTTTCCATCTTTGTCGTTCATTAGGTAGGTAGGTATATTGCAAAAGATTGGAAGTAGGAAGTGTCTTTGCGTTTAGTTGTAATGTAACACAACACAGGCCATTTGTTGAGTTAGCGCTGGGCGAACGCAGGTACCATACTACTGAATTTTACATATATCTATGTATGTTGCTTGCTTATTTTTTTTACTGACTCAAGCAAGACTCGCCGATTAAAATCAACCATAGTCTGGAAACAAAAAAGTCGGCAGATCTTCTGTTGCGTTGCTTGAATCCTCACCTAATCAGCCTACATAGATTTAGAGGCGGGAGGTGTGTTGTTATGCTTAATGGATTTTATCTCATGGGGGTAATGCCCATGATTCCCACGCTGAATATGGTGGCTTATGAAAACTAAGTTTGTTTGAGTCGTTTTTTATTTAGTTTAAATTAGTAGGTAGGTAAGTGTGTAAGTTAGTTAGGGAGCAATTCTGATTATAAAGAACTTTTTAACAAAAGAATATTACCTAATTGGTTCTTAAAAATATGGAGGACGAATGATAATCAATTTTAAAACCATTTATTTCAACAACAAACTGCATTCTTACTACTCGTTGTCCTATAACCCATTTTCCCGTAGGAATGAAACATATTCCCGTGGTAAAAAGTAGCCTATGTTCATCAGGAATAATGTAGGCTTCTAACGGTAAAAGAATTTTTCAAATCGGGCCAGTAGTTTCGGAGCCTATTCAATACAAACAAACAATCAAATCTTTTATAATATTATTCCAACAATAAACAAACTCACATGAAACAAATTTTACACAATTTAGCGATGGAGCAATAAATGGCAATAGTAAGTTTTAAGAATCAAAAGTAATGCGTTTACTAAATTGAAAATGAGTTTCAACACTCTGTATACTCTACATTTACATAATAACTTATTGCTCATTTTTCTCAGCAATATACCAATGTATCCTTTCATAAAAGCGATACTGCCATCAATTTTACCGTTCCTAAAGCCAATAACTAGGTACGAAGTAAGAAAGCAATAAAATTTACTGTTGCTATCATTCCAGATCAGGCAATAAAACTAACTGCCGTAACCAACATGCTGTGTTAGCAATAACATTGGCTAAGAGTGAGTCGTGTATTCTTAGATATGCGATATAACAATAAAATATTTATCGCGTACCTTTTGTTATCATTAACTATGTTAACGAATCGCGAAAGTTTTAAAAAGTTTTTTACAATAGTAGTTAATATTTCAATAACGATACTTAAAAATCATAATCTTTAATTAACCTTTCGTGTACCAAATATCACTTGCCATACTAGATGGGGTCTGAGAAACCACTAAAATAAAATATTAATAAAATGAGCAGATTATTTTCTTTGTGACAGTTTTTGACAATAAATCAATTATTATCCTAATAATGAATGGGTTCGAGTAAAACATGTACTTATTTATGAATTTTAATTGACTTTTATTTAAAAAAACATATCTTTTTCTCAAGCTTATAAACTATTAAGTCTTTTCTTGGGCACTTAATTTAAATGGCACAAGTTGCAATCACAATCTTTGTATATTGTAAAACTACAGTATGTCTATTAATACAAAACAAGAATTTTAAGAATATGTAAATTATTATTGTTAAAGACACCTTAGTTACTACATTATGTTTGATGTGCTTTTAAAAAAAAACGATAGGCAATTTGGTATTTATTAAAGTGCGTCCAGATTATGACACTAACTGTTGCCCACGGCTTCGCACGCGCTTTTTAAGTAGCCTGTGTCCGTTCTCTGGATACCATTGACTGCCCTGACAAAATTCATTGAAATCTGTTCAGCCTTTTAGAGGTAAGAGACAACTTTGGATCGATTTGAAAAATTATTTCACCATTAGAAGCCCACATTATTTCTGATGAACATAGGCTACTTTTTACCGGGAAAATGCTTCATTCCTACGGGAAAACGGGTAATAGGACAACGGGTAGTAAGAATGCAGCTAGTCACACTAATAATTATGAATGCGAAAGTTTGGATGGATGTATAGATGGATGGATGTTTGTTACCACTTCACGCCAAAAGTACTGAACGGATCGGGTTGAAATTTTGCATACAGATAATTCAAGGCCCGAATAAAACATAAGCTACTTTTTATCCCATAAATCAGTTCCTATGGGATAGAAATAACCTCAAAACGTTTCCATAGAAACAACGCGTGCGAAGCCGCGGACAGAAGCTAGTAGTTGATAAAGACAAATAAAATAAAATAAATAAATAATGCTGGACAATTCACACAGCATTAGAGACAGTAAAGTGGAGGAAATTGCATTATTACAACGACAAAAATTTTACATTTCACAAAGTAGGATAGAATTTTTAAAATTATCCCTTGGTGACCTTCCCTGTGATCCTTCCCTTGGTGACGGCATCACACGAGAACGGCTGGACTAATTTTGCTAATTATTTTTTGTTGTGTTTGTTATTGTCAGGAAAAGATTCTTACGTAAGTAATAAAAAAATAAGAAAGTTAGAATGATAAATATCCACGCGGGCGAAGACGCGGGGCGCAGCTAATTTATAATCCTAATATCCTATCCTATTCTACTAATATTATAAATGCGAAAGTTTGCAATTGAATTGAATTGAATTGATATGGATCAGTTAAGCTACCTGTAGATTGGTTGAAACAGTCTGCAGTTAGCTCAATGGGTTCAAATGTAAATACAAGTGTCATTTTCTTTGTGATTAAAGGCTTTTTTTTTACTAAAAGATTGTATAATAATAATTAGAGACTCTCGCTAGGAAGTTGGATCAAGGGCCAGATGCAAAGGCGGTACTCCTGGACTCGGCGCGCATCTTCAGGAAGTTCCTCTCTGCAGCCCTGGTCACCAGCCGCTTGAGCCTAGCTTCGCGGCCGGTGATTCACCGTGCCGATATATTTTTACTGTAGAATAGATTTATAATATTTAATTTTCTATACCTAGGTAGTAGAAAATTAATTATAACGATATTTAAGAATAAATGAGTGCATAATAATAATAATTCTAAATTGCACAAAAAATATACTTACATTACAATACTTAAAAGCAAATCATGACAATATAAGAAAAGAGAACATAAGTGAAATTATCCAAGTGTAAATCAGGGTCAACCGAGGATCTAACTACAGTGTAGAATCAGTGAAAATGTACGGGGTAATGGCTGGACAGAAGCAAGGGAGCCAGAAGCAAGGGCTCCAGGGCAAGCCGAGGACATCTCCGAGGGAGCAGGTGAGGCAACAGAGTGGTGGGTCTATCTGACGACTCTCTAATAATATTAGTGGTTGACTTAATTTACACGTTCACTTTAACTTTGAGTGAAATTGCGTGTGCTGCAGTGTAAGCTTCTAGCTTCCCTAGGGAATCGCGAACGAGGTCAGGTGCGTTCACTAGCAACTAGCGAACCTAGATAATTATAACCTAGCCTGAGGTTAGACTCAAAAGTTTCGAGCACTTTGCACAATGTAGGTTAGTAGGTACTTAAGACTTTAAAGCCGCTGCCTCACCGCTGCTGCGCAAGTAGTGGCTACGCACGTGGCGATTCGCTATGTCCGCTTCATCGGCTTCGCTTTACAAGAAGATGTATGTGATATCGTCCACTGCAACCCACGAACACGCTACACACGAATAAGAGACTAATGGAAATGTTATCATTGCTACACTCGTAGCTTGCTCGAATATGGCACCCATGCAGCTCAACGCTGTAAACGCTATACTGCACGTAGCTTCAATGTGGGAAGTGGAATGTCAAAACTGTGCTGCGCTACAGTTATACATAGTCGTTAGTTAATTTTTATGTATAGTGTGTGCTGCAGTGGAAACGTAGACCCCCGTTGTCAAATAAACGAACCCACGCAGCTAAAATGCGCCACGTGGCCGTGCACAGCGTGCGCCGCGGTGGGGCAGCGGCTTAAGAGTCTAGCTCACTGAAATAGAGACGTTTTCCAAAAAAGAAAAATACCCTTTTTACCACAATAGGTGGCAGGGATCTTAAGCGGCCATACCGCAATGCTTGAAAACTAAATTTTTCAATCAGTGCGTCCTACCCGTCATGACCTACGGAGCTGAGACGTGGACACTCACGGTAGGGCTGGTTCAAACCAGCCCACCAGTTCAAAGTCGCTCAGCGAGCTATGGAAAGAGCTATGCTCGGAGACTCTCTGAAGGATAGAATTCGTAACGAATACATCCGACTGAGAACCAAAGTTATCGACATAGCTCTAAGAATTAGCAAGCTAAAGTGGCAGTGGGCGGCCATATCTCGCGAAGAACCTACAACCGCTGGGGTAAACGTGTTCTTGAGTGGAGACCGCGACTCGGCAAACGTAGTGTAGGACGCTCTCCGGCCAGGTGGGATGACGATATGCGAAAGACTGCAGGCAGATGCTGGATGCGGCAAGCTGAAGACAGGGCGCTATGGCGCTCATTAGGGGTGGCCTATGTCCAGCAGTGGACTAATATTGGCTGATGATGATGACTACTGGTGTTGGTACAGTTCCTGCTTAGAAGAGGTGAATAGATGAAGACTCCAAAACCTCGTGCACACCTGTGTCTGCACGAGGTTTTGGAGTCTTCTTCTGTCTTCATTGAAGTCGATTTTAAGATTTCTCAAACGTCATATTCTCCTTTGGAAAATTTCAAAAATAATCCCTCTATTTTTATTTAAATTCTCTCTGCCATGAAATCCTGAGCCAAAAGAACTTAAAACGTGTGAAAGTCGGAAAATTCTCAGGAAAATTCGAGGAAAATCGTGATTGCTTTTTCTTTATGGGAATTAAACAGGACCTCGATTGTCGGGTCAGCTAAATAAGAATCAGCTTAGTGAATCTGTTGAGCTACCTGTCGATTGCTTGCAACAGTCTGCAGTTAGCTCAACTGTTCTCATTGTAAATACTTGTTATAATTTGTTTATATTCTATAATTGTGATTTATTTTGTGTTAGGTAATGTAGAAGATAGGTACCTAGTTCAAAGACTTGATAGGACGAAGACCTAGTTCAAAGACCTATGGCGTAGCGAGCGAAGGTTTACCTACGACGCACGTGGTTGCTGGTTCAATTCCCGCCTTGGGACAACTGTTTATAATGATCATCAGATGATTTTTCCGGATGTTCTGGGCGTTTTCAAAGATTATTAATGAAAAAATCTATGAATGTAATGTACCCATTTGTATTTATTTAAAAACATATGTAGCTCTATTTTACAGAATATAATTCATATAATAGAGTACCTACCTAGTTTATTAGTTTTTGGGTTTTCAAAAAACTATCTGAGCGTCTGGTCGAAGCGACGCGTGACCCGAGAGCTGGTGAATATCTGGCACAGCGTATCAGCATTGCCATACAGCGTGGCAATGCAGCCAGCGTCTTGGGGACGCTTCCGACTGGTGTTGATATGGATCAGTTGAGCTATCTGTAGACTGTTTGCAACAGTCGGCAGTTAGCTCAATTGTTTCAATTGTAAATTCTAGTATAATTTTATTTATTAGTATATCAGTTATATGTTAGGTACCTATATCATAAGCTCTGAATATTTTGGCGCTAGATGATGCAGTGTGGATTGTCTAAATTATTTATTTATTAGTTCCGAGGCCGGAATCGAACCTCATGCGACGCAGGAGGACATTCGCTCGTGTCCTGAAATTGGTACCCGAATTTATTAGCTGTAAACGGCTACCGAATTTATTCGTTATTATATTAGGTACTGTAAACTATACCCGAATTTTTTTACATTCCAATTGTTTTAAATTGGTACAGTCAACTAGAAAATATCGTAGAAAATTCTGTCATCTTTAACAACAGCAAAGAGTGTGAATAATTTTTTGGTTTTACTTTAGCTACTACCCGTGACTTCGCTTGCGTGATCTATAGTCTAGATCTATCTCTAGTCTGGTAAGATTTGTATTTCGGTTTAATTGGTATTGTAAGTATGTCACTGTAGCAGTGCTAAGTGACAGCTGCCAAATTGATATTGAATGTCGAATCAACAGCAGATGTCAAAATGGGCAAGGCGAGAGATTGTGTCCTGGGTAAATTTTGTACGGGTAAAATACGTACGACGCCGCAAAATGAAGCTGGTATGAAACCCAGTTTTACCTAATAAATAAATAATATATTTTGCCACTTTTCTACAATAGTGTAAGAGCGTAGTTGGGGATTGAAGTTGGGAACTATATGACTCTACTGGGAGAGCGTGGAATAAGCTCTTTGACCTCGAGCCGAACTATGTAGTTTGAAGGATTCTTTTTTATGACTGCAAAAAATAGAGATCATCATCATCATCCGCAACCCGACTTCACCCACTGCTGGGTATAGGTCTCCAAACTTTTGTGCCACTCCACACGGTCCTGCGTCAATCCAGGTTCGCCCTGCGGTGTTAGAGATGTCATCTGCCCATCTTGCCACTGGACGTCCAACGCTTCTGTACCCAGTTCTTGGGCGCCATTCAGTTAGCGCTTTAAAAATAGAGATCAGCTGAAAAAATTTCTAATTCACAATAACATGTCTAATAACCTAAAACAGAACAAATCCTACAAATATTATAAAGCCGAAAGTTTGTAAAATCTGAATTTTTGTTACCTAGGATCTCCGAAACTACTGAAAAGATCAAGATGAAATTTGGCGAACGCTTAGAGCAAAGCCTAACTTAGATAATAAGCTACTTATTGTACAGAAAATACGCATGCGAAGCCGCGGGCAGAAGCTAGCGCCCCAGAAATATTTACGTTCGAAAGTTAATGTACCTAACAATCGGATCTCGAATTTTCCTAACGATAACTTGGCCGCCATTTTTGAGCAATTTCGATAAAATTAGTTTGGCGGTCACAATTGAAACACAGAATACATTTATCCTTGTCTTTTCTCGTAACAACCATACAGAACAAACAAGACCCGTCAAGTGCGAGTGTAACTCGCGCGCCGAGGGTTTCGAACGTTTGTCAACAAGTAGGTAGTTAGAGACTTCAAAATTTAATGAAGACCTAGTAGTACCAACCTACATTTCAGAAGACCTAGTAGTACCAACCTACATTTCAGATGGATCCCTCTGCATGCTTCGGTGATAGGGTGTAGTGGTGAAATTTTTCGACTTTTTTCAAAATATTTCGAAAAGTATTAATCCATTTATTTATTTATTATTATTTATTATTTTATAAAAACGCCAAATGAAAAACATGTGACAACCGACCAGGAGCTGGCCGCCCGCCATTTGGAGACCTTGTTAATGGAACCAGATACTGGTCCCTTGCCCGCTAAGGGGATACACATAATACAATATTTTTTATTATTTTATTCATGTTTTAGCTTATTTGACAATACCCTTTTACAGCAGCTTTATTTACATGTAAGGGCGATTGTGCACTACAAGGAATTTTACTGTCCGAACATCCGATTTTTTACGATCCGAAGTGGCATGAAAAAAACGGATGATTGGCTTGTGCACTTGTCCGTCTTTACTCGGATGATACGCCTCAGTTTAGATCCGTCTTTTCAGTCTCTTTTCAGTTCTCCGTCAGTTAAACTACACGCCACGCACGTGAAATTACATTACGTTCCGGAATGGGAAAAAAAAAACGGTAAAATTACGTATAAGTGCACAAACTAGTATAATATACATTATATGGCGTGCCATATCGGACCGTAAAAAATCGGACTGCCGGACAGTAAAATTCCTTGTAGTGCACAATCGCCCTAAATTTTTTTTTTTTTTTTTTGAGGATTGGAATGACAAAAGAGAGGCTATTGCCCAGCAGTGGAACAGACAAGGCTGAAAAAAAACCTATTAATTTAAATTATTCTATTTCTGACATTGTTAACACCATTATTTTGTCAGTTTATTATCATTGTAATATTGTACTTACATTATTTTAGTTTAGTTTGACAATGCCCTTATACAGCAGCATACTTTGACATACCCTTAATTATTTATTTAATTAATTATTTATTTCATTTAATTTTCAGTCATGTCTGTCTGTTTTTTTTTAGCTTTGTACCTTATGGTGTTTCCTATAACGAAATACCTATAGATGTAATTATTAAAATAGTACATAAATATAGAATGTAACGACATCAAGTGTAACACAAGTGTACCTACGATGGAATAAATACAAATACAAATACACTAGGTACATAGATAGATACTTTTTATTATACATAGAAAACATCCAGAACACCCTGAACAAATATCTGCAGATCGTACAAACGTTTGTCCCGAGGAGAGAATCGAACTCGCAACCTCCTGCGTCGCAGGCGGACCTTCGCCCGCTGCGCCACAGAGGTCGTCCTTAGCAACTGAAGGTCGAATGTAGTTCTTATAGCCATTTTCACAGATCGCTATACTCAAAATAAGCACCCTGGTGGCAATTTTGGAAGTTCGCCAGTAAAGTAAGTAGATATGCAACATCTGGCAAAAATGGCGGCAAAGTTATCGTTAGGAAAATTCGAGATCCGATTGTTAGGTACATTAACTTTCGAACGTAACTTTAGCGGTCAAGGGCGATTTAGTTTTAGAATTGGAGTTCGAAACTTTTTCTTCCACCAAATAGGTCGTATACTAAAAGAGTATCGTTACAGACATTTTTAGTAACTACTATTAATACCAACTTTAAGATATAAAACCTGGCGATTTCGTGCTGATGGGCAAAATCCAGTATTTATTTTTCCGAACTTTGACTGCCTCGTTGGTCTAGCGGTCAGCTTGCTCAACCGCTGATTATGAGGTTCTGGGTTCGAATCCCGGGTCGGGCGAATAGTTTTATTGGGGTTTTTCTAGCAACAACGTCACAGTTGCAGCCCGGAGTCAGGATGTTGGCGGTGTTAAACCGCGCGTTGGTCCTGTACCTGACCTCTCCCCGGCCGTGTCGGTCTGTTGTCCCCATCGATATGAGAGTGCCAAACACAAACACACGTACCAAACAAAGGTGTGCGCACACACTTGTGCACTATAATATGTACTGCGCATCTGGCTCCTATTAGACTGACAGCTGTAGTCGAAATTCGGCTAGGAAAACATTAATTAATTTATTTTTAGGAAAACACCACACGGTCCAGAGTTCCAGCATAGTCGAAAATTCTAAATTTCTATCCTAAAGTTCCTAAAGCTCAATTTAAATCTACCTATATTAAGTACCCTAAACCTACCCATAACGCGAATATACCCCAATAGTGGCGCCACTACATATTTTATTTTATCATTACGTTATACAAAGGAATTATCAAAAAATCGGACCGCACGTAGACTATATCTATCATAAGCTTTTTTAAATGTATCTGTAATAGTTTTGTTTTGTGTTATTTAATCAAAAACCTTGTTTGAAGAGCTTGGTGGCTTGGTGACCAATAGGAACTAAACTCTTGAAATCAGTATCTGCCTATATAATACAGTACAAAACTATTACAGATACATTTAAAAAAAGCTTTTGATAGATATCGTCTACGCGCGGTCCGATTTTTTGATAATTCCTTTGTATAACGTAATTATAAAATAAAATATGTAGTGGTGCTAGTATCGGGGTATATATACGCCTTAAGGGGTGAACCTAGCGGGTTTGGTTGTCAAGCTAGACCTTGATCTCAGTACTCATGGGTGGTAAATAACTCGAATTATACAAAATTCAACATTTTTTGTTGATTCCTTGAGAATGAAAGCACAATCGCGAAAAAAAATACGATAAACAATCATAAAAGTGCACTGTTTCGCACATAATTTGGTAAAAATCTCAGGAACCCTGCGGTCCATAGAAAATTATTATTGTTTTGATTCGTGGGTTATTACTAATTCTTTGGTTCCTTCATACAGTTTCTTCATAAGTTGTGTAGTTCTCTTGTAAATAAGCAAAAACATCATTTTTCGTTTACGCCGTTCCATAAAACGTATGCTCTGTCCCGCTCTTATAAACGCGAAATTCTATGCCTATCCTTTCACAAAATTGTGCGTTATACGCCCTCTTAAGGGTTGGTTTCGATTGATAAATGAGATTCAATATGACATGCATATTAGATTTTGATAAACGAGTTATTAATGGATTCTATAAGAAGGAACACGGCTATTAAAGAAGGTATATTTCAAGCCTTCAAAGTCGCGATTTCGAAGCACGTCTTTTGTCGTGCGATTTGTTGCGATATTTGTTTAAAAAAAGTAAAAAGTCTTTATCTTGGAACACATTTAAGGATTTATTTGTCATTTTGTATTAAGACGCATACTATCTTACAAACTGCTGCGGTTTTATCGACGCGATAGAAGGTGGTCGATGCGTTTCCGCGTCCTGCGATTTTGCGATATTTGTTCACGGAACATTTTGTATTAGGACGTAAGTATGCTATCTTACACACAGCTGCGTCTTGCGTTTTGGGGGGCGGTGGCGGCGGCGACGCGTTGCGTCTAGAAATTGCGCTTACAAAAACGCTGTGTGTAATGCTACGGCCACATTACAACCCAACAAACAATTAGGCGTCAATTAGAGCTTCTTTTAGAACTTAACGAGATATAAAGGCGGTACAGCATTAGCAATTACAACTTTTGGCGACGAAAGAGCGTAGACTAGCAAAATATTTCACTAAGAGCTGTACAAAATAGTTTTAAGGGCAATAACAGGGTGAGTTTAAAGGTTAAAGATATACAGCAGCAATTTTCAACACTACAATACAGGCAAAGCATCTTGTGTTATAGCTTTAAGTGAATCTTACAACTAAAGGATCTAAATAAGAAGTAAGCATTTACTACAACCCCCCAAAGTGCTACGCAAGCGCTAATTAACTCTTGTCAAGAACCAAAAGTTGTACAAAAGCAATAATTACCGCTACCATTTCTACAATGGTGCTCTTAAACTCTTTTATAGCACTAAATACCTAAAGAGGTACAAAACTCTCTTATATTACTTAAAGTCGAAAAGTAGGAACATTTTTCAGAACACCCAGAACAAATATCTGCAGATCGTACAAATATTGGTCCCGAGGCAGGAATCGAACCCGCAACCTCCTGCGTCGCAGGCAGACCTTCGCCCACCGCGCCACAGAGGTCGTCTTCGTGTTATCGCGATAGTGTGGCCGTAGCATAAGAAATCGCGCTATAAAATCGCAACAAATCACGCGACCCACGACGCGCTTCAAAATCGCGGCTGTGGGGTGGAGGCTTAAGGGGTAAAAAACCCCACTTGTGAATAAATCATTATCATCATCAAGCATTCCAAGCACTGGGATTGTCTCTAAGGTAAAATCCTATCGTGTCCTTCTTCCTACTAATATTATAAATGCGAAAGTTTGTAAGAATATTTGTTACCACGTATCTCCGCAACTCTCTCTCTCTCTCTTCCCAGCTAGTTATCCCATATGGTGGTGGGTCAGCTCTCCTTATAGATTTCCTCCACTTCGCTCTATCCTCGACGTCGTCTTCGGAAACTTGACACTCTCTCATATCCTTTAACACTACATCCTTCCATCGTGTCTTGGGTCTCCCTCTGGACCTTAAGTGTGAAAGCTGTAGCTGAAAGCTGTAGTGCCAAATTCCCTACATAATCATGCGGTCTTCTCTTCACGTGCCCATACCATCGCAGCCTACTCTCCGTATCTCCGCAACTACTTAACTGATTTAGAAGAAACTTGATTGGTGCGTAGTTATAGTTTAGGATCTAGAATAACATAATAGGTTAGTCTAATTTTCAAAAATGAAGCTCTGAGAGGGTTAAAGAGGGTGGACAAGTTTCTATGGAAAATTATTATTCCTTGGTTCCTTGGTATAAATCTATACACTAGTATAGTAAGTATTATAATAAATGTGTCTATACTAATATCTAATATAATACTATACTAGATAGTACTAATATTCTATGGAATAATATAAGGAAAGATTTGATTATTTGTTTGTTTGTATTGAACAGGCTCCGAAACTAATGGACCGATTTGAAAAATTATTTTACCATTAGAAGCCCACATTATTCCTGATGAACATAGGCTACTTTTTACCGCGGGAAAATGCTTCATTCCTACGGGAAAACGGGTAATAGGACAAGGGGTAGTAAGAGTGCAGCTAGTAAACTATAAAGTGAATAATGAATTAATTTTTTTTACAACTACCCCAGGGATGTGCAATTTCTGAAATTTGTATGATTTACACGCGGGCAAAGCCGCGGGGCGTAGCTAGCAGACAATAATGACAATCGCATCGTCATACATTGCGTAAATTATTGAAGTAAAAGCACAGATTAGATAACGTAAGTAAAAGGAATTAATCATATCCTACTCATAAAGCCGAAAGTTTTTGAAATCTGATATTTTGTTATCTAGGATCTACAAAACTACTGAACATTTAGAGCAAAGTCTGACTTAGATAATAGTCTAGGTACTTATTATACCGAAAATACGCGTACGAAGCCGCGGGCAGAAGCTATTCTCATACAAATTACGCATTCGATGACAAAGTGACGTAATTTTTCTCTGTTCTACCCTAGACAACAACCCCCAGGGTGACAGATAGAATTTTTTCAGTTAATAAAAGTTTCATATGTCCCACCATGGCAAAAAGGGTGACGGATCGAACTTTTTTTTTCCAATTGTCCACCTAGAGGGACAGAGCAGGGAGACAGATGAGAATAATTCCTGCTGGGCCTACTGCTGGTCCACTGGTGGACGAGGCGGCCTCTTAGGGCACCTACGCACTTTGCGGTTAGTCGGAGCGCGATCGCAATGAAAATTATGTCAGTAAGTATTTTTCATTGTGGCGACCGCGTGTAAAACTATTAAATAAATAAATAAATAATGCTAGACAATTCACACAGCATTATCTAGCCCCAAGATAAGCACAGCTTGTGTTATGGGTACTAGATAACTGATATTATACTTAATACAATACACTACATAGATAGATATTTTTATTATACATAGAAAACATCCAGAACACCCTGAACAAATATCTGCAGATCGTACAAACATTTCTCCCGAGGAGAGAATCGAACCCGCAACCTCCTGCGTCGCAAGCGGACCTTCACCCGCTGCGCCACTGAGGTCGTCAAATATAAACCTTTTTCTCGTAGGTACGAGAAAATAGTTTTTATTTGCACTGCGATGCGGCTGCCGACCAACCGCGACATGGTACTTACATAAGGTACTTACTTACTTCCTCAACAGCCTGTGTTGGTCCACTACTGAACGCAGGCCTCCCCTTAATAAGCACCTTATTGGCTTTTAACACATGGGGTAGTGTCCTTAATCTCCACGCTGGGCATGCGGGTCGGGGATCGCAGTTCGGTGGTAGAATTGTTCTGCAGGGGGCGCTGCTGCCCGCCCCCGGTGGATATAGAATAGAACAGGATTTATTTCGACACACATAATATAAAACATACAAAACCAAACAAATAATAAGGAGCTAAATTAAAAACAAATATTGTCTGTCAAATCGAGCTTTGCCCCCATGACCCTGTGCCGAAATAGGCTTTGGCTCAGCATGTGCTGGGCGATTGCCGCTCAGCGCTGTTTCTCAGCTATCCCTTAGATATCCCTCAGTCACTTCTCTAGACGCCCGCGGGAAGAGTTGGTGCTGCAAATTCTAAGCCAGTACCACACAGCTCTTCACTTTTATAAATAATTTACTTAAACGAACATAATGAAAAATAATTTTGATCAGGGAACTGCCAATTGGATGTTCAGTCTGTAAGATTGAGAAATGCGAGTTTAAAAATTTATTTTGACAAGGTTCGTCCCATTCTGGTATTCCGAATCATTAAGATTTATTGTGTGAATGCAAGGAAATTAAATTCTACAAATTCTTTTGCCCACAGAACCCTAATTTAAAGATTACAATGCGGTTTCCTGTTATGATTAAAGGAATAAACAGAAAATACTGAAATTGTAACAATAAGTTACATTTTATTCGAGCGCGGTTCGTTTTACGGCTTTTGTTTAATTAATGAAACATGGCAACACTGGCAGTGGTCTTATTATCTGGGCTCTGTTTACATCATTTATTTTATCGCATTTACAATAAATTACCTAAGACAATAAAAGAAATTGACAGTATTTACATGTTTAAAGAAAGTCTGAAAAAGTTTTTGATACATAAATCAATTATACGGTCATGGAATATTTAATAAACAAGGATATTTTGACATAACTATTAAAATAACATTTAATTATGACTTTTCTATTTTCCTATGCATGAGATATTAAATGTGGCTTAAATTTAATTTCCTATTTGAAGCTTGTTTGTGTATAAATCAAATTATTTTAATTTTAATTCAATTGACATTCGTATGCTATAAAAATCAGAATATGGTGACACATTGTATCTTACGACCAACTGTATATTTATTTACTACCCATGTTCTAAGCGAATAAACGATTTGAGTTTCAGTTTATAAAAAGACTACAGAACCACTAAAGCTGTGTGTGTGTATTTGCAATGTGCACCAACACACATTTAGGTCTGTCTGTACTTGCTTGTATTATTTTTCCTTTGTTGCTTTTATAGTACTTTTGATCTTGCAATCTGATTTTTTAACCCCCGACGCAAAAAGAGAGGGGTGTTATAAGTTTAACGTGTCTGTCTGTGTATCTGTGTATCTGTCTGTGGTATCGTAGCTCCCAAACGGAAGAACCGATTTTCGTTTAGTTTTTTTTGTGTCATAGATAACTTTATCCCGATTGTTCTTAGCCATGTTTCATAGAAATCTGTTTTGCTAATAAACGTCGGCGGTTTTTTAAAATTTTTAATTTTGTCTTGTCTTAAACATTGTCCCTATGTTTATTTTCACAAATTTGCTACCAGCTGGAATAGACTAAGTTTTTTTTTTTCTACCATGCTGGTATGTTACTAACATAGGTACAATACCGTAATCCGTGGAGTGCTCCACAGATTACATACAATAAATAAATAAATAAATAATAAATAAATAAATAAATATAATGAGATACTAATTGGATTTTGAAACCAATTATGAGTGACAATTGTACCTACCTACATATGTTAGTAACACCAGCATGGTAGGAAAAAAACAATGCCCTAGCTAGAGACTTGCAGTTACATGTTTTTCTAAAACCTTTAGCAAGCTATAGCCTCTCACAATGCAGGTTTAATGTTCTGCGCGCTTATAACAACTAAATTTTAAATAAACCTATTGTGAAGAGGAAAATTATTATCCATACATACTCCATACTTAATATTATAAAGAGAAAAGATTTGATTGTTTGTTTGTATTGAATAGGCTCCGAAACTACTGGACCGATTTGAAAAATTATTTCACCGTTACGAAGCTTGCTTTTCAGGGAGTGACATAGGCTTTATTTTATCCCGGAATTCCCACGGGAACGGGAACTACGCGGGTGCAACCGCGAGGCGATCGTCTAGTAATTAATATGCCGATGGAGTGCGGCTGCTGCATCGGCAATAAGCGCTCGAGTTTGCGGATGACGTTATCGACAGAAATACCAGTCTCTGGCATTGGTGTCGGCAGATATGCCGATTCAGTGCACATTGTTCCACAGAAATCAATACAAAGCAATAAATCCTTACGCTGCGTACGCTCCGATACCGATCCAGTGAATGCAGCTTAATGATGGTTAGTAAAATAAGTAATTATTAAAACAATTTTGTAAGAAGCAAGGTATTATAGCACAAATAAAGGAGAAAAGCCAGAAACCGTAAATTTGTAGTTAATTCACAAAAAAAAAAATTGAGTGATAAAGAGTTTTTGATTGATTGATTCTCGTCCCAAGGCGAGAATCCAACCCGCAAACTCCTTCAAAAATAAAATTCTTACCAAAACCGTTTGTAGCTTAAGGGACTACCTATCAATTGCATGCCGTGCCTTTAATGCCCTTAGTTCTGAATAACGGCACGATACGACCCTTGCAAGGACATGAGGTGGAAATAACTGAAATTGATGATTTCTCGATAGTAAATAGGCTGTAACAGACCGTAATGGAGTAGTGGAGTGGAGGATTTTTTTCTATGGCGTAGATGCCTACACCTCCGTGACTCTGCACTAAAACAATCATAGGTTATATTTATTTATTGTTTATTTAATAAACACGGCTATTTTGAAGCAGTTACATTAATTAAAAGCAAAATTACATAAAAAATTCAATACACATTGAGAATGTCAATAGGTACAGTAAATCTATCTTAATATAAAATTTATCTTTAGGCTAGATGATGTTGTGTGGATTGTCCAGCATTATTTATTTATTTTATTTATCTTATATATATAAAAGAAAGTCGTGTTAGTTACACTATTTATAACTCAAGAACGGCTTTATCGATATGGCTGAACATTGGTGAGGAGGTAGCTTAGAGCCAGGAGACGGACATAGGATACTATTTATTCCGTTCGATAGCATTCAAGTGTGACTTGACATAACCTCAAAAATAGAATAGGATAGAAATAACCTCAATACTTTTCCAAAGAAACAACGCGTGCGAAGCCGCGGGCAGAAGCTAGTTAATAATACAAAGAAAAGTAATTAATAATGACGTTAACAAATAATCGTTCAGCAGCCTATGTTTCCGACCTCGGCAGTAATTGAATATCGCCTAAAATACTAATTGGCGCTTTCGTTTTTAGTTACGTTTTTTCACAATAAAATTAAATAAATAAATAAATAAATAATGCTGGACAATTCACACAGCATTATCTAGCCCCAAGCTAAGCAGAGCTTGTGTTATGGGTACTAGATAACTGAATACAATACACTACATAGATAGATATTTTATTTTATTTAATTATTCTATTATTTTCTGTTTAATGTTATTCTATATTTTAAGTTATTATAAACAATGTAAATTCTATTCCTAGATATTGCCCTTATACAGCAGCATACTTTGACATACCCTTAATTAATTAATTTGTTATTTATTTCATTTGTATTTAATTTTCAGTCATGTCTGTCTGTTTTTTCTTTTTTACCTTTGTACCTTATGGTGTTTCCTTTAACGAAAAACCTATAGATGTAATTAATAGAATAGTACATAAATATAGAATGTAACGACATCAAGTGTAACACGAGTGTACCTACGATGGAATAAATAAATACAAATACAAATTCATAATTTAGTTCTATTTGAAAACACACAAAAAATGCTTAAAATATCCAGTATTTCCACAGGGACTATAAATAAATTCGGTCCATTTTGGGTTGGACCTCATCGTGATGCACACCAAATAGACGGTACGGGCTGCATTGCTGCATCCTAATTCTGGTGCCATATCATACCATGCTCAAATCTCGAAAGCTATAAAAAATGCTGGACAATATACACAACATCATCTAGCCCTAGAAAGCAAAGTTTGTGTTATGCGCTATGCTGTACCTTCATAAACACATTTATATTCCAATAATTACCACATATTTATTACATAAAAAACACCCAGACATCTAGCAAATACCTATTATCTACAAATCATACGAAATGTACGCAACGAGAGTCAAATCCTCAACCGATTGCAGGCGGTGCTTTGCCCACTGCACCACTGAGGTTGTCAAAAATCAAAATCAAAATCAAAATCTCTTTATTTCCATAAATATAATAAATGTACACTTAGAAAAGGTCAAATTATAACACCAAAACACTGACACGGAAATGAAGTGATATTTTTTGATTTCTGTCGCTTCGGTATGTAGACTAAAGTAAAGAAGCGACGAAGAAACCTTTAGCCTGTTAGTTGTTATTTTTCGAGTTGGAGAAAAACCCGTCCCAAGCTTTTTTACCCTCTAGATAATCAGATATTTTATAATAAGCCTTTTTGCACGGCAAGGTTTTGACAATTTATTTGAATTTATTTACTGATACTAGGAGTTTTGTTGTAGAAGCGTATACATTGCCCTTTAAAAGATATATTAATTTTGTGTAGCCTAGTTGTAGGCACAGCGAGCTTATGTTTGTTTCTGGTATTCAAATTATGTTTATCGCTATTTTTAGGGAACCGATTTATATTTTTATGAGTTTTATATAATAATAATTTTATATATTATTATTATATAAAACTCATAAATATATTGACATGGTACTGTCATTATGTTTATTTCTTTGACTTTATCACGCAGGGATTCTCAGGAAGCTGTGGCTATGAAGAAAAGCAAGAGTCATATTTGCATTATGATCTCTCTTAAGATTTATACAGGCTGATGATGATAGCTTCGCAATCTTGTTACAATGCTTGATACAATACATTTTGAGTGGCCTTAGTTAGCTAAGCTAAATTCAGTAAATTCAGTTATACACTTGCGAGCTTTAAACTGCAATCGCTTCAAGGGTTGTTCAAGACAAATTTTTACAATTTCTTTGCAGTGAACTATGAGTTAAGTTATGTTTTCCCTTACGCAGGATTTATTGGCGACGATAAATTTTGATTTAATGCACGATAATGTCCGCTGCCACACCGCAGCAGTGACTAGACAGTACCGACAGACGTCTTCCATGTCGGCATTCCCACACTAGACTGGCCAGCCCTTATTCCTGACTTGAACCCAATCTGGCATATGGCTCCGGCGCCGATAGAAGCCGATAGATGCAACTTCGACCTATTGCAATAAATCCCAAAATTTATGTAGCCAATTTAATTAATTTTAAATCTTCTTGATATCACTTGAAAGGTAACAAAATTACCTTTCAAATGATATACCACAATCTATAGTTCATTGTACAAAAATTGTAAAAAAATTGTTTTGATCAACTCGCGCGATGAAGCGATTCCATTTTAAAGCTCGCAAGTGTAGATAAATATCACAAAAAAACATTGGTGGAATAGTAGGTACAGTAGAGCTGCATATCTCGCCCAATTCAAAAGAATGTTTAAGGAGTAAATAGTACTTGTCTACTAGTCATAGAAATTATCAACATTAAATTTAGATGTCATTGAAATAATTGAATTAAAGAAACGCAAATTTTAATAAATTGTCTGCTGTACCCACTACGTCAAAACTTAAAATTAAGGTAAACTTCCACAGAATAAATCCACTCAAAAATAAATTAAATAACTTTCTGCTGAATACGGGACCCTTCAGTTCTTTTACATTCCTTGGCAATTTGTTGTAAATTTTGATAGCCGTGTTGTAACAGTTGCAACTATTCAATGGCGTTTTTTATGCGGGTATTGCTTATCGGTCTTTATACTCAGTGCTAAATTTTTGAGGTTCATCATAACCATCAACCAATATTAGTCCACTGCTGGACATAGGCCTCCCCTTATGAGCGCCATAGCGCCCTGTCTTCAGCTTGCCGCATCCAGCATCTGCCTGCAGTCTTTCGCAGATCGTCATCCACCTTGCCGTAGGGACAATATGGCGGACGATTTCTACATTACCGCAGAATATTCTGCACATTTGAAGCCTATAACTGTAGTCCACCTATAAGTAGATTTATGTTCGGAAACCAGAACAAGCGCTGTTTGATACCGGCCTCTGATTGTGTGAAACGCTAAATAAAATATGGAAACGATAAACGTAAACGATAAATAAATAGAACATGATTTTATCCTTCTGGTAACAAATAACGGAACGCTGTAATACCATTAATTTAAAGTTACGATGTTCTGATTTTGAACAAGGATATCAAATGCAATGCCTAGTTCCACATGAAAAAAAAATTGGTATTATTTTAAATTTCAAGTTGATAGCTGCGGTAGTTGCTGAGTTATTAAGGAAAAGGACAGACAAAGCGAGACCATAAGGGTTTCGAAACCGATTTTCGAAACCCTAAAAAAAATTGGTTGTCTGTAAAGTCGGTTTACTGACGATAGTTGAACGTGACAACGTCTTAAGAAAATACTGATGGAATGGTAGCATTTGATACTCGATCAAAACATGTAAATGTACTATAGTATAGCAGCTGTCCACGCAGACGCATCGCTCACTCAAGTAGGAGAGAGACGGATGTCGAGCGCTCTCGCTTGCACTTCAAGCCTTACATGGAACGCCTCAGTGCGAGGTAACGCCGCATGACGTCATAGCGAGGTAACGGCGCATGACGTCATGTTTTTTCGTGCGTGCAGCCGGCTCTATCGAATTATAAGACGTTGTCACGTCAAAAAGGTTGTGCTAAATGGTCAAAAGAATATAGAGCCGAATTGAGAACCTCCTCCTTCTTTTGAAGTTAGTTACAAAATGAGGAGTTTCTCCAATAATTTGTTTTTTTTTTGACGTGACAACGTCTTATAATTCGATAGAGCCGGCTGCACGCACGAAAAAATGACGTCATGCGGCGCTACCTCGCTCTGAGGCGTTCCATTCTGAGGCGTTCCATGAAGTGCAAGCGAGAGCGCTCGACATCCGTCTCTCTCCTACTTGAGTGAGCGATGCGTCTGCGTGGACAGCTGCTATACTATAGTACATTTACATGTTTTGATCGAGTATCAAATGCTACCATTCCATCAGTATTTTCTTAAGACGTTGTCACGTTCAACTGTCGTCAGTAAACCGACTTTACAGACAATCAATTTTTTTTCGTTTTAAAAACTATGAATCGACTTCAAATTTATATGGGAGCTGCTTCGGGGTAAACCCTATCCAATAAAAATTATTAGCGAAATCGGAATCGGTAAAAACTTATGCGTAGTCTTACATAAAAAAAAAAATACGCGTCGACTTCAGAATTTCCTCCGTTATTCGTCGGTTGAAAAAGTTAATGTTAATTTGTTCGACTCATCGATCAAAAATTTCCGGCCGGCCCCCCTTAGATGCACAATGCGCGCCCTGAAAACGTCAATATCAAAAGGTATCCCATTTGGCATTTTGGGATACCTTTTCAACTAGTGTCATTTTAGCTCTCGGACCGAAAGCATGGTCAAGTGCTCGTATAAAAAATGCAATAATCGACCGACCATGCAACAGAAAAAGGATGGAATTTCTTATTTTCAGTAAGTTTTAATGTAATTTTTACCTGTGTATTGTGTTAAGAGTCAATTGAGCTTTATATACTTGAGAAATCAGCATTAAATATTGTTGTTGGGTTTGCCTATGTAAAAATATTTATTTTGTTCTAAGTTGATGAATGGAGCGGCTATTGTTTCTAATTTTTTTTTTTTTTATTTGTGTTAAGTTGTAAGTGATAATAAATTTTTCATGAAAAGACATTTAAAATAACTGGTTGAGGTTTATAAAATAACTAGCTGACCCGCCCTCAATTTTATTTGCGTGGACTCTCTAATAAAAGAAAGACTACAAAAAGTATTAGATTTAATCAACTTAGTATTTAATTTTTATCCTTATAAAAAAAAAACAGTGTATAAATTATTTTTAGGGTACCTTCCTACCTACTTACAAAATAAAATAAAATAAATTCGACTCCACTAATCTCTTGTTCCGCATGCAAAAAACTTGACAGGCTCTGCGCAAACTGTCTGCGTCAAAACAAAACGTGGACACTTTTGAGTGTCATTCTTGTAAGGTTCTAGGTATCTACGGGGGAGGCCGCATACTTGATCGATGGTTCGACTAGACTAAAAGAGGGCGTTTTTTACTTGGGGCTGTCAAATTATTGTGCCATAAACCCTTCTTAGACCATGCTTATTTTGACATAACATCCACTCTTTTCCGCGAAAGATCAGCCATATTTTGATTTCTAAGGTAAATAAATAGATACCTACAAACACTCTTTCCTCCGATCCGCCATCTTTTGAGTTTTAAGGTAAATAAGTAGATCCTACATACGTAGAGTTAAAACTCGCTGCTGCCTCCTACTTAAATGATGTAGATTCATTATTTGTACACTTCCATCACCTATTCCATCGCCTCTCCCATAACTCCTATAAAGGTTTTCCTATACAGGATTTCTGGTAGAAAACTCCTTTTCAGGATTAAGCTCGCCTATGTGCATATGTTATAGAATAAGTTCATGGTTTGTACTAATTGTGTATATAATATAATTACAGAATAAATAAATAATGCTAGATAATCCACACAGCATCATCGGCCCAATCTGAGCAGAGCTTGTGGTAACTAGATAACTGATATTATACATAATACAACACACTACAATAGATAGATAAATGTAATGTTTGTATGTACCCATGTAATAAATGTTTTTTTTTTACTTAAGGAAAACGTCCTATCGAACTTCATTCAAATCTTTCGGAAAAACTCCACTTACCCACCGTTTTATTTATTTTTCACTTTGTGTTGCAGGAGCACATAAGTTTCACGGTTACACACTAGATCTTTTTGTTTTCAAATTAATATGCCATGAACAATAGTACTCCTCGTTGACCTATTGTTTTTCAGTTTGTATTCTCTTCTTTCTAAACTTAATGTATCGCATTTTTCACTCCGAGTATATCAGTGCCAGCCATAATCATATCCGACGCCATCTCGTCTGTCTGTCAGTCAACGTTTCAGAGCGAAATGTCAATTGTCAATGACACTCCAAAGCTGCTTGGACGAAAGAAATCACAGTCTGTATGTGTGGACTTGTTTGATAGTTCTGTGTTGAGATTGGGGTCCCGTGTTGAACAGGCAAATAATTTATTCATACACTTCATATCATTGTTAGACAAGTAACTTTTTTGTACCTATTTTTATTTAGTAGTGTTGTGTTATTTTTTGTCTGTGGTCTGCCACCCGTGTTGACACGAGCCAAAGGTCCTGTCAGAAAACCAGCGTTACTCTACTTCTTGTGGAGCAACATTATGCTGAGATAGGACCTTGTGGTCGCTGCATTGCTTGCTACTGTTAGGTACTATATTTTTTATTATTGTTAATGTAATATTCTTAAGTAAGTTTAGGTATTGTAATAGTTGCAAGCTTTCTAGTGAACTAATAAATAAATTTTCTTTCTTTCTTTCTTTCTTTAAATCTCGGTTTCTGGTATCCACAGCTGCAGGATAGTAAAGAGTTAGTAAGGCCGGCCATTTACAGTTTTCAAACTTCTTGCCAATCAAAAAGTTCCAGAACTGTATCTCATGTGTGTGACAGATCAAAACTTGTCACTGTCAAAATTAAAGTAGAATAGATGTCGCTGTAGTCGCCTTTAATAATTAACAAGGCAATCTCCTTACATACTCGCTGAGTACAAACTAAGTTTAATACAACTACCTATCTATTATTACTGGCTTCCTCATGCTCCACATAGTTTTAGTTAGTTTAGTTTAGTTTAATTAGGTAGGTAGGTTTAAGTTTTGAATGCCCCATGGTGGGCGCCAACGAAATTCTAAAATTCAATTTTCTACGTCACAAGTATCGATTTTACAAAAATTCGGGAGATTGATCACTATTATTATATTGATCGCAATTACCGGACCGGAGCGGCGGCGCCGTCGGCGTTCGTGTTTCGCGAGTTGTCGTGTCGATCGCACCTCGGTCTAGGTGCGGTCTTTCCATCTTTGTTGTTCATTAGGTAGATATATTGCAAAAGATTGAAAAAGGTGTCTTTGCGTTTAGTTTTGATATAACACAGGTCATTTGTTAAGTTAGCGCTGGGAGAACATACCACATCAACCGAATTTTACTTAAATCCATGGTCATAAGTCTGGTTTATTCTGGCACAAGTACAGTCGGCTGCAAAAATATGTATACACTCCCAAGTTTTCAATTTAACTAAATAGTAAGTGTATAGTAATTGTAATAATTTATGTGCCGCATTCTGGCGAAGTACGATGACTACTTTGTACGAAAAACGTGTGCATGTCCTTTTATATGAAAAGTTCCGAGTAAAATAAAAGTTAAACCTTGGGAGTGTATACATGTCTGTGCAGCTGACTGTACCTATACTTTCTTTCAAACATACGTGCTAGGGACCTTAACTAAAAAGTAAAATGAGACAACAATGTCCCATATTAACACCACGTTGGGCGCCAATAAGTGAAAATCCTTTACAAAGCTATGCCTACCAAACGAAAACCACTGCCAACTTGTAATTTATAGTGATAGTATTTGTTACAGATTTCTGAGGAAAAACATTCCAAGAAACATCGTGGGTTCACCGAAAAACTGATGGGCTATATTCAGAAGAAATTCAACCCGAAACAAGGTAAGTTTTAGCTTCCGTTTAACGCCACCTATGGGGTAGTCGTGGAATCACGTTGCAAACAAGGTGACATTATCTTTTAACGTGACGTTGCTTGCTACTGGCGAGCAAGACTGGTGTTTACAATTAGTGTTGACGGTAGGTGACAGATGGCGTTGTAAGTGTGAAAAATTAACGTTAAGAATTTTCAACCTCGTGCTTTTCCAAAGCTTTTCACGACGTACTTAAAGTCTATAAAATATAATTTTACTAGCTGATTCGGCGAACTTCGTACAGCTCTCACCTTTTAAACCTTCCCTGAAGCTATCCTATCTTTCAAGTTGGATCAAACTGCACACGGTGTGCAAATTTAATTTAAAATCGGTTAAGCAGTTTAAGAGTCCATCGCGGACAAACAACGTGACACGTGATTTATATATATCATGCTCGCATTTACCCCACTTTAGAGCAACGGTCTGCATTTATACCCCCATGTACCTATTGAATTCAATTATTTTATTAAAACAAGACATAACATCATAATTATCATCGGAAGTGGACTAATATGGGTCGAGTATGATGATGATAATGATGATACATAGAACGGAACGCGATCTTATTCCCAAAAATGAAAAAGTGCGATTCCTATAATTTTAAGTTTATTAAGTAACTAGTGTTAGTAATAATTTTATTATTGTATGTCCGAAAGTCAATTTAAAAGTAGTTCTTCAGACCAACTATGTTGCTACAATAAATGTTTCTTCTTCAAACGTATAATTAACAGGAAGTTCATCTTTTTATCATTTTATGAAACTGTGTTGCAATGATGAAAAAATATAAACAGAAATATTTTTCCTTTCATTCAGGCTTTTAACTTTCATCCCTTCCATTTCTTTCACGGCCTTTGTAGTTAATAAAAGGTATACTTATTTAAAAGGCTGCCTTAAAATAACTTCAAGCATATAAATCAAATTCCAAAGGAAAGAGAAATTCAAACAAAAATAAGCTTTCTATTAATCAGAATTAGAGTCATTAAGCCTGAAACAAATCTTGCAAAGTCCCTAATTTCTCGAAAGTCCTTAATAAATCACAACTTGAGGGCACTTGCTCCATTGCTCACTGTTTCGCAATGGGCGGGGGCACAGGGACGGAGTTAGTGAAGGGGCAGGGGTGTCATGCCCCATTAGCGTAACTCGAGTGTAGAAAAAAGTTTAAAGTTGGAAATGCCCTATTAACCCCTCAGGCCCCAAGCGGTATCCGGCCACCGCATCTTACGTCACTGCACCGTTCACTCAAACCCCAAGCGGTAGCCGGCTACCGCTCTAGTGCATTTGATTACGTACCTTATTTTACATGTTTAGAGGCTACTTTCCTATAAAGAAGTTTAATGAGTTAGGTTCTTTGATATATTTTCTACATATTGAACGAAAAATATTTTATTATCTGTGGACGTTAATTTTTTTTTGGCAGTCGAATTGAGATTTTCGACGCCATTGTGCCTAAGGCGCACGGCCCGTCATTCATTTCTGACATTTTGGTCCCAAGATGGAAGGGTTAAAAGGAATCAATAGGTAAAGGTTTATCCATATATTGGCTGAGGTTGACTGAGTCATGGTGAACTTTGACTTTTAAGAAACGCAAAATCGAAGTGAGGCGATGATAGACCGCCGGCGAAAACAATCATTCAAATGATCGGGTCATATGACCCGGGTCATTTTCATAACGGGTCGTGATCGATATCGATCTTTGTGAATGATCGAACGACACATGCCAAAATATTAGTAACTAGTTTATGCCCGCGGCTTCGCACGTGTTGTTTCTATGGAAACGTTTAAAGGTGATTTATATCCCGTGGGAACTGATTTATGGGATAAAAAGTAGCCTATGTTTGATTCCAAGATTAGAATTAAATGTATGCAAAATTTCAGCCCGATCCGTTCAGTAGTTTTGGCGTGAAGAGGTAACAAACATCCATCCATCTATAGGTACATCCAAACTTTCGCATTTATAATATTAGTGTGATTAGTATCGATTGATGGGATGTTACTATAAGGACTAAATATTTTTGCCCCAGGAGGTGCAGTCCTAAGTCCGCCCCCCCACTTTCACTGGGCCGGACTAATATTAACGTCCTGCCAATGGGGAAGTAAGAACTAACTGGCAGCTTGCTTCTGACAAGCGAGCCTATAATGTAACGATTTCGTATGGTCAAAGATCAGAATTATTATTGAGAAAATCGGGTATCCTTCGAAAGTTAATCGGATGATTAGCAGCTTCGTCGGTTTACTTTCACATAATTCAAATGTATGGGAACTTCATTTTATTCAAAACAATTTTAGGTTTTTGTTATTATAGTGCGTAAGCGTCGCACTACAAGAAATAAATAATTAACAAAGAAAAAATTAACTAATTAAAATTTTTTCTTTGTAAATTATTTATTTCTTAATTATCTTTATTATTATTAGGCTCTTGCCATTATTTGTAAAAAAACTAAAAAAGTATATTGAAGAATATTGAAGAATATTGCTCTATTTTTTTTAATCATAAGTGACAATTTTCATTTGCATTATTGTCTCTATCCAAAGTATCCAAATAAAAAACATTTTACGTACGCGAAGATTTTGAAAACAACAACTAAAAACGCCATGTTATGGCCAAAATATTCAAACCCCTTTTTATTCTTTAAGTTAGTGTACAGCATTTTTGTACCTAAAATGTTTTGGGGCACCCTATTCACACCGAAGATTTGGGAGACACTCTTTATTAAAAGATCGTTTGCTTCCATTTTCCCGCGCAAATTAATAATGTTAGCTAACTGCTCACGTCACTACAACTTCGATCATATTTCATCGCAGTAAAGCTCAATACAGTGTGACAAGTATTTTATTTTTACCCTACGACATAAAAGGGGGGTGTTATCAAATTTTTAAAACGTCAGATCCTTTCCGTAGTGACATCGCGTCGTGCTGTTGTCAAGCGAAATGAGATAGCTCGCTCATTTGGAATCAGTGTATTGTGTGTTTTAGTGGCTTCACAAAAGTTCGTGCATTATGATTGCACATTATTATGGTTATAATGACAGTTAGGTTTATTGGCAAAAGCACTGTTTTTGAAATTTCTGTGAGTTTCATACTTTTTGAAATATTTTGAAAATAGTCGAAATTTTACCCTTTCCCTTCCCCCCCCCCCCCCCTATCTCCGAAGTTTACAGAGCGATCCATTCAAAATGTATGAAGCGTTTGTAGATATAGGTTTATATTTTACAGGAAAAATATAGAGAAGTCTGTAAAACGAACAATTTTTGAAAAATGGTCAAAAAGGGAAGGATAGTTTTCAAAAGGGGGCGCTACCCCTCTAAGTGGGGTATCATATGAAAGGTATCAGTTTGTACATTTCAATACAGTTTTTGAAATTTCTGTAGGTTTAATACTTTTCGAAATATTTTGAAAAAAGTCGAAAAATTTAGCGCTACACCCTATCACCGAAGCATGCAGAGAGATCCATCTGAAATGTAGGTTGGTACCTACTAGTTTTAGGTCTTCATTAAATTTCGGAGTCTCTAACCAGTACCTTTAGTACATACCTACTTGTTGACAAACGTTCGAAACCCTCGGCGCGCGAGTTACACTCGCACTTGACGGGTCTTGTTTTTAACTGCTCATAGTGTGCGTGCGTTGGCATTTTGTAACCCAGCATTCAGAGACAATGACACAGGTTTTGGTGCCAGGGCGGCGATTTAATTGTTTGGGCGTTATGAGTTGGACTGTGTGTATCTGGCAACGTAACGGTCATAAAAAAAATCGTTCCGTTTAACGTTTGACGATTTTTGGATATATTTATTGAATTATATCAAAAAATATTTATTTATTTTGAAATTTCTAAGGGAATCGCATGCACACATAACCTATAGGGTACTTCCTGTTGACCTAGAATCATGAAATTTGGCAAGAAGCAAGGTCTTACAGCACAAGGAAAGGAAAAAATCCTGAAAACGTAAATTTGCATTTTATTCACAAAAAATATAGAGAGAAAGAAAAAAGAAAATTAATTTATTAGGGTAGGTACTTACTTTTGATTTTCGCAATGTACCTACCAAAACCTATAAGGTACTTCCTGTTGATCTAGCATCATAAATTTGGCACGAAGCAAGGTTTTAGAGCACAAATAAAGAGTAAAATCTGAAAACCGTAAATTTTTAGTTAGTTCACAAAAAACAAATTTTTGATTCTCACCATAGACCAAAAACAACAGGGTACCACTTTCTGTTGGTTGACCTAGTATCATGATATTTGGCAAGACACAAGGTTTTATAATTATACGGAACCCTTGCGTGAGCGAGTCCGACTCACTTGACGTTTTCTATACTAAAATTTTAAAGAGGAAAGATTTGATTGTTTGTTTGTATTGAATAGGCTCCGAAACTACTGAACCGATTTGAAAAATTCTTTCACCGTTAGCTTACTTTTCAGGGAGTGACATAGGCTATATTTTATCCCGGAATTCCCACGGGAACGGGAACTACGCGGGTGCAACCGCGAGGCGATTGTCTGGTTTTATATAAATAGAAAATACTAAACAGATAAGCTGTTGTCCAACTGAATACCCCACCCTATACCCTGCGTGCATTAGTGCTACCTCATTTATCACTAAACAAAGTTATTTGACGGACGTTGTTCGTACCCATGTGTATATATGTAGGTATACCTGCTTAGAAGCTCAGTAATGTGTCTTTGGACTCTTATGATAGATCTGAGTTGATTCTTCTTTGGTACTGGCTACTTGACTTGGCTACTTGTAGTTAGTAGTTTATGTAAGTACTAGACGATCGCCTCGCAGTTTCCCGCGTAGTTCCCGTTCCCGTGGGAACTCCGGGATAAAATATAGCCTATGTCACTGAAGAGTAAGCTTCCTAACGGTGAAAGAATTTTTCATATCGGTTCAGTAGTTTCGGAGCCTATTCAATATAAACAAACAAACAATGAAATCTTTCGTCTTTATAATATTAGTATAGAAGTATAGATAAAGTAAAATTATCCTACCTACTTAACTAAATGAAATTTGGTATCTAGAGAGTTTATTTTGTAGTATGTATGTAGTATGTATAACACAAAGGTTACTCTAATTTTCAAAAATTAGCTTCTGAGGAGAGTCTGCAAAAGACCGAGAAGTTTGGGTGCGGGGGAGGCCTTTGCCCAGCAGTGGGACGAAATAGGCTGAACAAAAAAAAAAAAAAGCTTCTGAGGGGGTTAAAAAGGGTGGTAAAGTTTCCATGGAAAATTATTATTCCTTGGTACCATTCTCTCAAAACTCGCTATAAATAAATAAATCATGATCATCATCTGTGATGATGATTTGTTTATTTATATATTATCTTTATAATAATATAATTATGATAATAATAATATATTATAATAATATATTATAATAATATATTATTTTTATATAATAAATTATTTTTGATTTATTTATTTATATAATATATACAGCAATATAGGCTGATGATTCATCAGCCTATATTGCTGGACATAAGCCTCCCCTAATGAGCGCCATAGCGCCCTGTCTTGCCGCATCCAACATCTGCCTGCAGTCTTTCGCAGATCGTCATCCCACCTGGCCGGAGGGCGTCCTACACTACGTTTGCCGCGTCGTGGTCTCTATTTAAGAACACGTTTACCCCAGCGGTTATCGGTTCTTCGCGAGATATGGCCGGCCCACTGCCACTTCAATAAACTATAATTCTATAATAATTTCGGATCGGTCTACGGTAGACTCGAACGAAATGCACATCAAATTAAAGAGCGTAAAAAATTAGTCGATCCGAGTCGACAACTTATAGGCGGAAAATTCGGGTTATCGAGTAGTTCCAATATGAAAATGAATAAATTGCTAAAAAAATTGTAACGGCGTCATGTCTATGGTTCGGTCTTGGTACCGTGGACGGAAGAAATCGCTCCCCAGGGTATATAAATACTCCTTGATCGTAGCTTGGTACATATATAGTGATCTGTGGTTCGGTCTAATTTCTTTGAATGAAAACTCTTTGCTCTTTGATTGAGAAATCATAATATGTATAATAATAGTAATAGTAGTATTTTATTGCACCCGTGCGAAGCCGGGGCGGGTCGCTAGTTAAATAAATAAAACTATAAAGCAAATAATGAATCACATACATTTTATTTTTACAAAACCACCCCTAGGGGGTCTGCAGTAAATTTCCGAAAATTTTATGATTTCCACGCGGGCGAAGCCACGGGGCGCAGCTAGTACTCAACTACTTACAGTACAGTACTTGCTAAATTGCAAAACCATCGCCCACTTCCACTAACAAGTTAAACCGAAGTTAACGCACTAGTCGTTAGTTAACGAAGGGAATGGTAGTCTGTATAATTCCAGCCAAAGCGAAAAGCTTTGACGCGAATTATACATTTAAAGCGACTACCAAGCCTCTTGACCTGGCTAGGGAGGAGGGAGGGGTTGGCATCTAGATAATCACATCACACGATCACACTATAATTAATATAATTGATTAATTAATAATATTATACATGCGAAAGTTTGGATGGATATATGGATAGATCTTCACAACAAAACTACTGAACAGATTGAGCTAAAATTTTGCATCGGTGTAGCTCTAAGCCTGGAATCAAACATAGGCTACTTTTTATCCCATAAATCAGTTCCTGTGGGATAGAAATCACCTTTAAACGTTTATAGAAAGAACGCGTGCGAAGCCGCGGGCATAAACTAGTATTATATATGTGAAAGTTTGGATGGATGGATGTTTGTTACCTCTTCACGCCTAAACTACTGAACGGATCGGGCTGAAATTTTGCATACAGGTAATTCTAGTCCTGGAATCAAAAATAGGCTAAACACAGGATAAAAATATATGTTTGATTCCAGGATTAGAATTACATGTGTGCAAAATTTCAGCCCGATCCGTTCAGTAGTTTGGGCGGGTTCGTGACGCGCACGGAAACACCTATTTAATCTGGGTATTACGGACAGCCCCCTATGCAGAGGGTGCATGAACGCAGAGGAGACGGCCGCGCATGTGCTTGTAGAGTGCGATAGCGTTGCTTCTCAACGATTACAACACCTTGGGACACCGAGGACGCCTAGGGAGGCATGCACCGGCGTCAGCGAGCTGCTGGCCTTCCTGGAGGACATCGGTTGGATTAGCAGCCCCCCATCCGACACGCAAAAAGGGTCCACCTGTGGCCTAGTTGCGGAAATCAGTCCAGAAACAAGTAACAAGTAAAACGCGCACGGAATAACTGTAGTTATTCCGTGATCATGGCGCACTAAACCGTGCCGAAATATTGGAAAGCTCAAAACTCAAATCATGGTAAATATCCCGTTGAAAATGACATTAGTTTATAATTCATAATTCTTTATTGCACAAAATTGGTACAAGTATAAAATTTTCCAGGAAAAATCATGGCAAAGGCGAGCTTAACCCTATAAATAAAGAGTTCTCTTCCAGCAAACCTTATTGGGAGAGAGAGACAAATTTGTAAAAGTGGGTACATGTGCTTAAACAAAGGATACAAGATTTATTTTTAACCAAGAAAATTATACTAGTATTTACAATTGAAACAATTGAGCTAACTGCCGACTGTTGCAAACAGTCTACAGATAGCTCAACTGATCCATATCAACACCAGTCGGAAGCGTCCCCAAGACGCTGGCTGCATTGCCACGCTGTATGGCAATGCTGATTTTAACCTAGGTACTTATTAAATATTAGTGTTAATAACTATTATAGATTTAAAAAAAATCTAGCTAGAAAGAGGTTCTATAAACATCTAGAGGTCTCGTCCCACCTCTACTCCATTATAAACAGTTTCGTCGGTAGTTTTTCAATAGACTCGTGTTTGCGAGACCTCGCTTGCGGTAATGAGACCACGGTTGGTCTAGCGACCTGCTTTCATTCAACATGGATTTACAGCTTGTTTCTGAAACTTCATGTGAATGTTTCAGGGCTTCTGGAATTAGAGTCGTGGTTTTTCTAACGATTTGAAATTTAATAAATAGTAGGGAAATAATGAGATAATGAATAAATAATTACAATAATCACAATCGCAAAAGTTTGGATGGACCGATGGATGGATAGATGTTTGTTACCTCTTCACGCCAAAACTACTGAACGGATCGGGCTGAAATGTCGAATGGCTGCATACAGGTAAGTCTAACCCTGGAATCAAACATAAGCTACTTTTCATCCCATAAATCAGTTCCCATAGGAAACAAATAACCTCAAAACGTTTCCATAGAAGCCGCAGGCAGAAGCTAGTTTTACTATAAAATCTATCGTAGTTTGAAGCGGGTAAGTGGGTTGACTATGAGCCTTATTTGTGTTGTACACAGCGGTAGGTGTATGGTACAAAAATGTGCCGCCTTGGAATTATGTGTTCAGAGGTTAAGGCGAATAGTAGGGGTGATAGTGGCGCCACTACATATTTTATTTTATAATTACGTTATACAAAGGAATTATCAAAAAATCGGACCGCGCGCAGACGATATCTATCATAAGCTTTTATTTAATGTATCTGTAATAGTTTTGTTTTGTGTTATTAAATCAAAAACCTTGTTTGGAGAGCTTGGTGGCCACCAATAGGAACTAAACTCTTGAAACAAGTATCTGCCTAAATAATACAGTACAAAACTGTTAAAGATACATTTCAAAAAAGCTTATGATAGATATCGTCTACGCGCGGTCCGATATTTTGATAATTCCTTGGTATAACGTAATTATAAAATTAAAAATGTAGTGGCGCCACTATCACCCCTACTATTCGCCTTAAGTGACACAAATGGTGGGCGTCAAATCGAGCTTTGCTTCGTGGCCCATAGGTGTTGGCTTATCTTTTCTAGGGCACTATTCTGCTGAACTGTACCGCCGCGCGCCATTGTCCGAATATTTTGAAACTAACTTCTGCCCACGGTTTCGCACGCGTTCTTTCTACGGAACCGTTTTGAGGTTATTTCTATCCCACGGAACTGATTTATGTGATAAAAGGTACCCTATGGTACTATTCCTGGCTTAGAGCTACACCGATGCAAAATTTTAGCTCAATCTGATCAGTAGTTTCAGTAGATGAGGTGGGTGGACCTAACTGGACCTAATTTGAGCGTTTCTTTTGAGAAGCTAGAACCCAATCTCTCGATTCTTGCTAAGATCGATGTGTTTTGACGTTAGCCAAGTTTGTTTTAACCTACGAAATAATTTGCTCCTTCATCGATCGTCAATTCTACCCTCTCTATTGTTTTTGTTACTAAATCCGTAACTCACCGTAACTAACAAAGTTAGTAAGTTATTACAAAGGGATAACTTAAAGTTAGTCGGATTATAACTTACAATACAATGTTGATTTATAAGACGACCTCTGTGGCGCAGAGAGGAGGTCTAGTCCACAGAAGGTTGCGAGTTCGATTCCCTTGGACCATGTGCTTGTAGTTATCTGGGAATTAGTAGGTACTTATTAGTTCTGGATGTTTTTTAATGTCTGTACTTTAAAAAAATAAATTTTTTCAGCCAAACCTATTTCAGCAAAATTTTGCATACAGGTAATTCTAATTCTGGATTATAACATGGGCTACTTTTTATCTATGGGTTCCTTTTTCATGACCTGAAATAAATGATTTTATTATTATTATTATTATTTATTATCCCGTAAAATATCTTTATTCGCAAAGAAAATTACAATCAAGTAATAAAAATGAATTAGAACTAGTATTTACAATTGAAACAATTGAGCTAACTGCTGACTGTTGCAAACGGTCTACAGGTATCTCAACTGATCCATATCAATACCAGTCGTCGCGTCCCCGCTACGCTGGCTGCATTGCCCCGCTGTATGGCAATGCTGATGCGCTGCGACAGATACTCACCAGCTCTCGGGTCACGCGTCGCTTCGACCAGACGCGAGCGATAATTTTTTCCCATAAATGATGCGAAAAATGTGATAGAAATCAGTTTTAAACGTTTCCATAGAAGGCGTGCGAAGCCGCGACCAAAAAGTAATATAAACTATTATAATAAAGAGGAAAGATTTGATTGTTTGTTTGTTTGTTTGTATTGAATAGGCTCCGACACTACTGGACCGATTTGACCGCAACAGTCTGCAGTTAGCTCAATTGTTAATACTAATTCTAATTTGTTTCTATTTTTCCTATTTATTATTTGATTGCAATTTTCTTTGTTAGTAAAGATATTGTTTATCAAGATCCCTATTAATTTATAGCGGTGTTTCATTTCATTATATCGTTCAGAAATATACACCCACATCTTGCAGACAATCGAATATAAACCGAATTTCAAAATCATCAGAATTCAGGTAAAGATAACGAATCATTTACTGATACAACTATAAATTAGCGACGCCTTACGAATTAGGGGGCCGGCCGGAAATTTTTGATCGATGTGAATAAATGATTTAACTCTCTATCTCTATCTCTCTATCTTTTGACATAGAACCACCAAATTCCAACGCGGGACCAACAACCGTGCTGATTACATTATAATTTATTCAAGGTATCCTTTGGTTATTTATTGATGGCGTAAAAGGGTCGAGAGACAAATAAAATGTAATCTATTTCGAATTCGGCCATTTTGATCTTTGAAATAGAGAATAGTCACCATCCATATCCACCATCAATAAATCAATCACCCTGAAGAAGTCTCTCGTTAAGTGATGAAACGTTGGTGTTCTTCCAACACAAATATGGTTCGTAGTTAACCCACTTCAATCCGTGATGAAGAGAGAATAGATTGGGTTTCATTCACCTAATCAGGTGATTTTTACCCGACTGGGCAGGAAGGAGGGTTATGTTATTACTTGAGCGGAAGTATTCGTACCTAAATCTTTACTAATCTCCCACTTCTGTATTATAACAAAAAGATGCACAATCTAATTTTTTATAAATGAACACAAAAGAAAGACTTTAAAGTTTTTTAGTAGATAAACGGATATTCTGTAAGAGATCACATCACACTAATATTATAAACTAGACGATCGCCTCGCGGTTTCACCCGCGTAGTTCCCGTTCCCGTGGGAATTCCGGGATAAAATATAGCCTATGTCACTCCCTGAAAAGTAAGCTTCCTAATGGTGAATGAATTTTTCAAATCGGTCCAGTAGTTTCGTAGCCTATTCAATGCAAACAAACAATCAAATATTTCCTCTTTATAATATTACTATAGTATAGATAAAGGTTTTTTATGTATATTAAAAACTAGTTTCTGCCCGCGGCTTCGCACGCGTTGTTTCTATGGAGACCTTCTTAGGTTATTTCTATCCCATGGGAACTGTTTATGTAATAAAAAGTAAGCCTATGTTTGATTCCAGACTAAGAGCTACATTTACGCAAAATTATAGCCCGATCGGTTCAGTCGTTTTGGCGTGAAGATGTAACAAACATCCATCCATACATCTAAACATACAAACCTTTGCATTTATATTATTGGTGTAATATAATATGTGTCCTACTTCCAACTTTACTGCACTAAGGTATAAACCTTAGTGCAGTAAAGTTTAATATATAAATATTTACTATTAATAAATATATATAGTAAATTATGACTTAATACTTAATAAATAATAATAAATTTATATTAATAAATAATTAACTACTATTACTGTTCTTACTTACTAACTTCTTATTAACTACTATTACTATCACTAATAATTATAACTACTATTACTATTAATAAATATTTACTTACTAGCTTCTACTAGCGAACGCCAAATTTCATCTTGATCTGTTCAGTAGTGTTGGTGATCCTAGGTAAGTAACTAAAATTCAGATTTCACAAACTTTTGGCTTTATAATACTAGTATCTAGGGTTGTACCTACGTAAATTTTACCCTACACACCTATTAAATCTGTAAATCCGCGGTTTGTCTGGTTAATCCGAATCAGATTCTCGTTTAATATGCTAATGGCAGTTTAATATTACAAATTATCGCTGATTTGCGAATTATTTTAATTTTATGACTAGTTTATGCATGCGTCTTCTATCAACAGAGTAGGTAGTTTTCCCTATCCCAATGATTAAATCATCATCATCATCATCAAAATTATACTAGTATTTACAATTGAAACAATTGAGCTAACTGCTGACTGTTGCAAACGGTCTACAGGTAGCTCAACTGATCCATATCAATACCAGTCGTCGCGTCCCCGCTACGCTTGCTGCATTGCCTCGCTGTATGGCAATGCTGATGCGCTGCGCCAGATACTCACCAGCTCTTGGGTCACGCATCGCTTCGACCAGAATCTCTCTTTTCATTGCTATCTGTCAATCTGGGCATTGGGCTAAAAGTTTTGTAAGCTTCTTGCTTCCAGCCATGTCATGTATGGTATATGCCTATCGGCATATAAATAAAATCAAATAGACAATTCACGCAGCATTATCTAGCCCCAAGCTAAGCAGAGCTTGTGTTAAGGGTACGAGATAACTGATATACATAATACAATACACTACATAGATAGATATTTTTTATTAAACATAGAAAACATCCAGAACGCCCTGGACAAATGTATGCAGATCGTACAAACATTTGTCCCGACGCGGGAATCGAACCCGCAACCTCCTGCGTCACAGGCGGACCTTCGCCCGCTGCGCCACCGAGGTCGTCATATATCCATTTCTTTGGTGTTGTTCTTTGGGGTTGTGAAATCTCATTTTTTGTGACCTAGGATCTCCAAAACTACTGAACAGATCAAGATGAAATATAGCGTACGTTTAGAGAAAAGCCTTTATATAATAGGCTACTTATTATACCGAAAATATGCGTGCAAAGCCCCGGCAGAAGCTATTGTAAACTAATATTACTCGTTTATAGAGGATAGATTTGATTGTTTGTTTATATGAAACTACTGGACCTATTTGAAAAATTATTTCACCGATATGCCTCTGTGTGAGTTGACACGGAACTACAAACGTGCTCCAGCTCTGCAGATCGTGCCCGCCTCCTGGCCGTCTCTAAATGGGAGTCAGGACATTGGTTGCAAGCATTTCCTTCATATAACACTGGTACTTTATTGGATCCCGTAACTTTCCGTATCGCAACATGTCTCCGGTTGGGTGCAAGGTGTTGCGCGCCTCATCAATGCCAGTGCGGTACTGCTGTCGAACAGCTTGGTCATCACGGATTATCGTGCACTAGGGCCGCCGGTCGGATATCTCGCCACGCTAGCCTTAACGACATCATCCGGCGAGTCTTTGTCACCGCTAATGTACCAGCTATTCTCGAACCGAATGGTCTGTTGCGTGACGATGGTAAGAGGCCCGACGGTATGACACTAGTCTCATGGGAGTTGGGGAGGCCCATTGTGTGGGACGCTACATGCGTCGACACACTTGCGCCTTCCCATCTTCCGAGGACATCCGTGAGGGCGGGTGCGGCGGCAGATTTGGCCGAAGATCTCAAGAGGCGCAAATATGCAGGTCTCGACAGAGAACATTTGCTCCCCTTGGAGTCGAGACCCTAGGTCCGTGGGGTACCGAGGCTCTTCGGGTTTTCAAAAAACTATCTGAGCGTCTGGTCGAAGCGACGCGTGACCCGAGAGCTGGTGAGTATCTGGCACAGCGTATCAGCATTGCCATACAGCGTGGCAATGCAGCCAGGGTCTTGGGGACGCTTCCGACTGGTGTTGATATGGATCAGTTGAGCTATCTGTAGACTGTTTGCAACAGTCGGCAGTTAGCTCAATTGTTTCAATTGTAAATACTAGTATAATTTTCTTTGTGAATAAATGTCTCCGATATGTATAGTATTATAATATCTGTGCCGTTATGAAGCTTACTTTTCAATTCCCACGGGAACGGGAACTACGCGGGTGAAACCGCGAGGCGATCGTCTAGTCTACATTATAATTTTCCTTCTATTCCGTCCGAGTATACCTATACATATTGTATCGAGTACAACAATCGGGAGATGCTCATAAATATTGTAGAGCCTACGTGACAGGTGGCGGGTGACAGCAGAGACTGTGGTATAGTCTTTGCAAGAGAGCTAGTAACCTCCTACCTCTAGATTGTTTGCAACAGAAGCAGGCATGCCCATCTGAGTAACCACATGGTGGTTAGCAACAGACAGGGTTTGGCGAACTTATAAATCATTATTTCACTGAATTTTTGTATTTGAAGCCTAATCTTCCTATGAACATGATGAAATAACCATTTCCTATGAACCTGATGAAATAACCAACTTAATAACCTAACTTTTGAGTACACTCAAATTTGTGTCAGGTTAAAAACCACAATGTGGCGAACTGAGGCGAACAACTGACCGGCTCAGATCTGTGGCTCGTCTCACTGAGGCAAACAACTGACGTCACATGTGCCGCCATCTTGGACATAACCGATGACAGGATATTATTATAAATGGAAGGAGCCATGCAGAAGATTCTCTTGCGCATCAATGTTGTCTTTGAATTTGGCATGCAGACTGTTTGCAACAGTCAGCAGTTAGCTCAATTGTTTCATTTGTAAATACTAGTATAATTTTCTTTGTGAATAAAGATATAATCATTTATTGCTTGAAATACATGTAAATATAGTACACAGTTGTTATAATTAAGTCGTTTTAAGAATCAATGTATTTCTACCGACGTGGTGTGCAGTTTCTGGTTCACAAATGTCACATAATATGTAGTTAAAAATACTTAAATTAGAATTAAATAAAATTACTGACAAGACATTAACAAAAACTAAACATATTAAGCCAAGAATTATATTTCCATTCTCTGCTTCTTACATTATGTACTATTTAGGCGCAATTTTCGGTGGCCAGTCATTCGTAAAACTTTTAATTATTTAATTAAAGAAAGACATTTATTCACAAAGAAAATTATACTAGTATTTACAATTGAAACAATTGAGCTAACTGCCGACTGTTGCAAACAGTCTACAGATAGCTCAACTGATCCATATCAACACCAGTCGGAAGCGTCCCCGCTACGCTGGCTGCATTGCCACGCTGTATGGCAATGCTGATACGCTGTGCCAGATATTCACCAGCTCTCGGGTCACGCGTCGCTTCGACCAGACGCTCAGATAGTTTTTTGAAAACCCGAATTAAAGAATAGTTGTACTTATACCAATTCTAGCGTATTGTTATTTAGTCCCACAGTTTCTCACCATAAATATTGGGTCGAAATAACAATTTTAAATTCGTTAAAATTGTTATTTCGACCCAAAATTTAATAGCAATTTAAACTACGATAAAATATTATATTACTTTTGGCTTGTTGTGCTAATAATTTCGTGCGAAACACCGCTACACCAAATAAAATCACAATTTTTTTGCATCCTTACCCAATAGGTTATTGTTGTCTGATCCCACTTACAGAGTAGGTACTGTCCCCGCAGAACTTTTTCTAGGTTCTCCTTATAATGAAGATAGCAGCTAAAAAGTAGTGCGGTCTTGTATAAATAAACAATGCTGGACAATTCACACTGCATCTATTTATATATTTATTGTAATAAGTTAACAAAGCAGTTTACAACCATTTTTACGTCTAAAAATATTGAAATTACAGATTTTTATCCAGATTGTAGCCATGTAAACATAACATGATTGATTAGTGTTGCAAACATAGATAAATCAATTTTCCTAAAAGTGTAGCAAACAAGTTGTTGGATGTTTGTTACTTACCTCTGTTTGGAGAGTCCCTTTTGATAAATAGAGTTCGGAAAAAGGAATGGTACAGCCCGCACCAGCAGAAACAGAAAAGAAAAAAGTGTGAGGTCTGGGTTTTCTCGTGTTAAAAAGTAATTCGTGGATCGTGGTTTCAATGTGGGAAATGCACGAATAAGGTTTGTTTAAATTAAAAGAACGAAGTTTATTTAATTTGTTTACTTGCTCAGTGTAGTCAAAACAGCATCATCAGCATTAGGTAGTTATGCGGAGGTAACCAGCTATCTTGCTAGGGCTATAATTTTCATTATTCAAAGATACTGAGGTTTTCGCTGTAAAATATTGTCTAGCTAGTGCTGAACTTTTGACATGAAACTAATATTGAATTGTTAAAATATTGACAGCGGTACTACCACGGAAATAGAAATTAGGGTGGAAGGAAAATGCACCAAAATTACTAAGGGCACCGGTGTCGCCAAACTCACACAAATAAATTAACTAAAGTAAAATTTAACTTCTACTTCCGTGGATACTACAAAAAAGTTAGACATCTGTTGAGCGCGTGTTTAACAAAAGCGTCAAGTACTACAAAACTGCGTATTCCGACGGTTACAGTTAGACACGGCTTAAACATAGTTTAAACGAGAGTTAAACTCAAACGTTTAAACGAGAGTTAAGTATGACCTGGGTTGTGTTACAACTAAACGCAAAGATACTCTATTTCCAATCTTATTTGCCAGGTTGTCTATCAGAGATCGTGTCTCGACCTCTTGAGCGATAAGACCGCCAATTGTCACTTAGATTATAATTATTTCATTTTAAAATGTTTCTTAGTTATATGTGTGCAATAAAGTATTTATATATATTTATTCACAAAGAATATTATACTAGTATTTACAATTGAAACAATTGAGCTAACTGCTGACTGTTGCAAACAGTCTACAGGTAGCTCAACTGATCCATATCAACACCAGTCGTCGCGTCCCCGCTACGCTGGCTGCAGTGCTACGCTGTATGGCAATGCTGATACGCTGTGCCAGAAAGTATTTTCTATCTATCTATCTATATTGATATCTATCTTGAACAAAGATGGAAAGACGTACTTAGACAGAGCTACAACAGAGACAACAATATGCACGCGAAACACGAACACTGGCGTCGGTCCGGACTACAAACTGAGGTAGGAGGCTAATTGGACCTACTTTGAGCGGTCCACTATCAAGAAGCTATCTCCCGAAATTGAATTCAATGGCTATTACTTTAAAATTTATCAAATCAACCTCATTAATTACGTTATACAACATCAGAATGTTTCCACGCTGTTTTGTAGGAAATTTCATGGAGAATCCAAATATATATAGATGTTACTAGGTGTTAGTAGATAATAATCAAGAAATATGCTAAATAATGCATTATGATACATTTCCGCGGATTATCCGCGATTTTTGCGGAAGTACCTGCCACTCAACGGGGGTAGCGCCCCTTATTGTTTTTTTTTTTATAAAATCTGGTTATCAATACACAAAAAAGAGATAATAAAATTGGAATAAAAATGTTTCGATATGACTGATTTTGTTTAAATAAACACTACTTTGAATCACTTGAGCTTTTTTATTACTGACTGTACCTCATACCATTTATCTTGTTTTGGTATTAGTTTGTGAGTGGTATTCGTTAGGAATAGAATTTAATGAGGACAATAATCAAATACCATTTGGTATTACTTTTTTGGTATTAGAAAGGAATAGATCGGGGCGCAGGGCATGCCACTTGAGGGGATAGGTACACATAAATTATAGAATAGAATAGAATTATTTATTCAGGTAAAAAAAACACATTACATTTCGGTTAGAAGTGCCTTAAAGCCTTAGGTTTAACTAGACACAGAGTTCTCACCTGGTTCAATAGGAGGTATTAATAGGTATATTATTCGAAATACTTTAGTTATGTACAATCCTTCAAGCTAAGTACCTATTTTTAGAGTAATTACAATAAGAAACTAGGACAATCCGATGAATATCGGGTGCCTGTTGATGAATATAACTTTTAACAAAGCCAAGCCTTTTACAATGCTTGATACTAGATATAGGTAGATACATCAATATAAAAGACAACCGTAGATAAGCATGATTTGATTACGCACACAAACAAGCATTTCGCTGCGGTCCGAATGTTTCTATAAATAAATTGCTTTTCAAATCAAATCAAATCAAAAAGCCTTTAATTCCATAACCTCATAACAATAGTAAACAAATCATGAATAATTTACATATAACATTACATAAGTAGTAGGTACTTACCTATTTAATTTATTGTAAATTATTTTATATCAAATTGAATGAATTTCAGTAGATTCTAATTCTAATTCGGTTGGGGGGGAACTGAGATCTGCACGGACATCTCGCATGGGAGTGTATTGTGCATTATCCCCCTGCCTAAACAGGCCCTAACCAGCCCAGCTCCGTGAAGTACCGGAGCAGGACTTTTGGTGACTGACAGCTTCGTTTCAGCTTCTCTGTGGGTGTAGACGAGGTTGACTCCTCAATGAGACCCTTCAGCCCCGTCTTGCGTCTGGCTTCCTCTGTGGCCGTGCAGTGTAATATGACGTGTTCCACAGTCTCTTCTTCTTGGAAGCAGCCACGACACAAGCTGCTGTCTGTGGCTCCAGTCTTGAACAGATGATGGTTCAGCTCGCAATGACCTGTGATGATACCCACCATTCAGTAGATTTATTAGTAAGAAAAAAAGAAATAGCATGCATTTGTAGGCAAATTCAATTTGTATAGGTACATAATAAAGATCGATAAAATTTCTAATAGATATTTCTTGGTTAGGACCCCTTTCGGGTACAGGCCTCCTCCAGTTCACATCGAAGTAGAGAGACAGAAGAGCATTCGATCTGTTATGTTACAGTACCTACCAATTAAGCGGGATTCAAACAGAATTATTGCTGCAATTATTACAAGCTGAATTGGGGTTTAAGGAAATTGCCTTTACTGTACTGTAATTACTGTGGCAACGGTATTTGTAGTGTGTACTATATCCTCAAATTCTACCTCCTCGCAACCTCGCTCCGCTCGATCATTATGAACTCTACCATTTCGAACTTCCTATAATACACAACAATGGCTTTGTTCATAGCCATGCCTTGAAACTTTCAAGGGCAAAACACAATCAAAATCGATATGTCTGATATGAGGAACAATTAATAATTTAGACATACCCATAGACTAGAGTTGGCGGGCATGATTCGTAAAATGTGTTCTAAAGAATACTTAAGCGCAGAGTTTTGGCCGAAAGGTGTCAAGTTCCGAAGGTTCACTGGCCGCCTGCAAGGGGACACCGCCGTGCACCGTCGTCAGCTGACACCCTGATTGCGTCATCTACACGTCGACGCCGTAATCACAATGTGTTATTATATTAATTAAGTTTTTTATATTTTATGTATGTGAGTTTTAAGGTATATATTACTATGGACCGTAGAATAAGTTAAATAAGATTTATAACTTTTCTATAGTCTGAAATAAATGAATTATTATTATAAAGAATAATTAAAATCGAAAACATTCGATATCAATATCAAAGGTATCAAAGATAATTACAATCACAATTACAGTAGTAATAAATTAGAACGAGTATTTACAATTGAAAGAATTGAACTAACTGTAGAGTGTTTCAAACAATCTACAGGTAGGTCAACTGATCCACATCAATACCAGTCGTACCATAATAATTGCAAGTATACAACAAGTTACCAGACTCGATTAAGGAGGCTGCAGGCAATGCTATTTTTAAACGTCGCCTAAAACGTTGGCTTATCGAGCAAACGGTCTATAGCTACGATGAGTTCTTAGGCTCAAAATAATATTTTTATTATTAATTATATTGAATGTTGTTATTTATTTATTTTTGATCTGTTGATTGCCTTTAGTATGCTAGAGCTAAATTACTTTTCATGTTGTGTGTAAGTAGGTACAATTGTAAAATTGTATTTCATACTTAGATAAGAAATATTATCCTGACATGTAACATTTTCTGTTATTAATAAAGAACTATGAACTATTGCATATTATATGTATATTATTGCATTTTAGGACAAAATTGACCTTGTAAAGAGTCGTAACAAGGTCAATATCGTCCCACAATATTGTCTCAGTGTCTTTACTAAAGACTCTCCCCTCGCCTCAACAGCCGATATTGGTCGACTTTCAGATATAATTGTAAGCAATATTTATTGAAGGAATGATCTGAAATCGACAAGTAATGTAAACTGCGTATAAAAGAAAGTGAATCTTAGATTAAGTATCATCATCATCAGCCTATACTAGTCCACTGCTGGACATAGGCCTCCAATAGGAGAACCAAAGTTATCGACATAGCACAAAGAATTAGCAAGCTGAAGTGGCAGTGGGCCGGCCATATCTCGCGAAGAACCGACAACCGCTGGGGTAAACGTGTTCTTGAGTGGAGACCACGACTCGGCAAACGTAGTGTAGGACGCCCTCCGGCCAGGTGGGATGACGATTTGCGAAAGACTGCAGCCAGATGCTGGATGCGGCAAGCTGAAGACAGGGCGCTATGGCGCTCATTAGGCTGATGATGAAGTAACAGCAAATGTCAAATTTGACAGCAACTGTCAAATTGGACAGCAACTGTCAAATGTGACAGCAAATTTCCAAATGCGTAACAAACGAGGTAGCGAATGGTAACGAATCCCTATCCCCAAATACCCATAACACAAGTACCCATAAGTACCCATGGTACCCATAACACAAGCTCTGCTTAGTTTGGGGCTAGATAATGCTGTGTGAATTGTCCAACATTATTTATTTATATCTGTCACCTATACTCACCTTTTTCCTATATCAGTGTACACAATGTTTCTGTAAAAGGCAATATTGTCGGAGCCATGTCGGAGCCCATCAATCTTCATGTCCTACAAGATCGTATTTCTCAGATAGACAGAAACTCCACACTCTCAAGAACATTGGAGGTCACACTATAGGCTGCGTGTTTTGTGGACGGAGAGGAGCGTCGTTGGATATTTAACAAAATAATTTGATTGTTTAAAAAAACTAAATTATGCTAAATAATAAATAAATAATGCTGGACAATTCACACAGCATTATCTAGCCCCAAGCTAAGCAGAGCTTGTGTTATGGGTACTAGATAACTGATATACTTAATACAATACACTACATAGATAGATATTTTTTTATTATACATAGAAAGCATCCAGAACGCCCTGGACAAATGTCTGCAGATCGTACAAACATTTGTCCCGAGGCGGGAATCGAACCCGCAACCTCCTGCGTCGCAGGCAGACCTTCGCCCGCTGCGCCGCAGAGGTCGTCAAAACTAAGCACTGACATCAAATTTTGTATTGTTTTCTTCTTTTTCTTTCATTTCCTGTTTCCATTTATTACACGCTTTTTTACACGCTTTTTATTAGCTTCACCTGTATGTTTGTATGTTTGTTTGTAACCGACTCCTTTGGGCGCGATTTTGACCCACTTTAAACGGCCAGATTTCAAGTTCAAACTTTGTAGATTTATTGAGGACCGATGACAATACACTAATTTGATAAAATTATTCCATTTAATAAAAAAAAAAAAAAATATAGTTGCCAAAATAAGGCGAAAAAAATTTTTCGATCGTAAAGCACTCTCTGATGCTTCGCATCATGAGTCGTGCAATAGTTTAAAATTAAAAAAAACAAGCTATTATAAGTAATCCAAAATAAAAAGTAGAAAATAAATAATAATTAAAAAAAACTAAAAAACACGCTTTTTATAGAAAACCGAACTAAAAAATAGATTATAAATTTTAATGAATTTAAATTAAGAAAATAGTGTTAAAAATTTCAATGAATATAAGTTAATAATATTGTGAATAAAAAAAAATTATTTTATTTTAAAAAAAGCGTGGGGTGCTTTTTAAAATATTATCGAAATGATAATCACTCTACTCATATCTGTCAATAAAATATTTATAACTATTGACACCATGCACCCCACGCTTTTTTTAAAATAAAATATATTTTTTTTATTCACACTAATATTAACTTATATTCATTGAAATTTTTAACACTATTTTCTTAATTTAAATTCATTAAAATTTATTTTCTATTTTTTAGTTCGGTTTTCTATAAAAAGCGTGTTTTTTAGTTTTTTTAAACTATTATTTATTTTATTGTATATTTTGTCATTGTAAACGCACCACTACAGACGATCGTGATGTAACGCCTGTGGCCGTCACTGAAAACCAGCACTGGGTCGACACACCTATTCATCCGGGTTAGGGTACATCTGGGCCGAATCTCAAACTGATCCACGGACGAGATGTCCACTTCACTTTTGAGTTGGGGTACATCTCGTCCGAATCTAAAATTTCTTCGTTTTAGATTCGGATCAGATGTACCCTCAACCAAAAGTGAAGGGGACATCTCGTCCGAATCTCATTTTTTTCTTTTCTAGGGTTCTCTATCGAAATGTCTTAAATACACATCCAGCACAAACCAGCCCACCGCTGACTGGAGGCCATATTTGCCTCAAACCCTGCTGCGATCAGATAAAAAGAATTGTTTACCTATAGTATTATTTTGTAGCATAAATTCTCGTTCTGTGTAGTAGTTTTTAAGGTAAATAAATATATTTTCTTTTTTTCTTTTCTTTCAAATTCCTTAGTATGTACTTACACTGTTTTTTTTTAGTTTTGGGGGACAAAAACGAATCCCTCGGGAACTATCTTTTAGGACCACTTTGGAATATTCTCCGTACAATAGTGAAAGAATTTTCAAAATCACAATTGACGGAGAAATCGACGATTTGAAATCGGAAAAATATAGGCAGGTATAGATTTACTTTGATATATTTTATCCTGTCATACGCCTCGTGTGTCCATTATATTGTTAAAATAAGGTACCTACATGTGTAGAACTTTATGGAGAAGCCCTAATATACAGCTTAGTCTTGTTCAGGAAGTCAAAAAATACTGTTTGTAATGTTTTTGTTATTATATTATAATTCGTAATTCCTCACACTCTAATAATGGAAGTAATTTCTAAGAAATGGAGGAGGGAAGGATGTGTGTTCAAGACGTTCAAGTCCCGTCGAAGTCGTAATTTTTTGGGTATATTTCTTTATTTACTTAAGTACTCTAATGTTCAATTGTGTTACAGAATAAATTATTTATTTATAAATTATTTTTATAATGGGTAGTGAAGGCACCAAGGAGCAAGGGCGGATTTTCGACTTGTTTCAAAAGTCAATTTCGATGACAAACTTTTTTGCGAGCATCGGGCAATGTAGTACCTATCTAGGTACTATCAAAATCTGTCCAACATCACTTCCCTTACCCAAAACACAACCTAAAATAAACTTTAGACTTTTTAAAGAACTAAACTCCAAAGATCTAAAAGTACTTACCTACTACCACGAAATGTTAGAATCCTCAATGTCCCTCCATCCATTGTGACCCGAATTCTATGTCCGTGCGATAAATATAGATCTGCCCAATGGCCGGGCACGAATAACGGCCCGCGGTTGCACACGAATAATGGCCCGGCTCGTCCATGGACTATAAATCAAAATGGCGGTGCATTTTTAGCGGGAAACCAACTGCTGAGGCTGGCATAGACAATGAAACTTTATCTTTTTACACGTTATTTAGGTATCTATGCTCGGCACAAATATTATAAAAGAGATGTTTGTTTGTATGTTCTTATATTAATTGTCACAAAAAATAATATAGAATAACAAAATAAGCAGCACCTACCTACCTACCTACCTAGGTAGGTACCTACATGAGTACCTACCGACTTATGAACCTACCTAGGTAGGTAGGTAGGTACGAGAAGGAAGAGAGAGGTAAAATACCTACTTAGTTATATTAAGCCTCATAGTAGTTCTGCTTAACTTGGGGCTAGATAACGCTGTACTAATTATCCGCCATTATTGACGTGACAACGTCTTATAATTCGATAGAGCCGGCTGAAAAAACATGACGTCATGCGGCGTTACCTCGCTCTGAGGCGTTCCAAGTAAGGCTTGAAGTGCAAGCGAGAGCGCTCGACATCCGTCTCTCTCCTACTTGAGTGAGCGATGTGTCTGCGTGGACAGCTGCTATACTATAGTACATTTACATGTTTTGATCGAGTATCAAATGCTACCATTCCATCAGTATTTTCTTAAGACGTTGTCACGTTCAACTATCGTCAGTAAACCGACTTTCCAGACAACCAATTTTTTTTATTTGTTTATTTTTGATGAATGAATGATAGGTAAGTCGATAATAGCAATGAGGTTTTAGGTACCCTCTGTTTATTTATAACATCATTGGATTAGTACCTACATTGTACATGTAGGCGAGAAAGTGCACAATTCCTATCGGGTGTGTCATTTGAGGCCCAAGACGCAGCAGATGGCCTTAAAACACACGAGGTACCTAAGAATCTCTAATTTTTCCCTAGTGATACATAGTCTTACATAAATATTTGAATATCTTTCATCTTATCATATTTGAATGTCTTACATAAATATTTGATCATAATAATTTATGGAGTAGACATTCAGCAAATAATACCTTCGAGGAAATTCATCGTTTTAAAATCTTCAAAATCACTCGAGTAAATACAAATTGTAAACTCAAACTTAGCAATAAATACGCGCACGTGCGATTTTCACATGCTTCTTTTTTGAATTATTGTTCTGAATACGGAAGAGTCTGATATCATATTAAGTATGTCATATATGGCGGATTCGATACAGTAAAAACATTTTGTCGTTTGACCTATTATGAAAATAATTATAGCTACCGGCTGATATTTCACAAAACAAATAAATAACACGTCAGAAATGGATTTCCATACACTTTTCTTTCCCGCTAAACGCGTGAGAAATGAAATTCCATAGAGTCAAATGACGCGTTAGAAATGGATTTCCATACACTATTCTCTCTCGCTAAGCGCGTGAGAAATGAAATTCCATAGAGTTTTCCGTCCCGCATTTTGGTACGCCAGCAATGACGTAGGTACTTTCTTTCAAAAGTTTGGACAAGGATTAAGTAACTTTAAAGTGAAATATTAGCACCAGAATATAGGTAAATATTCATCACTACTAAAAGCACCTCTTATTTAATTTTATCATAATTTTTTTTTTCTGAAAATCAGAATATGCCACTGTACCAAAATTATTTAACCTCGAGCGACGTATTTTGAATCCCTCGCTACGCTAAGGATTCTACTCTAGAATCCTTCGCTTCACTCTGGATTCAAAAAATAACTCTCGCCCTAAATACCTACTTTATTTTGGTCCCTTGTGACACAATCTACTATTATTTGCAACTTTAGACACACACATACAAACTACAGCAAGTATACAGTACTTTAATAACAAGACAAAATTTAAAAACCCGCCGACGTTTATTGGCTAAACAGATTTTAATAAAACATGGCTAAGAACACTCGGGATAAAATTATCTATGACAAAAAAAAACTAAATGAAAAACGGTTCACCCGTTTGGGAGCTACGATACCACAGACAGATACACAGGAGACACGTTAAACTTATAACACCCCTCTTTTTTTGCGTCTGGGGTTAAAAAGTAACAATCACTCACACTAATATTATAAATGCGAAAGTTTGGATGGATGGATGTTTGTTACCTCTTCACGCCAAAACTACTGAATGGCTGAGATTTTGCATACAGGTAATTCTAACATTGGAATAAAACATATGCTACTTTTTATCCCATAAATCAGTTCCCATGGGATAGAAATAACCTTAAAACGTTTCCATAGAAACAACGCGTGTGAAGCCGCGGGCAGAAGCTAGTGATTAATGATCTTTAATAAAATATATAAAAATGAAACCCGTTTTCCTTGGTCACGGCATCACGCGTGAACGGCTGGACCAATTTCGCTAATTCTTTCGTTGTTGTGTTTGTTATTGTCAGGAGAAGGTTCTTATGAAAGAAAAAATTAAGAAAGTTGGAAACATAAATTTCCACGGGGGCGAAGCCGCGGGGCGCAGCTAGTTTGTAATAAATAACTTACTTCTCCACACCAATTTAATCAGTTTTGATCTGTCTGAAAGCACAGAGGTAGTTCTTGGCCAGAAATAAAATTAAAATATCAATGTTCGTCCCGGGCAGCGCCTGCAAAACCGCCGGTAGTTGCTAGTCGACAATAAATCTAGCAGCTTTCACTGAATTTTAGCGGAAACTTTCAGTGAATAAAATTGTAAAGTGCTGACAGCACAGAGAACGCAAATAATAATTTATGGAGTAGACATTTTGTATTTCAGATACTTTATGTAAAACTAGCTTCTGGCTCTTTTTCAAGCGCTTTTTAGGGTTTCGTACCACAAAAGGAAAAAAGGAACCCTTATAGGATCACTTTGTTATCCGTCTGTCTGTCTGTCCGTCTGCCAACCCCCTTTTCTCAGGAACGAGTGGACGTATCGAGTTGAAATTATCATCAAACTAGTTTATGCCCGCGGCTTCACACGCGTTGCTTCTATAAACGTTAAAAGGTGACTTCTATCCCATGGGAACTGATTTATGGGATAAAAACTACTACCTACTACTAACTAAAAATTCCAGAATTAGAATTACCTGTATGCAAAATTTCAGCCTGACCCGTTCAGTAGTTTTGGCGTGAAGAGGTAACAAACATCTATCCATCCATCCATCCAAACTTTCGCATTTATGATATTAGTGTGATGTGATTATTGTGATACTCAAGTCTCAAGACGTATAAGGATGCCTGTCCAACCATCGCACGATCATTTTCATCGCGCGAAATCGCATCCTTCGCGGTGGATCCTTTAGTCGTACGATCGTTAGCTAATATGGTCGTTCAAGGTATAAAACCAGGCCTAATTCATTGTAAAGATGTTTACCCACATCATTGTTCGATAATAATCAAATTCCCAAAATTGGCGAAATTCCCAAAACTCCTGTAAATCATTCCCGCTATCTACAATCAGCAATGACTGCTTCGGGAATTTGGGAATATTTGTTAAATACCTTTCACCACAATGGCGCTTTGTTTGTGTGATTTACAGTAGGTATATTAGAGTTTACGCAGGATTCCAATAGTTTGGTCAACAAGACAAAATTAAAATAAAACGTCAAGTGCGAGTCAGACTCGCGCACTGAGGGTTCCGTTAAACTGTAAGACCTTGTTTTTTGCCAAATATTATAATTCTAGGTCAACATGAAGTAGGTACCCTGTATATTTTGGTCGAGGGAGAGAATCAAACTTATTTTTTTTGTTAATAAACTACAAATTTACGGTTTTCAGATTTTTATCGTGATTTGTGCTTTATGACCTTGCTTCTTGCCAAATTTTATGATTCTACGTCAACGGGAAGTACCCTATAGGTTTTGGTCCATGGCGAGCATTAAAAGTATTTTTTTTAGTGAATAAATTACAAATATATATTTTTCGGATTTTTCCCTTTACTTGTGCTATAAGACCTTGCTGCTCACCAAATTTCATGTTTCTAGGTCTACGGGAAGTACCCTATAGGTTTTGGGAGCATGTGATTCCCTTGGAAATTTCAATATTTTGGATATAAATGGCTGTAACTTTTGAGTGCGTTGACTTAGATGTTTAATTTATATCACGGCTTCAAGAGATTACGGGTTTGAGTATTTGACGTTAATTTCAACTCGATACGTCCACGCGTTCCTGAGAAAAGAGGGTTGACAGACGGACAGACAGACAGACAGACGGACAACAAAGTGATCCTATAAGGGTTCCTTTTTTCCTTTAGAGGTACGGAACCCTGAAAACCCAGCACAACGATAGTTGTCTATGGTAAAATAGACTAAAGTAATGCAGATTAATATCGAATCGAATCAATCGCATAATATATTTGAAATTCATTCCTTGAACTTAAATAATTTACGCAATGTACAACATTTTCTCTAATCTAGCCTACTCAACTAAACTCTCAACTCAACAGCCTGCGTTGGACCACTGCTGGACGTAGGCCTCCCCCTGATAAGCGCCTTATTGCCTTTTATCACATGGGGGTAATGCTCGTAATCCCCACGCTGAGCATGCGGGATGGGGATCGCAGTTTGGTGGTAGAATTGTTCTGCAGGGGCGCTGCTGCCCGCCCCCGGTGGATATCCCTTAGTCGCCTCTTACGACACCCGCGGGAAGAGTTGGAGTGGTGCAAATTCTAAGCCGGCACCACACGGCGACACATGCCACACACTCCAGCCTAGCTAGGCGAATAATCGCTAAACCTCTCGCTCTCTACGTTCTTAGCAAAATAAATACCAATCATTTTATTTTAAAAACTACAGAACCCGAGACTTCACGGCCCGAATACAAACAGTCTTTCCAAAAACGTTTTCTTTGAAAAGCATAAAAAAATGTGGTATAAGCAATTTATAATCTGTTTAAGTAGTAATAAACAACCTTTATTTCAGACAAGTCCATTTATTATATTTATTCACAAAGAAAATTATACTAGTATTTACAATTGAAACAATTGAGCTAACTAATAATGTAGTAGTAATAAACATATATTTCATTTTTCATTTCATTATAAATTCTGCTTCGTACAAAGTACATAGGTAGACAAAATTAAAAATTCTAAAAACCCGCTGACGTTTATTGGCTGAACAGATTTTCATGAAACATGGCTAAGAACACTCGGGACAAAATTATCTATGACACAAAAAAAAGTAAACGAAAATCGGTTCATCCGTTTGGGAGCTACGATACCACAGACAGATACACAGATACACAGACAGACACGTTCAGTTTATAACACCCCTCTCTTTATGCGTCGGGGGTTAAAAAGGGACTAATCGATCCCCTCTACTACTACAACTTCGAATGTACAATAATAAAAATTATAATATTTTCTCTATTAATAAAATTCACCCCGACCAGCTTAGCATGGCCAATTTTGAAACACCTTGTTCCGGAGGTCTGTGATCGGTGACTATAAGCATTAGCAGAAGGAGTTCTTGCTCATGACGTAACGTGGTTCCAAAAGCTAGATGACAAACGAGCACTGAAGCACCAACGGGCTGCAGCGGCTGCAGCAGACCCACTTCTATCCACCGGGGCGCACGGGTGCCCATACTGCGGCAGCATCTACCGTATAGGCATCACAAGTCATCTACGTAAGTGCCGAAAACTCATCATCATCATCATCAACCTATATTAGTCCACAGTTGGACATAGGCCTCCCTTAATGAACGCCATAGCGCCCTGTCTCCAGCTTGCCGCATCCAACATCTGCCTGCAGTCTTTCGCAGGTCGTCATCCCACCTGGCTAGAGGGCGGCCTACACTACGTTTGCCGAATCGTGGTCTCCAGTCAAAAATACGTTTACCTCATCGGTTGTCAGTTCTTCGCAAGACATGGCCGGCCCACTGCCACTTCAGCTTGCTAATTCTTTGAGCTATGTCGATAACGTTGGTTCTCTGTCGGATGTATTCGTTACGAATCGTAACCTTCAGAAAAACTCCGAGCATAGCTCTTTCCATAGCTCGCTGAGCGACTTTAATAAAAAAGATTTTGAATTATAAGTCCCGAAAACTAACACTACATAAACCAACCTAACAAAACCAACTAACCAATTAATAAAACCAAACGAACACTACGACTAGACGACCTCGGTGGCGTGGCGGGCGAAGGTCCGACTGCGGCGCAGGAGGCTTCAGGTTCGATTCCCGCCTTGGGACTAATGTTTGTACGATCTACAAATATTAGTTCCGGGTGCTCTGGTCGTTTCTATGTATAATTAAAAATATCTATCTATGTAATGTATTATATTATGTATATCAGTCATCTAGGTTTAAAGAACTTTATTCTCATACAAACACAGGGTTTACTTAAAATGAGATACATAAGAAGTCTAGTACCCATAACACAAGCTCAGCTTAGCTTGGGGCTAGATGAAGCTGTGTGGATTGTCCAGCATTATTTAACTACATTATACCTACAAACCAACCAACCTTCGAGGATGTAAAGGCCATTGATGATGATGACCCACAACTACCACACTAGACATCGTCATCGATTAACGCTACCCAAAATAAGATTAGCGAAAGCACAACACAAAATTGACTACATAGGAGTGAAAATCTACAATAATCTACCGGACTCTATAACTAGTGCCGCGTCGACTGCAATATTTACGGACAAACTGAAGAGAATCCTAGTGGACAGGGCATACTACAGCTTAGAAGAGTTCTTCGATGACAAATTTGTTGACGCCGATGTCGTAGATCCACACTTACAATTATAGTAATATTTAAACACTCTTGGTAAGATTACCAAGGACAATTATTTGTACTTAGTTTTTACATTATTCTGTACCTAGCTAAGTTAGTTTGACGTGTAAGAAAATTTTCTTATAAATAAATAACTGAACTGAACTGATGGTGATGGTGATTTCAACATTAACAGCGAGATCTTCTCCTCTCGATAGCCAGCACTATACGATACAAAGACTGTCCCATTGGGTCCCGAGCCAACACTTTAGTGAAACAATGGTTTTGGTAAATTATGGCCTGTGACTGCGAATTATACACTAATATTATTAACTAGCTTCCACCCGTGGCTTTGACGACCTCTATGGCGCAGCGGGCGAAGGTCTGCCTGCGACGCAGGAGGTTGCGGGTTCGATTCCCGCCTCGGGGCAAATGTTTGTACGATCTGCAGACATTTGTCCAGGGCGTTCTGGATGTTTTCTATGTATAATAAAAATATCTATCTATGTCGTGTATTGCCTGGATGGTAGCGAACTGGTCAGGGTAAGTAAATTTAAATATTTGGGACATTGGGTCACTGCTGATCTACGTGATAATTGTGACATAGAAAGGGAGCGTGGGGCACTGGCGGTACGAGGAAACATGCTGATCCGCAGGTTCGCTCATTGTTCAGTAGAGGTTAAAGTCTCGTTATTTAAATCCTACTGTCAATCTTTTTACACCAGCGGCCTGTGGGTTACTTATACCAAGACGTCCATCAGTGCCCTACGAGTCCTCTATAATAATTTGTTTAGAGCAATGGTGGGGCTGCCCAGATACTGTAGTGCGTCTGGCATGTTTGCTGACGCACATGTAAAGGACTTTTACGCTGTGATTCGCAATAAAATAACATCTTTAAAACGCAGGATACTGGGCAGCACCAACAGCCTGATAGGGGTTCTGGCTGATAGACATTGCAGTAAACTGCAAAGGCACTGGATGTCTAGCCTGATCAACCCCTGCGCTAAACAAATTTATTACATAAATTAATTCGTTGTGTTAATAATTACTGTATTATTGTTTGATTATCTGTGTGACATTTAATACTACTCTCATCTATGGATCTTTATGTCTGAATTAATAAATGAATTAATTAATTAATTGTATTAAGTATATCAGTTGTCAAGTACCCATAACACAAGTTCTGCTTAGCTTGGGGCTAGATAATGCTGTGTGAATTGTCCAGCATTATTTATTATTATTTATTTATTAATTTGCACGCAAAGCGCGTGATACAAAGTAAAAAAGTGCAATCTATCTCTCCGTCGAATTTCATTAAAATCATTAAAATATAGGTAACTGCAGCCTGTCGCAAACAATCTACAGGTAGCTCAACTGATCCATATCAATACCAGTCGTCGCGTCCCCGCTACGCTGGCTGCATTGCCACGCTGTATGGCAATGCTGATGCGCTGTGCCAGATATTCACCAGCTCTCGGGTCACGCGTCGCTTCGACCAGATGCTCAGATAATTTTTTTAAAACCCGAAGAGCCTCGGTACCCCACGGACCTAGGGTCTCGACTCCAAGGAGAGCAAATGTGTAAGCTCTGTCGAGAACTGCATAAAGTTATCTAATTATGTCTCACTGAAGTAAATAAAAACTTACCTTAATTTAAAATTTACTTAGATACGCCATTACAGTTTCGCGAGTGAAATAAATAAGTAACTTTTTAATTAATGAAATCCATCAAAAACGTGTGAAATGTAAAACTAAATTAAATATAAATCGAGTGTTCGCATCCCACGGGAAATAGCTGGGAGTGTAGATCGGCTCTTATGGTTTTTAATATACATCTGGCTGATGCGCTGTTCAATTCAATATCTAATTAGTGAACAAATTTGATGAAAATTTCGGTTTAAAGAATTTATTCTCATTAAAAAACTTACACAGTTTACTTATACTGAGATTACTTAAGGTTACTTATTTCTAGTTTCTTTATTGCTAGCGCCCAAGCCATATTATTACAATATTAAGATTATGACAATTCCCTAAGGTGACAAACAAAATTTTCAACACGAGATCCCAGTTCGGGCGAAATCAGCATCTGTGACACAAAACTGAGATACAAATAATAATTAAGAATATTAATGATCTCGCTTGGCAAGCTCTCGTATTTAGTTCATTAATATCTGTCCCTCTTGGCGTAGCAGTTATTTGGCTCACTTCATTGGCTGCTACTTCAAAGATGCGATTTCAACCTGAAAATCATGAAACCAATACTATCGATCAATAATAAATAAATAAATAATGCTGGACAATTCACACAGCATTAGTCGATTACTTTTAACCGACGTAAAAAAAGAAGGTTCTCAATTTGGCTGTAAGTTTTTTATGTGTGTACTAGCTGTGGACGCAGCTTCCTCATCAACAACCTATATTGGTCCACTGCTGGACGCAGGCCTCCCCCTGATAAGCGCCTCATTGACTTTTATCTCATGGGGGGTGATGCTCGTAATCCCCACGCTGGGCATGCGGGCTGGGGATCGCAGTTCGGTGGTAGAATTTTTCTCCAGGGGGTGCTGCCACTTGATATCCCTTAGTCGCCTCTCTAGACACCCGCCGGAAGAAGCTTCACTCAGGGATAAAGAGATTCAGCTAACTGCAGACTGTTGCAAATAATGTATAGCTCAACTGATCCATATCAATACCAGTCTGTTCTTTAGTAACTGTAATACAATTTATGTACTTTGAATTGAACGACTAAATTTAATTTCGTAGACATTAGCTACGCCGTAGCAACGTGCTACGAATGTCTACGAGGGTGCTACGAAAGTACTACGAGCGACTTGTTTTGTAGAGATGTGAAAATTTAGTTCTCATATCATTTATGTTTTCCGATATATAGGGAAAATTGAGAGCCAGGGAATTAAACTAATCTGATTTAAATTTATGAGAAAATAAATGAATTGTTCTTAATTATCGTATTCTTTTTGGAAGTTTGTTCAAAATGTAGATTTTTATTAAAAAATACGTAGATTTGGTATGACATTTATTTATACCGAAAAATAGGAAAATTGGCAAGCGAGAAATTGAAGGAATTTTGTTGAAGTAATTCAGACTTTAAATTAATTTTATTATTCTCCATATTCTTATTTATTTCGGAGTAGGTCCAGAATGCTGTTTATTTTTTATTCACTGTCTTTTGAAAACTTTTGTTCTTATTTTGAAGTCGTAAATGATGATTTTCGAGGACAAGCTTTTAAACTATTTTTTTTCTACTTAAAAGACTCACAACTATTTATAAGTTGAAGATATTTAAAACATTATGAATGTCTGTTCTGCTTTAGCTATAACACTACAAATATCTCTTTTGGAAATAATTTCTATTACAATAATTTGTTTTTGCTTTTCCCATTCAATTTACAACGTTTCGCCATAAGAAATAAGATTCAAAGTTATTTGAAATACAAAACAAGTTTAACCTTTTCAAAAATAGAATGTTTTAGTCTCAGTGTGTCAGTGTAAGCGAGTTTCAACCGTAATGGAAGGGATTAGGGTCAGAGTTCTGATGCGGCGTTGTAGAGCACATTCCAAATTTGAAAAGACAGATAGAGTTGGGGTAACTTTTATAAAACAAGACCGTTTGTGTTATTTTATGAAAGTTACTAGTTTTGTTATATTAAGTTATTTCGAAACCACACACAGACATTTTTATCACGGCGCATAATTTACCAAAATTATATTAGACTGGTTTCTGACCACAACTTCACACGCGGTGTTTTCGGTAACATTTTATAGTTATTTAAATCCCATGAGAACTAATTTGTAAGATAAAAAGTAGGGCCTAAAACTACCTGTATGCAAAATTTCAGCTCGATCCGTTCAGTGGTTTTGGGGTGAAGAGGTAACAAACATCCATCCATCCATACATCTAAACATCCAAACTTTCGCATTTATAATATAAGTGTGCCTGGAAGAGATCGCTTCTAAGCGATAAGGCCGCCCATTGTACTTGTGTCGTATGTAATGTCTCTTGTATTGTATTTCTGTTGGTGTACAATAAAGTATTTTTTATTGTATTGTATTGTGATTATACCTGTATTTGGAGAAAATATTAAATACTAGTTTATGCCCGCGGCTTCGCACGCGTTGTCTCTATAGAAACGTTTAAAGGTGATTTCTATCCCATGGGAACTGATTTATGGGAAGAAAAGTAGCCTATGTTTTATTCCAGGATTAGAATTACCTGTAAGCAAATTTTCAGCCCGATCCGTTCAGTAGTTTTGGCGTGAAGAGGTCACAAACATCCATCCATCCATCTATCCAAACTTTCGCATTTATAATATTAGTGTGATTATATAATATGGTTCGTCTAAAACCTCTGATTAGACTGGACGTTAATTTTGAGACTAGACAGAAGGCCCTTCTGTCACCATAACACGCATCGCGCACATCCAAGCCAATTACTCAAGTCAGTCCGAGACCGAGACTCGAGAGTCCAGTCTTGAACCCAAGTCCAGTACACCACCCCCTCCCTAACACGCAAGCGCGTACAAGCAAGCCAATCAGTCATGCCAGTTCAGTCGAGCCCCGACCGCCGCGCGCGACGCACGTCGCTCGAACCAAGACAACCACCTGTTACTAAAACAAATAAGGAGGTGCAAGGTGAATATTGGAGATTTATTTTTAATATTTACTGTTGATTTTTGGAGAAGGATGATACCTACATGTTTTTTAAAGGGCTTGGTTTAAAACGCGGTAAAAGTATAAGTAAGTGCAACTTGCTTTGTTGTGAGCTAGGTTATAATCTGTAGGTTCTAAGATTAATATTTATTTATTTATATTTCTTGAGATGCAAAACAGAAAATAATCATAACAACAAACAATAATACTTTCTTCACAAAAAAAGCTCAATCAAATAATATAAATAAATTAGAACTAGTATTTACAACTGAGTTAACTGCAGACTGTTGCAAACAATCTAAATATGAATATTAAGAAAAAAATTATAATGAAGTTTCGTAGACTAGACTGTGATCCAAAACCACATAATTAGTTAATAGAGCAGTAAACGCATACAATTTTAAAACTATAAAATTAGGTTAAAAGGCAAAAAATAATCAATTTCAATAATAAAGAGTAGCTTCGGTAGGTAATATCTATTTAGGTGCATAACTTTAAATTAATTATTTGTACTTACTCATAAGTTTTAATCTAGTTTTTTTTTAAATTCACAAGTGTACTTTGTAATACTTTTTTATTTTTCGTGTGTTGTACCTTGTACAGTCAGCTGCACAGACATGTATACAATTCCAAGGTTTAACTTTTATTTTACTCGGGACTTTTCAAATAAAAGGACATGCAAACGCTTTTCGTACAAAGTAATCATCGTACTTCGCCAGAATGCGGTACATAAATTATCACAATTACTATACACTTACAATTTGTCAAATTGAAAACTTGGGAGTGTATACATATTTTTGCAGCCGACTGTACATACATACTAGTCCTAATAAAATGAATGCGAAAATTTGTGACATGTGAAATTTTTGTTACTTAGAATCTCCAAAACTACTGAACAGATCAAGATGAAATTTGGCATTATACTAAGAACGAAATAGCCTTACTTAAACAATAGGCTACTATTATACTGGGTACTGAATTCTTACCTATACTTACCTACTTTATCGTCAGTTTGATTGTATTTTGTGTTGTCCATTTATGAACCAAATAAACCATCCATCTATCTAATACTAGCTTCTGCCCGCAGCTTCGTCGCGTATTTCGATATAATAAGTAGCCTATGATCTAAGTTAGGCTGTTTTCTAAATGTACGCTAAATTTCATATTGATCTGTTCAGTAGTTTTGGAGATCCCAGGTAACAAAAATTCATATTTCACAAGCTACTAAAAGACAAAATAAAAAAATTTAAAAACCAACGTTTATTGGCCGAACAGATTTTCATGAAACATGGCTAAGAACACTCGGGATAAAATTATCTATGACACAAAAAAAAAACTAAACGAAAATCGGTTCATCCGTTTGGGAGCTACGATACCACAGACAGAATACACAGATACACAGACAGCTGTCTGTGTATCTGTGTATTCTGTCTGCTATTAGACACGTTAAACTTATAACACCCCTCTCTTTTTGCGTCGGGGGTTAAAAATAACAAAATCGATTGTCATTAAAAATCGAATTGGTAAAGCATTAGACTATTTGATTGTCAGTCGAACTACCAAACAGCAAATAAGAGAGTGGAATAAGTTATAATCTACTAATACTATTGAAAAATCAATTATCTAGCTTCATTATTTATTTATTTATTTATTTAATTCGGATTGCCATCAGCTTATCTAATTACAATAGAAATTAAAATAGACAAAAAAAGCTAATAATAGGCATTCACTAATAGAATTATAATAAACTACCTAAGTGTGATCACTAAAAATTTTTTCGTCGACAATTGCGTACTTAATGAAGCAATAAAATCGCGTCATTTTTGTCAGGTATGAAAATGACGCGATAATGGAGCGATCCTATTGGTTGGCTGGAAACTTAGCAACGTAGCACATCTCTGGTATAAAAAAGATAGAAAAGAAAAAATAGAAAAGCAGCCTTGCCCGGTAAGGTTAGATCTACGCTATCTATACTAATATTATAAATGACGACGACCTCTCGGTGGCGCGGCGGGCGAAGGTCCGCCTGCGGTGCGGGAGGTTCCCGGTTCGATTCCCGCCTTGGGACAAATGTTTGTACGATCTACAAATATTTGTTCCGGGTGTTCTGGTCGTTTCTATGTATAATAAAAAATATTTATCCATGTAATGTATTATATTATGTATATCAGTCATCTAGTAGTACCCATAACACAAGCTCTGCTTAGCTTGGGGCTAGATGATGCTGTGTGGATTGTACAGCATTATTTATTTATTTATTTATTAAATAGGAAAGACTTGATTTCTTGTTTGTATTGAATAGGCTCCGAAACTACTGGACCGATTTGAAAAATTCTTTCATCGTTAGGAAGCTTACTTTTCAGGGAGTGACATAAACTATATTTTTTCCCAGAATTTCTACGGGAACGGGAACTACGCGGGTGAAACCGCGAAGCGATCGTCTAGTAAAATATTATAAAGAGGAAAGATTTGTTTGTTTGTTTGTATTGAATAGGCTCCGAAACTACTGGACCAATTTGAAAAATTATTTTCTCGTTAGAAAGCTTACTTTTCAGGGAGTGACATAGGCTATATTTTATCCTGGAATTCCCACGGGAACGGGAACTACGCGGGTGAAACCGCGAAGCAATCGTCTAGTATAATATTATAAAGAGGAAAGATTTGATTGTTTGTTTGTATTGAATAGGCTCCGAAACTACTGGACCGATTTTAAAAATTCTTTCACCGTCAGGAAGCTTACTTTTCAGAGAGTGACATAGGTTATATTTTATCCCGGAAACGGGAACAACGCGGGTGAAACCGCGAGGCGAACGTCGTCGTACTATAAAATATTAGTGTGCATTTTTAATCAAAGTAGGAAAGGTCATTTCTTGACATTTTGCTTTCCTGGAAACCAATATTGGATTTTACGAAGCCTTCTGTTACTCATACCACTATTGCGCTTAAACCTAAGTCTATAAAATTTATCTATTATTTTATACTAGCGACCCGCCCCGGCTTCGCACGGGTGCAATAAAATACTACTATTACTATAATTATACATATTATAATTTCTCAATCAATGAGCAAAGAGTTTTCATTCAAAGAAATTAGACCGAACCACAGATCACTATATATGTACCAAGCTACGATCAAGGAGTATTTATATACCCTGGGGAGCGATTTCTTCCGTCCACGGTACCAAGACCGAACCATAGACACCTGTGTGTGATACGTGATTGACGTGTGACACCAACACCCATAGACATGTTTATACTTAATTGACATGTTTACTTTGCAACGCCGTTACAATTTTATCAATTTATTCATTTTCATATTGAAACTATTCGATAATCCGAATTTTCCGCCTATAAGTTGTCGACTCGGATCGACTAATTTTTTACGCTCTTTAATTTGATGTGCATTTCGTTCGAGTCTACCGTAGACCGGTCCGAAATTATTAATATAGATTGCCTTGCTCTGGATCTAATAATGATTTTGATTGCTTGAAAAAACGAACATGTGACTTTAAAGCTCTGCTTAGCTTGGGGTTAGATGATGCTGCGTTAAATTGTCAAGCATTATTTATTTATTTAAAATTCTATATATTACTAGCTTCTGCCCGCGGCTTCGCACGCGTTGTTTCTATGGAAACATTTTGAGGTTATTTCTATCCTATTCTATTTTTGAGGCTATGTCAAGTCACACTTGAATGCTATCGAACGGAATAAATAGTATCCTATGTCCGTCTCCTGGCTCTAAGCTACCTCCTCACCAATTTTCAGCCATATCGGTAAAGCCGTTCTTGAGTTATAAATAGTGTAACTAACACGACTTTCTTTTATATATATATATAGATAGATTTATATTCTATATACTTTATATACTAGTCCACTGCTGGACATAGGCCTCCCCTAATGAATGCCATAGCGCCCTGTCTTCAGCTTGCCGCATCCAGCATCTGCCTGCAGTCTAGAGCAGATCGTCATCCCACCTGGCCAGCAGTGGACTAGTATAGGCTGATGATGATGATGATACTTTATATACTATTACAATATTTATGCTGCTTTTTTTAGTTTCGCGGGAACCCTAGGAATAAGTTTTAAATGGGATCATTTTATAAAAGACTATCTTCTGCCCGCGGCTTCGCACGCGTATTTTTGGTACAATAAGTAGCCTATTATCTAAGTTAGGCTAAGCTCTAAACGTACGTCAAATTTCAGATAATTGATTTAATTGATAATAGAGACCAAACACGCTCAGATAATTTTATAAAAACCCGAAGAGTTTCGGTACCCCACGGACCTAGGGTCTCGACTCCAAGCGGAGCAAATGTGTAGGCTCTGTCGAGACCTGCATATTTGCGCCTCTTGAGATCTTCGGCCAAATCTGCCGCCGCATCCGCCCTCACGGATGATGACAATTAAATAATGGAAACTTAGAACTAGTAGGTATTTACAATGGAAACAATAAAAAGTGTGGGTGGACAATAAACAAATATAAATTGAAAATCACATTTATTTAACTAAAACCTTTTTGAATTTGTTACGAGTTTTTAAATTGTTACTCATTTTCCCGCAGAGTTTTGTCACGCGTCACAACCGGTCGGCCATTTGTAAAAATGGTGCCGTTAACAAAATGGCGGGAATATTGTAATTTTATGGCGCGAATGTGAGTAACGGCTCTTGATGGACATAACGTATCAAATTCATGTGGTTTTTATTTCATCCATTATATGATATACGTTTTTGTGGCCGCTTTTTGGTGGGTTTAATTCCCATGACGATTCCCATGTATGATCTGAAAATATTTATTTAGAGTCTTGCTTCTTGATTGGATCCAAGACACATTAATTGACAAATAATGCATTGTTTAGTGAAAACTTCACAAAACTGATAACATTAACAGAACACCTACAACAAGGTGACAACAATGTTATCATTAAAAATAAACTCCAACAACGCTTGCACTTGCGCAGCGCAAGAAAAAAAATCAAATTCGTGTTCGAAAACGGACGACAGACGAATGAAATAATATATAAAAACTTTCCACTTTCACTAAATACTATAATATGTAGGTATGTACAAATATTTACCACGAATTTTCGACAATTTTGCAATAAGTAGGTACCTTTGTTTACAATATGTATCTAGGATTATAGAACTGAATGATTTCTATGTAAATTAAAAACAATTATTCACAGCAAACAAGGTAACTTCTCTGTTTACTTATATTCTCTCGAAAACCGATCCAACATCAATCTAAATCCTAGGTAAACTAAGCAAGTACGTACTCGATTTTGTAGACTTTGGCAATCTTGAATGCTTGCCCAAGTAGATAAGCTACCTAAATGTATAAAACTAAAATAAAATTGACTTTCTCCTCGATTTCATTGAAGAAACCTTCATTTCTCGAAATCGAATCGACATTGCCAGAAAAAGCAGGTCAGCACAATCAAAGCTTGCAGACAGCTACGACGTCCTCTCAGAAACTAGAACAATAGTTTTACCAAGATAGGTATGAAATGGTGAGCCCTGATTGCCCCGGTCAAACTTAAGGTCAGCTTCAACTTCTTGTTTGATGGCTTCTGCGTCAGGTTTGACACAATTTTGCCAATCAGTGTGACCATTTGTGGCAGATTTCTGCCATTTTGGCAGATTTGGCTATGGAATTTTCAGTTTGGCATATTACGTTGACGAAATAGAAGTGTGGCAGATTTTGACAGATTTGGGAACAAAAACTTTAACTTTATAATTTTACCGACACCTGGCAACTCCTAGTCCGAGGTAGTCTTTAAAGGGAATTCCCTTATAATGTTTGTTGATATTTCTACGCCATGTAATCATCAACTGTAAATTATCTACGTTAAGGGTCCGGCGGAGGATGAATTTCCCATACAATCGTAGTACCAAAATGATTTGTAATTTAAGAACATTTTCACCATGGTTTGCTATTATTTGTATTAGAATAGTATTTATTTAGGTCCTGCCACAAGCATTTTTCAAAATACCTTTCTGAAATGAAATGAAATCAAATCAAATCATTTATTCGCAGGAATGTAGGTACAAAAGCTCTTAATAATAGTGGTAAATCCAATACATTCTGCCTCGTCGAGGCGTGCAAAATTAAAATTGTAGGCTTTATTAAAGTAATATGTCAAAGATTAATTCAATTAACTAAAGCAAGCATTATATAATTCAAAATGGGTGTCAAAAATTTTTTGTTAGTTAGGTACATACGTCAAAAAAAAGTTTTATGGTCAAAATATTCCTTGATGTCATAAAAACATTTCTCCAATAACCACACTTTTAATTTAATTTTGAATAAATTCAATGGCATAGCTTTAAATTCATTGGGCAATTTGTTGTAGATTTTTATTGCCTGGTGATAAGCATTCTTTGTAACCAGTTTTACTCTGTGTTCCGGGACATAGAGCCTGTCTCTATGTCTCGTCCGTCTCTCCATTACATCGGCGTGTGTCTTAAAGTAATGAGGATATTGTTTCACAAACAGGCATATATCCCTTATGTACTTGAAATTAAACCGAATCGCATTTTTACATCAAAGAACGAATTTTTTCATAGTATTTTTCTAGATAAGTAGTAAGTTCTAGTAAGTTCTGCCATTATAACCACAAAAGAAGTTCAAAGTAGTATTGAATGAAGTTATAAGCAAATACTGTATAATTTAAGTTTTATGTATTTGTGTTTTTGTTTTTTTATGTTTTTTAATAAGTCATCTGAGTATATTAATAAGTGTTTTTTTTTGTTTTCCAATCAAAGAATCACTAAAAAAGTATGTGGCATATTTTATGGCATTTTTCTTGGAGTGTTGGGCAGATTTTGGCAGATTTTCAGTAAGCGTATGGCAGGTTCTGTATTTTCTCAATGGTCACACTGTTGCCAATATCCGTCTCATCATCTCATGACAGCATCGCAAGCTTTATGGAATGAACAATATAACCTCTATGTATTGTACAGTATTTACAAAAAAAGAAAAAACCCCACTAAACTACAACACATAAGGAAAATAACTCAAAACTGCGCGATTATTGAATTCACAATAAATAAACACGTACTTAAGGTCAAAGCACATTTACTGCACCGCTCCCACACATTACACAAAAATGAGTGTCGATAAGGATTACGCCTGAAATCGCAAATCTATGCACGTCTCAAATTGCGATTGCGATTTTGATAGTTAAAAGAAGAGATAAGCGCGGCGGTCGAGAAGACGTACCTACCCGGGAATTTTGTTTTTATTACTCTAAACATTAGTGCGTGAACGGTGGTGCATAAAGGTTGCCTGGAATAGATCGCTATTAGCGGTAAGACCGCCGATTGTGCCACACTAGATGTAGTTAGTATTAAGTTCATTTTTAATTGTTTTATTTATTGATGGTGCAATAAAGAAATAATCTATCTATATATCTAGATATTAAAGAAAATCTCTCAAAAATCCATCAACTAATATTACTTTACAGTGACAATCGATGATAATATAAAATATTAGATAGCGGTAAGCGAGCTTTCTGCAATTTAGCCTCTAATGTTGATGTAAAATACTGCCTCTGCCAACCGTGCGTGGACGAGTTTAAGCTAGCCATCGTCGCGGCGTGGACCGCGCATTGTCTGATAGCTCTAGAGCTGGTGGGTGCGGGTACTGCGCGAGAGCGGTGCGGTATAGATGTCGTTTGACCTTTATCTCAACTGACCAGTTAAGCGAAGGATATGACAGCAACTGAGAGAATGTAAACTCGGTATGAAATAAGTAATCTAAGTATTAAAGTAATATATTTTGTTAAGTTACAAAACTGAAGAAATATTGGCAGAAATATCATTAAATATTGAAGAAAACTTTCATCATTTCATTCGCCTCTCGTACATTTTCGAACTGGATTTTTCTCTTATTTCGCTGCGTGTGTGCATTTTTTATGTTTTTGTTTTAGTGATTCCTGTTCTCTAAATGTTTTCACTGTCATTAGTTTTGTTAAGTTTTTTATTCATAAATGTAGTTGTGTAAAAAAATATTTTGGAATGTAGAATCAAGTACAAGTACACGACAGCTGGTGAGTATCTGGCACAGCGCATCAGCATTGCCATACAGCGGGGCAATGCAGCCAGCGTAGCGGGGACGCGACTACTGGTATTGATATGGATCAGTTGAGCTACCTGTCGACTGTTTGGAACAGTCTGCAGTTAGCTCAATTGTTTCAATTGTAAATACTAGTATAATTTTCTTTGTGAATAAAGGCTTTTTATAAAGTAAAAAGTATGTTGTTCCTATAGGAGCCACACAACAATAAAAGGACCACTAAGCCGAAAGGTAAAATAAATTGAGTCGACCTCTTTTAAGGACCTGTTTTAGGGTTCCCTTTGGAAGGTATAAACTGACTGTGAAAAAGTTATAGCTTGGAAAGTATCGGTACTTTGGTGAACATGGACATGGATCGGATATAGTACGGTTAAAAAGGGACAGTTTCCCTCAGGCGCGAGGCATTGTAGGCGCCAAATAGATTAATAATAATGTCCTCCAAGCCGAATTTGACCACGGCGGCCAGTCTCGTCAGAGACTAGCCAGATGCGCAGGACATATTATAGTGTACGAGTGTGTGCGCAAACACAGGTGCACTCTCTATTCCCTCACTCTCATAATCCGATGGGACGACAGACTAATACGACTGGGGAGAGGTCCGAGGCAATGCTGATGCGCTGTGCCAGATACTCAACAGCTCTCGGGTCACGCGTCGCTTCGACTAGACGCTCAGATAATTATTTAAAAACCCGAAGAGCCTCGGTACCCCTCGGACCTAGGGTCTCGACTCCAAGGGGAGCAAATGTGTAGGCTCTGTCGAGACCTGCATATTTGCACCTCTTGAGATCCTCAGCCAAATCTGCCGCCGCACCCGCCCTCACGGATATCCTCGGAAGATGGGAAGGCGCAAGTGTGTCGACGCATGTAGCATCCCACACAATGCGCCTTTCCAACTCCCATGGGACTAGTGTCATACCGTCGGGCCTCTTACCATCGTCACGCAACAGACCATTCGATTCGAGAATATAATAAATATATCTGGGGGACGGACATAGGCTACTCAAAAAGCGACGCGGGCAACAGCTAGTAAGAAATAATTTGTTAATTGATTCTCTTCACTTCAAATCTTTATCCACTAGCGGAGAACGTAAGAAACGACTCTGTTGGAAGACCAGCTCATGCTGAGACAGAGACCGTTTTGTGACTGTAATCGGCAGACGCTTTATCTCTTACTTTATTTTTAAATCATGCTTGTTTTTGTTGATTGAGTTACAAATAAAATATTCTCATTCTCTCAATCTCATTCTCTCATTCTCGTTCTCTCATTATCCCATTATCATTCTCTCATTCTCATTCTCTTATTCTCATTTTCTCATTCTCTAATTCTCATTCTCTCATTCTCATTAGATAATTAGAATGAGATCATTTCTCTTATTAATTCTCTCATTCTCATATCTACAGAATTTTACTTGAGTATATCTATGGGTCTGACCATCTCAAATTACAAGTACTTGCTAACGCTCTACTTAATAACGTGAGCTACGGGCAAAGGCTCAAACGCAGAATTTCCAGAAATTTCCAATTACCCTGTCAAGCCATGCATAAATCAATGACTTGCGCGCGAAACATAATAAATTTCAGTAATTCCGTTCAAAAACATGATAAATATCAGTTAATTTTGTTTGAAAAACACGAATTTCTCGTTACATCGAGCTTCGTTCAAAAACTTGTGTCAACAAACTTTGCACTCGCTCTGTCCTAATTTTAAATCCATTAACATATTGACTGGTTATGGCGTGTCGGGAACCGAAATGTACTCTATGGATAGAGGTAGGTAGATATCGAACAAGATATCTGTGAATTGAACGAGAATCAGCGTTCGACTTATAATAACCGACCCGACATCGTCCGTTCAATTTATTAGCCGACCCGAAACCGACACCAATAGACGCGTCTATTGTCTATCAAGAATCAAGTTCTTGATGCGTCAAGAACTTGATTCTTGATTAATTCTACTCAAAAACTTTTTATTTTCTCAAATATCGTAATAATAATTCTAGACAATCCACACAGCATTATCTAGCCCCAAGCTAAGCAGAGCTTGTGTTATGGGTACTAAATGACTGATATACTTAATACGCAATAAATTGGTTTTATCAATAAATTGTATTTCTGTATTTCTGTATTTCTACGATACGTTACATGGATATATATTTTCATTAAACATAGAAAACACCCAGAAAACCCGTAAATAATAAATGTACGCTTAGAAAAGGTCGCAGCAAGCATGAGTACATTTACAGCCCATACTCCTCCACTGCTGGACGTAACCTCTCTGGACCATTCACAGAGAAATAAAAGAATGGATTATTGAAAGATTGCAAGGTTTTGACAATTTGTTTGAATTTATTTACTGATAACTAGGAGTTTTGTAGTAGAAGCCTATACATTGCCCTTTAAAGCCTAGTTGTGGGCACAGCGAGCTTATGTTTATTTCTGGTATTCAAATTAAGTTTATCGCTATTTTAGGGAACTGACTTATATTTCTATGAGTGTACAACAAGTTTTCATAAATATATAGACATGGTAAGCGGCAAAGGCGGAAGCACCCTGAGGGTTTTAGTGGTGTTAGAGTCCCACATCATCGTACTGTCTCCCCGTGGCAGTACGATATGCGTGCCCATTTTTCAAATCGGTCCTGTTGTTTCGGAGCCTATTCAATACAAACAAACAAACAATCAAATCTTTCTTCTTTACAATCATCTCTCGTCCCTGTTTACAATATTAAAGTTCATATTTTTTCGGCGCGCCATGTCTTATCTCTATCTAACCATCATAAAAAATATCATCATAAAGGGCTTGATGATATTTTTTTTACTCGTCGCACTAAATAGGTATTTTTCATTTTGTAGTGTTCAATATTTTTATGTTACCCGCTGTAGGTCGATAAATCTGTATTCTAAATCTAAATCTGTTTTATGTTTCTTTGTGACCTCCTTTTGAGTTTCTGGTACCAATTAAATTTGAGCAAAGAGGTTTGAAGATAGGTCACATTTTTTTTCAAAATCGCGGCGCACAATAAAACTTATTTATTTCGAAAGAGATAGATTCGAGACACTAAAACAAAAAAAAATGTCTGATCATAAATGTCAGCGTCATTTTTCTGAGATATTCACAGATGAAAATAACTATATTTTTTCTTCTACAAATATTAGGACCATCCTCACAAAAATCTTTAAAACCCTTTTGTAAAAGCTGGTTTAAAGAAAGAAAGAAAGAAAATACATTTATTTGGACTACACATAACACAACACATTAAAATCATAATATAATATAATTCGATTCCCACCTCGGGACAAATGTTTTATTATTTATATACATCAATGAACACAGGACTATAAAGAAAGGAAGCACAACAAAAAAAGAAAACAGCATAGAGTAAAAACTCGCTGCTGTCTCAGCAGAGGGATAGTGTCATTCAACAATTTGACAATTTGTGTAACCAAAAACCGATCCATGTGTGTTTTGACAGCACGTAAATACAGTGTCCTCACTCACACATTCGTATGATTGAATGTTGCAAGTGAATAGCATTTTCCCTAAAAAATTGGGTAACTGAAGCAAAGTTCCCATTAAGAAAATACTTCATTGTTTTTATCACCTACCTTTTTATTTTTGATATTACATTATTTCAATTTACTGAAGGTGTCAATAGTTTATTGTCAAATAGAAAAAATAAAAAAAAACTATGAAAATCCATTTCCTACGTCTTGTTTTTTTTTAATTTTACGAAATATCAGCCGGTACCTATGGTTACTATCATTCTAGGTCAAACGACAAAAAGGTTTTACTCCAAGTCTGCAAAATAAGATCGGCTCCGATCATTTTCGGAACAGTATTTTACATAAAATAGACGGAACCCTAAAAAAGAACATGTGCACGTGCAAGTATTGCTACAGTTATGGTGATGGGATGGATTGGAATTTTAAATTTGAGCGCATTTGCTCCCCTGAGCCGAGAGAGGTCTAGGTCCGTGCGGTATCGAGGTTTTCCGGAATTTTAAAAATATCTGAGCGTCTAGTCAAAGCGGCGGCGCGGGACCCGAGAGCTGGCGAGTATATGGCGCAGCGCACCAGCATTGCCATACAGCGGGGCAATGCAACCAGCGTAACGGGAACGCGACGACTGGTATTGATATCGATAAGTTGAGCTGCCTCTAGATTGTTTGCTACAGGCTGCAGTTCGCTCAATTGTTTCAATTGTAAATACTAGTTCTAATTGTTTCCATTCCTTGATTGTCTTTTTCTTTGTAAAATAGTAGTAGTAATAATAGTAATTTGTTTTTTTAGTAATTTGAATTTACATCTTGAATCTACTCAGAATATCGTCGAGTGACTGAAAATTCTAAAACTGTGATATTCCGCGTAGTTTGATTCCTAAGTCCTAACTTGAGGGAATTCCACCCTCTCCTCTACTATTTTTATATACCTAAGTAAACAAAACCTGGGTATTTTTTTCCCAGTGCATAGCAACATTTTCACGAAAATGGTGGACCAAATTTTTAAATTTATTTATGAGTTTTGATGACTGTTTTAGTCAAAATTACAAACGGAATATTAGTACTTACCGGTGGAATGAGATATTTGCGGTATTATTTTTCCGGTTACTGGTGTTTAAGCATCCTTGCACCGCACAACACATCATTTTTATATTTTTATGTGAGAGCTGCTTTCCGTCTCATTTGAAGTATTGTACTAACGGCTCAAAATGAAAATTTCGACGGTCCGTGGAATTTTTTTAGACTTACCTCGTTTGTGTCAACTATCATTCTAAGTCTTCTTCTTCTAAGGAAAACAGATACAAATTAGACATTGTGTTACATAGGCCAAAAAGGTCCCTGTCTCAGCATTATGCCGCTACAAGCCGAAGCTAGTTTAGTGCTTTGTTACATTTTGAACACGACTGTTTCAAATTCACCCGGTAGGTATATTGAATATTTCGTGTTTGGTAGGTACGCTTTCGTGAAACCATTTCACGGTCTCAAAATATTTACGTTAATAATTTCGTAACGAGTTTGCTTGTTTTGATTGGATTACGAATTAAATTGGAATCACAAACAACCTCGGTATTTTACCAATCAAGATATCTGAGATATGTATGCTGTGTTTACCATGTTTAGTTTAAAAAACCGGTTAAGTGCGAGTTGAATCGCAAATGGAGGGTTCCGTATCATCGTACAAATCTATTTCAAAATTAACGCCAACGTCCATGCCACGTTGAGTACCCATTACATTACATCACCGAAATTAGGGGTTATTCCAGTTTTCCCCCTTGACAAATCCCCCTTAAGTGGGAAAACTGGAATGGTAAAAATAATAATTCAAAATGAATCATATAAAAAATGAATTCCAGTTTTCCCCCTTAAGGCTAATCTTCAAGGGGGAAAACTGGAATGCATTTTTTTTACTTCCAGTTTTCCCCCTCAAGGGGGAAAACTGGAATAACCCGAAATTAGGCAACGTTGGGCGCGGTCAGTACTTGGGTGGGAGACCGCGTCATGTAAGCTTTTTATTTCGATCCATAAAAAAAAGCCGTTCTTAGGGTTTCTTTCGCGAAATAGTTTTGTACGGAAGCCTTCACGTACAAGTCAAATCGCATTGGCTGGTTTTATCATAATTAGATAGACCCGATAGACTTGTATTTATTCATTAGGGTTTCTGTTCCGAAATAGTTTTTACGATGGTACGGAACCCTTCGTGTGCGAGTGGATTCGCACTTGGCTCCTTATATTATAATTAGATAGACCTGTAATTATTAACTAGGGTTTCTTTTGCGGAATAGTTTTGAACGATGGTACGGAATCCTTCGTGTGCAATTCGACTAACACTTGGCCAGTTTTATTATAATTAAATAGACCTTAAGTAATTAATTGGGGTTTCTTTTGTGAAATAGTTTTGTACAATGATACGGATCCCTTCGTATGCGAGTTGATTCGCACTTGGCCGGTTTTATTATCTATACACTGTAGTTATTCCCGAAAATTTGGTTATTTCTCGACAAAAGCCACGGAAAAATCGAAATATGAAACCCGCCTGGGTTTGATATTTTGATTTTTCCATTGCCAGAGACTAGAGGCTCTATAGTCTTTGGATTCCCAGCACGTACCACAGCACAAATGTCGGCGACGTCCAATTTTGGAGAGCATTCAAACAGACGTTTTAGACAAAACTCATTTAAAGTTTAAGCGAAACTGCTAATTTTGTTTGAGCATAAACTTTTGAATGTGCTCAGAATATTGTCAAAAATTAAAGTCCTACTAATTTTATAAACGCGAAAGTTTGTAAGAATGGATGGATGGATGTTTGTTACTCTTTCACGTAAAAACTACTGAACGGATCGGGCTGAAATTTTGCATACAGGTAATTGTAGTCCTGGAATCAAACATAGGGTACTTTTTATCCCATAAATCAGTTCCCGTGGGATAGAAATCACCTTTAAACGATTCCATAGAAACAACGCATGCGAAGCCGCGGGGCGCAGTTAGTAGTAAATACTTTGGTCTTCTTTTACCCCAAATTTTGTCTAATTATTCAAGTTTTTCATGTTTTGCATATTATGTTGTGAATTGTCTGGAATTTGACCACAATATGACCTGTGATGATATGTGATACGACTGGTATTGATATGGTTCAGTTGAGCTACCTGTAGACTGTTTGCAACAGTCTGCAATTAGCTCAATTGTTTCTATGTAAATACTAGTATAATTTTCTTTGTGAATAAAGGCATTCTTTGTGAATAAAAGTGAATAAAGGCTATTGCCTTTATTTAAAACTAGTATTTACAGTTGAAGCAATTTAGCTATCTGCAAATGGACTATGTAGGTGGTACTTAAATAAGTAAAAAAATTATAATTCTACAATCGTAAATCATGAAATCTCCTGTTTTTTTGTTGATCACAACGAGATCTTAATGTTCACTCAACTATCTACTACTCCGAATAAGAAGATAATGCTGGACAATCTACACAGCATCATCTAGCCCCAAGCTAAGCAGAGCTTGTGTTATCGGCAGATAACTAATGTACTTAAAACTATACATTACATACATTGATATTTTTTTTTGTATACATAAACACCCTGAACAAATATCCGCAGATCGTGTAAATATTTGTCCGGATGCGGGAATCGAACCCGCAACCTCCTGCGTCGCAGGCGGACCATCACCCGCTGCGCCACAGAGGCCGTCGAATGACCAACCAAACTTTATAAAACAAAAAAAAGAAACTCCAAGTGGACAAAAAGAAAATCGTCAAAGTTCCAAACAAAACAAACTACCCTCGAAAAATTCCCAGTTAAAAGTTTCCGGTTTGAGAAGCTGGTCTCAGCGGAGCCTCTTGGAGATTATTGGATGCTAGTGCCAGCCTCTGACTTCGTCCACCTGCATTAACTTTTTAACTCCTATTTACTTATTTTATTTATTTATATTAGGGGATTTTTCAACACAAGAAGAGGCTATTAACAAGTTCCCACTTATAGAAACTGTATACAAATGTATAAAATACACAAAAATAATAATAACAGGCCAATATTCGATATTAACTATACTTATAGGTACAATATATCAGGTATAGTTTTATACTATCTGTAGTTAGAATAATTAATAATATCTGATATCGTTCTGAGCTGTGTGGTGCAGACTTAGAATTTGCAGCAACTCTTCCCGCGGGTATCGTAAGAGGCGACTAAGGGATATCCACCGGGGGCGGGCAGCAGCGCCCCCTGCAGAACAATTCTACCACCGAACTGCGATCCCCAACCCACATGCTCAACGTGGGGATTATGGGCATTACCCCTATGAGATAAAAGCCAACAAGGGGCTTATCAGGGGGAGACCTGCGTCCAGCAGTGGACCAATACAGGCTGTCGAGGTTGAGGTTGATATTATTCACTCATTTTCATTTTCTCTTTTTCCCTTTAACCTCATAGTATGTCCACTGCTTTTTCTCCCAAACAAGAGGTATTTTGCCATGATCATGCTTCACCACGCTGGGCAGGTAGATAGATAGATAGATATATCATTTATTCATATAAAAAAACATTACATAGGTTGCTTAGTAATGCCTTAAAGCCTATGTTAGGTTTGTCTAGCTAGGCAATGAATTCTCATCTATTTTACTTAAGATTTCTTATCACTACTGTTGGTTAACATGTAATTTAACTTGCCTAAATATACATTGTAGGCAAATCGCTTAAGTATAAATATTCCTAGCTCATAAATAAACCATCTACAATGATAGCAGTCTTTAGCATGCATGCATTTACTTATCAATGACCGGAATGTAGCTACAGGTTTATTCATTCAGCGTGAAGCTCGCCGCTTATCGCCGCTTATGACCAACTACAGGGTACTCCAATTTCAGGTGAATTGTAGATCGCAGTGAAGGTGCTAAAGTACAAAGAAGGAAGCCTTTGTCCTTTCTCTTGTAGGTTCCCTAGGCTCTTACGACATCCACGGGTTGAATTCGTGCGGTCGATTCCCGTAATGGTTCATTTTAATACATACACACATACATATACACGAGAAATACATCGTTAGAAACTCAGCTCTGAAAATGCATTGCGTTACGTGCTACGATGCAGCTACGAGCTACGACGTAGCTGTGTGCTTGGTGCTACGATGTAACTGAATGCTACGACGGAGCTGAATACTACGACGTAGCTAAGTGCTACGATATAGCTAAATGCTACAAAGTAGCTGAATGCTACGAGGTAGCTAAGTGCTAGGATGTAGCTAAATGCAACGGGTTAGCTAAAGTCTACGACATAGCTAAGTGCTACGACATAGCTTAGTGCTACGACGTAGCGAAGTGCTACGATGTAGCTAAGTGGTACAAAGTATCTGAATGCTACGAGGTAGCTAAGTGCTAGGATGTAGCTGAATGCAACGGGTTAGCTAAGTTCTACGACATAGCTAAGTGCTACGACATAGCTAAGTGCTACGACGTAGCGAAGTGCTACGATATAGCTAAGTGCTACAAAGTATCTGAATGCTACGAGGTAGCTAAGTGCTCCGATGTAGCTAAGTGCTACGAGGTAGCTAAGTGCTACGACATAGCTTAGTGCTACGACATAGCTAAGTGCCACAAAGTAGCTGAATGCTACGAGGTAGCTCAGTGCTACGATGTAGTTGAATGCTGCGACGGAGCTGAATGCTACGACGGAGCTGAATGCTACGTGGTAGCTAAGTGCTAGGATGTAGCTGAATGCAACGGGTTAGCTAAGTTCTACGACATAGCTAAGTGCTACGACATAGCTTAGTGCTACGACGTAGTGAAGTGCTACGATATAGCTAAGTGCTACAAAGTATCTGAATGCTACGAGGTAGCTAAGTGCTCCCATGTAGCTAAGTGCTATGAGGTAGCTAAGTGCTACGTCGTAGCGAAGTGCTACGAAATACTCGCAAGTTCTGCCCATCAACTAACACGTTCATAAAGACGCCAGTCTTATTTTTTTTTTGTTAATCGCTTCAACTCGAAAATTAAAAAGTATGTTGGTCCGGAACCCAATGAATTACTAAAGACCGATTTCCCACTCCCACACCCACTGTTAATTCAGCACAGAGCCGTTATTAAGTTTATTTTCAAATAAAGACTCTTAAAATAATGATAATTGAATGGCACCTCCATTCAATAATACCTACCGCTTCCGACTGGTATTGATGTGGATCAGTTGAGCTACCTATAGACTGTTTACAACAGTCTGCAGTTGGCTCAATTGTTTCAATTATAATTATACTAGTATAATTTTCTTTGTGAATAAAGACTATAAAACCACGCTAATGAAAGGGTAGCAGCTAGTAATAAATAAAGCTTTTAAGGTTTTAAAATAAGCTTTTCCATTAAACGTACCTACAGTTAAAGCTTAAATAGTGTCATGACGATGTTAATCTTGATTGTTTGTTTGTTTATTTGTATAATAAAAAATATCTATCTATGTAGTGTATTGCATTAAGTACATATATCAGTTATCTAGGACCCATAACACAAGCTCTGCTTAGCTTGGGGCTAGATAATGCCGTGTGAATTGTCCAGCATTATTTATCTATTATTTATTTATCTATTTATAATATTAGAAGGATAGTTAGTAGGATAGGATAGGATTAACATCGGCGTGATAATTTTTATTTTTTTTAATTTATTTGTATGTTTTTTTTAATTTATTTTAATATTTTTAACAAGCATTGTAGCTTATTTTTAGTTGCTAAGCACTAACCGAAGTAGAGTCAGACAGACAACCAACCGCGGTTGATTTATAAATAATGAAAAAGCCCTATAAATAAATAACAGCGTGCGACAAATAAAAATATTGCTTTGGGAACAGAGTTCAGTGAAAAAATACTGTTTTTCTTTTACAACTTTTTGTGTGTGAAAGTTTGTAGTGGTGGTGTTCATGAAGTTTCGGTTGGTCGCGAAATAATAAACAAAGTAAAATGGACATATTTTCCATTTTATGTTAAAACTAGTCTAAGCCCGCGACTTCGCACGCGTTGTTCCTGGAAACGTTTAATGGTGATTTCTATCCCATGGGATCTGATTTATGGGATAAAAGCCTAGCCTATGTTTGATTCCAGGATTAGAATTACTTGTATGCAATTTCAAGTCCAGCCCGATTCGTTCAGTAGTTTTGGCGTGAAGAGACAAACATCCATCCAACCTTTCGCATATAGAATATTAGTGTGATTACTGGAAAATTTATTGTTTTCACCCTAATTTAGTATTCCGGTTGGTCTCAAAACTTAATTCTTATTGTAATTATACTTTCTGCTACTTTATATAAAATAAATAAATAATGCTGGACAATTCACACAGCATTATCTAGCCCCAAGGTAAGCAGAGCCTGTGTTATGGGTACTAGATAACTGATATACATAATAATATACGAGTACATCGATAGATATTTTTTATTATATATAGAAAACGACCAGAACACCCTGAACAAATATCTGCAGATCGTACAAATATTTGTCCCGAGGCGGGAATCGAACCCGCAACCTCCTGCGTCGCAGGCGGACCTTCGCCCACCGCGCCACAGAGGTCGTCGTATAACGTGGATGTGCCTATTCCTCAACCTCAACAGCCTATATTGGTCCACTGCTGGACGCAGGCCTCCCCCTGATACGTGCCTTATTGGCTTTTATCTCATGGGGGTAATGCCCATAATCCACGCTGGGCATGCGGGTTAGAGATCGCAGTTCGGTGGTAGAATTGTTCTGCAGGGGGCGCTGCTGCCCGCCCCCAGTGGATATCCCTTAGTCGCCTCTCTAGACACCCGCGGGAAGAGTTGGGTGCCTATCAACGTACCTATTAATTAATATTTATTGCAAAGTTGGAAATACCAAGTGTAATATCATTTTGTAATTTAAGGCGAAGAGTAGGGGCGATAGTGGCGCCACTACATATTTAATTTTATAATTACGTTATACAAAGGAATTATCAAAAAATCGGACCGCGCGTAGACGATATCTATCATAAGCTTTATTTAAATGTATCTTTAATAAAACTTCTTGGTCAACGCAAACAAAAGTTACAGCCGTTTATGTCCGAAAATTTTGAAATTTCCAAGGGAATCGCATGCACCCAAAACCTATAGGGTACTTCCCGTAGATCTAGAATCATGAAATTTGGTGAGCAGCAAGGTCTTATAGCACAAGTAAAGGGAAAAAACCGAAAAACATAAACTTGTAATTTATTCACAAAAAAAATACTTTTAGTGCTCGCCATGGACCAAAACCCTAAAACTAGGGTAGACCCGTAAAATTGGCAAGAAGCAAGGCCTTATAGCACAACTAAAGGAAAGAATCCGCAAACAGTGAATTTGTAGTTTATTCACAAAAAAAAATAGTTTTGATTCTCTCCCTCGACCAAAATATTCAGGGTACCTACTTCATGTTGACCTAGAATTTGGCAAGAAACAATTTCTTACAATTAAACGGAACCCTTCATGCGCGACTCCGACTTGCACTTAACGTTTTATTTATATTCTGCACAGTTATGATGCCCCCTACCCGTAGGTAAAGGATTATCCACTGTTACACCGAATCCTATCGTACTATGATACTAATACGGAAGACCAGCTATGGCAGGGGACGACCTCTTTGGCGCAGCGGGCGAAGGTCTGCCTGCGACGCACGAGGTTGCGGGTTCGATTCCCGCCTCGGGACAAATGTTTGTACGATCTGCAGACATTTGTCCAGGGCGTTCTGGATGTTTTCTATGTATAATAAAAAATATCTATCTATGTAGTGTATTGTATTAAGTATATCAGTTATCTAGTACCCATAACACAAGCTCTGCTTAGCTTGGGGCTAGATAATGCTGTGTGAATTGTCCAGCATTATTTATTTATTTTATGGCAGGATACATCCTACCATAGCATCTGCTGAGTGTTGGCCATTTTTGTGACCTTTATCTTACTATTGTATTAACGTTTAACTTTTGTATGTGCTATGTATGTTTAAGTTACAAAATAAACGCATTTTTACTTTTTTTTTTTACTAATATTATAAATGCGAAAGTTTGTGAAATGTGAAATTTTTGTTACCTATATAAAAACTGCTAAACAGATCAAGATGAAATTTGGCATACACTTAGAACGTTACCTAACTTAAACAATAGGCTACTTATTGTACCAAATATACGCGTGCAAAGCCGCGGGCTGGAGGTTGTCCTGTACCTATATATTTTTATTATGCTCTGCTTATGTATCTTATTCCACGTAAATAAACCCACGCACAAATATATTATTTAAACCAGTCCATAAAAACCGGATAAAGACAACATTTCAAGGATATACCCGGATTTATAACCCGGGTCAGGAATATCTCGATTTATTCGCATAAGACCCGGGGAAGGTATATCCGAATTCCTTATAGACGAAATAACAAACTTAGGGGTGGATTTTCGAAGACTTCTGTGGCGCAGTGGGCACAGGTCGGAAGGGGAGGAGGAGCGGGTTCGATTCGCAGCTCAGGACATTGAGACATATTTGTACGTTCTGCAGATATTGTTCTCATAAAAATTCCATTCCCGATATCACACTAATATTATAAATGCGAAAGTTTGAATGGATAGATGGATGGATGTTTGTTACCTCTTCACGCCAAAACTACTTAACGGATCTGGCTGAAATTTTGCATACAGGTAATTCTAACCTTGGAATCAAACATAAGCGACTTTTTATCCCATAAATCAGTTCCCATGGGGTAGAAATAACCTCAAAACTTTTCCATAGAAACAACGCGTGCGAAGCCGCGGGCAGAAGCTAGTACTTTATAAAATTCAAAAAGCAGTGGAAATACTTAGACATTTGAAGTATCTTTTTAGTTTTTCAAAACAATCAAAATATGACCCATTAGAATAGCATGCAAAGCAGCGAGCAAAAGCTATTTTTTACTAAATGTACATTGGCTTCATTTGAATAATAAAGACGTTCACTGCCCATCGTCTGCTCGTGGGCACTGTAAGTGTTAACACGGAATCATTGAATCCTCCTTATCATGTAAAAATCGCACCAATATTATAAAAGCGAAAGTTTGTATGGATGGATGGATGTTTGTTACCTCTTCACGCCAAAACTACAGAACGGATCCGGCTGAAATTTTTCATACAGGGAATTCGAATCCTAGAATCAAACATACGCTACTTTTTATCCTATAAATCAGCTCCCATAGGATAAAAATCACATTTAAACGTTTCCATAGAAACAACGCGTGCGAAGCCGCGGGTATAAACTAGTATTTCTAAACAAAGAAAATGACATTTCATTTTCATTTCATTTATTTATTCTCAAACAATAATTACATTGTGTCGGAATTTTTCTTAATATTAGGTGCACATTGTTTTACGACTAGAGTACCTAATTAATATATTATGAATGTAAAGTATGAAATTAAAATGAGTAGGTACAATACACAAAATGTCAAAAAAAGACAAGATAAAGAAAAAATTGGTTGCCTGTAAAGTCGGTATACGGGCGAAAATTTTACGTGACAACGACTTTGAGTGGTAAAATAATTTTAATGTGAATATTCATTCGTATAGTAGGAAGTCACTTTTTATGTCTCTCTCTCGCTCTTAGGCGGGCTAACCATGCCCGAGTGGAAGGGACGCGTGCCTCTCACTCGCTCTCATTGTGAGCGCATAACGTGAGCGGAGCGTAACGCAGTTTCTTGAAGTGTCACCCGGCAAAGCAATTTATAAGACGTTGTCACGTCAAAAAACTAGAGAAACAAACTAACAAAGAGCAGACTGTTGCATACAATCTACAGGTAGCTCAACTGATCCATATCAACACCAGTCGTCGCGTCCCCGCTACGCTGGTTGCATTGCCACGCTGTATGGCAATGCTGATGCGCCAGATACTCACCAGCTCTCGGGTCCCTCTCATTGTAACTCAGAGCCACACAGTGTTCATAAAGTCACACAAAGCCGGCGTAAATATTGTTTATTTTATGAAGCTTATAAAAATGACAGCAGATTATCTGAATGAGTACGTTTCAGAGAGTTTTATGTCGTACGACACGACATGAATATCACTTGACGACCTCAGTAGCGCAGCGGGCGAAGGTCCGCCTGCGACGCAGGAGGTTGCGGGTTCGATTCCCGCCTCGGGACAAATGTTTGTACGATATGCAGATAGAGGTAGTTCTGGATGTTTTTCTATGTATAATAAAAAAATATTTATCTATGTAGTGTATTGTATTATGTATGTATATCAGTTATCTAGTACCCATAACACAAGCTCTGCTTAGCTTGGGCCTAGATAATGCTGTGTGAATTGTCCAGCATTATTTATTTATTTATTTATACTTCGGCAGTACGACTGACTCGTCGGTCTAGCGGTCAGCTTGTTCAACCGCTGATAATGGGGTCTTGGGTTCAAATCCCGGGTCGGGCCAATAGTTGTCACTGCGGTTTTTCAAGGAAAATTCACAGTAGCAGCCGAGTCAGGAAGTTGGCGGTGTTACACCCCAACTTGCCAATAAATGTGTCATGAAATAGTGATCCCGATGCCCTGAGTAAAATAAATAGTGCCCCAGTACCTTAGTCAAGATCAAAATAGCAGCCACAGTGAAAGACCTAAATATCTCTTAAAGGATAGATAGAGATAGATAATTATTTATTGACAAACACAATTATGATACAGCACAGAACAGAAATAGTAGGTAGGTAGGTACCTACATAACTTACAATACAAACAATAAATGAAACCTGCAATACAGTACTTACTTATTACATAAATGAAATACTTAATATTAGAACGAGTAGGTACGTACCTACCCACCCACTCACATAAAGGGCTAAACGAACGGAACTAGAGAAAGAAAGACAGCAGGACAAGAACAAATTAATTGACAACATAATAAAGCTAATAGGTAAGGTAGATATTCACTTTGAAGGTAGGTAGGTAGGTACCATGTAACGGAATGCAGGACACAGAGGTGTCAAATCTATGGAGGTAGGTGGATGAGACCTACCATACCAGGTACAGCATTAATTTAGCAGGTACAACCATATTAAATAGGTACATAATAATGGGTAGGTGAGCTACCGGTTTGTGCTCCGCGCTGTAACGCTGCGCAGGTCAAAGGGTTCCACCTCACTTATTGCAAGGCGCTGGTTTTCTGATGGAACCATTTTGAGGTGACCTCAAGACTGACCACTTGACTAATAAAACAATAGTGTCCTAATGTGCTACTAGGTAGGTATTTTATTAATTAAGGTAGCTTAAACAGAGAAGAAAAAAAAATTAAAACTATGTATGTATGGTTTCCATAACCATACTTAAAGTACTGGGGCACTATTTATTTTACTTAGGGCATCGGGGGCACTATTTCATGACACATTCATTGGCATTGTTGAAACCACCAAATTCCATGGCGGGGCTGCTAACTTGACGGACACCATGATTTTTTTTTACTACCATTAAAATGTTGCCGCCACTTTCATAAAAATCAAAATTAATAGGGTGACATCATTTTTATTTCTGTAAAATTAGTTCAGTTTAATTTTGGCGACCTCTGAATTTATGACCAACTAGCTGCGCCCCGCGGCTTCGCCTCCGTGGAAATTTATGTTTCCAACCTTCTCCTGACAATAATAAACACAAAGGAAAACGGGTTTCATCTAATATATAAAATTCTCGTGTCACAGTTTTCGTTGCCATACTCCTCCGAAACGGCTTGACCGATTCTCATGAAATTTTGTGAGCATATTGAGTAGGTCTGAGAATCGGCCAACATCTATTTCTCATACCCCTAAGTGATAATTTTAAATTTCCTCGCGGGCGTAGCCGCGGGGCGCAGCTAGTTTTTATATATATAGATGGCAAAAGATACCTAATCATAGTGAAGGTAGTCAAGTCAACTTGTCAGCGGACCACCGAAAAATTGACAAAACACTGTTGGCTGCCCACAATAATGTCCTCCTAGCCGAATTTCGACCACGGCGGCCAGTCTCACCTAGCTAGATGGGCAGGACATTATTATTGTACACAAGTGTGCGCGCAAACACAGGTGCACTCTTTTTTCCCTCACTCTCATAATCCGAAAGGACGGTGGACCGACACGACCAGGGAGAGGTCAGGCGCAGGATTAACGGCTTAACCTGCTTTTCGAGGCACGTGGGTGTAACACCGCCAACTTCCTGACTCCGGGCTGTTACTGTTAATTTTTCTTGATAGAAAAACCCCAATAACAATGTGGCCCGACCCGGGATATAAACCCACTTGGGTTCAACCCAGGGCCTTGTCATCAGCGGTTGAACCAGCGGACCGCTAGACCAACGAGGCAATCGGCTGCTTCATCATCATCATCATCATCAGTAGTCCACTGCTGGACATAGGCCTCCTCTAATGAGCGCCATAGCGACCTGTCTTCAGCTTGCCGCATCCAGCATCTGCCTGCAGTCTTTCGCAGATCGTCATCCCACCTGGCCGGAGGGCGTCCTACACTACGTTTGCCGAGTCGAGGTCTACACTCAAGAACACGTTTACCCCAGCGGTTGTCGGTTCTTCGCGAGATATGGTCGGCCCACTGCCACTTCAGCTTGCTAGTTCTTAGAGCTATGTCGATAACTTTGGTTCTCTGCCGGATGAATTCGTTACGAATCCTATCCTTCAGAGAGACTCTGAGCATAGCTCCTTCCATAGCTCGCTGAGCGACTTTGAACTGGTGGACAAGCCCTACCGTGAGTGTCCACCGGCTGCTTACAATATTCAAATACTGAAATAACACACCTCCCCGCCGGGCTGTGTTCTTTCCGTGCCCCCGAGTTCAGTGTAAAAGCTTAGCTTAGCTCCGCACAGCGGATATAACCTGCGCCAATATTTAGCGGATTATAATCCGGATTATTTATATATATAGCGAATATCTTTATTCACAAAGAAAATTATACTAGTATTTACAATTGAAACAATTGAGCTAACTGCTGACTGTTGCAAACAGTCTACAGGTAGCTCAACTGATCCATATCAATACCAGTCGTCGCGTCCCCAAGACGCTGGCTGCATTGCCACGCTGTATGGCAATGCTGATGCGCTGTATAAGCGCTGTGTATGTATAGCGAATTATATATTATTCCGCTATATGCATATAGCGGATTATAATCCGCGTAGGTACTCGTAATTTACGCGGTTTTTTTTCCGCAACTGCGTGCATCTTCACACAATTTTCATACGTTATAGCATCCTGCGGCAAAAATCGCGCGGTGTTATTCTGCATTGCTGGGTAAGCTAAGCTAAGACTTCATAAAACATCGTGTCGTCTGGTGTAAACGCGCTGTAACCGGGTGCGTCTAACTAGATGATCGATACGCGCTATTAGACCAGAATACCTAACGATCTTTACAAACGTATAGTTGTTCTATCTCACGAAGTCCGTTTAGCCTTACTACTACGAACAACTTTGCGCTTAGTTGTCATGCTGACGGTACTCTCTACCAAACTCTGACGTGAATACAATGAGCACTAGTGACCCGGACCGCGTCTCGGGCGAGACTGATTGCTTCTGAGCTTACGCACACTAAAACAATGTGTACATGCATTCACTATGACATACATAGCAAAACGTACTTCGTGAGATAGAACAACTATACCTACTATAGCTTTTGTATTGCTCTCTACTAATCTACACTATAATCAAATATATAAATCACGTGTCACGTTGTTTGTCCGCGATGGACTTCTAAACTACTTAACCGATTTTAAATTAAATTTGCACACCGTGTGCAGTTTGATTCAACTTGAAAGATAGGATAGCTTATTCAGGGAAGGTTTAAAAGGTGAGAGCGGTACGAAGTTCGCCGAGTCAACTAGTAATATTATAAAAAGCAAAGATTTGTATTTTCTTATGCTTGTAACGATTATACTCAAAAACTACTAGACCGATTTTAAAAATTGTTTCACCATTAGAATGCTACATTATCTCTGAGTAACATAGGCTAAATTTATTATTAGAAAAATTAGATTCCTTCTAAAACTTCAATAACGTAACCTAAGGTGTAATTTTTTTTTTGCCATAAAATGACTTTCTTCGCATGCGCTGCGGAAGCTATTGATGATAGAACAAAAAACTACGTTTATCCCAAAATGTTTAAAAATAAAAGTCCACTCGTGTGAAGCCGGGACGGGCTACTAGTTAAATAAATGTTTTAAATAAATAATAAATAAAAATAAAAATCATTTATTTCAGACTTACAAAATCCATAGACACATTAAAACACTTTTAAATACACAATTACAGATTTCAAATTTAAATAAAATATAATAATCATAATAATAATACACAATCAAATAAGTCAAATTAAATTAAATAAAGCCTGTCACTGTAGCAGATCATTGATTTTAAGTAGATATAGCTAAAGTAATACCTAGTCCCCGCGCGATCTTTCTACAAACAATTCACAAAGCACCATCTAAACCCAAGTTAAGCAGAGCTTGTGTTATAGGTAACTAGATAACTGATATATCTACTTAATTCATTATACTACATAGATATATATTTTTATTTTACATAAAGAACACCTAGAATAAATTAAAAATAAATTGAATGTGATTTTTGCACAAAAAATGGTCACCATTTCATTGCACTTAATCTAATAAAAATGTTCATCAAAATTGCACTTAATCTAATAAAAATGTTCTATAAGATAATGTCATAAAAAGTCAAGCTTCTGAGATATTCGCATAATGAAAAAATATAGTAATTTTCATCTGTGAATATCTGAGATATTCGCATAATGAAAAATATAGTTATTTTCATCTGTGAATATCTGAGATATTCGCATAATGAAAAATATAGTTATTTTCATCTGTGAATATCTGAGATATTCGCATAATGAAAAATATAGTTATTTTCATGTGTGAATATCTGAGATATTCGCATAATGAAAAAATATACCTAGTTATTTTCATCTGTGAATATTTGAGATATTCTCATAATGAAAAAATATAGTTATTTTCATCTGTGAATATCTGAGATATTCGCATAATGAAAAAATATAGTAATTTTCATCTGTGAATATCTCTGAAACCTGACGCTTTTAGAACATTATTTTATTTGACAATATTTTTTTATTTTACTGTTCTATAACCAATTATACAACTATAATCTTTCGCAAATATTTTGAAAAAAAAAATGGTGTCCGATGTAAGGACCCTCCATACAAAAATCTACTAACCTCTTTCTAGCCTTCATAAGCCGCTATGCGATAGAAAAGCGTTACTTAACACATTGCTGGACAGTACCGCCCACAGACGTAGAAAGTAAAAAAGCGATACGACAGTACGCCTCTCGACGTAAGAGTTTAGGTTAAGCCAAAGTCAGTACGCCCCAAGACGATTGATTTTCCATACAAACATTAGGAAGGGCATGCTGTAGTGCCACCGTAGAGGTAACTTAGACTTTTATACTGTCACCATGAAATGAATTATAAAAGTTCAAAACACCCACGGTCACGCACACGTCGACATTTTTCCGCTCCCCCTCCGCACGTACACTACGTCCGTGGACGTCGTGTTTTCATACACTCAGTCGAGTAGTGCGCAGCGGCGGTGCCCCGCGTGCTTTCGCGCCATTTTGGCGGGTGAATCGTATTGAAAAGTTAGTAAATGTTTTTCTAAACGTAATTTCTGTTGTTTTTATTTGTATAACACTAATTCAAGTTTATATTGTGTCCGTAAACAATATATTACTCATGAATTTGTATTTTTTGAGCAATTTTTAGTGATACTAAAATACATTGATATTATTTGCAGATAACGGTTATGGATTCCTATAAAGAGAACAAAAAAGACTCCAAGACTTGTTTGATGCGGTTTCTAGTCGTGAGTCAAGTGAAGACCCTTTTGCTGACGATGGGGTATAGGTCATTTCCATACTCCCCGTATGGAAATGGCCTATAGATGACGCCTATAGACGTACCGTCGTGTTACATTATATATTTTACCACGCGTTGTGACACTACGTCTATAGACAATGTATGAAAAAAAGTAGTGACAAATCAGTAACAATCAGTATACTAGTAGTGTCCATCAACGTGTTAAGCATACATTGATGACGCATTAAGCATAGATTGATGACGCATTAAGCATAGATTGATGACGCATTAAGCATAGATTGATGAGCAAGCGGTGAAAATGATAAACAAAATAAATAAAATTTGCGATGACTTGGCCAACACAGAATCTGTAATAGTCCCTCCATTACAGAACCGTTTTATATTTCTTAAGTGCTTGTTCGAAATGAGTCTTTAACAAAACCTTTATCTTTTTAAGGGTTCCGTAACTCAAAAGGAAAAAAAGAACCCTTAGAATCACTTTGTTGTCCGTCTGTCTGTCGACCCCCTTTTCTCAGGAACACGTGGAGGTATTGAGTTGAAATTAACATCAAATACTCAAGTTTGTAACTTCTTGGAGCCATGATATATGTAAATCAAACTTATCCAACACAATCAAAAGTTACAGCCGTTTATACCAGAATATTTAGAAATTTCCATGCACACAAAACCTATAGGGTTTCTACTTACCGTCGACCTAGAATCATGAAATTTAGGATTTAATTTGAGGGTAGGCCCGTGTGTGCATCACACTTTATATTAGTTTGTTTTGTCTAGTTGGTATTCTTAGATAAAATATTTATTCTAAAAATAAGTAGATTACGGTAGATCAATTTGCTTGTTAATTTGTTAAAAAAATTAAATAAATTTTATTATTAGATTATGTTAAAACAATTGTGACGTATAATATGACAAATTTTAAATAAAATGTTTATCTGTTTATCTGTACCAAGGTCTGAAAGTGATGGATAGTGGGTTTTCTATGTGCAGAGACGAATACCAAATAATGTTTAGTTCCGTGCGTATTGGATTAGGTTGTTTTATTTTTACCATTGCTTTTTTTCTTTTGTTTTGTACCAAGTAGTTTGTACATCATGTTACTTAATAGGTAAATAAACACACTCGAACTTAAATATAAACCTAAGTAGATAAATAAATATATGTACAAGTTTTTCTCATTTAAGTGAACTGTATTTATGTTCTTTGAGATAATAAAGATTCTTTAAACCGAAACCGAAATTTGGCAAGAAGCAAGGTTTTATAATCATACGGAACCCCGGTGCGCAAGTCCGACTCGCTTTTAACGTTTCATTTTAGCCCACAACCCACCATTGACCCGTTGCATACTCTGTACAGCTCCATAATAGCTTCCGGCCATTTTGTCCGGTTGCTGCCGCCATTTTGACTGGTACCGGATATTGGCGCCGGGTGTGGTGGGTGCATCCGGTGAAATAATTAGTAATATTGGATGAATAGAATAGAATAGAATAGAATATCTTTATTGTCAAAGGTGAGACACATGAAAAATTATAAGTATACAAAATTTCGGTGTACAGGCTAAGACTTGTCAAGTTAACATACAATACAAATAATATGAAAAAAAAGAAAGATACAATAGGCATTCGCTGTATAAGGGCGATAGTCAAATAAATAATCTAGTTGGTAGTAACATTGTGTAGGTGCGTACTAGTACCTTTGTTCAACTCTTTTTGTATATTCACATTAATATACTGAGTATAATCGTTCTCGAGAAACTCTTTTACGCTGTATACAGTTTTGTGAAGAAGAAGTCCCTTCACTTTATTTATAAAGGTGATGTGATTATTCAGTTTTATATCCTTTAGTTCAGGTGGCAGTTTATTAAAAAGAGTGCGACCCATTTGAAGAGGAAGTTTCGTTGATATATTAAGGCGACTGGGGATTACTTCTAGGGTTAAATTGTTATTCCTAATAGTCCGCTTGCTTTTCACAACTCGAATTGTGTATCTATCCCAATTAGCTCTGACATATTTCAAGACTTCTAGAATGTAGACTGAGACCGATGTCAGTATTCCTAGTTCTTTAAAAAGATTGCGGCAAGACTCTCTATAATGAGCTTTAACCAAAACACGTATTGCTCGTTTCTGTGATTTTAAGACCCTCTGATAATCGGTAGAGCAGCCCCATAGAACGATACCATACGACATTACCGAGTGAACGTAAGCGTAATAAACATTTTTTAATGACTCCTTTGATGTTATTGGTCTAAGTTGCTTAAGAGCGTATATTCCCTTAGACATTTTCTTACATGTCAGGTCTACATGGTTCTTCCAAGTTAATGTCGGGTCTATTTCGAATCCAAGTAGACGGATCAGATTAGAGTTGGTAATTGTATGCGTTTTGGATAAATTGACATTTAAAACTATTTGGTGATTCATCTTTGTGGTAAATAAAATTACATTAGTCTTAAGTGCGTTAAGTTTTAGGCCATTCATATTGAACCATTCTGATAATATTGTCATAGTTTCTTTGATTTTACTTTCCAATTGTAAGTTGGATTCAGCCGATAAGACTATACTGGTATCGTCAGCATATTGGACCATTTCTCCATTGAATTGAACATGGGAAATGTCATTTACAAATAACGTAAAAAGGGTGTTACCCAAAGCAGAGCCCTGGGGGACACCGATCACTGAATTTTTTGGAGATGACCTGAAACGTTTACCGTTTACTTTTACCTCTACAATTTGTTCCCTGTTTTCTAGGAAAGATTTGATAAGATGTAGGCTCATTTGACTTATCCCGTAAACATTAAGTTTCTCTATCAAGAGTTCGTGATTCACAGAGTCAAAAGCTTTTGATAGGTCTAAGAAAACTCCAGCTACTTTTTTATTCCTTTCCAAAAGGTCTACGACAGTCTCTAAAAATCTGGTGGTAGCGGTTGTTGTTGATCTACCTTCCCTGTAGGCATGCTGGCAATCATTTAACAGGTTATTGCTATTCAAATGTTTTAAAATAGAATCCGACATAATGAACTCTGTTACTTTGGATAAAATAGGGACAATTGCAATCGGTCTATAATTTTCTACACTACTTTTATCCCCTTTTCCTTTATATAGTGGAGTTATCCTAACCTTTTTGAGTGCCGTCGGATAGACGTTAGACACGAGGACATTATTTACAAGATATAAAACATGATCACCTAAATAATTTAACATATTAAACACGAAGTTTCCTGATAAATCGAAAATGTCTTTTGTTTCAGAGTTGTTAATTTTCTTTTTAGCTAAGGTTATCAGGATTTTGTGCGTTATTGATTGAAAATAGAATTTATTAAGACAATTAACATTTTTTTTAACAAAATTTATAGATTTTACTATGTTAGGATGGTTATTTCTTTGTAATTCAGTGCCAATAGTTAGAAAGTGATCATTTATGTAGTCTGCCACTGATTCAGTCTCAATTCTGATATTAGATGAACTCCTCAAGGTGACTGAGCGAAAGCTGTTGGAGCTTCAAATATTCTTTAGTTTCTTTTGTCCGCAACGATTTTCGATAGTAGGTATACTTACTGTATCTTTATTCACAAAGAAAATAACAATCAAATACATAATAGAAAGAAATTGGAACTAGTATTTACAATTGAAACATTTGTGCTAACTGCAAACTGTTGCAAACAATCTACAGGTAGCTCAGCTGATCCATTTCAATACCAGTCGTCGCGTCCCCGCTACGCTGGCTGCATTGCCCCGCTATGGCAATGCTGATGCGCTGCGCCAGATACTCACCAGCTCTCGGGTCACGCGTCGCTTCGACCAGACGCTCAGATAATTTTTTATAAACCCGAAGACCCTCGGTACCCCACGAACCTAGGGTCTCGACTCCAAGGGGAGCAAATGTGTAGGCTCTGTCGAGACCTGCATATTTGCGCCTCTTGAGATCCTCTGCCAATTCCTACTTACAATTTTATAACCATCATTATCATCTGCAGCCGGATTTACCCACTTTCACTTTATGTACCGACCTTACTTACAATAATGAGGTACGTATACAGGGTGCCACGGAAAGGGTGTACTAAACCGAAAGCGGACCGCCAGAATCACCCCCTTTCGGCTTTCAATGGCACCCTATTAAAATCTATTCGAGTTCATTCGGACTTGTTGCTGATAGACAAAACAAAACTACAAGTTTACCACATTTTTAACCAAGCCCAGAACAAAAACGTTAATTTCTTGAAATTGTATGTTATTTTTATATATTTCTAAGTTTAGTTATACCAATCTGCACCTTGTTACCTTCAGCATAGAGTTGAGTGAAAGTGTGCCCGACACCAACGCCACCTAGTTCGTATTCAACAGGATTAAGTGCGACACCAACGCCATCTAGTTACTTGTTAGAAGACTTCGGGCAGCAAGATTAGCAGCGTAGCAGAAATGGGTAAGATTTAGCTTTTAATGTCAAACTAAAATGCTTATACTCCAGCTAAATTCAACGTGAAATTTATGTAAGCAAACCGTCGATACTTATCCTAACATTCACCCTGTTGCTATGTATTTTATACGCAATTTACATTTCATGTTGATTTGAGATCCTTCTTTCAGTAAATATTGCTTACAATTAATTAGATCAGAAACTGCAAGCAAGTGAATATAGCTCCATTGTTACGTTTTATTCACAAACATTTGACATCGAATTTCGCTGGAGTATAGAATGTATATTTATTGGCGATCTGTGTCGGCGATATTCCACATGTGACGCTGGAAGTAACGAATTTGAATCCCACCACGGGACAAATGTTTGTATGATTTACAGGCATTTGATTCGAATGGTTAGTATGAGTATGCACAGTACCAAACAAAAAAAGTTTTCGTTTACTACCGCTGAATTGTCAAAATTGTACCTACCTATTGATAAAATGCAACAAATCACGCAAAATGATTTGAAAACTATAAGTACATAGATAATTCTTTATTTTACAGCTTTCAAAAAGCAGTCCGTACGTAATCTAAACTTATCATACAGAGAGGCAATGGAATTGGCAGCCTTATCGCTATAAGCACTTTCTTTTAGGCAAACAAAGCGGACTTCTCATCGCTTTTGCCAGGCAACCAAAGTGTAAACTGAAAAACATAAGACCATAAAGGAGTTTCTAAAAAACTATAAGATGTCCGAGATTACGATAAATAAATAAATAATGCTGGACAATTCACACAGCATTATCTAGCCCCAAGCTAAGCAGAGCTTGTGTTATGGTACCTACTAGATAACTGATATACCTAATACAATACACTACATAGATAGATATTTCATAATATACATAGAAACATCCAGAACGCCCTGGACAAATGTCTGCAGATCGTACAAACATTTGTCCCGAGGCTGGAATCGAATCCGCAACCTCCTGCGTCGCAGGCAGACCTTCGCCCGCTGCGCCACAGAGGTCGTCAAGTATACATATAATCCGTTATGATATATATCTGTTATTCGATAGTACCTGCCTATCCGTTAGGGCGCTGCAAAGCGCTAATTGTATAAATGAAAAAGAACTTGTATAGTTTTTGATAACCATATACAAGGTTATTGGTAATTCACTGACACTACAGGTGAACTGCAGGTTCTGCCCACCATTATGAACACGTCTGTGAAGACGCCAGGTCTCAATTATTAAACTGGTGGAAAGGGAATGATATTAGTATGTACCCCCTCCATTCAAAATTGTTCATATTGGGGTTTTCTTTGAAACTAAACCTAAAAACGGCTTTGCCCTAAATTATCAGTGGGTGTATGCGTGTTGCCGGCTTAGAATTTGCACTACCCCAACTCTTCCCGCGGGTGTCGTAAGAGGCGATTAAGGGATATCCACCGGGGGCGGGCAGCAGCGCCCCTTGCAGAACAATTCTACCACCGAACTGCGATCCCCAACCCGCATGCCCAGCGTGGAGATTATGGGCATTACCCCCCGAGATAAAAGCCAATAAGGCGATTATCGGGGGAGGCCTGCGTCCAGCAGTGGACTAACACAGGCTGTTGAGGTTGAGGAGGTTGAGGTGTGTGTGTTCAGCTGTCTCCCAGCCAGGCTAATGCCACTTAAATCATCTTGCGTAGAGGTAAAGTAAGCCAATGATGATGATGTGGTTTTAAATAGGAGTGGGAGATCTGTATTTAGTAATTAATTAGGTTTCGGACATTATTTTGTATGTGAGACGATTTACAAAGAAAAAATAATTAAAACCTGCCGTCTTCACTAACGTGTTTGTGGTGATGGGCAGAACCTGCAGTTTACGGAGTGTCAGTGAATTACCATAGACATTAACCCTGTATACAAAACTAGTTCGAAGGTATCCGGGTCCGATTCGAGATCATTTTCAGTCGTGTCACTGATAGATTAATTTTTTTTTCATTTATTTATGTTACATATTATTAACATAATTTATCTGCAGCTAACATAAACCGTAATTCGGTTTGTCCCTCAGCCTCAGTCTCTATGGTACGATATAGTTAATATTATAAATAGTTTGTATTATAAATAGTTTGTACAATAACCCCTGAAGATGTTAGGAAGAGTGTCCTATCCATTTCCTCCAAAGCGGTTGGGACTGATGGTATCAGCCTCAGTATGCTTATCCCCATTCTGAACGTCATCCTCCCGATCCTCTGCCATATCCTTAATTATTCATTGGAGTATGGGGTCTTTCCTTCTTGTTGGAAGGAAGCCCAATTAATCCCTTTACCCAAGAAACCCAATCCCAAATCCTTTTCTGAATACCGTCCTATTTCTATTCTCCCATTTCTGTCAAAAGTTCTAGAACGGCTTGTGCACAACCAGCTTAACTCGTTTCTCTCATTGCACAACACTCTTAATCCCTTGCAATCTGGTTTCCGTAAAGGCCACAGTACTGTGACTGCCCTGGTCAAAATAACTGACGACATACGACTGGGCATGGATAGTCGAAAACTCACTATTTTAACCTTGCTGGATTTTAGCAATGCCTTTAACACAGTAGACTTTGACATACTCCTAGCATTCCTTCGCACTCTTAACATCTCCCAGGGGGTGGTTGACTGGTTTTTCAGTTACTTGCATGGTCGCCGGCAGAGAATCCGCCTCGGCGAGTCTGTCTCGTCATGGTGTGATACTTCTGTCGGTGTTCCACAAGGTGGCGTCCTCTCCCCTCTTCTCTTTGCTATATTTATTAACTCCATCTCTCAAAATTTAACTTCTTCCTATCACCTCTACGCGGATGATCTACAGATATATACACAGGCACAGTTGGATCGTATTAGCGACGCAGTTGATATCACTAACACGGACTTACGCCATATCACTGAGTGGAGTCGAGCTCATGGTTTAAAAATTAACCCTGTCAAAACTCAAACTATAATTATTGGTAGTTCGAAACTGGTAGACAGATTGGACTGGCAGACTGTGCCTCAAGTCAACTTTGATGGAATACCCATACCCTACAGTGTGACAGTAAAGAACCTAGGGGTTACCTTTGACCGTAAGCTGTCATGGTGTCCTCAGCTTGAAGTCACCTGTAAGAAGCTTTATGCTTCAGCAGGTTCTCTTAGAAAGTTGCGGTACTTTCTGCCGACCGCTACCAAAATTGCTTTAGCCCAATCTCTTCTTCTCCCTGTTCTGGACTATGCCGACGTCTGCTATTTAGACCTTGCCGAGGAGCAGTTGGATAAACTTGAGCGTCTCCAAAACTTTTGCATTAGGTTCATATTTGGTTTACGCAAATATGACCACGTCTCTCCTTTTCGCACCATGCTCAAGTGGCTCCCTATCCGACTTCGCCGGGACATGCACGTTCTTTCTCTTCTCTTTTCCATTCTCTTTAATCCTCTTTCTCCAGCGTATCTTAAAGAACGGTTTGAGTTCCTTCATTCTTCTAACTCTCACAATCTTAGGTCATCAGATAACTTACTCCTCAAGTTTCCCACTCATTCCCAATCCTTCTATGGCAATTCTTTTAGTGTACAGGCAGTTCGTCTTTGGAACAAACTGCCTGTCGATATCAGGCTTGCCCCTTCCATCGACTCCTTCAAATCCAAACTGAAGTCCCATTTCCTTTCTACAGTCTAAACTCATTTCATTCTTTCCCGACTCTGTAACTTTGGATGTTATTGCAACTTATTTGGATAGTTAGCTTTTATTATAATTGTTTCTTTTGGACCTACTGTATTCGTTTATTGTTATTTTTTACTTTTTATTATTATTATTATTATTTTTTTTCTATTTTTCCATGTTATTAGATAGTATAGGTAAGTTTGTTTGTATTATAAAAATGTATGTATTAGGTAAGTATATAAGTTCTGTTATTTCCTGTCTGTGCACTAGGAACCCTTTTAATTTCTTATATCTTTTTCTTCATCCCAAGGTTGCCTGGGAGAAATCGCTCTCAGCGATAAGGCCGCCTTTTGTACTTTGAATTTGTCATTTAGATATAAGACTTTTATTAACTTTATTTACTTGTAAGTACAAATAAAGTGTTCATTCATTATGTATCTTCCAAGAATTAGCAAGCTGAAGTGGCAGTGGGCCGGCCATATCTCGCGAAGAACCGACAACCGCTGGGGTAAACGAGTTCTTGAGTGGAGACCACGACTCGTAAACGTAGTGTAGGACGCCCTCCGGCCAGGTGGGATAACGATCTGCGAAAGACTGCAGGCAGATGCTGGATGCGGCGAGCTGAAGACAGGGCGCTATGGCGAGAGTTAGGGGTGGTCTATGTCCAGCAGTGGACTAATATAGGCTGATGATGATGATGTATCTTCCTACGTAAGTAGGTAGTTTAATACAGTAAACTCGTACACGAATAAAAACAAAATAAAATAATCTAAGTTACGAGCTTAGATACCGACCACAGTTATCAATAGATTAAATAAGTAATGTTGGACAATCCACACAGCATTATCTAGCCCCAAGCTAAGCAAAGCTTGTGTTATGGGTACTAGATAACTAAAAAAGAGATCAAATTAAGCCGAATATCGGCAATCAGCAAATATGTAGATACTTTTGTCAGAAGTAATGAAATGAAATGAAATGAAATGATATTTTATTGCGTAAAACATGGTATAAAAGGTGGTTCATGATAAGAGTTTTGTTATGAGCTCATGTTTAACTATTCTATAGCATGCAAATCATAATGCTATTCGTATAGATGTTCATAATGCTATTTGTATAGATATTCGAGATATGAGCAAAAATCAGAAAAAAGGTACCATCAACCCCCCTTACACCCTCAGCACACCCCCCACCCTTGAGGACTTTTAGTATTTTAAACCGCAAAATATAACTGCACCAATTTACAAAACCACCAATTATTTCCACTGATTTTACTAATTTTCTTGAACCATAATCACATCACATCACACTAATAATATAAATGCGAAAGTTTGGATGGATGTATGTATGGATGGATGTTTGTTACCTCTTCACGCCAAAACTACTGAACGGATCAGGCTGAAATTTTGCGTACAGGTAATTCTAATCCTGGAATCAAACATAGGATACTTTTTATCCCATAAATCAGTTCCCATGGGATAAAAATAACCTCAAAACGTTTCCATAGAAACAACACGTGCGAAGCCGCAGGCAGAAGCTAGTATTATATACAGTAGTAGATACTTACAATATATCCGGGTATGGTATGTAGGTACGTACGACCTCGTGCGTGACCGTAGAGATAAAGTGGACCCAATATTTACGAGTGGACCGAAATTAAGTTAATTTCGTAAATTGATCTGTCAATAAAGGTTCTTCTTTTGATAAGATAGTACCTTGCCTTGTTTAGGAAGTATTTCTTTCCCCTTTAACCATTTTGACACAATAACTGAATATAAACAGGGTTATTGGTAATTCACTGACACTACGTAAACTGCAGGTTCTGCCCATCATCACGAACACGTTAGTGAAGACGCCAGGTCTCAATTCTTAAATTTGGTGGTGGTGTTAGGTACCCCCCCTCCATTAAGGCGAATAGTAGGGGCGATAGTGGCGCCACTACATATTTAATTTAATCATTAAGTTACACAAAGGAATTATCAAAAAATCGGACCGCTGGTAGAAGATACCTATCACAAGCTTTTATTTATTTTAATGTATCTGTAATAGTTTTGTTTTGTGTTATTTAATCAAAAACCTTGTTTGGAGAGCTTGGTGGCCACCAATAGGAACTAAACTCTTGAAACAAGTATCTGCCTAAATAATACAGTACAAAACTATTAAAGATACATTTAAAAAAAGCTTATGATAGATATCGTCTACGCGCGGTCCGATTTTTTGATAATTCCTTTGTTTATCGAAATTATAAAATTAAATATGTAGTGGCGCCACTATCCACCCTACTATTCGCCTTAACCCGCATCCTTCCATCAGTACGGGTAGCCTATTAGGACTGTCTTAATAAAGTGTATGTTTAATCTCGTTATGCGATGAAATAGCTACAACGCTGAATTCTGTGGTTAAATATCCGATAACCAAATACTTAACTAACTTTGTCGATCGTTGGTAAAGAGTCTCTTGAGTACCTCAAATGTTTACAAAGGAAATCGTGCGTGGTTTGGCGGGGTAATGCTTAGACCAGGTATTCCTGGGGCGCACTCACGGTGTAGTAAGTGTAGTTACTACACTTGCGAGCTTTAAACTGGAATCGCTTCAAGGGTTGTTCAAGACTAATTTTTACAATTTCTTTGCAGTGAACGATGAGTTAAGTTATGTTTTCCCTTACGCAGGATTTATTGGCGACGATAAATTTTGATTTAATGCACGATAATGTCCGCTACCACACCGCAGCAGTGACTAGACAGTACCGACAGACGTCTTCCATGTCGGCATTCCCACACTAGACTGGCCAGCCCTTATTCCTGACTTGAACCCAATCTGGCATATGTGGGACGAGCTAAAACAGCGGATACGAGGGAGAAATCCAGCTCATCCAGCTCCTGCGCCGATAGAAGCCGATAGATGCAACTTCGACCTATTGCAATAATTCCCAAAATTTAGGTAGCCAATTTAATTAATTTTAAATCTTCTTGATATCACTTGAAAGGTAACAAAATTACCTTTCAAATGATATACCACAATCTACAATTGTAAAAAATTGTTTTGATTAACTCGCGATGAAACGATTCCATTTTAAAGCTCGCAAGTGTAGTTACCTATTACGGCTTCTCGAAATTGTTTCCGAGTATACTTACCTTGGGCAAGTTCTGCAGTTAGGTAAAAAAAAATTTGAGAAGGAGGCCAAGAGGAGGATCCAGCTAGGCTGGGCAGCGTTTGATAACCTACGTTGAGTCTTCTCGTCATCCATACCGCAATGCTTGAAAACGAAAGTTTTCAATCAGTGCGTCCTACCCGTCATGACCTACGGAGCTGAGACGTGGACACTCACGGCTGGTCCACCAGTTCAAAGTCGCTCAGCGAGCTATGGAAAGAGCTATGCTCGGAGTCTCTCTGAAGGATAGGATTCGTAACGAATACATCCGACGGAGAACCAAAGTTATCGACATAGCTCAAAGAATTAGCAAGCTGAAGTGGAAGTAGGCCGGCCATATCTCGCGAAGAACCGACAACCGCTGGGGTAAACGTGTTCTTGAGTGGAGACCACGACTCGGCAAACGTAGTGTAGGACGCCCTCCGGCCAGGTGGGATGACGATCTGCGAAAGACGTGGCGTCGTGGCGACTCTGTGACTGAAAGGGTGTGTGTTGTATAATTGCACCCAGAGCTATATAATGACACAAAATTTTTCGTTCTCAAAACGAATAGTTTTAGTCGTTAGTCGAATTGTTACTGAAATGTTTTAAGTCGAATTGTTTTAGACGAACTTTCCGAAAAGCGGCATCTGTGGTCTGTGTAAAACAAAACCTATTTTAGGTTTTGTATTCTATGCAAAACTTCAAAATATTGATATAATAGTTAATGATTATATCGGGTATTTATCGCGTACCTTTTGTTTTATTTCCCCCACGTTTCTACCGCGTTACAGCGATCGTGGTCACGGGGCGACTGTCCAAAATATGCATGACTCAGCAAGCCGACGAGCGCGGGTGCAGATCTAACAGATCCTGACTCAACTTGTTGCAACTTGCTCTAACACAAAAACCTAGGGTAGGTAATTTGTGAAAGAGCGCTGGTTTTCAGTCGTATAATAGGTTGATGATGATTTATTGGGTTTGGTTGTAAAAAACTCGAAACACATCAAATTCAATTTTTTCCTGAGGTTCTTGGAATGACAAAAACTATTGCGAAAAAAATAGGTACATGAAATTACACTGTTTCGCACATAATTTGGTCGAGATCTCAGGAACCCTGCGATCTATGGACATGACTTATGTTTTGATTCGTAGGTTATTACTAACTATTTGGTTCCTTAAACCAGTTCCTTCATAAATTGTTTGGTTTTGTGGTAAATAAGCAAAAACTTGATTTTTGCGCTTACGCCTTTCTAAAAACGTATGCTCTGTCCCGCTCCTATAAACGCGAAATCATAAGCCTATCCTTTTTACAAAATGGCACGCATTGCGCCCTCTTAAACTTTAATAATCTATAGCAACCACTTTAGTAGTCTCAAAGACCGCATTTTCATCATTCACTTCGCTTAGTGAATTATTAATTGGAGGATATTGAATAGAGATTTCCGGTTTGATCCTTGGTTTGCTTTGGTAAGATATTACCACTCAAATTGAATTCGTAACAGTCTGCAGTTAGTAAGGTTAAGTTTAAGTAGTTCTTGTAGAATATTTTAACTGTATCTACAATAGTTTTAAATACCTACTTGTTAACCTTTTTAAGGATATTTTTTTATTATTTAATATTATTAAAGTTCAGTTCTATTTTATTTTTATACAAAAGAGCAATGCAGCCAATTTCTTGGGGACGCTTCCGGCTGGTAGGTATGGTGCGCTACCTCTAGATTGTTTGCAACAGTCAGCAGTCCGCTCAACTGTTTCAATTGTATATACTAGTCTATTACGTTGTATGATAATAGCCAACCAGTGGCGGATTTGCCGTAAGGCCCAGTAGGCCCGGGCCTAGGGCGGCCAGATATTAAGGGCGGCAAATCGTGCCAAAAAGAAGGAAGATTTATAAAAAAAATATTTTCTACCACAATGGTTTTCTACCTAGATCAAATTCAAAATTAAAACCGGAGCGCGCGATAGCCCGCGAAATCGGTTTTTCTTTGTAAGGCTTATTTTGTAAAAAGTTTGTATGGAAACGTGTTCTTTTTGGTTCTTTAGTGGAACGATAGGCTATCTAACTATAAAATAAAACGTAAACTGGACATAAAAACTGTAAGAATGAATTTTCATGATTTTCTAAATTAATGCTGATCATCAGCGCTGTGCTGATGCTGATATTCGCAAGAACCCTGGTATAAACATAAACTCAAATTACTGAGACAAAATTACTGAGGTATACTTACATTAGTTTAAAAACTTAGTTATTAAGGTTAAATGAAAAGGTTTAGGTATTATTTTTTGCTTTTCTGTATTTTCGGTGGTTTAATTTTTTTTGTTAAAAAGGTTTATTACAGATAGTTTTAGGCCTGGAATAAAATAGGCTAAGTTTTACCCCATAGTTAATGATTATATCGGGTATTTATCGCGTACTTTTTGTTTTATTTCCCCTACGTTTCTACCGCGTTGCAGCGATCGTGGTCACGGGGGACTGGATGTACTCGGAGTTACCGCCGAGAATTGACGGCAGTATCCACGACTACCCTCAATTCGTCTTCAAAATATATATATATTCAGAATATATACCCGATATAATCATTAACTATGTTAACAAATCGCGAAAGTTTAAAAAGTTTTACCCCATAAATCAGTTTCCATGGTATAGGAATAACCATAAAACGTTTCCATAGAAACAACGCGTGCAAAGCCGCGGACAGAAGCTAGTATTATATGTAAATGTGAATGTTTGTGAGAATGTTTGTTACCACGTGTCTCCGTAACTAATTAGCCGATAAAGATGAAATTTGGTATGTAGATAGTTTAGGTTCTAGATTATCACATAGGCTAATTTAATTTAAGACTAATAATAATCTCAGAGGGGTTTAAAAAGGGTGGTTAAGTTTCTATGGAACACTAGCTGCGCCCCGCGGCTACGCCCGCGTGGAAATTTAAAATTATCACTTAGGGGTATGAAAAATAGATGTTGGCCGATTCTCAGACCTACTCAATATGCTCACAAAATTTCATGAGAATCGGTCAAGGCGTTTCGGAGGAGTATGGCAACGAAAACTGTGACACGAGAATTTTATATATTAGATTATTATTCCTTGGTTCGGTTCACTCAAAACTCGGTATAAACAAACTAAAAAGTAAATAATTAATGAACCACTTATTTCTTACTAGCTTCTGCCCTCGACGTCGCACGCGTATTTACGGTACAATACGTAGCTTTGTATCTAAGTTATGCTAAGCCCTAAACGTACGCCAAATTTTATCTTGATCTGTTCAGTAGTTTTGGAGATAGGTAACAAAAATCCAGATTTCACAAACTTTTGGCTTTATAATACACTCGAGAGCAATGAATCCGGGTCACTCAAAGAATCCAAAAAATCTCGGAAAGTAAGAATGCTAGGTTAATGCAATAAATTGTATTTAATAGACAATTTAATACTCCTTAAATGAAAGTTAAAAAAATATGAGTCACCATACATTTTATTTACACAAAATTACATAAAGAAAAATAACTGCTGATCTCTCCTTAAAACAAAAATAGGAAACATGAAATTTTTGAACTTTATGACGATTTTCTTGAATTTCAATACTTCGTATTACCTCCTCGTGCTTCCATTACTGCGTTTACGCGGTTTGGCATGCTGTACACCAAGTTCCTTATACGATTTTGGGCAATATTCTCCCATTCCTCTGTGAGAGCAATTTTGAGCTCAGGAAGCGTGATTGGGGGAGGGTTTCGTTGTTTTACGCATCTCCCTAGCTCGTCCCAAGCATGCTCGATCGGGTTGATATCCGGGCTGCGCGCTGGCCACTCCATACAAGTAATGTTCATCTCTTGAAGGTAGTCATTCACAATCCTACCTGTATGAGGTCGGGCATTGTCATGCATAAATATAGCATCCTCACCCAAATTGACCATAAATGGACCAACGTGTTCGTTGAGGATTTCTTCCACATATCTTACGCTAGTTAAAGAGCCGTTTTCTATGATCACCAGCTCTGTGCGACTTTCAGAGGAAATTCCGGCCCACACAAGTACAGACCCACCACCGTAGGCTACTTTTTCTTCGATGCATGCTTGCTTGAATCTTTCTCCTGGTCTTCTATACACTCTGTGTCTTCCATCGTGCTTGTAGAGCATAAATTTTGATTCGTCGGAGAACATAACTTTCGACCAATCTTCAATACTCCAATTTACGTGGTTCTGGGCATATCTTAGTCTTGAAATACGATGGCCACGCTCCAGTTTAGGGCCGTTTGCAGGTCTAAGGGGTTAGAAGTTTAAGTTAGATTCAGCAAGCCGACGTCTTACTGTCCATGCACTTGGGTTACTTCCTCCGAGGCGTCGAAACTGATTTGTGAGTTCAGTTCCTGTGAGAAAGCGATTTCGAAGCATGGTGTTCACCAAGTATCGGTCTTCTCGTGCTGTGGTACACCTAGTTCTGCCCGTTCCTGGTCTGCGTAGGTTAGAACCAGTTTCTTCGTAACGTCGGAGAACTCTTTGTACTGTTGACAGCGACACACCGACAGTCCTGGCTGTATCGCGCTGACTCCGGCCGGTTTCCACCAATGTAAGTATTCTGGTGCATTCTTCAAGTGTAAGCGACATGATTTCAGCTTGAATAATGAATATTGAGCACTATCAACCTGGTTTATGTACCAACATAAATGACAGATTACAAACAAAAGCAAAAACAAATCCTGTAATTTCGTAGTTCCATCTTCGACAGTGTTCCCTTTTCAAATTTGATTTTTTTATGATATAACTTTACAATAACTAAGAAGTTTTAATACTTTCATTTAAGGAGTATTAAATTGTCTATTAAATACAATTTATTGCATTCACCTAGCATTCTTACTTTCCGAGATTTTTTGGATTCTTTGAGTGACCCGGATTCATTGCTCTCGAGTGTATTAGTAGAATAAGGAATCAAACATGTGCTATGAAACAATAAATATGAAATGTAAACTATTTTGGATACTACATAATTCTAAAGTAGTAAAGATTCTATAACCTCAAAGTACTTATAGTAAGAATTGGACGAACTGCGCATGGATTCCTAACGAACCGCTTATTGGACGAAACGCGATTTGGACGAATTGCTTTTTAGATGAACTGTGTAGGTATAGTATAGATTCTTGACGAACCGCTTATTGGACGAAACGCGATATGGACGAATCGCTATTTCGATTTTCGGTCGAACCGCTAACAAATCTAGGATAGTAGGAAGTAGGATTTTTACAAAATTAGGGGCGCCATAATTTTTTGTAATTTCACGCGGGGAATGAGGAAAACCGCGGGGTGGGGATATAACTGTATTTTAGCAGACATTCAACACCGTAAGATGAGAATACGCTTTAAAAACTACATAGGAATTCTATGTTCGTCTGTTTAATGTATGTTTTTTGATGTAATTTAAATAAGTTATGGTTCTGAAACCGTCTTACAGCGCAAACGCTTCGATAGCGCCTTCTAATTTTTCTAGTAGCGACATCTAGTTATTATTTTAGGGAATTAACCAAGAAGTAGAGCTCTATTGCCGTGTAGTGCCGGCTTAGAATTAACACCACTCCAACTCTTCCCGCGGGTGTCGTAAGAGGCGACTAAGGGATATCCACCGGGGGCGGGCAGCAGCGCCCCCTGCAGAACACTTCTACCACCAAACTGCGATCCCCAACCCAGCGTGGGGTTTATGGGCAATACCAAGATGAAGGCCAATAAGGCGCTTATCAGGGGAGGCCTTTTTTAGGGTTTCGAAGATCGGTTTCGAAACCCTTATGGTCTCGCTTTGTCTGTCCTTTTTTCCCTCCTTAATAACTCAGCAACTACAGCAGCTATCAACTTGAAATTTAAAATAATAATACATTTCGTGTGCCTGTACAGATTTTAAGAAAAAAAAAATGAAAAAAAATGAAAAATGAAAATGAACATTTTCCATACAAATTGAAATGTCAAAATTTTAAAAGAGACCTACAGAGTCAAGTGGGGTATCTAATAAAAGGTATTTGTTTGTACATTTCAAAATAGTTTTTGAAATTTCAATAGGTTTCATACTTTTTGAAATATTTTGAAAATAGTCGAAAAAATACCCATTCCCCCCCCCCTATCTCCGAAGTTTGCAGAGCGATCCATTCAAAATGTATTGAGCGTTTGTAGATATAGATCTATATTTTACAGGAAAAATATAGAGAAGTCTGTAAACTGAACCCTTTTTGAAAAATGGTCAAAAAGAGGGGGGATAATTTTCAAAAAGGGGGGTTACCCCACTGAGTGGGGTATCATATGAAAGGTATCGGTTTGAACATTTCAAAACAGTTTTTGAAATTTCTGTAGGTTTCATACTTTTTGAAATATTTTGAAAAAAGTTGAAATTTTACCCGCTCCCCCCCCTCTATCTCCGAAGTTTGCAGAGCGATCCGTTCAAAATGTATGAATTGTTTGTAGATATAGATCTATATTTTACAGGAAAAATATAGAGAAGTCTGTAAAATGAACAGTTTTTGAAAAATGGTCAAAAAGAGGGGGGATAATTTTCAAAAGGGGGAGCTACCCCACTAAGTGGGGTACCATATGAAAGGTATTGGTTCGTACATTTCAAAACAGTTTTTAAAATTTCTGTAGGTTTCATACTTTTTGAAATATTTTGAAAAAAGTCGATATTTTACCCGTTCCCCCCCCCCTATCTCCGAAGTTTGCAGAGCGATCCGTTCAAAATGTATGAATCGTTTGTAGATATAGATCTATATTTTACAGGAAAAATATAGAGAAGTCTGTAAAATGAACACTTTTTGAAAAATGGTCAAAAAGAGGGGGGATAATTTTCAAAAAGGGGGGTTACCCCACTGAGTGGGGTATCATATGAAAGGTATCGGTTTGTACGTTTTAAAACAGTTTTTGAAATTTCTGTAGGTTTCATACTTTTTGAAATATTTTGAAAAAAGTCGAAATTTTACCCGCTCCCCCCCCTCTATCTCCGAAGTTTGCAGAGCGATCCGTTCAAAATGTATGAATCGTTTGTAGATATAGATCTATATTTTACAGGAAAAATATAGAGAAGTCTGTAAAATGAACACTTTTTGAAAAATGGTCAAAAAGAGGGGGGATAATTTTCAAAAGGGGGAGCTACCCCACTAAATGGGGTATCATATGAAAGGTATTGGTTTGTACATTTCAAAACAGTTTTTAAAATTTCTGTAGGTTTCATACTTTTTGAAATATTTTGAAAAAAGTCGAAATTTTACCCGTTCCCCCCCCCCCCCTATCTCCGAAGTTTGCAGAGCGATCCATTCAAAATGTGTGAAGCGTTTGTAGATATAGATCTATATTTTACAGGAAAAATATAGAGAAGTCTGTAAAATGAACACTTTTTGAAAAATGGTCAAAAAGAGGGGGGATAATTTTCAAAAGGGGGGGCTACCCCACTAAGTGGGGTATCATATGAAAGGTATCGGTTTGTACATTTCAAAACAGTTTTTAAAATTTCTGTAGGTTTCATACTTTTTGAAAATTTTTGAAAAAAGTCGAAAAAATTACCGCTACACCCTATCACCGAAGCATGGAGAGAGATCCATCTGAAATGTAGGTTGGTACCTACTAGTGTTAGGTCTTCATTAAATTTCGGAGTTTCTAACCGGTACCTTTAGTACATACCTACTTGTTCACAAACGTTCGAAACCCTCGGCGCGCGAGTTACACTCGCACTTGACGGGTCTTGTTTATTCGGGAGGAAATTCGGTTACGAATTAACTCTGGGGGGACAAGAATTATGTGGGACTCTACTCCCTGAGAAGGACGCAAGACCCACTAAAACCTCTCCGGTGTCATTGCATGCCGGTGAAATTGGACACAGGGAATTCTAATCCTGTAAGCAAACATAGGCTTTATATCCCATAAATCATTTCCCATGTAATAGAAATCACCTATAGACGTTGCCATAGAAACAAAGCATGCGAAGCCACGGGCATAAACTACACATAAGGTTTTTGTTATTATAGTGCATAAGCCTCGCACTCTAGGGCTAGATAATACTGTGTGAATTGTCCAGCATTATTTATTTACTAACTGCGCCCCGCGGCCTCGCCCCCGTGGAAATTTATGTTTCCAACTTTCTTAATTTTTTTTTTCATAAGAACCTTCTCCTGACAATAACAAACACAACAAAGAAAGAATTAGAGAAATCGGTCCAGCCGTTAACGCGTGATGCAGTGACCAAGGAAAACGGGTTTCATTTATATATATATAGATTATTTATTATTATTATTATTCTTATTCTGGCTAATTTCTGAAATTATCCAGATTGGCTTACGCACTATAATAACAAAAACCTTAGATTTTGAGCAACACGACACCTCTCGTCAAACGAACTAAACGTAACTTTAGTCTTTGAACAGGATTGGATAAACTTCAATGTTTCCCCTGTAGGTGAGCTAACGGCGCATGAGTCCGTAGAAAGTTGCAAAGTTTTTCGACTCCTACGTCACTTGACCCCGTGGTGTAGTTCGTTAGCACATTCCCTCAGGGAAGGATGCGGGTTCAAGTCCCGTCGGAGTCGAAATTTATTGCGGTATTATTTGATTTCTTAGAAATTAGTTACACATAATTTGAGCCTTCCACATTCGAGAAGCCAGTACCTCATCTTCCCTACTTTACTTATACTATCATCCCTACTTTACTTATGCTAGCTCATACATCTTCCCTACTTTACTTATGCTAGCTCATAGATCTGTGCGTTTATCTTAACCCCACCATCCATCACAGCACTGCACTGCATAAATTATTCTCACTGCAATTTATCTGGAGATTTATCTGAGGCTTTGGCAGACGAAACCTCCGCAGTGGACTGGCTTTTGCATTTGGGTTTAGTCGTTAAAGTGGCCGTAGGCTTATGAGGAAGGATTGCAGTCACAATTGCTTACAGCGATTCGGCAATCGCACTTTTAAGTATACCTCACCTCCCCTCAACTTATTCTACGGTTGATAGTCCAGCCTATATTGGTCCACTGCTACAACTAGGTTTCACAAAATGAATGTATCTTTTAAAGGGCAATGTATACGCTTCTACAACAAAACTCCTAGTGAGTTGCAAAAATTATCAGTAAATAAATTCAAACAAATTGTCAAAACCTTGCTGTGCAAAAAGGCTTACTGTAAAATATCAGATTATCTAGAGGATAAAACAGCTTGGGACGGGTTTTCCTCCACCTCTAAAAATAACAACTAACAGGCTAAAGGTTTCTTCGTCGCTTCTTTACTTTAGTCTACATACCGAAGCGACAGAAATCAAAAATATTACTTAATTAGACGATCGCCTCGCGGTTTCACCCGCGTAGTTCCCGTTCCCGTAGGAATTCCGGGATAAAATATAGCCTATGTCACTCCCTGAAAGTTAACTATAGACATATGTAATATAAAATTGCCTAGGTAATTTTATATTACATAAGTCTGTTGTTTACCTTCTCTAATTTTAAATAGGATTAATTTGTGGGAGGGCGGGCGGTACACACGGATGACATTTTGTTGGATCTTATCAGAAAAGGTTTTGCGCGGAATTGTTACTAAATATTGTTTTATCATAATATTATAAATATAATATAAATATAAAGGATAATTCCTTTGTATAACTTAATGATTAAATTAAATATGTAGTGGCGCCACTATCGCCCCTACTCTTCGCCTTAAGATCGCATCGCGTGGCGTCGTCGCTATAATATGCAGCCAAACCCGCGAGTAGAAGCTATATTGCTTTATTTCACATCGGAGGAGTTAATGACATTCTACTCACATGTAGGAAATTGCTCCGAGATTGCTTCCCTTCTGGCCGCGGTACGCGAATACGTGGAGATATTGGTTGGAGATTTTCACTTGATATTTCATTTTGAAGTTATGATGTTACTTGATAAGACCTTAAATCTAAACTTCTACTTGTTACTTGTTACTGGCCACAGGTGGGCCCTTTTTGCGTGTCGGGGGGGGGCTGCTAATCTAACCACCCGATGTCCTAAATCTAAACTATGATTCTGCTATTTCAACATAATGCTAAGTCGGACGCCTTTTCGTAGCAATAAGCTTTCTTATTTTTTTACTAGACGATCGCCTCGCGGTTTCACCCGCGTAGTTCCCGTTCCCGTGGGAATTCCGGGATAAAATATAGCCTATGTCACTCCCTGAAAAGTAAGCTTCCTAACGGTAAAATAATTTTTCTAATCGGTTCAGTAGTTTCGGAGCCTATTCAATACAAACAAACGATCAAATCTTTCCTCTTTATAATCTTCTATATATATATAAAAATGAAACCCGTTTTCCTTGGACCGGCTGGACCGATTTCGCTAATTCTTTCGTTGTTGTGTTTGTCATTGTCAGGAGAAGGTTCTTATGAAAGAAAAAATTAAGAAAGTTGGAAACATAAATTTCCACGGGGGCGAAGCCGCGGGGCGCAGCTAGTGATACTATAAGATGTGTGATTATCCAACATTATTAATATAATTTTAAATAATTTCAAATATATTTAATAACAAACTCTGTCAGTAAACAGGAATGCTAAATTTTCTAAACTTTTGTTTTTTTAATAAAATCAGTGTCACTATATTGAGGGTTGGCATAGATATCTATAACACAGGCTTTATAGAATAGCGTAGATATCTAAGGCTAGCCAATACAATCAACGCAGACATAGATTTAAGTACCTAACTATTAGTTATATTTAGAAAAATGATTGTATTTGGAATTGTTTTGTCTGTATTTCTATGCAATACATTTCATTTCATTTCATTAATATTATTCCTACACTAGAAGCCGCTGGCTGAACCTAGGACTATGATATTTTTGGAGCAGCTTCAGAATTCATCCATTCCATCAATGCCATTACCATAGCCTGTGTTATTCATCACTGAATCAATTAACTCGTTTCCAAAGGGAATGGGAGAGCAATCTTTTAATGGACTCGGCAGATAGGGACGGGACTTGTCGATAGAAATACAGGAAATAATTTGCACAGAATAATTGCTTTTGTTTGAGACAACCTATTTAGTCAAAACTTTTAAATCCATCATGGTTATTAACACTAAAGTCATTAACAACGGGATGTTAGTGATGTGTGTCTTGATAGAGTTGCGTTCGATAATGAAGCCGGTGGTAGTAGTAACGTTCGTAGCAAAAGACAAAAAATGAGGGTAGATAGATATATCTGCCAATAACAACTCACTCGCAGTGCCGTCAGTTATTCCGTGATCATGGCGCATGAAATTGTGCCGAAATATTGGAAAGCTCAAAACTCAAATCATGGTAAATATCCCGTTGTTATTGACTTTAGACCTATTTAGTCATAATATAATATGCATATAGGTAGGCTGTGATATAATAGTAGCGTAATTGGCAATTGCCGTTCTAATTAATTAATAAATATGATGTAATTAGAACTAATATTTATTAAAATAATTTTTTTTTTTTTTTTTTTAATTTATTTGGAAGACAGACAGTACATAGATATATAACGAGATACAATAAGAATTTTCTTAGACCAGTAAAGTCTCCACTATAAACAAATTTACATATAAAAACTGGTGAACAGACTTATATTAACAAAGATAGAAATATATTTCAAACAAAAGCAAAAAAGAGGAAAAGACTAAAGGCAAAATAAAGTAAAATAATTTTAGTTAAGTAACTTGGCGGCAGCAATGTCTACAATGCTTCTACGAAACATGACGGCGGCGGCGGTTGAATCGAAAATATCTATTTCATTGATGAATTAATTTATCAATTAATTAGAACGGCGATTGCCATTTACACTACTATTATATTATTACTACTTAGTGCAGGAATCTAAAAAATAAGTACTTGTTCTTGCGTATGGGAAATGTCGGCAATCGGAATCAGTTGGCGTTGGGAGCACTCGATAAAAAATAATTGTTCATTATGAATGTAAGCGGGTTAACTACGAACCTATTTTGTGTTGGAAGAACACCCGCTTACATTCATAATGAATTCGTCAAACTACGGAAGTTTTTATAGTAAAATTTGATTGTTGTTTAAATACATTAAATTGTTTTTATATAGGTACCGACTTCGTATCCCTTTGTAATATTTAATATTAAATTAAATTTGGAAACGTCACCTTCTAGCAGAGTGCGGAGCACTGATGCAAAAACGTAGCTTCCATCTGGGCAAGCACCTGCTTACTCCAGACGAGCTAAAAGACTCCACCCCGAAGAAAATCCTACAGTTCCTAGCAGCTGCAAGGGTTAGTGGCGAACTGTGAACGTCGCGGCTTCGAGGCTGAACACACAAAGTGGCGATCACAATAGGCCTATCATGGCCGCAGTGATACGAAAGCCACCAAAAGCAAAAAAAAAATCCCTTTGTAATATTTTTGAAATACAGAAATACGTACATAAGTTGGTCCTCTATAAGTATATAGTTATAAGTTGGTCTCTGGTTTTGAGGGATAAATACAAATTCGGGAATAAAAATTTACCTTTTACTTTTATGTACCTACCACCCTGGCATCATGACATGACACTAATATTATAAATGCGAAAGTTTGGATGTATGGATGTTTAGATGGATGTTTGTTACCTCTTCACGCGGAACGGAGAGGCCTGAAATTTTGCATACAGGATATCAAAACCTGGAATCAAACATAAGCTACTTTTTAACTTTAGCTTATTCTAATTTCCTGATAATTTCTCACTTTGCATGTTAATGCTGTAAACCTGACCATGGTAGACTAGAGATACTATAGATTGACATAAGACCAATGTACACATTACCACCTAGTTACACAGCAATAAAATTCATTTATCATACACATCACAGAACAAAGAGTCTCCTTTTTCAAAATCGATTAAAATCTATAAATCCAAATCATCGATGCATCTCCGATATTTGGCTTCTTCCCATCCCTATGCGGCCGCGGTTAGCAAACATGTCGGCAAAATGAAATTCGTTTTAGAATGTTGGCAGTAAAATTACCTTATATCAATAAAATTAATTCCACTTTACCTTCCTTATCTTTTTGGATAGGTAGGTTTCATATTAGCATAAACGTAACTGTTAAAGTTTTATCCTCATATGTACGTAAGTACCTACCAATTCTATAAAATAAATAAATTCTAATCAATAATGAAATAAACGACTCTCTAAGAACTTTATATTAGAGAAAAAACTGTATTATAATAGAGTACTTGAAAACGCTCCGGAACCGTGGTCCCACTGCGATGTCCCACTGGTGGGACAAAACTTTTTCGTGGTCCCACCAAACACACACTTGACCGCTCAACATATGGCTCTGGGTGCAATTATATATATATGTCGTGGCCATATCCTAGAATTGATCACTTCATGATGTGACCGACCATTTCAAGAAATGGTAGAATTTCATGAAATGGAAAATACGCGCTGGCCATATCATGATGTAGTCAGGCCAGATCAATGAATAATCAGCGTTTAACGATATGAAAAGCTAAACGCACGGCTACTTCATGATAAGGTCAAACAATATCATAAAATAGTTACATTATCCACCGTTAGAGGCGCTGATATTGTTTTGTTTTTGACATCTGTGGTTTTTGAGTGTTTGTTTGTTTCTGTTCTGTGATGCATCATGTCGGCGGACAATTATTTAGTTAAAAAAGCGAATAAAATTGTGCAAATAGAAGACAAAAATGAAGTAAAGAGCCGTTACGATAAGAAACTACAGGAATTTTATAAAAGTGACTCGAAAACGAGCATAACGTCTAAACTGAAAGCCAACTGCATTAAGCAATTTTTTAATATAAAGTTCCTTCCTAATTCGAATTTTTCATTAAACCTTTCCATCATCATCATCATCATCATCATCAGCCTATATTAGTCCACTGCTGGACATAGGCCTCCCGTAATGAGCGCCATAGCCTTAAACCTTTTGATGTCATAGAATCCCTACATAAATGATATGGCCAAACGTTCATGGAAATATCATTAAACGTTGATGCTTAAACGATATAGTCAGTTTTAGCTGGCCATGTCATGAAATTCTACCATTTCATGAAATGGTCGGTCACATCATGAAGTGATCAATTCTAGGATATGGCCACGACATATACACACAATTTCAGTCACAGAGTCGCCACGCCCCCCCCCCCCCCCCCCCCCGGGGGGGCTTCGTTAGGAGTAAGTTAATGTTGTAAGTTGTAGTGGACGGTCAAGTGTGTGTTTGGCACGAAAAAGTTTTGTCCCACCAGTGGGACATCGCAGTGGGACCACGGTTCCGTCACTCTTGAAAAATAACTACAACCATTTCGACGGAAACCTTGCCTTAAAATAGTCACTACTCTACAGCACAGAAATCATGTACCCTTTAACTTGACAAGTCAAAGATTGTTATATTTAACACAATATAAACATTATTATTGTCATGTAGGTAATAATCAGCTTTGCCTGATTTGCTTATTTTAAAAAAAACGCGATGTGACCCGAGAGCAGGTGAGTATCTGGCGCAGCGCATCAGCATTGCCATACAGCGGGGCAATGTAGCCAGCGTAGCGGGGACGCGACGACTGGTATTGATAGATCAGTTGAGCTACCTGTAGATTGTTTGCAACACTCTCCAGTTAGCGCTATTGTTTCAATTGTAAATACTACACTTGCGAGCTTTAAAATGGAATAGCTTTCATCGCAAGTTGATCAAAACAATTTTTTTACAATTTATGTACAATGAACTATAGATTGTGGTATATCATTTGAAAGGTAATTTTGTTACCTTTCAAGTGATATCAAGAAGATTTAAGTTAAGTTTTTTCTCCCTCGTATCCGCTGTTTTAGCTCGTCCCACATATGCCAGATTGGGTTCAAGTCAGGAATAAGGGCTGGCCAGTCTAGTGTGGGAATGCCGACATGGAAGACGTCTGTCGGTACTGTCTAGTCACTGCTGCGGTGTGGCAGCGGACATTATCGTGCATTAAATCAAAATTTATCGTCGCCAATAAATCCTGCGTAAGGGAAAACATAACTTAACTCATAGTTCACTGCAAAGAAATTGTAAAAATTAGTCTTGAACAACCCTTGAAGCGATTCCAGTTCAAAGCTCGCAAGTCTAGTTCTAATTTGTATCTATTATTCGATTGTAATTTTTTTCTCAGTGCGTTGAATTCAGAAAGCAAAACCTAAAGGTAAGTACATATATAATAATTAGTTATAGTTCTCACTAGAATAGAATAAAAAGACATTTATTTATTTATAACAACAATAAAAACAGCTAAAAAACAAAAACACACTTAGAGGATAGGTATATATATAAAGTTGTTATGAAAAGGTCCTAACTCACAATAGCATAATGCTGGCTAAGCTCTCTTAAGAGGCCTAGCCAACGCTGGTCTTTCGTTAGGACCTGTTAAAATGACATCACGAACGGACCTACGCTGTGTGGTGTGTACAAAATAAAAACCTCAACCTCAACAGCCTGTATTGGACCACTGCTGGACGCAGGCCTCCCCCTGATAAGCGTCTTGTTGGCGTTTATCTAATGGGAGTAATGCCCATAATCACCACGCTGGGTATGTGGGTTGGGGACCGCAGTTCGGTGGTAGAATTGCGCCGCTGCCCGCCTCCGGTGGATATCCCTTAGTCGCCTCTCTAGACACCCGCGGGAAGAGTTGGGGTGGTGCAAATTCTAAGCCGGCACCACACAGCTCAGCAAAATAAAAACCAAATAGTACAAAATGAACTATGGAAGACAACATTGAGATAGTTTACAAAAAGAACATTATAAATAGGTATTATTTAGTTTCGGTCTAACTAAGTAAGCCAACAAAACTCAACTAAATCTAGCCAACTAAAGCCAACTAAATCTAGACAAAACTTAATACTTAGCTCGAAATTTCTCTCTATTAAGTTAATCCCGTATTACTGCCCCTACTTAGGGTAGCCCCGCTTTAGGGTAGGTATCATCTTAATTACAAAGAATAATTAAGTACGTGGCGGTAATGTTACCTGCTTATACCAGGCCTCGACTCTGGTAACATTATTACAAATATCGTCGAACCCGACAACTTTAATCTTGTTGCATATCTGAAAAGCTGCAGCACATCACGAAATCTGCATTCAAGTAATTAACTTAGTTCTTGTTTTTTTCAGTATTTTTCTATTCGTTATGTTTTGGGGTCACCACACCACTTTTCTATTCGTCTATAATGTCTAACTTTATCTATGTGGGTTGGTTGGAAATAAAAGATGTTAATGCACTATACTGATTCTATTCAATACACAGCAAACACGAGTACATTAAATTACATTCACGATAATCTATAATCCTTAAATTAGGATATGTGTGTTCTAGGCAGAGGGGTTTGAGGAGTGACTGTCGGCGATCGGCTTAGCCAGTAAAAATGCCGAATAATCGAAACGCGTTTGCGCCGCGTACTTTAAGTCAAACTGTGTTACTACAGGTTTTTTCTAATAAGTCGTCAACTTTCGGTGTATCATGCATTAAGTATCTGCGGAAAGTTGTAATTAGCCGTCAACAAACATGCACTGGTCTATCTAAGCATGTTCTTTAATGTTCATCTGAAATTTCTAAACCTAGCTGGAAGTTTATCCAACATTGTAAGAAATTAATGAAGTATTGGCTCGTACCGAATAGATGAATTTCTTGACAGCATCAGAAGACAGACAGCTCGCGAACCACTCGTTTGAAGCTTGTGGGAAGCCATTTGGTCACTGTCAAATGTATGTGAAGATAACCAGTTTAAGGGGCGAACCTAACTGGTTTGGTTGTCAGTTAAAAATGTCAAATTACATAATATTTAAAAAAAATTTTTGGTTAAAAAATGTGAAAACACGATTGCGAAAAAACATACGGTAAAAAAATCATGTTAATGCACTGTTTCGAGCGTAATTGACGACCTCGGTAGCGCGGCGGGCGAAGGTCCGCCTGCGGCGCTCGATTCCCGCCTTGGGACAAATGTTTGTAAGGGCCTACAAATATTTGTTCCGGGTGTTCTGGTCGTTTCTATGTATAATAAAAAATATCTATCTATGTAATGTATTATATTATGTATATACCCGTACTAGTATAGTACCCATTAGTTGTGGGTCGTTGACTGTTTTTGCGTTAACGAAACGAAACCGTTTTCTATAAACGGTCAACCGGTTAAAAAACCGGTTGGCGTTTTTAACAGGTTTGTCGAAACGTTAACTGTATTGCACTAGTAGTGTTGACGCGTTAACGTCTAAAACGGTCAACTTGTGGCAAAACCTGTTGACGTTTTTAACTGGTTTGTCGAAACGTAAACTGTAGTGCCTTGTCATTCCGGCATTTTGCAAATTGTTTTTTACTTTTTTTACATTTGAACTACTTAGTATTATTTATTTACAATAAAACACTGTCCTTATTTGCCATAAATATCCTAAATTACCACTAACTTTCACTACCTATACATAATAAAATAATTATTAAACTTGCGCGAAAAAAGCGTTGACCTCAACGTGTCACATAAACAAACTAATTAAACGAATGAAAATAATTTCCTTGTTTTTCTTGGTCAGTCAGAAGGCCGGCGTGCGGCGCACGGAGCGCTTAGCCCCCGGAATGAACAAACATACATTCATCTCTTTCACTCTCCAACAATCTTAAGCTGTCGACTACTGCGGCGTCTCGCTCGCTCGTGTACACCGTGTTTTACTTCTACCTAGCGGTTCGAAGCTTGTTCGTTCATTTTCGGATGGTGTTCGTTCGTAAGGTGTTTTTAAAGTTCAATCTTCCATGTAACTTGTCCGTCAACGAACGAGATAGTATGTCAACGTCATAGTATGTCGTTGAATGAAATAATAAGTTGATTGAATCAACTTGTTTCGCGGAAAAGAGAAGACGGTTGATTCGTTTTGTCCGTCAACGAACGAGAATGTGTCAACGTCATAGTATGTCGTTCGTTGAATGAAATAACAAGTTGATTGAATCAACCTGTTTCGCGGAAAAGAGAAAACGGTTGATTCGTTAAATGTAGAAAAGCTGTTTTTTATAACAGTTCGTTCATTCAACGCTCACTCCTAGTACCCATAACACAAGTTCTGCTTAACTTGGGGCTAGATGATGCTGTGTGGATTGTCCAGCATTATTTGCGCGTTTTGCGATCTGCGACACAGTATTTTACTTCTGCAGGTCGCATCGCTGCCTATTATTTTTTGTTAAATCCTTAAATGTGTTCCAAAATAAAGACTTATTACTTTTTTTTTACTTTTTACTTTTATTATTATTATTAATTTGGTCGAGATCTCAGGAACCCTGCGGTCTATTGAAATGATATATAATATATGTTTTGATTAGTAGGTTATTTTACTAATTAACTAACGAATTATTTGTTTCTTGAACCAGTTTCTTCTTCTGTTGTGTATTACAGTACGTTCATTATCGTTACTAATTTGTCTAACATAATAAAATGTTCATGAGTGCTCGGTAACAGTTGTCGAAATAGAAGATAATAACTTTTAAAAAAGAAAGTTAGTAAGTATTTATATTTTATTATGTTTGTATGTGTATCTATTTATGTTAATGGTAAAAACACGAATTATGAATTGTACTTACTGTTATTGTTTTTCTTGTTATTCTGTAAATTTTGTAATCAAGCACAACCTACTCAATTTTGTCCACACTACCCATAGGTTAGCAGGTAGAGAATGCTATCTAGCATTATGCTCGTCCATATAGGTACAACTTTTGTGCAATAAAGTATATTCTATCTATCTTTATTATGGTTTTAGATTCAACTAGACGATTGCCTCGCGGTTTCACCCGCGTAGTTCCCGTTCCCGTTGGAATTCCGGGATAAAATATCTAGCCTATGTCACTCCCTGAAAAGTAAGCTTCCTAACGGTGAAAGAATTTTTCAAATCGGTCCAGTAGTTTCGGAGCCTATTCAATACAAACAAACAATCAAATCTTTCTTCAACTCTTACGCCACAATCAAAATGTAACATTTTTAATCTACGTTGTATCGTTGAAGATAGATACTCCAGAGTCAGGGACAAGCTGTCTAATTGAGATGGGTCCGAGGAGCCGTGACGGGTGTAACTCGGTTACAGGGTGATTAATTGTGGTGGGTCCGTGGCCGAGGATAGACAGGCTGTTTGTTGTTTTTAACACCAAGAATTGCAGAGTAGTGAGTAAACATTTGCAGATAGCTATATGGTTCATAGCTACGTTTTACAGGCCTAAACATTTAAATATAGTTTTATGGTTTAGTCAGAGAATATACAGCTGTATATTCTTTGACTTAATATATAATTATACTATCTGCGCCCTAGGGCGTCCTACGGCTATGCCACATGGAGGAAAAGTATCTAAAATAATGTAGATAAAAAATACTGAAAGACAACTTTATTTTGACTTATAAAACATTTTTTTAGATAAATAAATAAATAATGCTGGACAAATCACACAGCATTATCTAGCCCTAAGGTAAGCAGAGCTTGTGTTATGGGTACTAGATCACTGATATACATATAAGATACATTTATTCACAAAGAAAATTATACTAGTATTTACAATTGAAACAATTGAGCTAACTGCCGACTGTTGCAAACAGTCTACAGATAGCTCAACATATAAGATGAAATAATAAAATAAATAAGTACTTATCTCAAAAACAACAATTTAAATTTTTTGAATAATCGCTTCTCTGAACTGGAAATCGAACCCGCCAAATTCTAAAAAAACTCCTGTAATTTTACGATACCGATCAAAAGGCTCAATATAACGATTATTTTTTTCCAAAATAGGCATCTTAAATAAACCGCAAACCAAAAAAATTACATTTATTATTTCAAGAAATTTAATTACTTGTTTTCGATGAATGTATCAACATAAAATTCCTAAGTATCAGTAAGTTTATTAAATCCAGAGCCACACACATTGTACCCAGGTTCTACGTGAGCCAAGCCGCGGGCAGTGTCTAGTTAGCTTTATTTTCATAGGCATATTCCACTCTGTTTGTTTAGGATAGACTAACCTATAACAATGTATGTATTATGTACTTACGTGTACATATTATGTAAGTTACATATTAACATATCGTGTGGTGAATATGTTATGAAGCTTCTTGCTATTAGAGTTCACCTCAACAAGTGTGCGATGACAGTGTAACGCCCGGACCCCCCCCAAAGCGGATCCCCGCTTTGGCGGAGTATGGCAGAAAAATGTCTCTTCTCGTGTCTCCGCACAGATGTGAGGAGAGACATTTTTGAGCTAGGGGTGACTTTGACAGTTGACATCGCGTACTTTCGAAGACCTCATCCTCAACAGCCTGTATTGGTCCACTGCTGGACGCAGGCCTCCCCCTGATAAGCGCCTTATTGGCATTTATCTCATGGAGGTAAAAAACATGCGGTTTAATTTAAATTAAATCGTGCACTTTTAATGAGACACCCTTTATTATAAAGAGGAATGATTTGATCGATTGTTTGTTTGTATTGAATAGGCTCCGAAACTACTGGACCGATTTGAAAAATTCTTTCACCGTTAGGAAGCTTACTTTTCGGCTGCGGTCGTCGCTTCGGTTCTCCTCGTTTCTCTTCGTCAAATTATGTCGTTACAACTTTTCGTAAGAATTTTTTCCGTCTAGCCCCCTTTTACAACGCGCGATAAGGAACTTCGTTCCAATAACAGCTAGCATTTACAATTGGAACAATTGAGCTAGCTGGGGACTGTTGCAACCAATCTACAGGTAGCTCAACTGATCCATTATGATACCAGTCGGAAGCGCTAACCAAGCTGCATTACCCTGCTGCGCTGGTTGGCAATGCTAAAGCGCTGTACCAGCTCTCATAATTTTTAAATAAAATAAATTAATTCTTAAATCTATACTTACTTAAATCTTACACATGAATATTTCTTTTGATAATTTAATTATGTTTAATCATTGTTTATTATTTGACATAGGTAGGTAACTATTTCTAGCATTATGTATTTAACTTCTCAGCTGTCACTGTCAGGCCCTAACAAGGGTTGGTATAAGGTTGACTCTCCGTACCATAATTTCGACGAAACAAGAGACAGCCGATAATCGTCCAAATTTTGGACGCTTGCCACTCAACGGAGAATTTCAATCGTCCAAATTTTGAACGCCTGCCACGGGAGAAGTTTCTCTATAACTACACTTATATTATTTTTAAAAATTGGCCTAAAACCGTAATTAGTATAATTGGCCTAAAACCGTTGTAATAACCCAATAAAAAATCAAATCAAATTAATCAAATATTTAGTTTTAAAGCACAGAGGTTTCCTCAGCCAACAAAGCGCCCAAAAATAACCACAAACAAAACAAAATAATTTCAAAGCAAACAATTGCTAATAACTAAGAACAAACACATCAAAAATCACAATAAACTTCCAAACATCTGTATTACTCAAACAAATATAAACAGGGGGTTTGCCCCCCTGTCCATTAGGGTAGGGGGAAATAGCCCTCTGAATATGCCTTTCATCATTTCCTTTGGAGAGGGAAAAAAGGTACCATTACAAAGGTTTTTAAAAGAAGGTTTTATGTACCTTGTATATGTTGTTATATGCAAAAGGAGGTTTTGCCTGTGGATACCTCTCTTGGTCTGTAATATGTAATAACTAACTCGATGTGGAATTTTTGTACACCCATACTTAACCTAAAATTCACTGTTTTGTCGCGTCTTTTTTTACGCAATTTACTAATGTAAATTGCGTATAAAAATTTGTCGATTTGAGGTTCTTCCTACGATAAGTACCTATAGCTTATATATATTATATCTGAAACTCAACGCCAGGCAATTGAGTCTTAGTTTTTGTGTCGTGGTTTCAAACATTCTACATCTAGTTGGGCTAGTGTTTAGTGTGCCCTAGGATAAGATCTCTATAAATATATAAGAATAATAAGAATAAAATAGATTTATTTGTGCAATCAGACTTACAACCTCAAATATGTAGGTACACTTAGTACCAGTGTGTACAGTTTGATAAAGAAAATAGTTTTTGAGAGTTTGATAGTACTATCTCGTAATAAGGTGCGGCGGCAGATTTGCCCGAGGATCTCAAGAGGCGCAAATAGGCTCTGTCGAAACCTGCAGTCTCGACAGAGCCTACACATTTGCTCCCCTTGAAGTCGAGACCCTAGGTCCATGGGATACCGAGGCTTTGCGAGTTTAAAAGAAATTAACTCTCGCGTCTGGTCGAAGCGACACGTGACCCGAGAGCTGGTGAGTATCTGGCACAGCGCATCAGCATTGCCATACAGCGGGGGAATGCAGCCAGCGTAGCGGGGACGCGATGACTGGTTATTGATATGGATCAGTTGATCTACCTGTGGATTGTTTGCGACAGTCTGCAGTTAGCTCAATTGTTAATTGTAAATACTAGTTCTAATTGATTTCTATTATATTTGATTGTAATTTTCTTCGTAATAAGTAGCGTAGCAAAGGATGATAGATCCCTGTGAATATGTGAGGATACAGGCGACTGGGCCCATACATAACTAGGACCGCGGTCCCAGTTACCTGATCACATTTTTGAATCGGTCGACTGGGACCATATACCTAATTTGCTTTAATGTAGGTACTTCTATCCCGCTGTGTCTTTTTAACTGAATTCAAAGACAAAAGAAAGAAGTTCTAAGTTCGGCTAAATAATGCCTGATAATTCACACAGCCCCGAGCTAAGCAGAGCTTATGTTAAGGGTACTAGATAAATAATACCTACGTATCTGACGAATCTTCTGTACACAGAAATATTTTTTTAGACCGGTACCAAGAAATCTAAATTTCAATTATACAAAAGGCAAAATTTTAAGCTTTGACCCAAAAGCAATCAAAAGTATGCGAAGGATTTTATTTGTTGATTTTTTGGGTTCCTTTAACAGGGGAAAAACAGAAGAAACCCTTAAAAGTTTATCATTTCCGTCTGTCTGTCCTGTCCCATAAACTTTATTTTGATCGCATCTAAAGAAAAATCTATTAAAGAAAACTCTCCATTTCCTTTCAAAACGATTATGGTTAGAAATTACGAATAAAATATAATTATGAATAAAGAAGTAAGTTTGGACAATGTTCAATTCTTTGAAAGTACCCAAGCTAAAGTGAATTATTGGAAAATAATTCACTGAATATATAGGACATAGCGTAAATCCAGCACAACGACTGCACAAAATAAGCATCCAATTTAGGGATTAGACTCATAATCATAAGGTACATTTTACAGTGACTAATAGGCTTACCGCAAGGTTCAAGTTCAAAGTCGCTCAGCGAGCTATGGAAACAGCTATGCTCGGAGTTTCTCTGATGGATAGGATTCTTGACGAATACATCCGACAGAGAGCCAAATTTATCGACATAGCTCAAAGAATTAGCAAGCTGAAGTGGCAGTGGGCCGGCCATATCTCGCGAAGAACCTAAAACCGCCTCGTAGAAACGTGTTCTTGAGTGGAGAAAACGACTCGGCAAACGTAGTGTAGGACGCCCTTCGGCAAGGTGGAATGACGACCTGCGAAAGACTGCAGGCAGATGCTGGATGCGGCATGCTGAAGACAGGGCGCTATGGCGCTCATTAAGGGAGGCTTATGTCCAACTGTGGACTAACAGGCTGATGATGATGATGATGAAGCTTCAAACGAGTGGTCTGCGAGCTGTCTGTCATTATAAAATGCATCTATATTACGAGTTCAAAGTTGACTGATTTGCATTTCGTTCATTTCAAATCAAATCTAATCAAAAACTCTTCATTTCTTTATGTACAATAAATGTACACAGAAGAGATCAAATTATAAAACTAAAAGCTGACACGGAATTAAATTGATATTTTTGATTTCTGTCGCTTCGGTAGGTATGTAGACTAAAGTAAAGAAGCGACGAAGAAACCTTTAGCCAGTTAGTTGCTATTTTTCGAGTTGGAGCAAAACTTGCAAAGGTTTGTTGCAGGAAACTAGATTTTAGAAGAAAATAGTCGACAGGTCAATCTCTTTTCCATCTCGTACTGATTCTATCTTTGTAAACTGCTCCTTATGCCACAATATGTCGATCGAATGATTGCTTACAAATACAATATTGATGTTCAAAGAAGCTATCAATCATAATGTCCGACAGAAGGTATACTAATATTAGTATTAGTTGGAAGTAGACGGAATTATTACTAACTATCGTCTGCTACCGGTTTTGTTTGTACGCCCTTGACGTAATCTATGTATATGTATGTATACGTTTAGTATGTGTGTATAGTTGGGTATTTATTTAAGCTGTTCATAATTTTAGGTATTTATAATATTGTCAATATTTATTTAAGATTGCAAATAATTGGTACACCCCTGCCTTTCTTAAATTCATATAATTCTTTTCATCCAAAGGTTGCCTGGAAGAGATCGCTTCTAAGCGATAAGGCCGCCCATTGTACTTGTGTCTAATGTAATCTCTCTTGTATTGTATTTTTGTTGGTGTACAATAAAGTATTTTTGTATTGTATTGTATAATCTTTCTCCATTTTATCCATACTCTTTTATAAGAATCATAACCTGTAATTATACAGGCTGATTTTTTTTTCAGGGCCACTGAGGGGAAGTCTGAACTGAAAGCGCATAGACATACCTAATAGTCAGAGGCAGAAACCTTCATTCACAAAGAAAAATATACTAGTATTTACAATTGAAACAATTTAGCTAATTGCAGACTCTTGTAAACAGTCTACAGGTAGCTCAACTGATCCATATCAATACCAGTCGGAAGCGTCCCTAAGACGCTGGCCGCATTGCCCCGCTGTATGGCAATGCTGATGAGCTGTGCCAGATACTAGTATGTACAATTGAAACAACTGAGCTAACTGCAGACTGTTGCAAAGAATCTCGAGCTAGCTCAACTGAAAAAAAAATTTATAATAATACAGTTTGAGTTGTTTTTCAGGGCCACTGAGGGGAAGTCTGAAACCGTGAGATTAAAATTACTGAGAGAAAAAAATTACTTCTGCATTCAAAGAACCAAAAAAATAGTTATTCTGGAAGTGACTTTAAATTTTTTTTCTTTAGTTTATGTTCTTTGTTCGTTAAAAAAAATGTTTTACAAATAAACTAGTTGCAACATCTCAAAATTTAAAATTTATAAATTCAACTTTACGAATTCAGTAAAGGTTTTACGTTCAGACAATACACAAGGAAAACTATTAAATCCTCTTTTGCTAAATTTTATTGTAACCTGAATTGTAACTGCTTATTGTAGTTTGGACTTAGATGATGCTGTATGAATTTGTGCAGCATTATATAATTATTTAGTTTTTTTATCGTGCCCAACCAAAACTATAAATAAAATACATAATTCACACAATCCAAATCCAATTCACCCAGCATCATCTAGCCCCAAGCTAAGCAGAGCTTGTGTTATGGGTACTAGATGAAATACATCACATAGATTCATACATTCACATAGATTTTTCAACCGATGAAAAACGGAGGAGGTTTTGAAGTCGACGCGTATATTTTTTTTTTATATAACACGCATAACTTTTTACAGAGTAGTCCGATTTCGATAATTCTTTTTTTATTGAAAATGGTATACCCCGAAGGTGGTTTCATTAAAATTTGAAAAAAAATCCAACCCTACGGGTAGGAAAACAGGGGATGATTGATTGTTCACTCACTGATTGTAATGTTTGACCACGCATAACTTTTTACAGAGTAGTCCGATTTCGATAATTCTTTTTTTATTGGAAAGGGTATACCCCGAAGGTGGTCTCATTTAAATTTGCAAAAAAAAATCCAACCCTACGGGTAGGAAAACAGGGGATGATTGATTGTTCACACACTGATTGTAATGTTTGACCACGCATAACTTTTTGCAGAGTAGTCCAATTTCGATAATTATTTTTTTATTGGAAAGGGTATACCTCGCCATTAAGTAGCTACATATTAGTAGCTTTGGGCTAGATGATATTGTGTTAATTGTCCAGCATTATTTATTACTAGCTGCCGCCCGCGGCTTCGCACGCATTTTTTGTATGGAAAAGTTTAATGGTGATTTCTATCTCCCGGAAACTGATTTATGGGATAAAAAGTAGCCTACGTTTGATTCCAGGATTATAATTATTTGTATACAAAATTTCAGCCGGATCCGTTCAGTAGTTTTGGCGTGAAGAGGTAACAAACATCCATCCATACATCCATCCATCCAAACTTTCGCATTTATAATATTAGTGTGATGATTTAAACATTTGTCCCGAGGCGGGAATCGAACTCGCAGCCTCTTTCGCAGGCGGACCTTCGCCCGCAGATCCATTGAGGTCGTCTATATTTTAGGCAAGTGTAATTTCGTGGTTCACGAACCGTAGTCAACGTACCAAATCCATCCGAAGTATCGTGAGCCGTGACGGGATGCCTTATACGTGATGGTATTCTTATTCTACGGTGATAGAATTATGTCGTTACGAGCGATAAATATGGGGCTTATTGGAAATCTTGAAGGATCAGGGGATTTCTGGAACTCTTGTCCACAAATCCCCTGTGCGTCTTCTCTCTGAGTCGGCAGGGGATTTCTGGACAAAAAGTCCAGGAAACCCCTTCGCAGGGGATTATGGCAGGGGATTATTGGAATAAGCCGTTTGATGGAGGTATTTTTTCAAAATAAAAATCAAAAACTCTTTATTTCCATAAATACAATAAATGTACACTTCCCAACAAACATTTCATAAGTCGCCGCAACGTGCCGATTCTAACTTATGGTTTCAACTCTGGTAGTAAAGACGTCGCTATCACGTTAACACAACCCAGAAAAGGCCCATTTTATACGAATTAGTGTCGTAATAGAGTCGTGTAGCAGTCGTATTAATCACTAACATGGTCGTGTAGTGGCCGTATAGATGTCGAGTTATTCACTTTTAATCGAGTTATGGTGTTTATTACCGCTGCTTTACGACATTTTGTCGATTATGTAGTGTTAATGACGACTTTTTCACGGGATTTTATTCTGAAGTGATCTCAAAGATATCGTGTAAAACTAAATCAGACAGTTTATTTTTAATGTGATATCATTTTTATCTTGTAAGGTAAGTACAGCCATTTTATTTTATAATTATTACGTAAGTACATCATTGAAATTAGTTTTCAAATAAATAATTCAATTGGGAAATTAATGTTATCGGGTAATATGCGCTAGTAATCTCAAAATAATTAACGCGCCTTACAAATTATTTAATTTTAAACAATTATTTTACTTTAATTTGACGAATGTCATAAAGGCTACCTTAATACGACTTAGAGTTTTAGACACGACCGTAATACAATTTCTTAACGACTTTTCACTATTTGCGCTTCTTTTGTTATCTGCCATATTGACGTAATTAGGGTTCAGTCAAATAAATCCTATGAGAAAAAACATTTTAGTGTTTATGAAACTAGGTATAATTATGACAGGAAATGTTTACCGGTAAGCTATTTTCGTAATTTGATCAGAGAATCTAAACTTTCTCCTACCTACTTATTTATCTATGGTTTTTAATTTTTAGGAATTTCAAAATAGGTATTTTTCCAAAACTATAATCCCACAAACGGACACCTACCTAGTTCTTTGGTTACGAGAAGGTACCTTTGTTTTTACCGGTCCAACCGATAATAATTCTAAAAACTTTTGCGCTTCGATAATCCTAAAACAATAGGCTCGGTAAAAGCAGTCGTACTAAGTAGGTAATTGTATACTACATAAACCATCCTTCGTGGATGTAAAGGCCATTGATGATGATGATGATGATGAATTGTAATTGTAATTGTGTATGTATGTTGTAGGCAAGTAACGTGGCTGAAGAAGCATCCTAAATGGTGGCGGCTGAAGACTCATCTACAGATATAGTAGTTAAAGACTCATCTTCAACGATGATGGCGACAGATGATGCATCCTCAACTATGGTGGCGAAAGACTCATATTCCATGGTGGACGCAGAAGGGACATCCTCAATTGTCATGGTATGGTAGTTGAGTCTAGGAATCAAATCTCCTGAGTTCAAAATTAAACTTTGTATGGAACCCATTGCTGTCTCTTTACAGTTTACTTGTCGTGTAGACTTATTTGGTGTAATAAAGTTGGGACTAAGAAGCGCAATACAGTTTTTTTTTCTTTTCCTTTAAAAGCACCACTTTTTTTTATCTTTGACCAGCTTTGTCTGTTCATTTAAATGACTTACAACTGTTTTTTTGGTATTACAAAAATATGGTAGCTAGTCGTTAAATAGTAGGATAAAAGGGTTCAAATTTACTTAAAATAGTATAAGAGTGAAAATTACCACTCTTATATACAATCGTCACGTAAAAGAGGATCTTGCGACTCTAACACGATTAATCTAACATGATATAAAGTCGTATAAGGGTACAATTTATCACTTTTACACGAACGTCATGTAAAAGTAGTTCTCGCAACTCTAACACGATTATTGCCGATGTAAAAGTCGTATAGACGTTACTAATATTTCAGCAGTGGTTTTACTACTGAAAGTTGTATAATTGTCGTATAAACAGTCGTATAGAAGTTAATAATGATGTCTATATACGACTAGAAGTTGTATAAAGATAAGAGGCACTAAGTGATATAACACGCAAAATTTTGTTCATTGACTTCGCTATTTAATGAATACCTACAAGGTACCAAACTACTTTTCAGATGGATCGCTCAAAAAATCGGAGATTAGACGGTACTAGTAAATTTTTCGGTTTTAAAAAAAATATTTGAAAAATTATGCAACCTATAGATATTTCAAAAACTGTTTTGAGATTTACAAACCAATGCCTTTCATTTGATACCCTACTCGGTGAGGTAGCCAGTTTAAATTTCAAGTTAATAGTTGCTGACAGATTAAAAAGTGAAAAGAGGACAGACAGACCGACACCACAAAGGTTTCCAAACCGATCTCGAAACCATAAAATGATAAAATTTAGTATAAAAAGAATTGTCATACTTCCAAACTTCCTTACAGTCTAACAAGAAAGAAAGAAATCTTTATTCATATCATAAACAATATGCAAGTTACATAGAGGGCGTTCTGGATGTTTTCTATGTATAGCAAAAATATATTTCTATGTAGTTTATTGTATTAAGTATATCAGTTATCTAGTACCCATAACACAAGCTCTGCTTAGCTTGGGGCTAGATAATGCTGTGTGAATTGTCCAGCATTATTTATTTATTTAGTTAAAACTAGGTACACCATAAAAACTACTTAAAAACAACTAACAAATAAGAAAGCTTATTGCTACGAAAAGGCGTCCAACTCAGCAATATGTTGAAATAGCGATTACGCATAGCTATCGCAAAAAAATATTCAAGCATCTATATCGGTCCTTACGATTATACTTTCTTTAGATAAAAATATCTCCTTTTTACTCTAAAAGCTGCATTTTAGTTGGAAGCGGGTGCGACAATCGGAAGCGGAAGTCGATTTTTCACAGCTTTTAGACTTTTGGGGAAATATTCGACGCGATGGGACAGACTGCGTCGACATGGTCAATTTGTGCGCCATCTGGAGCGGGCGGATTTTTGAGTTTCTATCGACTTTTCTAAAAGGAAGTTACAATTCGGATGTAATATCCTTTTTTTATCCGCAACCCGCTGGGGATCGCAGTTTGATGGTAGAATTGTTCAGCAGGGGGCGCCCGCCCCCGGTGGATATCCCTTAGTCGCCTCTTACGATACCCGCACCTTTTAATCACCGTTTTCAGCTATTTAGAGGGGGAATGATATAAATTTTTTCCAGGCCTAGATAGAAAGGCCAGGAAAAGTAATGTCTTACGGCCTTTGATCTTATCCAAAAATTCGCTTCTCCGTCTACCCAAAACACACCCTAGAATAGAACAGCCACTATTTTCTATTTCACCATTTGAGTACACTACAGAAGATATTACTTCATTACATTCAACTAAAGTGTTAGAAACAATGCACAGTTTGTCGTAATTCAGAAAGGTAGGTCGTAATCTCAGTGTTTACTTCGGCACGGTATGTTATAAAGATGGGTATGTTGTAAAGTTTAATTGTTAATGTTTCTTTACATTTTATTGCTAGGGAAATAGTTGCGAAATAAATTCCATCTAAGAAGTTTACAGGGATGTATTAGCATATGGTTTTCAGTGATGCTTTAGACTGGGTACCTACTATACACAATTTAAGAATCCTAAATATTTTTTGTAAGGAAAGAGGTCACAAAAAGAAGTAAATTTCATTGGAAAATATTTTAAGAGACTAGAATCATCGGAGTCGAACGCTCGTTCGGCTAGTTTTAATTAAAAAAAATCAACTATTTTAGGTTATGAGCGCTTTCATTCATCTTTTAATTCGTCTGTCGGCTGTTCTCGAACTAGAATTTGTTTTTTTTTTCGAAAATATGCGTTTTTGAAGGCTTCTTTTTTGTTTTTAGTGGTAACATTGCTGTTCCCTTGTTTTTTTTCTGTGTTTTCATACAAACATGTCTGCAGATAGCTCAACTGTTTCAAGTTTAAATTCTAATTCTATTTCGTATATTTCTTCACCACTCTAACGTTGGAAGTTATACAAGGCAATGAGTCATGTTGTACAATTTGAGAAAGTTCTACGCTTTGAGGAGGCTTCCGACTGGTATTGTTTAGACGATTTTTGTAGAATATCAATTTAGTACCGTCGGAAATAAACTAGATGTCGCTACTAAAAGTGACCGACGGCTAGATCGCGCTGACGAGAACGAACGGGTTCTTGCTACAAGGTTGAAGTGAATTTTTGTTTGTGAGCTCATGTAGAACGGTAAGGTGTATTTTACTTTGCAATAAAGTACCATTGCGATTTACAAAGCGCCGTTTTATTTGTGTGGGTTCCATCAGGTATTGATATGGATCAGTTGAGCTACCTGTAGATTGCTTGCAACAATCAGCAGTAGGTAAGCTCAATTGTTTAAATTGTAAATACTAGTTCAAATTTGTTCCTATTATTTCTTTGTTAATAAATTGATTTCCCATTTAATCGAAAAGTGGTCGCCCAGCATTTACTACCCAATCCCAAAGTTGTCATATATCTGAGCCGCACCATTGCCGCACAAATATACATGCATATAAAAATTAAAACTAGTGTTTACATAGTTTTAATTTTTATCTATTGTTTGATTGTAATTTTCAAAGTTACTTTACAATTTTTATCATCACAAAATACGTAGGTATTCTATTCGTGGTAATTCAAATAATTCAATACCATTAGTTTTTCGTAAAAAAAAAGGTTTTCAATTGCTACCCAATTACTCTAATATATTTCATCTTTTTTGTTAACGGACTTATAAGACTTTCCTTTACTTAAATAAATATGCTTTGTTTACCAAAAATATTGGAAACTTGGATTTTATAATCGAGTGTAGCTACTGCAATCCCACATACTGTGTCCGTAATAAAATAACACTGTAATGTTCGGACCGCCATGCAATACCAACTGTTCTTAACTAGATAATTTTATATCTTACTGTCTGAGGATTACGCAGAATTTTAATGTTTCTTTATTAAAGTGGGTAGAGTACTTTAATTTCATCATCATCATCATCATCCGCAGTATTTTACCCACTGCTAATAGGTACCCAAAGTTTGTGCCATCCACCACGGTCCTGGGCTAACCGCCTCCTTTGCCGCCCCCCGACGTGTACTACGTCGTCGACCCGTTTCTGTCACTAGTGACAACAGCTGTCATTTTTGACATAAGATGTAAAATTTGATATTTTTGATATCAGCTGTCATTTTTGACATCACCTGTCATATTTGGCATTCTCTGTCATTTTTCAAAAATGTATGAATGAAACAATAAATATGAAACGTAAACTATTTTGTTCTAAAGTAAAACATTTTTAAAATTATACTAGTATTTACAATTGAAACAATTGAGCTAACTGTAGAATGTTGCAAGCAGTCTACAGGTAGCTCAACTAAAACAAGTAAAACACTTATAAATATTAAGAATTGGACGAACTGCGCATGGATTCCTGACGAACCGCTTAACGGACGAAACGCTTATTGGACGAAACGCTTGTTGGACGAATCGCGTTTATATTGTGATTGGACGCATCGCGTTTTGAACCAACCGCTAACAAATCTGCGTCCGACGTTGGGCCCATTATTGACCACCAATCAGTTGTTGTTTTGCTCTACTGCCATCCACTTCGCCGTGCTATTGTCTATTTGTGAGTCCTAATTGGTGTTTTAAATTAATATACGGGTGTAAATCGAACATTTCGTCTTTAGCTCAAATCCTATCCGTATAAAGATAGATAAGATAAGAAAAAACATCTTTATTCACAAAGAAAATTATACTACTATTTACAATTGAAACAATTGAGCTAACTGCTGACTGTTGCAAACAGTCTACAGATAGCTCAACTGATCCATATCAACACCAGTCGGAAGCGTCCCCAAGACGCTGGCTGCATTGCCACGCTGTATGGCAATGCTGATACGCTGTGCCAGATATTCACCAGCTCTTGGGTCACGCGTCGCTTCGACCAGACGCTCAGATAGTTTTTTGAAAACCCGGAGAGCCTCGGTACCCCACGGACCTAGGGTCTCGACTCCAAGGGGAGTAAATGTGTAGGCTCTGTCCAGACCTGCATATTTGCGCCTCTTGAGATCTTCGGCCAAATCTGCCGCCGCACCCACCCTCACAGATGTCCTCGGAAGATGGGAAGGCGCAAAGATAAGAATTGTTTATATAGATTCAATTGCTTAATTCTAACTTCTTTGGTTTTAAGATAAATTTTCTAAATAATAATAATGCTGGACAATTCACACAGCATTATCTAGCCCCAAGTTAAGCAGAGCTTGTGTTATGGGTACTAGATAACTGATATACTTAATACAAAACACTACATAGACAGATATTTTTTATTAATACATAGAAAACATCCAGAACACCCTGAACAAATGTTTGTACGATCTGCAGATCGTACAAACATTTGTTCGGAGGCGGGAATCGAACCCGCAACCTCCTGCGTCGCAGGCGAACTCTCGCCCGCTGCGCCACATAACAGATTTTAATAATATCACTATGACAGCGACGTATTTACAAAAAGGTCCGACAATCTCTGTAAAATAAATTACATTTGCATGCCGACATGAAAGAAGATTTTTTGTGTTTGCGCAAATACTATTTATTTTTATATGGCGGGTCGCGCGTGGATTTAGAGATTTGTATAACGGCTTGTAATCTAATACTTTTATGATTTGTATTCAAAGGAGAGCAGGATTACGTTCAGACTTACGACATGTCCAGCATTTATTTATTTACTAGCTTCTGCCCGCGGCTTCGCACGCGTTGTTTCTATGGAAACGTTTTGAGGTTATTTCTATCCTATTCTATTTTGGAGGTTATGTCAAGTCACACTTGAATGCTATCGAACGGAATAAATAGTATCCTATGTCCGTCTCCTGCCTCTAAGCTACCTCCTCACCAATTTTCAGACATATCGGTAAAGCCGTTCTTGAGTTATAAATAGTGTAACTAACACGACTTTCTTTTGTATATGTATATAGATTTATTTATTCAATAACAAAATGTACAGCTCTTAGACAAAAAATTAATGAAACTTATACCACAGTACTTATACTATCTAACCTACAGCCAATAAAGGATTTACATTTTATTAGTTTGTCATAAGTTGACTATCACTAAATCTAAAATATAGCCTCAAAGCAAAGTTAAACTAAATATACGTAAAATAAGTCTTTGAGGTAAATAATTTTTTAAAATTACATTTTTGTTTAAATTACAAAATACTAAGCTTAAACGTTCACATGCAGTGTTCTAACTCAGTGCATTAAGAAAACAACATTATAAGAGCCTTCTAAAAAACATAGCTTATAAGTTTGCTAATTTTGCAACCTATTTATTACTAATTATTTCTAGTTACATAACCTATGTGATATGATAGTACATATGTATAACTATATGCATTATTTATTTAAGTTTAATTACTTCTTCAAATCTTTATTTTACCTGGAAGCTCTATTTTAATTTTATGACTTAAGTGTTTTGTCCTGTAAAGTTGTTTGAATAAATAAATTGAAATTTATATTGACGTGCCAACCTCTCTAACAAGCTTGTGTACAAGACAAAATTAAAAATTGTAAAAACTTGCCGCCGTTTATCGGCTGGACAGATTTTCATGAAACATGGCTAAGAGCACTCGGGATAAAATTATTTATGACACAAAAAAAACTAAACGAAAATCGGTTCATCCGTTTGGGAGCTACGATACCACAGACAGATACACAGACAGACACGGCAAACTTATGACACCCCTCTCTTCTTGCGTCGGGGGTTAAAAATTATCATTTAATGTTTTTTTTTATTTAGTAAAGTTTACAAAGCAGCTTACAATCATTTTTACATCTAAAAATATTGAAATTACAGGTTTTTATCCAGATTATAGCCCTATATTATAGGGCTATAATGTAAACATAACATGATTGATTAGTGTTGCAAACATAGATAAATCAATTTCCCCAAAAGCAAGTAAATATCATATGAAATTACAAGATGGAAATGAATGAATGAAGTTTGTTTAAATTAAAAAAATGAAGTTTGATTCTTTAACCTTGGCCTTGTTTAGTTGCTCAGTGCAGTCGAAACAGCTTTACGGACTTTATTAAGGTTTGAGTCAAATACATATTATATCGATATTTTTTCATTGATATTGAAGTACCAAATGTTGGTACTTACCCAAAAAGGGCAATTTGATTGTTTTTGCTGTAAATAAATATATATTAGGTTTTTATCTCATTCATTGTTTGTTAGGTAGCCAATTAACAAAAACTAAAAAAACTATAAACGAATTATTGGAACGAGGCTAATGAGACGAACCACGATAATTACATAATTAAGAATCACAGGCGCTTTTCTGTTGAGACCTTAAAATATTTATTTTATTTATTTATTGACAGAATAACATCATTACAGGTTTTCTTACTAAGCCCTTAGGCGATGTTATATCTAGGTACATACAAGCAATACACATACTAATAAAAAATACTAATATATACTAAATACTAATCTAAACATTTTGTCTCAATAACAATCTGTGCCATTTCCATACATTCCATACATTAACATAACCCTCCTTCTTGGGTAATTGGGTAAAAATAATTCGCATTCGTAGTTAAGGTAGACGAAGTTCACAATCCAACTTGAACAAAGTTACTCCCATTTGAATACCGTACGTATTCCGGGACACCCTGTACAGTTCCGCAGTCGAGTTGGGAATTCTAAAATAATTTCAACGGGTGAAACTTTAGCCAACTTTTACTGGAGTTCGCGTTTCTGAGAGTACGCCGGACGGCTTATGACGGCCGTCGACACGTTAAATCTCATAAAAGTTGGCTTGATTAAAACATGGGTACTGACCGGCTTTACGAGGCGATGTAACGTGTTTAGGTATGTTTATATCTACAACGCGCAACAACAACTGGCAAAAAGCTGTATGTGCGTCATCGGCACTAAAAGTGTTCATTCAGACGACCTCTGTGACGCGGCGGGCGAAGGTCCGCCTTCGACGCAGGGGGTTGCGGGTTCGATTTCCGCCTCGGGACAAATATTTGTAAGATCTTCAGATATTTGTTCGGGTTTACTGGATGTTTTCTATGTTAAATAAAAAATATCATTTTTGCACGACAAAGAAAACGAAATTTCCATTTTCCTTTTCCGAGTAGACCTCCAGGACGCTTGACAAATTCCACAAGTACCTACCCTACCCAATTTCTAAAACATCATCACGTGACGAAATGCACTGTGTCCGGTCATCATCATCATCATCAGCCTATATTCGTCCACTGCTGGACATAGGCCTCCCCTAACTCGCGCCATAGCGCCCTGTCTTCAGCTTGCCGCATCCAGCATCTGCCTGCAGTCTTTCGCAGATCGTCATCCCACTTGGCCGGAGGGCGTCCTACACTACGTTTGCCGAGTCGTGGTCTCCACTCAAGAACACGTTTACCCCAGTGGTTGTCGGTTCTTCGCGAGATATGGCCGGCCCACTGCCACTTCAGCTTGCTAATTATTTGAGATATAACACTGTGTCCGCTGTGTGGTACCAATGCTTGAAGTAATATGACGGTGAACGCTTTTCAGAAATTTAAACAACTGATTTTAAGTCTAAGTACTTCTTTAATTATTTCTCGAACTGTTACGCAGTGGAAGGGTTAAATTGAAGGGTTTAATGTAACAAATAAACAGGGTGATTCAAGATAATGGTCCGCATTTTAACCTCTTGAGTCCGGTTCTCTTGTATAACCGGACTACATCTAAGTATAGATATTGGTCGACAGCTGGAAGCAGGGTTTCCTGATTATGCGCCATAATGGCTTGAACCATATTTTTTAAAGTAGTAAATAGATAAATAATGCTGGACAATCCACACAGCATTATCTAGCCTCAAGCTAAGCAGAGCTTGTGTTATGGGTACTAGATGACTGATATAGGTACTTAACACAGAGATAGATATTTTTTATTATACATAGAAATACCCAGAATACCGGAACAAATATTTGCAGATCGTACAAACATTTGTCCCAAGGCGGGAATCGAACCCGCTACGTCGCAGGCGGACCTCCGCCAACCGCGCCAACCTTGTACAACTGAATTACTGACCCATTTGATTGTTGCAAAAATGAAAAATCGACATCGACTGAGAGAAAGAGTTAGTGATTTTAAATTTTGTACCTAATGGTAACTAACATAGTATATAGGTAGTTGTACTAACATTTATGGTGAACAACAGAAATTAATAAAATTGAATTGAATTGAATACCCTTATTATAAACTATTATTAAATTTTGCGGGATAAAACACTAATCCCTCGGGAATATTTTTTTGCGCTCTTGGGATGATTATTTAAAAACAAAGCGAAAGAATTTTCAAAATCGGTGGATGTGGAAAGCTGAAGACAGGGCGCTAGGACGTTCATTACGAGAGGCCTATGTCCAACCGTGGACTAATTTAGACTGACGATGAAATAATAAGGCAATGCTTTACCATAACCAATAAAAAAGTAGAAGTAGTGTAGAAGCTTGTAAAAAGTTTGAATGAATACGTTCCACCTACTTTTAGGAACCATTTTGTTTTCTCGTATGCTTTTCATAAAACCTCGCGGTGAGCTAAAGAGCTTGCATTTGAGCTTATGAATGGCGGAAGTGAAGAACTTTTGACGAAACTTCACATTTTAACGGAGCTGGGTCATTGCTGTTTTTAACCGACTTGATAAAAGAAAGATTTTTAGAGGAAATGTTTTTTAATACCCACGGAACGTGAGAAGTTAAGAAAACAGAGGTAGACTGGGTAGACAGTTAAGCTGATTTTCCATCGCGAGGGGGTGGGGTTGATATAACACTGAGTTTAAAGTATAATAAAATGTATTTCACCAGAGCACAATTGAGCACATGTACACTTATCGAGAGCAAATCGGAAGTTCTTTCTTTACCTAGCGGAAATGGCACTAAATATTTCTATAGAGTAATTACAGAGAGTGCGACATTGATATCTATTCACAGATAATAAATGTCTATGTCAACGACAATTTCGTGGTTATTTCCAACAGACTCCTTTTAAACGAAAAAGGTTTACATGTCCACCAACAAAGAGTTTTGTCTTTTGATTTCCACCGTAAAAGGAAAATGAGAGAGATGAAAGAGCGGAGGGTCATTTCAACACTTTCTGCTCGCTTAGTCCTTTCCGTTCGACTATTTGTTGTTGGAAATACAAGTATACAGTTTACTCTTGCCAGTTGAAAGGCGCTACCCCGACCCAAATCAGCGCCACCGCCTATTTTACCTTATAAATATTATAAATATTCCGTTATAAGAAGGAAATTCAAAAAACCGATTGGCCAGTTTGTGCTTCCTATCATAAGCTTTTTTTTAATGCCTCTATAAATGTTTTTGTTTGTATAGGGTAGGAAGAGATGCGAAGTTGCTCATTTTTCCCACCATGGTGGCCAAAAAGAGCAACTTCGCATCTCTGCTCAAAGTATACAAAATAAAACTTTTACAGGGGCATTAAAAAAAAGCTTATGATAGGAAGCACAACTTGGCAAATCGAATTTTTAAAATTCCTTCGTTTAACAGAATAATAAGGTAAAATAGGTGGTGGCGCTGATTTGGGTCGGGGTAGCGCCTTAATGGGTCCGCTCGCAATGGAAACCAGGCTTAAGGTGGTTAGTGACGCTCGAAAAAAACGGGTTTTATACTATTATCTAGGTTCTACGAGTAATTTTTAGATAGTAGATGAGAACCTTCGCGCACATTGTCAGACATTTGCTATGAATAAGCCATTTGTTATGAATAATTTAACCTCCGCTAAAACAATCTATGAATCTGGAGTATATTGACATTATGAGATCTATTACTAAAACTTCTAAATTTTGCTCAATTGTAAATACTAGTTCTAATTTATTTCTTTTTCTTTTTTTTCTTTGGGGACGCTTCCGACTGGTGTTGATATGGATCAGTTGAGCTATCTGTAGACTGTTTGCAACAGTCGGCAGTTAGCTCAATTGTTTCAATTGTAAATACTAGTATAATTTTCTTTGTGAATAAATCTACCTATTTATTTCTATTATACATATTTGGTTGTAATTTTCTTCGTCAATATAAAAACAGGGCGGTATAGGTACTTAGTTCACCTGGGGTAATTCACCCGGGTGCACTAAGTAGGTAGGTACACTTTTAGTAGACTTGATTCACCCTGGTCATTTCCATTTAGTAGATTTATATCACCTTGATAAACCAATTAATTATCTAAGAAATCAAATAATATCGCAAAAATTTTCTACTTCGACGGGACTTGAACCCGCGTCCTCCCCTCAGTACGGGGATGTTGGTTATCACATCCCCGTACTGAGGGCAGGACGCGGGTTCAAGTCCCGTCAAAGTCGAAAATTTTTGCGATATTATTTGATTTCTTAGAAATTACCCTTAGTGTGGGGTTACGCACTATAATAACAAAAAACCAATTAATTATCTTTACCAAATCAGAGTATACTTTATGCACCTAGAAAATCTCTTTGAAATAGAAAATACTAAACAGCAGTCTATTGACAATAAGAGATCTATTACTGAAATTTCTACATTTTGCTCAATTGTGAATACTAGTTCTAATTTATGTCTATTACCTATTTGATTGTAATTTTCTTTGTCAATAAAGACTAGCTTTATAAAAAAATCATCTAAACATCGAAACTTTCGCATTTATAATATAAATGATGTAAATGTGATATCAAATTAACTCACAGTCAGTCACCCCTTTAATATCGTCTTTGTGTGCGGCACAATGCGCGCACAGAGGGCCTTTGAGGCCGATTGCCTTCGTTTTGCTGACAGACAGACAGACAGCTGACGGATATGAAGTTCTGCAAGTACGGAGCTCGTTGGATCCTCATTGCTTTTTGTAGTTTATTTATTTTCCTATTTAGTACGCGCTCTAGCATTTTTGCATGCTAGAAAGACTTAGGGCGCCTTCAAATTAGCCGCAAATTGTCGCGCGGAGGCAGCTCGGCTGCAGCGCTACGGCCTCGGTGCGCGAGTTACACTCGCACTTGACGGATGTTGTATAAACTGTTCTTCTCTTTTGTTTCAGAGGAAGAAAGCGAAGATTTAATGTCGAGCGCGGCCAGCCGGCACCGACCTGAGGCCTTGAGCGCTCTAGCTCAAAGCACGCGCTTCTCGACTCACGAGATCAAACTCATGTACCGTGGCTTTAAACAGGTGAGTCACATGTCAATGCGTCGGTGAGTCATTGAACGCGAGAGCAAAACACGCGCTTCTTGATGCATGAGATCAAACTCATGTAACGCGGGTTCAAAAAGGTGAATCGTGAGTTATAGAGTCGGTGAGTCATTGAATGCTCCAGTGCAAGACAAGACCTTCTTGATGCATGATATCACACTCATGTACCGCGGGCTTAAACAGGTGAGTCATAGAGTTAATGAGACGTTGAGCGCTCTAGCGCAAAGCACGCGCTTCTCGGCTCACGAGATCAAACTGATGTACCATAGCTTTAAACAGGTTAGTCAAGGGTCAATGAGTCAGTGAGTCATAGAGTCAATGAGACGTTGAGCGTCCTATCTCAAAGTACGCGCATCTTGACGCATGAGATCAAACTTAACTACCATGAGTTTAAACAGGTGAGTCATGCCATGAGTCATATATTAAAACTGCTTCACTGCTGCGCGGAACGGAGCAGTAGCAACACCAATAACACCATCCTATTGCCCATAACTCTATAACGACTAATTATTTGCTAAATTTATATCAATTCTATGTATATCTACTTTATTAATTATGTTTATTAACATTAATTTTAGTTTATTAGTTATAGTTTCTTTTATATTAATTATTGCATGTAATAAGACAATTGCACGCCCCAAAAAGGGCAAATTACATTGCTACTCATTCACTGTATTTACCATCTTTTTACATGTAATTTCAATAAATATACTTTTACTTTACTTAACTTTATTAGGTGTTTCTTTATTAAATTTTACTATGCTGTCTTCAACAGAGTCCTGGCTCCAGCGCGGGGCATGTAGCAAATATGAACCCTAAAACAATGAGGATCCGTAACGTTTTTAGTTGAGAAAGCAGATGTATAGAGCTAAGAAATCTGTAACACAAAAATTTACTAAACCAAATAGACTCGGTTTTGAGAGACCCATCAAATGTTTTTTTTTTTTCATTCGATGGGTCTCTCAAAACTGAGTCTATTTGGTTCTGTATTTTTTTTCGTAAACTTATAGTTTCGGAGTAAATCACTAAAAACTGATTGCCTACGGTTAAGGGTCCGGCGGAGGATGAATTTCCCATACAAACGTAATACCAGAATGATTTGTAATTTGAGCATATTTTCACCATGGTCTGCTATTATTTGTATTAAAATAGTATTTATCTAGGTTCCTGACACAATTTTTTTTCAAAATACCTTTCTGAAATGAAATTAAACCGAATCGCATTTTTACATCAATGATGGAATTTTTTCTTAGAGTTTTACTAGATAAGTATTTTGAAAAAAGCTTGTGGCAGGAACCTCAATAAATACTATTCTAATACAAATAATAGCAAACCATGGTGAAAATGTTCTAATCATTTTGGTACTACGTTTGTATGGGAAATTCATCCTCCGCCGGACCCTTAACGGGCGGCGACCGACCCAGTGACGTCACACGCACCCGCGGCGGTCACTCGGTGAACTTCGCTGGTAATTTAGTCATAACTTCGCACGTAATGGTTCGATTTGGATAATTCAAAAAGATATAACATTCTAATGTCATAAAGAATAACGTGGATACTAGTTCTATTGAAATTGCTATAACCTTACGGATTCTCATTGCATTACTGTTTCAAATTTAGGATGAATGTAAATTCAATAATGAAGACTTGTGCGGTGGTGTGGTGGGCAAAGCTACCTTAAACCTGGGTCAAGTTCTGGTACCGGCAAGCGCAGCGATACATTTTTGTTCTTGTTATGTAGGTAAATTTTTAGTATTTTCAGTAAGAAAGAACTGAATCGAGACAAAAGGCGGAAGCCAATAAATGTTATCACTAGCGCAAATTTTACTTATTTTTACGGTAAATATATTGTGTAGGTATTTGGTAGCTTACAAAAGCTTGTAAAGCCAACACAATAGCGAACGGAGCAAGCGTATCTAAGACTAAGCTAAGCAAACTGAACACATGTTTCAGACTTAATTGTTTGCAGGAGTGTCCGTCAGGGGTGGTGGATGAGGAGGCATTCAAACACATCTTCTCTCAGTTCTTCCCACTTGGAGGTGAGTCGATGAGTCATTCCTTGTGAGTCACAGATCTGTTTTGTCCATCGTCACCAACAGCAACAGCTACCAGGGCCGCGATCACGGTATGGTAAGGCACGGCATTAAGGCACGGTATTAAACTTTTTACAAAAAGAAGTGCATAATTTCGTTTCAGATAAACATTTAGGTACTTACTTACCTATACTCAGTTTCTCAAAGTAATTTTCAAAGGAAACACAATGAAATTTATTATGATGTTCATTGATTTAAGAGTAAATCTATAAAAGCTTATCAGTGGACTCCTATGTCCAGCTGTGGACAGCAGGGCGATTACGGTGTGGTAAGGCACGGCATTACGGCTCAGACGTTAGCAGTTGAAACGTTAGGGTGCGTTGTCACAGGCTGGCATCCGCCAATCCGCTGACAAGTGGGTCCACTGATCGGCAATCCGAATGACGTCATTCGCATTAAATGGAAAAGTTGCCTTCTAGAATCCTCGCCGGCATTGCCGACAGTCCGCTCCGTGCGGTACTGATCTTTAAGGCGAATAGTAGGGTGGATAGTGGCGCCACTACATATTTAATTTTATAATTAATTAATAGATAAAGGAATTATCAAAAAATCGGACCGCGCGTAGACGATATCTATCATAAGCTTTTTTTAAATGTATCTTTAATAGTTTTGTACTGTATAATTTAGGCAGATACTTGTTTCAAGAGTTTAGTTCCTATTGGTGGCCACCAAGCTCTCCAAACAAGGTTTTGATACTGATAAGGTTTTATAAATTAGGTCTTATTAATCAACAACGTATCAACTTTCATTGTGTCTCCGTTGAAAATTACTTTGAGAAACTGAGTAGGTTTTAAGTATCTAAATGTTTATCTGAGTTCCAAAGCGAAACGAAAAAGCACTTCTTTTTGTAATTAGTTATGCAAGTTGAATGAAAACATGACTAAAAACCATAGATCTTAGTAAAATTCGGGAGATGAGGTACCTACTAGCTTCTCGAAAGTGGAACGTCAAATTGGGTGCAATTAAGTCCACCCACCTCGGTCATAGTCGGACCAGCGCCGCGATCGTGTTTCGCGAGTGTACTGTTGTCTCGGTCACACTTCGGTCTAGGTACGTCTTTTCAACAACAAAGATGGAAAGACCGCAGTAATAATAAAGCAAGAATAGAAATAGCGTGTCTTTGCGTTTAGTTGCAACAAAACACAGGCTATTTGTAGAATGACCTCTGGGAAAACGTATCATTTCTACTGAATTTTACTTAGATCTATGGCCAAAGACCGAATGTATAATTTATTTCAGATGCATCTCAATACGCGCATTTCGTATTCAACACTATCAAGCACAAGCAGAGCGGAAAGATTAACTTCGAGGTAAGTAATAAATAAATAAATTAAATGAATAAATAATGTTGGACAATTCACACAGCATCACCTAGCCCCAAACTAAGCAATCATAAACACTTAGAGTTAATTTGACCAACTTATATTTGGTGCTGTGTAGTGCCGGCTTAGAATTTGTATCACCCAACTCTTCCCGCGGGTGCAGTAAGAGGCGACTAAGGGATATCTATCGGGGGCGGGCAGCAGCGCCCCCTGCAGAACACTTCTACCACCGAAATTCGATGGGAATTAAAAATATCAATGGGAATTATGGGCATTACCCCCCATGAGATCAAAGCCAATAAGGCACATGGCCAGATTTAGTGGAGGGCATTAGTGGATATTTGGTAGAGCTTTTCTGATACCTACCTACTTGGTGGAGTTTTTCTGAAACATGGTTTGCTGCAGTTTTAGCAAACCATGTTTCAGAGATATTTAATAGATATTCTTGTAAGACGTTTTCTGAAATTAGTTAGCTTTTCGATGACGGGTAAGGTTTATTCGAAACCGGTAAGTACAGCTTTCAAGCAAATGCTTTTACATTAAAATTTGCTTAAGAGGAAGTAGGTAATTATTCCTTAAATTTTGTATTTGTATTTATTTATAATTATATTACTACTAGTATTTACAATTGAAACAATTGAGCTAACTGCAGACTGTAGCAAACAATCTAGAGGTAGCTCAACTGATCCATATTAATACCAGTCGTCGCGTCCCCGCTACGCTGGCTGCATTGCCCCGCTGTATGGCAATGCTGATGCGCTGCGCCAGATACTCACCAGCTCTCGGGTCACGCGTCGCTTCGACCGTCGAGAGACACGTGACCCGAGAGCTGGAAGCTAATAAAATTAGAATTTTTTAAAAACCCGAAAAGCCTCGGTACCCCACGGACCTAGGGTCTCGACTAGAATAAATAATGTATAAATAATAATAAATAAATAATCTCCATATTATATTTATAATATTACATCTATTATTACTGGTCAGACCTAATGGTAAATTTAATTTTTATTTTTAATCCCTTGAGAATATTTGTAAATTTTCGATTTTAGCCCGTGTCTACCTAAGTTTTACCTACCTTACATTTTTCATAATTATTTCAGCACACGTTCAGTAAAACTTGATAGATACTCGTAAATAGATAATTAATTCATTTTATGTACGTTACATAGTTATATATTTACTAGACTATGGCCTCGCGGTTTCACCCGCGTAGTTCCCGTTCCAGTGGGAATTCCAGGATAAACTATCTTTAATTTTACAAATCGGTCCAGTAGTTTCGGAGCCTATTCAATACAAACAATCAAATCTTTCCTCTTTATAATATTATATGATGATGATGATGTCCTCCTAGCCGAATTTCGACCACTTCGGCCAGTCTTATAGGAGACCAGCCAGATGCGCAGGACATATAATAGTGCACAAGTGTGTGCGCAAATACAATTCCCTCACTCTCATAATCCGATGGGACGACAGACCGACACGACCGGGGAGAGGTCAGGCGCAGGACCAACGGCTTAACGTGCTTTCCGAGGCACGGCCACTATATCACACTATATCACACCAATATTATAAATGCGAAAGTTTGGATGGATGGATGTTTGTTACCTCTTCACGCCAAAACTACTGAACGGATCGGCCTGAAATTTTGCATATAGGTAAGTCTAACCCTGGAATCAAACATAGGCTACTTTTTATGCCATAAATCAGTTCCCATGGGATAGAAATAACCTCAAAACGTTTCCATAGAAACAACGCGTGCGAAGCCGCGGGCAGAAGCTAGTTATAGTATACTAGACTTACCTATATGCAAAATTTCAGCCCGATCCGTTCAGTAGTTTTGGCGTGAAGAGGTAACAAACATCCATCCATCTATACATCCATCCAAACTTACGCATTTATAATATTAGTGTGATAGTATAGATGAGTGCCTTAAATCCATGATAAGTTTATCTGAGTAACTGGGTTCTCAACTATTTTACATCAAATTTACTATACTGTAGTTAACATACAATGAATGACTGAAAAGTTAAGGCCGGTTGGCTTCAAATCAACCGTTTCCGAATTTCAAGTGATTACCTTGCTTTTGGCGGAGGCACAAACAACTTCAAAATACCTAAATTGTTGTTTCTTCTGCCAAGAAACAGAAATAACGCGGCCAATTTCAATAAACTAACAGACTGATGCCAATTCTGGCTTTTCTTGTTGAAAAGTTTACAAGTTAGCTACAGCTAAATATGTTTGGGGTTTGTTCTTTTGCAGAAGTGGCGAACGGCCAAATACAAAAACACAGATCTTCCTGTGTACAGACCGAAAGCACGGATTAGGTAATGTCTACTTTGTAACCAAAAGTTTCAATTAAAGATAAGATAATTTTTACTGGTTCACAACGCACAAGAAAATACAATTATAGAAAAGAATTAAAAAGAAAAAACAACGTGAGACCAAACGGCTGCCACTCAAAGTGTGCTGCAGGAGCTCGGGGAACAGCTTCAGCGCTGGTCTTCCGAGGCACCTTAGCGTAGAGGAAACTTTAGCGTAGAAAAAAGTTAGGAAAACCTTTCTGTATGTAGACTTAGCATTGGGTAAGCAAGTATTTCTATTTGTGTTAACTTTCAATGAAATCTACTTTACTGTTAAGCTCGCAGACGTCCTAAATTATTTTGATAATTAAAGAAGAATAAATAAAGAAGTTGATTTGCTAATCCGGTAACCTGAATGTGTTGTAATGTATAGGTACATAAGCCTTCCTAAGTCACAAACGGGCTAGTGTAGTGAATGAATTATAAATAACTAGCTGCGCCCCGCGGCTTCGCCCCCGTGGAAATTAATGTTTCCAACTTTATTGATTTTTTCTGTCAAAGGAACCTTTTCCTGACAATAACAAACACAACAAAAAAAGAATTAGCGAAATCGGTCCAGCCATTCACGCGTGATGCCGTGACCAAGGAAAACGGGTTTCATTTTTATATATATAGATATATAACTATATAACAGTTCCAGGGTTATCCCTGTTAAACTGTTAGTCCCATCTGGGTCGTCCATTTTGTATTTCAATTCATATTATCTGACCCGGCGAACTTCGTACCGCCAATAAAAGTGGTCTGAACTTTATTTTCTCACCTTTTAAATCTTCCTTGGATGACAAATACATATTTCAAAACCAAAATTGGCCAAATCGGTCAAGCCATTCTCGAGTTTTCGTATGTCTATCAAACGTCAATCCATTGTTATGTATATTGAGGGCGGGCGCGGTGGCAGATTCGGCCGAGGATCTCGAGAAGCGTAAATATGCAGGTCTCGACAGAGCCTACTTAATTGCTCCCCTTGGAGTCGAGACCCTAGGTCCGTGGGGTACCGAGGCTCTTCGGGTTTTTAAAAAAATAACTGAGCGTCTGGTCGAAGCGACGCGAGACCCGAGAGCTGGTGAGTATCTGGCGCAGCGCATCAGCATTGCCATACAGCGTGGCAATGCAGCCAGCGTAGCGGGGACGCGACGACTGGTATTGATATGGATCAGTTGAGATACCTGTAGATTTTTTGCAAGAGTTTGCAGTTATCTCAATGGTTTCAATTGCAAATACTTGTTCTAATTTATTTGGATATAAATAGATTAATTTATCTTTTACTAGCTGCAATCTTACTACCCGTTGTCCTATTACCCGTTTTCCCGTAGGAATGAAGTATTTTCCCGCGGTAAAAAGTAGCATAAGTTCATCAGGAATAATGTGGGCTTCTAATGGTAAAATAATTTTTCAAATCGGTCCAATAATTTCGGAGCTTATTCAATACAAACAAACAAACAATCAAATCTTTCCTCTTTATAATATTACTAGACGATCGCCTCGCGGTTTCATCCGCGTAGTTCCCGTTCCCGGTAGAATTCCGGGATAAAATATAGTCTATGTCACTCCCTGAAAAGTAAGCTTCCTAACGGTGAAAGATTTTTTCAAATCGGTCCAGTAGTTTCGGAGCCTATTCAATACAAACAATCAAATCTTTCCTCTTTTTTATTAGTATAGATTGATATAGATATTCGACATTGCAATGAAGTAACTGTTGATTCCAGGAGTTCTTGGAGATTCTGTCTCGCGTGGCGCGCGGCTCGGTGCAGGAGAAACTCGCCTGGGTCTTCGCTCTGTATGATACAGATGGAGATGGACGCATATCCAGGGCAGAGATGCAGCAGGTAATTTATCAGCCCGAAGACACGTTACTTTACGGCTGGGTTTTACTAGTTTGAAGTTGAGAACGTAGAGAGTATAGAGAAACTTTTAAAGGTTATTTCTATCCCATGGGAACTGATTAATGGGATAAAAAGTAGCCTGTGTTTTATTCGAGGCCTAGAACTACCTATATGCAAAATTTCAGCCAAATCGTTCGGTAGTTTTGGCGTGAAGAGGTAACAAACATCCATAGATACATCCAAACTTTCGCATTTGTATGTTTTTATTTCAATTGAGAAACTTCGATGCAACGACTGGGCGAAAGTCGATATAAATGTTTGTACGATCTGCAGATATTCTTGTTATGGGTCTGGGTGTTTTCTATGTATAGTGAATTTTTTTTATATCTTAAGCCATAACACAAGCCACAAGAGGCTAATGAATAGATCGACTTTTTCCCCAAAACAAAAAAGTTTGAGAACCGCCATATCGGCCGACGACGGTAGAATTTGTGACACTCTCGGAGTGCCAGACCTTTTTTTCATGGATCATGAACTACCTGGAAACAAACCACGGGGCATAGACAATTAGTCTTGTGGCATTCTACTATCCTATCCTATCCTACTTCCTACTAATATTATAAAGCCGAAAGTTAGTGAAATCTGAATTTTTGTTACCTATGATCTCCAAAACTACTGAACAGATCAAGATGAAATTTCGTACGTTTAGAGCAAAGCCTAACTTAGATAATAGCTACTTTTTGTACCGAAAATACGCGTGCAAGGCCGCGGACAGAAGCTAGTACAGAATACAATATTTCGATTCCACACCAAGGCGCGTTGAGGAATCGCATTTGTGTTCAGACCACGTTGCGACGTCACACGGTTTAGGCAAGGAATCTCCTATGTCATACAGAATCATGGCCCTGTTCCAGGTGGTGCAAGCCATCTACGAGCTGCTGGGCCGAGCCGCGGTGCCACCGGCGAACCCATCTGCGGCCAAAGAACATGTCGACAGGATATTTAATGTAAGTCGCCAAGCCTAAGCATCTACAAATTATCTTCCTAAGATCACGGTAATGGGCCGAAAATTGTGCAGGCCTGTCGTTAAAGGGTTTTAAGATTTTGTGTGGAGAGGCTCTAACAATTGTTTTTTTTTTCCAATAACGCCGCGCGCAATTAAAGTTATATGTAGTGATTTGTTTTTTCAAAATCCCTGCGCACGTTAAAAGTCATATATTTGGATAAAGGTCACAAACAAATAAAATATGACATTAAAATAATGTCAGTGTCAAACATTTTCTATGTGTTTTACGCCCGAATACTCAAAGGGATCTTAAATACATGTATGAATGTATTTAAGACCGTTTCAGTTGTCTGAGACGGTCTTATAAGTAGTTAGTACTAGCTTTATATCTGTATGAAACCGTATACCGAACCATCAATTTTAAAAAATAAGCGCGCTAGATTTGACCTCATCTCAAATCCTGCTCTAACGACGACTTACGGATAACTTGGTAAGAGCCTGCATGATCCCACTGCTGGGCAAAGGCCTCCCTTTCCACCTTCCATTTCTCTCTATTATATCTATTTAAGAGAATTTTTTTGCTGAAAGGGTGTTTTTACTCAGTTGACGAGGTTATCAAACACAAGTAGGTAATTATTAATATGTTATCAACAAAGATGAATTAGAATATTTATAATTGCATGCTATTAATTTAATTGTGTAAGTACCTTATATTCATACACGATTTAAATTGTTTTTGAATAAATAAACAAAACTAAACTAAAGGCAACCAATTACTCCCATAACACAAGCTATAGTTCAAAGCTTTGCTATGCGACTGTCCAGCATTATTTATTAAATTTAACTAGGTACTCTTATTTCCAGCTGATGGACATAAACGCTGATGGTGTGGTAACTCCAGACGAGCTAGCCAGGTGGTGCGCACGCGACCCTGCCGCCCTCAGCTCTCTGCACACGCTGGACACCGTGTTGTGATCCGTGCCCCCAGAGTCGGCCGTCGACTCTTCCAGCTCTGATGTTACTCAGGCTGATTCTCACTATACCAATGCTGATTCTAAGTTTACCCATGCTGATTCTCAGTTTACCCATGCTGATTCTCAGTTTACTGATGCTGATTCTAAGTTTACCCATGCTGATTCTCAGTTTACCCATGCTGATTCTCAGTTTACCCATGCTGATTCTCAGTTTGCCCATGCTGACTCTCGTTATTCTCAAGATAATGCTGCCTTATCTCAAAACATGAATGCTAAAACTAAATCTGATTCTAAAAACGATGCTCATTTTACTAAAACTAGAGATTCTGAACTAATCCATGCTAGAACAGACTTTATCCACTCTAAGGTAGATGACTTTACTCTTAATAATTCTAAAGCTAATTTCGACTCAAAATCTACTCATTCTAAGGTTGATTCTCCCTCAGCATTGGCTTCAGAGTTCGCTAAGCTTGACTTTGACTATGGCACTAATATTGATTTTCCTGATGTCAGCGAGTACACTGATTCTGCTGTTGGAATGTCTGTGGGAACTACATCTTCAAGCTACATTAGAAGGTACTCGTACATTAATAAATTTGTATTAATATTCTAACCTAAATGAAATTGTGAATCCTCAATCATGAGTTGTAACTTTTTTGCGCGGAACCGTATTTATTTTACTCAATTAAAAGCTTATCTTACCCGCAATAACATCAGCTGGACGTCCCGTCAAAATCAGTTCAGCAGTCCTGAGACTACCTCATACAAAATAGACTTGTTTTTTGATATTACGAGTACACTATAATTTTGTTTATTGAGAAAATGTAGATATTCTTATGAATCAGAAAAAACCTTTCAAAACTATACCTAAGTACATTCAGCGGTACAAAATCTAAAACATTGTTTTCTATTTTCAGAACCGAGCTGACCCTAGCATCGTGTTCAACAGACCTTCCGTCTTCTTTCCTCCATTCTCCGTCCTGTTCACACGATGACGTCATCAGCCCCGGCCAATCAAAACCCAGAAATGACAGATGTAAAGAGCAAGCGAAACGAAAGACAAAAAATGTGCCAAAAAGAGTTTCTGATACAAACACAAGAGTTGATTCGGGTACTGAAGGAACTCTATCAAGTATCGAGAAAACGCTTTCGAGTATCAACAAAACTCTTCCCGAGACAACTCTACAGAATATCAACAAAAGTCCAACTGTTGATAAAGCACACAGCAACGACAGAACTTTGGGTACTGAACTAACTCTAAATACTGGAAAAACTCTAAGCACCACCACGCTAATATCTTCTATAGGTTCATCAAAAACTAGCCCTGAGGTTCCTATAAACGTCATCGCGAGTATAAAACCTATAGAAAGCACTCGAATGGTACCACCCGTTGGGAGAGCGAGAAAGGAAAGTGTGAGACAGGAGAGAGTGAGCGGGATAGCAACAGTTTCTGGTGTAGAGTTGGACAGGCAACCGCCTCCGGTGCCCGCAAGAGTTTTTGCCAGTGTAAGTTTTAATTTTTTTGTTGATGAGTTTGTGTTGGAGAGTTTACCAAAGCATGAGGTTGAAAATTATATCACTTATGGAAAGAACATAGCTTCCCTTCGGAAGTGCGGCAAACTAATACCTACTACATAATTCATCTTAAATGGATGATATAGGTCAATGATCATCATCATTATGATAGTTAAATTCGTCCCAAAAACTAAAACAAGATGGGTGAAGTAAGTTCCGTCGAAGTAGATATTATTTAATTGTTTTTTGGATAATATTAATTATATTTTTTACGAATATGCCTTTTATGACAAAGATAATATCTTTATCACAAAGATTTACAATCGAATAATAGAAATAAATTAGAACAAGTATTTACAATTGAGCTAACTGCAGACTGTTGCAACCAATCTACAGGTAGCTTTAATATCTTAGATGATAGGTAAGTTTCATTTTGCTCACCTACAAAAGCTTTTTATTCTAGTAATATTTTTATCCATTGTTCTGTTTCAGATCACACAGGAAACAACAAAAAAATCAAAAAGGAAGAATTACCGGTCGTCTTTGCCACAGGAAAGGCGGTGAAATCTCGACCTTACGTTACAATTAAGTCTCAAATTCCAATAAGATTAAATCATACACCTCTCATACAAATCGAAGCAGAAACGTCATTAGGTAATTACTTTAGCCCCAAAATTGTTAAGTTGGTACAGTATAAGTAGGTACTGCTTACACGATGGGATGAGCGAGTTTTCTTACACCTTGCTAACAAGAGAATAAAGTTGATGTAACATTTCAAATAATTTTTCAAATCCCGGGATTATCCGAACTGGAAAACGTCCGGGATCGAATCCTCTAGTCGAAGGCCGAGATCTACTTTAGGTCGCTGAATAATAGAAGTTAGTAAGACGTTTTAAAAGAACAAACAAGTAGTTACTGGTCACTGAAATAATATCGGTACAGTTGTTCTATCTCACGAAGTCCGTTGGGCTATGTATGTGATAGTGAATGCATGTACACATTGTTGTAGTGTGCGTAAGCTCAGAAGCAATCAGTCTCGCCCGAGACGCGGTCCGGGTCACTAGTGCTCATTGTGTTCACGTCAGAGTTTGGTAGCGAGTACCGTCAGCGGTACCGTAAACGGACTTCGTGAGATAGAACAACTATACCTCTTACCTTATTTACTATTTTAAGCCACTTCTGTCCCACAGCTGGGCAAAAGCTTTCCTTTTCTCTTCCTACTCCTGGCGGTTCAAGGCTGCGACAGGCTACAATGGAAGATGTGCCTCGAGCTCGTCACGCCATCTAACCCTGGGTCTCCCACGTCGCCTCTTAGCGTTAGATGGGCTCCGTGGTCTGTGAGGGTCTTTCCCGGTAGACCAGGCCCAGTTCCACTTCAGACTTCCGGATTACCTTATGTTATTAATTAATTCCTAACGTATTACTTTTTCATAATTTGCAAATCCTATTACTTAGATATAAAACTTAATTCCTAAAAGTTAAAAGTCATTGCGTCTTTCGTGTAACTTATGAAATATTTTTAATTAATATTAATTGAGTACCTAGGTAAGTATTTTAAGATTTTGAAAACCTTATGATAATATTATTATTACGAGTTAATGCTTTAAGAGGGTATTATAATATTTTAGCATAAACGTTTCGCTTAGTTCAATTAATTAGTTACCTAGCTACTTATATGAAGATTCTTAAAATTATTAAAATGCACTAGAAATATAGATAATTTTAAATGAGTTAGTAGCAAGTTTTTTATATACAATTATAAAATACCTACTTACGGGTTTTTTTCGATACTGCTAAGAGTTTGAATAATACACGTCTTTAGAGTTTTGTCAAATACTCAAGTCAGTCCATATTAGTTGTTGAAAAATGTGTTTTTGTAAGTAAAATTGGAAGTTTTTATGTGGTAAAACTTTTAACTTTGCCCTACTTGTGTCTCTGTGAAAATGTTTGTTTGGTATAGTTTTATTTGCAGTTTTATGATTCAGTTTTCAAGTTTTATAATATCCATTCTTAAGAAACCCTTTGATAGGTATCAAACAGACTAAGTCGTGACCTATAAGTCGTGTAGATAAATAATGGGATTAGAGATGGCAGCATGCTTCATCAACCTAATTATGTGATCTAAGCGAGACAGGATGCTGTCCCGCTGTCCTTTTCAATCCTGTTCTTTATCTACACGCTTAATACTTAAACTACTCTACTTATGATACCTAAGTGGAAAATAGGAAAATGTTTTCTTTACCTACTTATTTTTCCTTAGGGATGTAAGTTAAAGCATAACTAAATTTAAAGTAAGAATAATATAAACAACAGAAACACATGCACTGAACTGTCAACAACCTATTTAAGAAACCTATATGTAGGAAAGAGGGAAAAAAGACCTCTAAAATATATCATAAAACAAAAATCAAAATCAAAAACTCTTTATTTCCATAAATACAATAAATGTACACTTAGAAAAGGTCAAAATATAAAACTAAACACTGACACGGAAATAAAGTGATATTTTTTGATTTCTGTCGCTTCGCTTCACTTAACACAATCACAATCCCTTTTTCCATGCTGAACAAACTTTTTCCGTCAAACATTAACCTACTTTTCGTCAAAATGATAAATCTGCGCGTCGACTGAATCGGAGCGTACGCAGCGTAAGGATTTGTTGCTTTGTATTGTTTTCTAATGGTGATGTCCTGGCCGAATTTCGACCACGGCGGCCAGTCTCATCGGAGACTAGCCAGATGCGCGGACATATTAGTGCACAAGTGTAATACAGCCAAACGTATTGTAAACATAGGTGCACTCTCTATTCCCTCACTCTCATAATCCGATGGGACAATAGACCGACACGACTGGGGAGGACATGCGCAGGACCAACGGCTTACGTGCTTTCCGAGGCACGGGAATTAATTGGTACAGCGTGTACGATCGGCATATCTGCTGATACCGATGACAGACCGGTATTTGTGCCGATGACGTCATCCGCAAGTATCCGCAGTAGACGCACCGTTTTTTTTACTCGGCGAGGAAGTTAATTTACGAATAAACTGGTCTGGGGGGGACCAGAGTTATGTGGAACTCGACGCCCTGAGAAGGACGTAATACCCACTAAAAACCTCTCCGATGTCTCTCGCCATTTTCGCCGAACCACGGGAACATTTAAAACCATATTGTTCTGAAATACCTGCGTACGTTCCGATTCTGATGCAGTAGAAGCGCAAGTTTAAAAGGAAACGACAATATTAATATTGTGACAACTCTTCTACCATGCTTGTCGGAAAAAGCCATTTTCGTTTCAACTCCCCTCTTAATTTCTACTTAAAACTATCTTCCTATTTCTAAGCACTACCTAATCATAAGACATCGTGGGCCTAAGTACCATATAAGGTACACAATTCATGGACCCATTTTCTTCTTCCTAGTAGGTACCTAAACATAAATTTATCTCTTCTATTCTATCTTAGTCCCTATGGTTACAAACCTTTTAGAATAATAGATTTGAGCTACAGACATACTAATTAAGGGGGTACCTACCCTCAAATTGCTTATTTTCAACTCCGTCGGACCTCCATATCTTCCAAACTACTGAATATTTAACTTTGAAATTTATATATGGTAAAGTTCAGGACTTATTCTATCGATCATATGTTTCGAAAACACGATTCCATAAAATTTTCTCGATAGAAAAAAATCGCAAAGTTACCTCTAATTTTTTACTAAAACCCTAATTTCTCAATAAATACAGATGATACGATCTTGAGATTAAGCATAGTAATTGAGCTAAGTATAAAGAACATTTTATATGTTGCCTTTTTTTCAATTAACTATTCTAATGTTTGTGGGGAGCAAATAACTACTAAAAACTTGATGTGGGGAGCAAATAACTACTAAAAACTTGATTTTTGGGTTTACGCCGCTTTGCTCTGTCCCGCTCCTGTGAACGCGAAATCGTATGCCTATCCTCTTCACACAATAACGAGGTAGGGTACCGCCTTAACTAGCATGCAAAGTTAGAAGAATATGTAGGTATACCTGCTGAGTTACTTGCGTAAAATAATATCAGAAACAATATAGGTACCAAAGTACAAAACGTCGAATATCATTTAAATGCCAACCTAATGTATTTTTGTGAAGGTACGTTTGTGATCAACATTAATATCTACATATTTAGGTAGGTACTTAATTCATAAAGAAAATTACAAGATCAAATAATAGAAATAAATCAGAAGTAGTGTTTACAACAAATAGCGCGCTATTTGTTGTAAACATTAGTTCTGATTTACACAAAACGTGCTTCAAAATCGCGGCTGTAGGGTGGAGGCTTTAGCGCTCGGACGAATTTCCCGGCCCAAAGATAAGCCAGAAAAACTAATGTCAATAGGCCATGTATGACCAAAGCGATTACAGCGACGCTCATCACTTCACAGTTCACTTAGGTGTAAATTGTTGACCAAAATGAACTTAACCACAGTAGATAAATATATTTATCTACTAGCTGCGCCCCGCGGCTTCGCCCCCGTGGAAATTTATGTTTCCAACTTTCTTAATTTTTTCTTTCATAAGAACCTTCTCCTGACAATAACAAACACAACAAAGAAAGAATTAGCGAAATCGGTCCAGGCGTTGTTGAGTTATGCGCTTACCAACACATTTTGCGATTAACTATGTACCTTAACTATGTACCTAGGTATGTCTGTAGCATCAAACGTTTTCAAATTACCCTATTGGCTTTAACTTGAGGATCACTTCATGGCAATATTAACTTTAAGAAAAGATTTCTTCTATTTAAGCCTTTAGTAAAAACTTACAAGGAGTCATCTAAAATCACATAAAAAAGTTCGTACTTGAAAATAAAAATGGCGGTCCGATATTCGGGTTTTTAAGATTGATAAATGCCTCTTTTTTTGCCAACCTAAAGTCCTTTTCCAAGAAAGTGCTAAATATTATTCCTATTTCTAAAACTAAACCGCTTAACGCTTTCACTGCCGAGCCTCGGCGGTGCGACCCAGAGGAGTGGGCCGCCGTATCAAGGGCCTGCAGAGCGACCATGCATTGGGCCATTAAAGTGTTAGGTAACCGTTTCTGTGCCGTTCCCATTTGCCACCAGAAACAACGTCAATGAGAACAACTGAGCATGAAAGTGTTATTCGTTTCTGTGCCATTCCCCTTTGTCACCAGAAACAGCGTCAGTGGGAACAACTGGGAATCTCTGATATAAAAATAACTGTAGAATGTATAACAGGTTGTTTTTCGAATAAAGAAAATATTGACGATGGATAATGAGGTTTCAAAGCCTTTCTATGTTAGTTTTTACTGAAGGCGCTAGTTTTAAGTCCAAATTATATTTACCTCTTATATTATATAAATAAAGTTCAAATTCTATTGTACCTTTGAGCCTTACTAATTCTTATAACTAGATCTAAGGAATAAAATGTTTGAACAAATCTAAATGAAGTTTTTCTAAAACACCAAATAAATAAATAATGCTGGACAATTCACACAGCATAATCTAGCCCCAAGCTAAGCAGAGCTTGTGTTATGGGAACTAGATGACTGATATACCCACCTACATAATACAATACATTACAGAGATAGATATTTTTATTATACTTAGAAAATATCCAGGACACCCGGAACATATATTAGCAGATTGTACAAACATATAAGACAAGGCGGGAATCGAAACCGCAACTTCCTGCGTCCCAAAAAAAAAAATTATTAAAAGGAAAATTAAATGTAGAATTATTGGGACTCGTACCTAATCGAATGGGAAAGAGATTTCTCATTTGTTCTATACATAGAATAGAAAGATGTAGGACAAATGGGAACTACTAAGAATGAGGTAAGTAGACGTAAAATAATAATAAAAGAAATAAATAATTTGAAATTGTTACCTTTATTTAAGTGCGTTACAAAAAGTGTCAGAACTATTAAGTAATACATTGTTCCTAATACAATTACAATAGATTTAGTAAAGCTTAGTATTATTTCTAGATTTTTTTATTAAATTATTGAAAGCTTTTAAAGCACTCTACTGATCCTTGAATACTCAAACACATCTCAGATTTAAGTTGCGCTACCACTGGTTCTGTACTCATCGGAGATTTATTGCTATGTCCAGCAGTGGACTAATATAGGCTGGTGATGATGATGATTGATTTCTATGGGACAGCGTGCACCTGGATCATCTGCCGATGCCAGAGACCGGAATTTCTGATGACGTCATCGGCAAGTGACGATTTTCTTACAGATTTACTACATTGAAAACTGTCAAAAGACTGAGAATTGAGACTTGACTTAAAAATGAGTTGCGTTTGGATACTTGGGGGCTAAAGAGAATGCCAACTTTGCTCTCGCTTGCATATTAAAAAATTGCATATTGCAACATTTTTTTTTTTTACTATTCCTAATACTTTTTTTGCTATTTGTGCATTACTGTGAAAATCTAGTCATTCCTGATTACAACAATTAAAGCCAAAGCAATTTAATTAATAAATGAACTATACAGAGAAATTTTCAGAAGTGTAGTATATTTTATGAATTGAGTCATGACTCATGAGCGAGTCATAGCCATGAGTCAACATTTATCAACCAATGAAGCTCTTAACAGTTTAGAAAATTTATCTCTACTTATTCATTGAACTTGACTCATGCATTGATTTAGCCAGGAGTACTACAGTTTAACATGATGAGTCAACTTCTGCATGATTTGACTTATTGATTGACAGATTTCGACTCGTGTGAGTCAAGATTATCATTATGAGTCAATATTTATCTAATAGTCTAATCTACTTCTCACAAAAACATACCCGCCTTTTCCACAGTCGGGTAACTTAACAAAATTAAAGCAACAATTGTACTTATCTATCAAAATTTTTATAATAATACACAAAATAGTTATTTTCACAAACAAAAAACCCGTTATCATTATCATCGTCACTAGAAGCTCTAAATAATGACTAACAAAATCAACTCAAAATCAACATGTTATACTTACATAAGTACTTTAATTGTAATCAATATTTTTCCCTCCCAAAATAATTTAGTAGGAGATTTATTTAGTGCGAAAAGGACTAAAGATTGTCTTCCCATAAGATAGCGTAAGAATTCGAAAGGAAGAATTCTTAAGAAGCTCGAATAGTATAACCTATGATGATTTTGACCTATGCATTAATTATTTTATAAAAAATAAGACTTCCTACTGGAAAAAACTATTTTAAGCCTACAAATATTACTACAGCGCCATCATCGCACTGGTTGGAATAACTTTTTTATTTAACTTTTAATTTAAAATCACTCATAACTTCCCTAAAAAGGAAATACTATTATTTTTTAGAGAATCTATTTATAAGACTCATAATTTTCTCTATAAGGACCGGTTTCTACCAATTCGGAGAAGTATAAAGCTCTGTGCACATTAATTTTCAACTCGGTGCGTCTGGTCGAAGCGACGCGTGACCCGAGAGCTGGTGAGTATCTGGCGCGGCGCATCAGCATTGCCATACAGCGGGGCAATGCAGCCAGCGTAGCGGGGACGCGACGACTGGTATTGATATGGATCAGTTGAGCTACCTGTAGATTGTTTACAAGTCTGCAAACAGCCCAACTGTTTCATGTGTATTATTAAATAATTTACAGTTCACCAACAAAATAATATCTGGGTTTCTTGATCTATGATACAACTATTTGACCTTATTCACTTATTTTTATTAGGCTAAATATAAGAAAAAAAGATAGAAGTCAAACCGAAACCTCTAGCTAGTTCCAAATCTTCTCCGCTTCGATAGAAACCAACCTTAATTAGTACTATTCTTTTTATTTATTCTATTTATAATTATTATAACACCAAAATTTTATTACAATTTGCTAAGCTATAAAAACACAAAATATTTAGATCTATACTATTAAGTACACAGATCTTTACGTGGTAAGCGACTTTAAAAAAAAAATAGTTTTTTACTATTTTCTATGTTGTACAAGTAATTTGCATTGTAAGCCATTCGCAATGAATGTTTGCTAAAAGAAACTTTTAATCAATCGCAGTTCTGGAGTATACTATCGGCATAATATTGAGTTTAGTAAAAAAAATTGGTTGTCTGTAAAGTCGGTTTACTGACGATAGTTGAACGTGACAACGTCTTAAGAAAATACTGATGGAATGGTAGCATTTGATACTCGATCAAAACATGTAAATGTACTATAGTATAGCAGCTGTCCACGCAGACGCATCGCTCACTCAAGTAGGAGAGAGACGGATGTCGAGCGCTCTCGCTTGCACTTCAAGCCTTACATGGAACGCCTCAGAGCGAGGTAACGCCGCATGACGTCATGTTTTTTCGTGCGTGCAGCCGGCTCTATCGAATTATAAGACGTTGTCACGTCAAAAAAACCTCATAATGTCAATGGACTCCAAAAGACTATAGGCTAGTCCTAAAAAATTCTAATTAGTACGTCAGTTAGATTATCAGAAGATATTGGACACGTATTTGTTCTTTTGACGAATAAACAAAAAATGACGAAGATATAGACAGTTAAAGTTCCGCGTGACGTCACACCTTGCGACACTTTTTAGCAAGGTGTGACGTCACTAGCCCCCACTCCCAAACTTTACGCGCTTTATTTTTGTCATTTTTTGTTTGATTGACATAAGAAAAAATATGTGTCCAATATCTGCTTTTGCTCCAACTCGAAAAATAACAACTAACAGGCTAAGGTTTCTTCGTCGCTTCTTTACTTTAGTCTACATACCGAAGCGACAGAAATCAAAAATATCACTTTATTTCCGTGTCAGTGTTTAGTTTTATATTTTGACCTTTTCTAAGTGTACATTTATTGTATTTATGGAAATTTTGATTTTGATTTTTGATCTTCTGATAATCTAACCGACGACGGAATAAATAAAATAATATATTTGCTATCCAGGACACTACCCTGTTGATTCGTAGATTATTTAGCGTGAAAAATTACTTTATGCTATATCTAAATTACTTGTAGAACTTAGAAAATAGTAAAAATCAGTTTTTTTTCAAAGGCATTATCCACCTTAAATAAGGACTTGCTTCAGCCCGTTGCTTCGCTCATCTAGTACATAAATAAAACATAGCCTATAACAGTCTGGGTTATTGTTTTAACGAAGGGAAATTATTATTATTAGAAACTATATTTATCTATACTAATATTATAAAGAGGAAAGATTTGATTGTTTGTTTGTTTGTATTGAATAGGCTCCGAAACTACTGGACCGATTTGAAAAATTCTTTCACCGTTAGGCAGCTTACTTTTCAGAGAGTGACATAGGCTATATTTTATCCCGGAATTCCCACGGGAACGGGAACTACGCGGGTGAAACAGCGAGGCGATCGTCTAGTTTTTAATAACTCGCGAGATACTTTAATAGCGGTAGCCTAAAAGTTAAGATCAGAATACACGTTTAGCGCCTTAGGGTCTGTTTCACAATGTCCGGATAAGTTCTGCATAAGTTCCAAATAAGCTATTTGTTACTTATCCGTTGGATAAACATCATTGTTACGTTTCACGACTGCCGAATAGCGCTAACTGTCGTATAAAGTCGTCCATAACTCATTCACTTTTATCCTCCAAATAATTTATGTGTTAGATAGTTAATCAATACTTTATCAGGACATTGTGAAACAGACCTTTAGTGTACTAACTGGGTCTGAAGTCTCGCTCAGTTTGCATAGTGTAGAAAGAGATGGCCTATATTTCAACGCAGAAAGACCGCTGTTAGACACATAGCACTCTGACGGAGAGGCATAAGCTAAAATGAACTTTTTTGCGTAGAAGCTAAAAACTAAAATGTAATTTTTCATTTCTCATACTCGGAAAGTAGTGTTGTTTTGATCTGAAACTAATCATGACTTTCTAAACAGCCAGTGTGAATTTAGCGCAAACTTCTTTGAGAAAATGTCATGACTTTCTAAACAGCCAGTGTGAATTTAGCGCAAACTTCTTTGAGAAAATGTCATGACTTTCTAAACAGCCAGTGTGAATTTAGCGCAAACTTCTTTGAGAAAATGTCATGACTTTCTAAACAGCCAGTGTGAATTTAGCGCAAACTTCTTTGAGAAAAAGTCATGACTTTCTAAACAGCCAGTGTGAATTTAGCGCAAACTTCTTTGAGAAAATGTCATGACTTTCTAAACAGCCAGTGTGAATTTAGCGCAAACTTCTTTGAGATAATGTCATGACTTTCTAAACAGCCAGTGTGAATTTAGCGCAAACTTCTTTGAGAAAATGTCATGACTTTCTAAACAGCCAGTGTGAATTTAGCGCAAACTTCTTTGAGAACATGTCATGACTTTCTAAACAGCCAGTGTGAATTTAGCGCAAACTTCTTTGAGCGGAATAAACCGCGAGTGCCGCGACAATTACGCGGCGAGCGGCGAGTTCCATATTTAAAATTTAAAAAGTCAACAAAAATTGGCGGGATACTAAAATCTGTTAAGTATGTATCTGTGACGGACTTTTGTGCTAAGATTTGAATTGAATATTCAAAATGAGTTCTAAGCGAAATATTGACACCAGATTCCATTACAGACTAGGCAAATAATTGTGTCATAGAAAATCTTTTATTTCCTCATATTCTAAATGAAAAGTAGTGTTTGCCACGGGTGAAAGAATCAATTCCTACTCGGACTATAGCCGCCCGAGCGCAGGGAGGGTCTAACTACCTCGGGAATTGATTGTTTTCAACCCTAGGCTAACTATTTCCCAGCCCAGTAAGATATTCCAGAAAGACTTATGTGTTTGGGTTATTATTGTAAAGAAGATTTACCATCTTTTAAATCTACTTTGGACAAAACGTCACATGAAAACAAGTGAAGAGACCGCTTTCGATGATGTTTTGTTAGAGATGATAGTATGTCTTCAAGGCACGTACGGGAAGATTTGAGTGATTCTGCCGACGCCCCTGTAAAAGAAAACTTATGTTATGCACTTTACTTAAGAAGGGATTCCTGTGAAGGATTCTCAGGCCCGACTCCACCAAAGAGGAGATGTGAGGAGATTTCCGAAGCGGAGACAAGAAGAGACATTTTTCAGCTAGAGTGTCTCTACTGAAGTTGTTCAGAGATGCGTACTGGCTAGACTAGAGCGAAAAAACAAAGTTGTCCTAAGGTGGGTATCGGAACATGCGGGAATCAACGGCAATGAGTGTGCCGAAGAACTCTTGCGTTCCGGGCCAAGGGGACTCAGCTGGGCCCCGAGCCCGTTCTGTGGCATATCGAAAAGCCTGGCTCTCAAAACCCTCTTGGTTTCCTGCTATGAGGAATCGTCCAAGCTCTGGAAGAATACCTCGGGCATGAGCCCCTCAAAATCAATAATAAAAGCCTTCGGTAAATGGTACACCAACCGAATCCTAGCGCTAAGCAGAAGCAACCTTCGCATCATGACAAGAGCCCTAACTGGACACTGTCGCCTCAACAAGCACATGTTCAAACTGGGGCTAAGCGACACACAATTCCGCAGATTCTGTGAGGAGGCGGAGGAAATGCCTCTCCATCTGCTAAGAGAGTGCGGAGCACTGATGCAAAAACGTAGCATCCATCTGGGCAAGCACCTGCTTAGTCCAGACGGGCTAAGAGACATCAGAAGAAAATCCTACAGTTCCTAGCAGCTGCAAGGGTTAGTTGCGAATTATGAACGCCGCTGCTTCGAGGCTGAACACAAAGTGGCGATCACAATAGGCCTATCATGGCCGCAGTGACACGAAAGCCACCAAACGTATAAATCCTGTTACTAAGCCTCCGCTGTCTGTCCGTCTGTCAGAGGGCTTCTCATGAACCGTAAGAGCTAGAAAGTTGAAACTTTTACAGAATGTGTATTTCTCTTGCTATAACAATACTAAATATAAAATAAATATTAAAATTAAAGGGGGGCTCCCATACAAAAGCACTGCGACACTTTTTGGTAGGTGTGACGTCACTAGCCATTACTCTCAAACTTTGACGCACTTTATTTTTGTCATTTTTTGTTTGATTGACAAAAGAAAAAATGTGTTCAATAATAATAATAATAATAATGCTGGACAATTCACACAGCATTATCTAGCCCCAAGGTAAGCAGAGCTTCTGTTATGGGTACTATATAACTGATATACTTAATACAATACACTAAATAGATAGATATTTTTTATTATACATAGAAAACATCCAGAACGCCCTGGACAAATGTCTGCAGATCGTACAAATATTTGTCCCGAGGCGGGAATCGAACCCGCAACCTCCTGCGTCGCAGGCAGACCTTCGCCCGCTGCGCCACAGAGGTCGTCAAATCTTCGTTCAATATCTTCTCATAATCTAACTGACGGACTAAATAGACTTTTTTTTTACCCAGGACACTACCCAATTGTTTTATGCCTCATTTACATTCAGCCCCTGCCGCTGCCCCTCGCGCTGCCGGCGATAATTCCCTAAATACTGCTGCAGCAGGATCGAGAGGAGTGTGTGTTTACATACTGCCCTACCACTCACTTCGCTTTCAAGTTTCGGCAATGGCAGACCCTTCAGGCGGTCAGTGACACGTCGAAATAATTACGGCGGCCGCGCTGTCTCTTTTTGCGATACATAATTATGTTCGATATTTAAAAATATATCGAATACAAATAAAGAGTTTAAAAAATATACGTCTTTCTCCTCCAGGCGCTCGGCGAGTACTGAGCGTCGGAGCAGAATGAAAACACGCACTGCCGCTCGCGCTGCCGGTCCTTTGACTTCCGCACAAAAAACCGCCATTTTGGGGAGCGCCGGGCAGCGCGAGTGGCAATGGCAGTGGCATGAGAAGTATCGCGTTTACACACTCGTCCTGCCCACTTTCCTGCTCACTACGGCTGAATGTAAACGCGGTATTAGGGTTATTAATCTCTATGTCTCTCTCTCTCTCTCTCACCTAGTCCCCAGTCCCTGTGTGAACAACAGCTGTCTCCCCTTCGCTAGGTACTCGCAGGTTCGCACGAAGCGGAACAAGGCGGACGCGGTCTCTCCCGCTCGGACCACGTTGCCGCGGGACATTATACCCTGAAACAATGGAAAAGAGGTTATTGTTGTAGTTTACATTAATAGGGTATTACACCCATTATTGAAAAGTGTCTCAATTATTATATTATACATCTATAAAGCTAGATTACCACTGACTGACTGACTGACTGACTGTTCTCCTTGATGGTGGATGGGGAGGTATGTTTTTTTTCGAAAATGTATAGGGGAGCTCTATGGGACCTAGGGAAAATTCCGACTTTTTGAGATTTGCCCCCAGGACCCCCGCCCCCCAGGGGGGCTTCCAAATGGAGGCATATTGTTTGATTTTTCTGTAGGGTTCATTCTTTTCTGTAGGGTAGTTCATTGCTTTATTGCCTACATTATTGGCAATCAAATGAGTCCTCTATCGTCCTCCTAGAACCTCTGCATGGGTAGCTATAGCTTAAACGATACAAGCACCCGTGCTTCGAGGCAAAAGAAAACAAAATGGCTGCCATTTTATCAGGGAGCGAGAAAAAAAAATAGGGATAGTGATTTGTCGATAAAATTTACCGTACTTCACCCATCCAAAGTCTCCGACACCGGTAACCAGACACATTGTATACTAGTTGTTATTGTTTTATTCTATTAATGTAATGTTCTATGTGCTAAATAAATATTATACCAGTAGGTTAAAAATTATTACTTACAAATTGAAAACTCTATAATAATTTTATGTAACTTCTCGATGGTATCGAGAATATTTGTATACATAATTTATGTATTTAATTTATGTATAATTTATATATTTTATATTATGTATTATAATTATGTATGTATTGTATATTTAAGTAATACGCCACCGTCTTTACAAGCACAACTGTTTCGTGTCCATCCCAAGGTCATCTGGAAGAGATCGCTCTTAGCGATAAGGCCGCCCATTGTACAACTCTGTATCTCTCTTTTCCTATATTTTTATTTTTGTATTTTCTTGGTGTGCAATAAAGTGTATTTGTATTGTATTGTATGTATACCTAAGTCATCGCTCATACATAAAAAGTGTTACTTTACCTCAATAATGGCTGTCTGTCTGACGTTCCCGACGTGTACGGTGCACTGGAAGCCGGGATGAATTGCTGTGGAGTGTCGGATCACGGAGACCGAAGCCTGCAACAAATATGCACATTAAGGTTACACAAGTCGTCGGCGCGAAGTCGTCGGTGGCAAAACTATGCGTCAATAGAGGCTCCTGAGAAAGTAACTGTACAATTCTGCTTACGGGGTTGCATTATTTATTTATTTATTAATTATAGACGAGCAGCCTGTAGCTGATGTGTCTATATCACACAGTGTTGAATTAAGGCGCTACCCCGACCCAAATCAGCGCCACCACCTATTTTACCTTATTATTCCGTTAAACGAAGGAATTTAATAAAATTGATTGGCCAGTTTGTGCTTCCTATCATAAGCTTTTTTTTAATGCCTCTATAAAAGTTTTATTTTGTATACTTTATGCAGAGATGCGAAGTTGCTCTTTTTGCCCACCATGGTGGGAAAAATGAGCAACTTCGCATCTCTTCCTACACTATACAAACAACAACATTTATAGAGGCATTAAAAAAAAAGCTTATGATAGGAAGCACAAACTGGCCAATCGGTTTTTTGAATTTCCTTCGTTTAACGGAATAATAAGGTAAAATAGGTGGTGGCGCTGATTTGGGTCGGGGTAGCGCCTTAAGTCATTTCGTCACTTTTTTTAGTTTGTTTTTGTCGTCTCGTAACCAGTTGTCAAGTTTATTCTTGAAGGTGTTTGTTGATGTGGCTGATATAATGTTTTCTGGTAGTTGGTTCCAACTGGGAACCACTCTTTTGCTTATAAAATGGTGCGCTGCAAGGGCTTGAGTAGAGCCCACTGACCCATATATGAGAAAACTGTGACGCGACACAACCTGCGCGCACGCCGATGAGAGCGAACGCTTCCGCCTCGGGAATTTCAGTAAAGTTGTCAAGAGATTCCAGATAGACGTTCTATCGATAAACTAAGAACTTCTGCTGTGCTGTATACGTATCTAGTGCTGTGATTGTGACCTGACCATCAAGCTAGATCCAGGATACCTGACATTTTGGTGGTGTGTCGCCGGAAGCAGCGAGTATCTAAAAGGTTAGTGGTATATGTGTTAAGGCGAATAGTAGGGTGGATAGTGGCGCCACTACATATTTAATTTTATAATTACGCTATACAAAGGAATTATCAAGAAATCGGACCGCGCGTAAACGATATCTATCATAAGCTTTTTTTAAATGTATCTGTAATAGTTTTGTTTTGTGTTATTAAATCAAAAACCTTGTTTGGAGAGCTTGGTGGCCACCAATAGGAACTAAACTCTTGAAACAAGTATCTGCCTAAATAATACAGTACGAAACTATTAAAGATACATTTAAAAAAACCTTATGATAGATATCGTCTACGCGCGGTCCGATTTTGACGTGACAACGTCTTATAAATTGGTTTGCCGGGTGACACTTCAAGAAACTGCGTTACGCTCCGCTCACGTTATGCGCTCACAATGAGAGCGAGTGAGAGGCACGCGTCCCTTCCACTCGGGCATGGTTAGCCCGCCTAAGAGCGAGAGAGACAGACATAAAAAGTGAAAGGCACGCGTCCCTTCCACTCGAGTTTGATAGATGATGCATTTCATCCTTCTTCCTACTATACGAATGAATATTCACATTAAAATTATTTTACCACTCAAAGTCGTTGTCACGTAAAACTTTCGCCCGTATACCGACTTTACAGGCAACCAATTTTTTTGATAATTCCTTTGTATAACGTAATTATAAAATTAAATATGTAGTGGCGCCACTATCCACCCTACTATTCGCCTTAATCTCAAAAAGCAGAATTGTTCGACTTTCCATCAATCTCTTTAATTATCTCAAAAACAAAACCTATTCCACCAGTACAAAATCTCAAAAGATTGCAAATATCGCACAGTAACACTGGAAAAACTGAAGCTTTAAACCTACATAAGCGCTTTAATAAATCTCCGCTAGATGTCGTTAAGGCTACACAAGTCGTCTGGGCGAAGTCGTCGGTGGGCGCGGCCTAAGTGTATGATATCTCGCCTGACATGGTAGACAAACCCGCGCTAGGATGAAATGCACAATGCTTCTGTCGTAAAACGTACGCATAAAAAAATGGGAACAGACTTTTAGCACAAGGGTTATTATAGAAAAACTATTGAGTGTATCTTTTCAAAATAAATTTAATTCAACTTTTCATTATGTAAGCTATGTCGGTACGGGCTTTATTTTAGAGTTCTCTTTCTCCGTATATTATTTAATTTCGCCCAAAGTTGAGCTAAAATCAGTGTTCAAATACGAAAGTTTAGAAGCTTGTATTTTTCAAATGTATGCTTTTTTACTGTTTTGGGTGCATACAAACATAGATATTGACGAGATAAATTGATACTATCCTTAGTTTTGGATGGTCAACATCAAACAGCGTAGTAGTTACCCTTCCACGTTTGTATGGAAAGATGAGCGACTCGTTTAGCCTTATGGGGCGAACGTAGCGTAGTTTGGTTGTCAAACTAGGCTTAGATCTCAGTACTAACTGGATCCCCGTGGTAAAAAGCTCAAATAACATAAAATTCATGTTTTTTTTATTGGTTCCTTGAATGTGAAAACACGATTGAGAAGGGATGAAACGTTGGTGTTCTTCCAACACAAATGAGTTCGTCAAACCACGATATTTTTTATATTAATGTTAATTTTTGTAATTTTCTTAATTTCTCCCAGTAAACGTATCCACTAACCTGGAAGAACAGACACCCGCGCGGGTCGCTCGGGTCTTCCAACATGACGCGGTCTGCGCAAGCGCACGACTCTTCCTCTGGGTTGCTGTTCTCATCGGCCACGTATTTTATGTCTTCCTGGAATAAAAAGAACATTACTTGAATCATTCCTTTAGATAAAGGCCAGCCAATAGATTTTCCAGGTGAGCAAAAATTCTCAGACTGTGGCGGCCCCGGGCCACCACAACTTTATTCATAACGAAATTCATACTTGTAAAACAAAAAATATGCTTTATTTACTTTATTTTTACATGAAATGAATTTACATATTTAATTAAATGAAATTTTTAATGTGATCTGTGAAGAGGTTTCCAGATACTAATTTGTCGATATAAGGTTTTAAATCTGATGTTGATAGTATAATCAAAATCAGAGATGTGTTTTGAAGTGAGTGATGTGCGATATTTATTTTTAACGAATGATAGGTTTGAAAATGTTTTTTCACACACATAGGTGGAACTAAATCTGCTTAAAATTTGAATAGCAATGTCGCGCAATGTTGGAAAATCTTCAATAGAATCGCCGGCCGCCGACGCCGCGCGCCGCCGCCCACAGCGAGGGGGCGCGCGCGATGGTCGGTCGGGGTGCTGGCGGGCAAATTCAAATGCCTTGGCGGGCCACTCCGTGGCCCGCGTGCCTGGGTTTGGCCGGCCTTGCTTTAGATTTTCTGTTTTGTATCTATGGTATATAGGCTATACAGGCTTTTCAGCTTTTTTTTTATTTCAGGCAGCTTCTCAAAAAACAATTTAAATATTTATTGACGACACCGTGGCGCAGCGGGCGAAGGTCCGCCTGCGACGCAGGAGGTTGCTGGTTCAATTCCCGCCTCGGGACAAATGTTTGTACGATCTGCAGACATTTGTCCAGGGCGTTCTGGATGTTTTCTATATACAGGGTGGAATTTTGTAATGCCACCTGGAGGGAAAGTACTCTTAATACTGTAGATAGAAAATTGTACTAAAAGAAAACATTCCTTTATTTTTTAAAAGAAAGAAAACTGCATTCAAAGATTTTCGAAAATTCGCATGCCACACCCGGGAATCGAACCGACTAAATTCTGTAAAAATTACACCCTGTACTTTTATTGCATAGATCGTTAGGGTCAATAATAAGGATGAAATCTCTCTAAGAAACTTAATAAATTAAATGAAAGGAAAACCATGAAATCTTAAATTATTTTAATTATTTACAATAAAAAGTCAACTAACGAATTAGTTGCTCAAAATGGGGTCCATTTTCTTGGATACGCAAATTATTCTTCTAACGAATTCATTTCTAGTAACTTTTAATAACGTGTTGTGGTGAATATTATAAATCGTATTCTAAACTTCAACTCTCAACTCGTTTACATTCGCATAAGATTTCATGTAAATTAGATTTTTTACATATCCCCACAAAAAAAATCTAAAGGGAAGAGATCTGGTGATCTCGCAGACCATCTGATTGTGCCGTTGGTACCAATCCAGGTAGGTATTTCAATTTCAATTTCAATCGTCTTATCTAAATATTAATTCGTCATTTTAATGGATAAATGACGTCAATGATAATTATTAATTACTAACACAAGTAAACAGATGGATCTTTAAGTCAAAGTGCTTAACTTGACCCATTCAATTTATAATTTAAGATTTCATGGTTTTCCTTTCATTTAATTTATTAAGTTTGTCAGACAGATTTCATCCTTATAATTGACCCTAAAGATCTATGCAATAAAAATACAGGGTGTAATTTTTACAGATTTTAGTCGGTTCGATTCCCGGGTGTGGCAAGCGAATTTTCGAAAATCTTTGAATGCAGTTTTCTTTCTTTTCAAAATTAAAGGAATGTTTTCTTTGAGTAAAATTTTCTATCTACAGTATTAAGAGTACTTTCCCTCCAGGTGGCATTACAAAATTCCACCCTGTATAATAAAAAATATCTATCTATGTAGTGTATTGTATTAAGTATATCAGTTATCTAGTACCCATAACACAAGCTCTGCTTAGCTTGGGGCTAGATAATGCTGTGTGAATTGTCCAGCATTATTTATTTTATTTATTATTATTTATTAGATAGTTTATTTGGTCGAACACAATGTGTGTAACACAGATGTTAATAATTTTTTTGTTTCAATTATGTTCTACTAAGATTAGCATGCAAATGTAACAAGTTCAGATTAATACTCGATACATTGTAATTTTATATAAATGTCAAAAAAATCACAATTAATAATAGTAACAGGCGCAATAGTAAAATAAGGTAATGTCAAAACGTATCTGGAATAAAAACGTATCTGGAATAAAATGAACATACTTGAATCATTCCTTTAGATTTTCTGTTTTGTATCATATTATCTAAAATAACTTTATTCACAAAGAAAATTACACGAAAATTACGAGAGAGGCAACATCACTGGCAGGACTCTGTCGTTGTTGCTTGACGGTCTCAGTGCCAAAGTCGAGTATTGTTATAGCGTCCTGATGATGTCTCGTGGAGAGACGAAACTAGTCGACGACTTATTTTTGATGAGTTTTTTCATTTTGTAATTGGTGTGGTTTTTTCTTTCACAAATTAAGTTATATTCGTGCTTAAAGGTGGGAAGGTAATTTACTTAGGCAATTTTATATTACATAAGTCTGTTGTTTACTTTCTCTAATTGTAAGTAGGTTCAATTTAAGGAGGTAGGAAGGTAATTTACTTAGGCAATTTTATATTACCTACATAAGTCTGTTGTTTAACTTCTCTAATTGTAAGTAGGATCTATTTAAGGAGGTAGGAAGGTAATTAACTTAGGTAATTTTTTATTACATAAGCTGTTGTTTACTATCTCTAAATTTTAAGTAGGATCGATTTAAGGAGGTAGGAAGGTAATTTACTTAAGCAATTTTATAACATAAGTCTGTTGTTTACTTTCTCTAAATTTTAAGTAGGTTGAATTTAAGGAGGTAGGTAGGTAATTTAATTAGGTTATTTTATATTACATAAGTCTATTGATTACCTTCTCTAATTTTAAGTAGGATCAATTTGTGGGAGGGCAGGCGCTACACACGATTACATTTTGTAGGATCTTATCAGATAAGGTTTTGCGCGGAATTGTTACTAAATATTGTTTTATCATAATATTATACTATATATTAATGGATTTCCGCAAAGTAACGCCTGAATCTATTATTTATAATAATAAATTAAATGGATGCTTACTTGAGAAGTGTTTCTATAGTGTAAAAGAATATTTGAAAGATTGATTTGTTACACAATTTTTATTTTACTAATTATATAAAACCTTATATTAATATGACTCACACATATAGTACCTACCCATAACACAAGCTCTGCTTAACTTGGGGCTAGATAATGCTGTGTGAATTGTCCAGCATTATTTATTTATTTGTATATTTTGCAGCGCTGCGTGCAGGCTGAATACAATTGCATAAATAGTTATAAGATCTGACATTGTGAAATGATTATGTGTTCTTGCAAATAAATGATTTGATTTGATAATTCCCTTCCCGTAGCCCCCTATAAAACTAACCTCCACAGTTTTAAACTTTTGCTGTCTCATCGTTCATTCGTAACTTATCTATTACGTAACTTATCGTACCTTATTCTAAATAAATTATTTTGTATTTTTATTTTGTATTTTTTTTTGTACCTGTCTGTCCGTTTGTTCGCTGTCCGACTGGTACAGGTTACAGACGTTGTTCTCGATGTCCTTAGTTAGCACTTCCTCTGCGTGCGCGAGGTCTTGTAACAGATTCTTGTTCTTTTTCCGCAGCGAACGTGTCGGAATTGGGGATTGCTTGGAGCGGATTAGGTCTGATATCTGAAAATAATAAAATCATTATAATTTTCGTCGATCTGTGGGCGACCTCTAGGAGAACATAGATGAACTTCGATAGCGGTGCCCAAGAAAATAACACCGGAAAAACTGAAGCTAGAGAACCTACCTAAGCACTTCAATGAATCTCCGCTAGATGTCGTTAAGGGTCCGGCGGAGGATGAATTTCCCATACAAACGTAAAACCAAAATGATCTGTCATTTGAGCATATTTTCACCATGGTCTGCTTTTATTTGTATTAAAATAGTATTTATCTAGGTTCCCGACACAATTTTTTTTTTAAATTCCTTTCTGAAATGAAATTAAACCGAATCGCATTTTTACATCAAAGAATGAATGTTTTCTTAGTATTTTTCTAGATAAGTATTTTGACAAAAAATTGTGTCAGGAACCTAGATAAATACTATTTTAATACAAATAATAGCAGACCATGGTAAAAATATGCTCAAATTACAAATCATTTTGGTATTACGTTTGTATGGGAAATTCATCCTCCGCCGGACCCTTAAGGCTACACAAGTTGTCTGGGCGAAGTTGTCAGTGGGTGCGGCCTAAGGCGATTGTGCACTACAAGGAATTTTACTGTCCGGCAGTCCGATTTTCTACGGTCCTATATGGCACGCCATATAATTTATATACAAGTTTGTGCACTATACGTAATTTTACCGTCCGATATTTTACTTTTCCCCATTCCGGAACGGTTTTCGGTTTACGGAATTTCGCGTGCGTGGCGTGTAGTTTAACTGACGGAGAACTGAAAAGAGACTGAAAAGACGGAGCTAAACTGAGGCGTATCATCCGAGTAAAGACGGACAAGTGCACAAGCCAATCATCCGTTTTTTTCATGCCACTTCGGACCGTAAAAAATCGGATGTTCGGACAGTAAAATTCCTTGTAGTGCACAATCGCCCTTAGTGTATGATATCTCACTTGACATAGTAGACAAACCCGCGCACTACGATGAAACGCACTATGATTTATTCGTTAAACGGCCGCGTAAAAAAATGGGAACAGACGTTTAGCACAAGGGTTATTAAAGAAAAACTATTGAGTGTATCTTTTCAAAGTAATAATAATTACGAATAAATAAATTAATTAATTAAAATAAATAAATAATGCTGGACAATTCACACAGCATTATCTAGCCCCAAGCTAAGCAGAGCTTGTGTTATGGGTACTAGATAACTGATATACTTAATACAATACACTGCATAGATAGATATTTTTTATTATACATAGAAAACATCCAGAACGCCCTGGACAAATGTCTGCAGATTGTACAAACATTTGTCCCGAGGCGGGAATCGAACCCGCAACCTCCTGCGTCGCAGGCAGACCTTCGCCCGCTGCGCTACAGAGGTCGTCATCTATTATAAGTGAAGATTATCGGTATCCCCAAGAGATAAACGCCAATAAGGCGGCTTATGACGACCCCTGTGGCGCAGTGGGCGAAGGTCTGCCTGCGACGCAGGAGGTTGCGGGTTCGATTCCCGCCTCGGGGCAAATGTTTGTACGATCTGCAGACATTTGTCCAGGGCGTTCTGGATGTTTTCTATGTATAATAAAAAATATATATCTATGTAGTGTATTGTATTATGTATATCAGTTATCTAGTACCCATAACACAAGCTCTGCTTAGCTTGGGGCTAGATAATGCTGTGTGAATTGTCCAGCATTATTTATTTTATTTATTATTTATTTATCAGGGGGAGGCCAGCGTCCAGCAGTGGACCAATGTAGGCTGTTAAGGTTAAGGAGGTCCAGCAGTGGTCACGTGTGCTGGTGAGATCTTTACCTCCTGTTTCCTGGTACAATCTCCCTCGCAAGGTGGCCATGCACAGCGCCTAGATCGCCTATAGCCAGCTGGAACCGAAAGAAGGACCATGCCTGGACGTACCTAGAAAAGAACAATATTCATGAAAAAAATTGGTTGTCTGTAAACTGAATGCTCTAAGTCTGTAAAGTCGGTTTACTGACGATAGTTGATCGTGACAACTTAGAGCGAGGTAACGCCGCATGACGAGGTAACGCCGCATGACGTCATGTTTTTTCGTGCGTGCACCCGGCTCTATCGAATTATAAGACGTTGTCCGTCAAAAAATTGGTTGTCTGTAAACTGAATGCTCTAAGTCTGTAAAGTCGGTTTACTGACGATAGTTGATCGTGACAACTCAGAGCGAGGTAACGCCGCATGACGAGGTAACGCCGCATGACGAGGTAACGCCGCATGACGTCATGTTTTTTCGTGCGTGCAGCCGGCTCTATCGAATTATAAGACGTTGTCACGTCAAAAAAAAAACAATTATCTGAGCGTCTGGTCGAAGCGACGCGTGAACCGAGAGCTGGTGAGTATCTGGCGCAGCGTATCAGCATTGCCATACAGCGGGGCAGTTGATCTACATATCTGTAGATAGTTTGCAAGGCTTAGGGTAAAAATGTCACCGGACCATTTTTTGTGCTACTGTTAGCTTAATTGTAAATACTAGTATACTTTTCTTTGTGAATAAAGGCTATTGTTCTATGTAACAACATTTTCCAAGTAATCAAATATGCCAAAAATTTTGGACTTCGACGAGACTTGAAACCGCTTCTTTTCCTAAGTACGGGTATGTGCTAGCCAACTATGTAACAAGCGTTATCTATACCAATATTATAAAGAGGAAAGATTTGATAGTTTGTTTGTATTGAATAGGCTCCGAAACTACTGAACCAATTTGAAAATTTCTTTCACCGTTAGGAAGCTTACTTTTCAGGGAGTGACATAGGCTATATTTTATCCCGGAACTCCCACGGGAACGGGAACTACGCGGGTGAAACCGCGAGGCGATCGTCTAGTCAATAAATAACCTGAGTTTGAATCTGACTACACCAGACTACAAGAGACGTAGGCGTCAAAAAAATATGGGATATTATCCTCTCCCGTGGCAAGAGGCCATAATATGGCCTGTCAAATTTATTATTTTTATTTATTTATTTTTGCTTGCATGTACATACATTCATTCTTAGGTCTAAGTGAATGATTAGTTATAGGCTTATCACTAGCTAGGTACATGCACCCTGGAAGGGCACTGCAAAACTGAGTTCGTACGTACTTTATTTACACCATGTCAAATTGAGTTAAAAGTACTTAATTTAAACAATAACATTAATGTCACTCAGAAAATAAGTTTACTAATAGAATTGAGTAAATATAATCTAGAAGCCAGAATTCTTATACTAAGTCATTGTTTCATCATAGGTTAGTGTCATTTTAGTCTGTCCGTAGCGAATTGGTCAACAGAATAATAGCATTTTTCAAATAAAAACAATTTTATCTTTTTACAAAAGGTTTCATCTTTAACTTCATTTTTTAAGTATTCAGGTATTTTATAGTATATTTTTGCCAATCTATAGTATGGGCTGGTTAGCCAAAAACCAGTTTAAGTTTAGTTGGAGGTAATACTAATAAAACCGTTGTGTGGCAAGCGACCATATTATGGCCGATTTTCCGATTTTTTTTGTTGTTTTTTGTTTCGTCGAATTTATGTACTTAGAGTCCACTTCTCAGCCATGTCAATGTCTTAAAAGTTGACTGACAGTGTCAAGAATTGAGAGGTTAGTTGTAATTAGTAGTAGTAGGTTCTTTTCATTATATGTGTTTATTTATTGTAAATTCAATAATCGCGCAGCTTTGAGTTATTTTCCTTTTGTTTTGTAGTTTTGTGGGTTTTTTCTTTTTTTGTAAATACTGTACAATACATAAAGGTTATATTGTTAATTCCATAAAGCTTGCGATGCTGTCATGAGATGATGAGACGGATATTGGCAAAATTGTGTCAATATATTGTACCTTAGAGACTGAGGCTGACGGACAAACCCAATTACGGTTTATGTTAGCTGTAGATAAAATAAGTTATTAATTATGTAACATAAATAAATGAAAAAAAAAAAAAAAAAAAACCTGACGCAGAAGCCATCAAACAAGAAGTTGAAGTTGATTTCTTAGAAATTACCGGGTAATTTCTAAGCGACTTTTCCGCGAGTGTTTTGTGCGAGGAGTTACGCATTTTTAAGGTTTTAATACTCACAGGTGGGCAAGGCTGCTGCAACCCCAGAGAAGCTGGCTGGCCGGCGCGTGCTGTGCCGCTTGGCACTCTGTTGCGGTAGATACTGCGGACTCCCACCAGCTTGAAGGAACCGTCGTCTAGAGGACCTGGAAAGAAAATATGTATAGTGACCGGCATGAGTCGTGAGCACAAACTGACACCTGCGCAGTAGTTAAGTTTTGAAGCCATGTGGGCGGGGCGGGGTGCCGAACTGCACGCGATTGGTTCCTCAGTCAATGCACATCGTCTATTGGAGGCTCGCGTGTCATTCGGCTACATTCATGTCATTCGTTATTGGAGGCTCGCGTGTCATTCGGCTACATTCATGTCATTCGTTATTGGAGGCTCGCGTGTCATTCGGCTACATTCATGTCATTCGTTATTGGAGGCTCGCGTGTCATTCGGCTACATTCATGTCATTCGTGCATACGCGAGCTTACCCCCACTACTGCCCATCTGTGTTCACGACTCGTGCCGCTTATTATATCTGTCTATACTTAACCTAAGAATCATGTTCTCATGTAAGTGACATTATATAATTAGTATTTTTGAGAATAAATGAACTTAAATGAATAAAGACGACCTCAGTGGCGCGGCGGGCGAAGGTCCGCCTGCGACGCAGGAGGTTGCGGGTTCGATTCCCGCCTCGGGACATAACCTACGAGCAGTCTGTCTCGCTCGCACACATACCTATAAGCAGTCTGTCTCGCTCGTACAGCCGCCCGCGCGTCAGCAGTCCTCCCACCACGGGGTCGCCGCTGTCTCCCACGTGGAATATCTCGTCGATTTGGAACTCTACTGTTTCTATACATTACCTACGAGCAGTCTGTCTCGCTCGCACACATACCTATAAGCAGTCTGTCTCGCTCGTACAGCCGCCCGCGCGTCAGCAGTCCTCCCACCACGGGGTCGCCGCTGTCTCCCACGTGGAATATCTCGTCGATTTGGAACTCTACTGTTTCCTGCAAATAATTTTTTTATTACAATGAGCCTGGATTCGAATCGAAGACTCGGAATCTGAGGCGGACTCGCGCGAAATTCAAATATTATTGCGGTTTTTAATATTTTCTGGAGTTAGAGTATTTATATATTATTTTAATTTTAATTCTATTGACATTCGTATGCTATAAAAAAAGAATATGGTGGCACATTGCATCTTACGACTAACTGTATATTTATTTACTACCCATGTTCTAAGCGAATAGACGATTTGAGTACGAGTTCGAGTCCTATGACGTCACAACATGACAGACGGCATTTTCAGAGTTCAAAATTAAAAAAACTATTTAAATATTGAAAATATTTGATCATCTTACACTTTTAATATCAGCTATAAATATTGGTTTCATAAGTCAAATACATACTACAAATACTACTAGAAAATTTACTGCGCCAAATTTGATATGAGTCAAGTATCCTCACGAAGCCTCTGTAAGTCTTTTCCTGTCTTGTTTTTTTGTTTTATTTGGTGTGCAATAAAAACAATACAATACAAATATGTATTGTATTGTATTGGATACTACCTTCTGTCATAGGCTAAGAGAGTCCAAAGCGAATCACTGTAACCTCGCCATACAGGCTCTTCAGAGACCTAGTGCGAGGTACAGCTACATACTAGAAAGCCGAAATATATTTATAGATATTACTAAGTTAAGTCTAGTTAAGTTGCTTGTACCTGACGTTTTGATTTTTGATTTGTTGAATAAATTTTTATCTTTTTGACGTGATAACGTCTTTAAAATCGTTTTAGTCGGGTGACATGTTCAGAAACTTGTGTCACACCAAAACCTCACGAGCGCGATCGCAGGTATAACGAGAGAGAGACGGACCGATCTCCCGTCTCATCTCGAGCGCTGCCAGTCATTCCGTGAAACTTGTCACGCGGAATCCTCACGAGCGGAGGCTGGCATAGCGTTCGAGTGAGTGGACCGATCTTCCGTCTCTCTCACTCTAGCGGTTATATCACCAATAAGACGTTATCACGTAAACATCTCGATCGTAAACCTACTTTACAAGCAACCAATATTTTTTATCTTAAAAATTGTATTACCTCCTCTGGTGGCGGTAGATGGTGCAGCGAAGGCGGCTGCAGCGCTAACAGATGCGCATGTAACGCGTTGAGTCCGAACCCACGGACGCAGGAGACGGGAAATACTGCTACTTGTTCGCACGATCTGTAGGGTAGAAAGAAAAAACTGTAAGGGGGATGATAGATATATCGATAGATAAATGGTTTATTTGGATCACAAATGGACAGCACAAAATACAATCAAACATAAACAAGTAGGTAGGTATATAAAAACTAGTTTACAACTTATGAGGAGGTACAAGCAATTGTTTATATAAAGCCCCGCAAGTTGATATTGCGATTGGCGGCCATCTTGGTGACGTAGTCGACGTCGCACCGTCGTCAGTACCGTTCGCAAGGTCAGCCCGCGCTTACGTGCTTACGCGCATCGAGTACTTGTTATAGCTTTTTGTTTTTGTTATCCTGTTTTATTGTTATTTTTGAGTTTTGTTGTTTAGTTTTTTTACCTGTTACCCGTTAAAATGAGTAAGAAATTAATTAACAGTCGTGTTCGTTAAATGATAATTAAAGTGGACAATTATTTTTTAAAAGAGAAAAAAGACTAAGTTAGTTATCTAAAATATAAACTGTGCCTTAAAAAGTGCTTCGAACACTACTGAGGACATTTTAATGTCGAAGCAACTAGTAATAGACATTTTGAATATTTTGCAAAATTCTACCAAAGTCACGGAACGTGTGGCCTGGTTTAAATACAAATATCCCATAACCCTAGCTTATTTACTTTTTATTACATTTTTTTGCTATCTGTACTTTTTTGTGACGGATGACGTCACGCAGCTGTTATTGTGACAAGGTTCCATCGCAATATCAACTTGCGGGGCTTATATATCCTTATAGCTAAGCTTACATTCTAAAAAGTTATACGCACTAACTTATCCTACTTGTGACATGTAGGAGTGTCAGTGCTGCCGAAGTGAGCCAAAACGGATCAGTCTCAGCTTTATGCTGTTTTGCAACGGGGTACAAAACAGCGCTGGTTTTCAGACTGACCCGGTCGTGGTGACACCGGGAACCGAGACGAGCTCTATGAATTTCCAGTAACAATGCATAGGTGGAATAAGTGCAAAACATGTGCAAGAGAACGCGCTGTTCCAAATTGATTATGTCAATGTCAGAAATTATTGCTATGTCAAAGTGGATTAGTGGAGAGAGGTTACTATCACATGTACGCGCTGTTCCAAATTGATTATGTCAATGTCAGAAATTATTGCTATGTCAAAGTGGATTAGAGGGGAGAGGTTACTATCACATGTGACTTGACGTGTCATGACACGTCACGTCCACATTTCCAATCCAATAACAAAAACCTATGATGTCACCCTAACCTGCAGATTCTGTGGAGGGGCGGAGGAAACGCCTCTCCATCTGCTAAGAGAGTGCGGAGCACTGATGCAAAAACGTAGCATCCATCTGGGCAAGCACCTGCTTAGTCCAGACGAGCTAAGAGACATCACTCTGAAGAAAATCCTACAGTGCCTAGCAGCTGCAAGGGTTAGTGGCGCAAGTTTCTATGGAAAATTATTATTCTTTGGTTCGATTTACTCATAACTCGGTATAAATAAACTATAAAGAAAATGAATCACATATATTTTTTCAAAACTATCCCCAGGGGGGGTGTGCAGTAAATTTCTGAAATTTCCACGTATGCGAAGCGGGGCGCAGCTAGTTTAAAATTATTTGACCGTTGAGGTATCTGTAGATTTTTTGCAAGTCTGCACTTAGCTCAATTGTTCAATTTTGACGTGATAACGTCTTTAAAATCGTTTTAGTCGGGTGACATGTTCAGAAACTTGTGTCACACCAAAACCTCACGAGCGCGATCGCAGGTATAACGAGAGAGAGACGGACCGATCTCCCGTCTCATCTCGAGCGCTGCCAGTCATTCCGTGAAACTTGTCACGCGGAATCCTCACGAGCGGAGGCTGGCATAGCGTTCGAGTGAGTGGACCGATCTTCCGTCTCTCTCACTCTAGCGGCATAAGACGTTATCACGTAAACATCTCGATCGTAAACCTACTTTACAAACAACCAATTTTTTTTGTTTGATTTTTGTTAATAAAAAATACAAATTGTAAATACTAGTTCTAATTTATTATTTAATAAGTTCAATAAAGCTTTTTTATTATTTATTATTTTTTTATTATTTGATTTTAATTTGCGTTGCGAATAAAGTTATCTTTAACCTTAGAAGGAAGGACAGAAGAACCAAAAATAGGAAAGACGTATATTATTTTGGTATTTAAAATCCAATTTTATGTTTTAAACTGTCCTAATAAAAATTAAGGTAGAGATTTGATTTGATTTTAGAGTTTCTATGCTATGGACCGACTTTGATTGAATAGGTCTTTCCTACCTGCCGAACTAATTAAGCACTGTATCTCGACAGATACAGAGAGACTTTGGGGGAAAGATGTCCAACAGTGGACGTAGTGCTGATCAGTTAAAACCAACTTACTGGTCATCTGCCTTCTCTTGTTCCGGTTCGATGGAGTCCAGGATCAGTTTCTGCGGCCCGCAGCAGTTCCTAGCTAAACTCTCGTCTGTTATTAGAAGTGGTTTCTGAAACAATACAGATTTTAGATACTTTAGAAGATACTTTTTGAATCGTGGTCAGTGACCGAGTAGCGAATCAGTCAGCGAAACACGGTGGTCAGTTTCACCATTCCAATCATCAATATCAATCATCAATCCGCATTAATTTCCGATGCTAGCTTATATATTTAATTTAGTAATTCGTAGAGAATTCTCGAACCGAATGGTCTGTTGCGTGACGATGGTAAGAGGCCCGACGGTATGACACTAGTCCCATGGGAGTTGGGGAGGCCCATTGTGTGGGACGCTACATGCGTCGACACACTTGCGCCTTCCCATCTTCCGAGGACATCCGTGAGGCGACCCAAGAGGCGCAAATATGCAGGTCTCGACAGAGCCTACACATTTGCTCCGCTTGGAGTCGAGACCCTAGGTCCGTGGGGTACCGAGGCTCTTCGGGAGCGTCTGGTCAAAGCGACGCGTGACCCGAGAGCTGGTGAATATCTGGAACAGCGTATCAGCATTGCCATACAGCGTGGCAATGCAGCCAGCGTCTTGGGGACGCTTCCGACTGGTGTTGATATGGATCAGTTGAGCTATCTGTAGACTGTTTGCAACAGTCGGCAGTTAGCTCAATTGTTTCAATTGTAAATACTAGTATAATTTTCTTTGTAATTGTTTTATTCCGTTTTTGTAATTGTCTATGTGCTAAATAAATTATTATAGAGAACTCTAGTGTCTAACTAGATAAACCTATGTTAGGATTTAAGACGCTATAAACAAATTGTAACAACCTTGAAACAATAAATAGTGTACGTCGTGAGTGAGAACGTTTTGGGGGTAAAGGTGGATTTCCCCCAAATAGGAACAGAGGGAGATCTCCTCTGCTCCGGGTCCGACCCACCTGGTCCACTGAGCAGGTCTTTCGACCGACAGTTGATGTTGGCTACTCGTTTAAGGTTAGTTGTAAGTGAATCAAGCGTTTGCGCGATCTAGGAATGGTTCTCTTTTTGCTTTCTCCGATAAGTTGGAATTTTTGTCTTGACGACATCTAGCGGACTCACATAGAAGCGCTTAGGTAGGTTTACTAGTTTTACTTTTTGGTGTTACCTTTTTTTTCAAATTTGATTGAACACACAGAAAAGATTTGATTTGTCAAATCAAATAGTTTATTTGCAAGAATACAAAATTATACAATATGTCAGATCTTATAACTACTTTTTATTTCTAGTTTTGTGCGCCTCTATTGACACGTTAGCCTTGTAGTTCGGCCGATGTCGCCAAGAGGTCGCCTACAACCGTGACTCGGCAATCGTAGTATAGGACGGCCTCTAGCCACGTGGGATGACGATCTGCGAAAGACTGCAGGCAGATGCTGGATGCGGACAGCTGAAGACAGGGCGCTATGGCGCTCATTAGGGGAGGCCTATGTCCAGCAGTGGACAAATATAGGTTGTTGATGATTGACTCGCGTTACGATCGTTTTTATACTCGGAGCCTTTTGGTCTAAGGATAGACCACTACGTAGGTATTCAATTAAAAGAGTATAAGAATGTGTTTTTTACTTTTTTTTTACCTTATCATGATTCCTCAGCATACTAGCCAGCCGCCCCATCAAGGGCCTCACATTGGTCCGCGCCAGTTCACACTTGTTGATGACTATGAAGAATGGTAACCGCAGAGCGAGGAGGATTCCCATGTGCTCTTCTGTTATGGGCGAAATGCCTGCTGTGGCTGAAATCTGAAGAAAATGTTGTTAGTCTTTACTACTTCTACGTCTTTGACGACCTTTGTGGCGCGGTGGGCGAAGGTCCGCCTGCGACGCAGGAGGTTGCGGGTTCTATTCCCGCCTCGGGACAAATATTTGTACGATCTGCAGATATTTTGTTCAGGGTGTTCTGGTCGTTTTCTATGTATAATAAAAAATATCTATTTATGTATTCGTATATTATTAAGTATATCAGTTATCTAGTACCCATAACACAAGCTCTGCTTAGCTTGGGGCTAGATAATGCTGTGTGAATTGTCCAGCATTAGCTCAATTGTTTGAATTGTAAATACTAGTTCTAATTTATTTCTATTATTTGATTGTAATTTTCTTTGTCAATAAGGTTATTATTACTTTTTTCTTAACCTGTAACCCCTAAGATATTTCATGTCGGTCAAATGTAACAGCGTTATAACAGAGAAGTTTATAAGTTGAATGAGTCAGCGCGTTCATAAGTCGAATGAACCGGCTAGACAAATAAGTGGGTCAAATGAGATATGAGCCAAGTAATTTGATATTTTTTACCTACTAAAATCCGGCTGCATATTTCTGACATTAGGTTGTACTGTTTTTTACTGAATGAGTCAAATTGGAAATGAGTCAGTGAGTCTGTGAGTCAGAGAGTCCGTTGGTAAGAGAGTCCGTTGGTAAGTAAGTCCGTGAGTCAGTGAGTCCACGAGTTCGGCTCGTGGAGTCATTGATTCACTCTGAGTTTAATTTACCAATGAGTCACATAAGTCAACAAGTCCCTTACCACCAACATGGCCGCATGCGGTGAGTAGCCAGTTATCCCGTGTCTAGTAGTGCGCTGGTACTTGCTGTGCCCGGCTAGATCCAGGAACGACACGAGCTTGGCCGAACGCTCGCCGATCCGTTCTGCTGTCATTAATTCCGAGCAGCCGTAGTTTACTACATTACCCTGAAATAAATATAAATATATAAATAATTTTGGCAACAATTCATCACTGCTAAAAAGTTTTCTACCTTGGCAGAGATGGCATGTTATATTTGAGAAAGCTATGCTCGGAGTTTCTTTGTAGGAAAGGATTCGTAACGAATACATCCGACAGAGAACCAAAGTTATCGACATAGCACAAAGAATTAGCAAGCTGAAGTGGCAGTGGGCCGGCCATATCTCGAGAAGAACCGACAACCGCGGGGGTAAACGTGTTCTTGAGAGGAGACCGCGACTCGGCAAACGTAGTGTAGGACGCCCTCCGGCCAGGTGAGATGACGAAATGCGAAAGATTGCAGGCAGATGCTGGATGCGGCAAGACAGGGCGCTATGGCGCTCATTGGGGGAGGCCTATGTCCAGCTGTGGACTATTATAGGCTGATGATGATGATGATTTGAGAAAGTAAGGTGCTGACCTGAGCATCGAACCCGAGAATCTCGTGGCTGAGTGATGACGTCATTCCTGTCTTTACTTCGTGTTGGTGTCTGAACATGTTAAGACGCGCTGAACCGTTACCGTTGTCTAGTTCTCCTGAAAACAAATAATACTATTTTAGTAACTAATAACTAACAAGTTATACAACAGAGAATATGGCACGAACTAACGAACTAAACGTAACTTTAGTCTTTGAACAGGATTGGATAAACTTCAATGTTTCCCCTGTAGGTGGAGCTAACGGCGCTAGAGTCCGTAGGAACTCCCAAAGATTTTCGTTAGCACATTCCCGTACTGAGGGTTAGCACATTCCCGTACTGAGGGTTAGCACATTCCCGTACTGAGGGTTAGCACATTCCCGTACTGAGGGTTAGCACATTCCCGTATTGAGGGGAGGACGCGGGTTGAAGTCCCGTCGAAGTCGAAAATTTTTGCGATATTATTTGATTTCTTAGAAATTAGAAAATATGGTCGTCGTTCCCCGACCACCATCGCTGTAGCGCGACGGGAACGTAGGAACTGGTACCCGATAAATTATCTTAACATATAAATCAAATGCCTTTCTTCAAAAAGAAAATTATACTAGTATTTACAATTGAAACAATTGAGCGAACTGCAGACTGGCTCAATTGATCCATATCAACACCAGTCGTCGCGTCCCCGCTACGCTGGCTGCATTACCCCGCTGTATGGCAATGCTGATGCGCTGCGCCAGATATTCACCAGCTCTCGGGTCTCGCGTCGCTTCGACCAGACGCTCAGATATTGTTTTAAAAACCCGAAGAGCCTCGGTACCCCACGGACCTAGGGTCTCGACTCCAAGGGGAGCAAATGTGTCTAGGCTCTGTATAGTAAATTAAATTAATGGGCGAACCTAGCGGGTTTGGTTGCCAAACTAGGTCTAGATCTCAATACTCACGGGATCCCCGTGGTAAAAAACTAGAATTACATTAAATTCAACATTATTTCTTTGGTTTCTAGAACGTGAACACACTATTGTCACACACAGTCTTCCAAAAACTGTAACTAACGCAACAAGCCTGACATCATTTAAAGGCAAGCTAAAGCATTGGCTCACTGACAACAGCTTTTACAGCTACGAGGAGTTCCTAGCCTGTAAAAGTGACGCATTACCTATTGATGTATAAGTACTTAGGGTACTTAGGTATTCAATGTGATATAAGTTTATTAATTTAATTGTTATTATGGTATTATATATTAATGTAATTGTTATTATGGTAGTACCTACATACGTAGGCACTAACCTATGCATAAAGTGACGTATAGTTCTAGAAACATATGAAATAAATGATTATTGATTATTGAGAAAAAAATACGCTAAAAAAACAGGGAACTACGCAAACCTCATACTATAAGGAGACGTCACGATAATGTCTAAGGGCCCACCCACACGTACCACAACCACACTACGTGGTCGGGCGTATATTTTGTATTGAAAATGAATAGGACTATTCACACGTACCACATTTTGCAGTCGTTATCGGTCGCTTGTGTGATACCGACGACACCGCAACGACAGCGCAACCACAACGCAACCACCGGCGACATTGAGAACTACGAACGAACTACAACTATACTAACTAACTACACAACGGCATTTTGTAGTTACCACAGCGCAACGGCAAACAGCTGCTGCGACACAATTCACACGTAGACAGTGCTTAACGACTTTTTGTCGCTGCGATGTGGTGTGGTTGTGGTACGTGTGGGTTGGCTCTAAAGTAAAAAATAAACGAAACTTAACCTAAAATAAGTTTTATGCTGATTTTATTTTTATGCGATTCTCGTTAGCTTCTGGGATTAGGCTGAGCCTGTATCAAGGAAACCAGGAATGTTTTTATAGTTTCGAATAATTTTGAGTATTACCTTGAGTGAGTACACCTATAAGTGTCGATTTGCCGGCCTCGTTCGCCCCCATCACAGCTACTCGCAGCTCTATGCTTTGCTGTGGATGCGCCAACTGGAAAAATACATCCATACTACTATCAAATACATACTAATATTAAAATTTATTAATATTAAAATTTATTGTTATTATGGCGAGTGCACTATTAGTGGGTAGGTGCCTACTTAAAACCAAATGACGTTTTTTATGTTTTTACTTTATGTGTTCTAAATTTATAATTGTACTAGCTGCGTCCCGCGGCTTCGCCCCCGTGGAAATTTATGTTTCCAACTTTCTTAATTTTTTCTTTCATAAGAACCTTCTCCTGACAATAACAAACACAACAAAGAAAGAATTAGCGAAATCGGTCCAGGCGTTGTTGAGTTATGCGCTTACCAACACATTTTGCGATTCATTTTTATATTATAGATATAGATAGATAACTGTGTACTTGCTCACCTACCTAATATGTGTACCTACTTTATATAATGTTACTATACTTTTGTTATGTACTATTTTTCCTGTGCTGTTTGTGTGTGTACTCAATAATAGTATATCTATCTATCTATCTACCTAAAAATTCAAAAGTAACACTGTCTATCTTTGTAGGTGGCCACATGGTGGGAGATGGCAACAGAGGGTTTCCACGAATAAACAGTTGTCACTTGTTAGCAATCTGAGTGTGTCATTTATTCCCCCAATAACCAAATACTACTATCTGTTTGTCTTTTACCTGTTCACGTCTAAACGTTTTTAATTTTATTTTTTATTTGGTACTTAACAAGCGCGTGCGAAACCGCGGGCAGCAGCTAGTTTTAAATAAATAACACGTAATAATAAAAATGCTAGACGATTCACACAGCATTATCTAGCCCCAAGCTAAGCAGAGCTTGTGTTATGGGTACTAGATAACTGATATACTTAATACAATACACTACATAGATAGATATTTTTTTATTATACTTAGAAAACATCCAGAACACCCTGAACGTACATATATATTTAATTATTCCATTAATTAGCTTTATTTAGTCATTATTATTTTAATTTTGGTATGTTTATTATCTATATTCTATATATATAAAAGAAAGTCGTGTTAGTTACACTATTTATAACTCAAGAACGGCTTTACCGATATGGCTGAAAATTGGTGAGGAGGTAGCTTAGAGCCAGGAGACGGACATAGGATACTATTTATTCCGTTCGATAGCATTCAAGTGTGACTTGACATAAAACATATTAAAACTTCATTTTTTTTTTCTAATAAAAAAATTACTTAATAAATTCAAAAATCTGCTTATTTATTGCCTTTAAGGCGGAACAGAGTTCGCCGGGTCAGCTAGTAAGTATATGTATCGTAGATTCATTATTTGTACACTTCCTCTACCTGTTCCATCGCCTCTCCTATAACTGTAAGGTTTGCTAGAAGAAAACTCTTTTTCAAGGTTTAGCTCGCCTATATACATATCCTATTAAATAAGTTCATGGTATGTATTAATTGTGTACAGTAAAGAATTACAGAATTAAACGGCGGATTCGTTTTTCGCCACTTAGCTGAGCCGAAAGATTAGCAAAGTCAATTGTATTTATCAACATCGCCTCCTACAACAATTCTACGAGAGAACTGCGATCCCCAACCCGCATGCTCAGCGTGGGGATTACGGGCATTACCCCCTTGAGATAAAAGCCAATAAGGCCCTTATCACTAACGTTAAATACTAACGTTACCAAGCGAGTTTATTCTCCAAGCAGCCTTTGTCAGAAGTCACCTTAAGGAGTTCCCGACGTGGGCTGAAGCCCACATCTACCACACTAGACATCGTCATCGATTAACGCTAAATAAGATTAGCGAAAGCAAAACACGAAATTGACTACATAGGAGTGAAAATCTACAATAATCTACCGGACTCTATAACTAGTGCCGCGTCGACTGCAATATTTACGGACAAACTGAAGAGAATCCTTAGGACAGGGCATACTACAGCTATGAAGAGTTCTTCGATACCAAATTTGTTGACGCCTAAGTCGTAGATCCACACTTATAATCTACATATATAAAAGAAAGTCGTGTTAGTTACACTATTTATAACTCAAGAACGGCTTTACCGATATGGCTGAAAATTGGTGAGGAGGTAGCTTAGAGCCAGGAGTCGGACATGGGATACTATTTATTTCGTTCGATAGCATTCAAGGGTGACTTGACATAACCTCAAAAATAGAATAGGATAGAAATAACCTCAAAACGTTTCCATAGAAACAACGCGTGCGAAGCCGCGGGCAGAAGCTAGTAATATATAAATACTCTTGGTAAGATTACCAAGGACAGTTATTTGTACTTAGTTTTTACATTATTTTATACATAACTAAGTTAGTTTGACATGTTAGAAAATTTTCTTATAGACAAATAACTGAACTGAACTATCAGTGGAGACCTGCAGTGGACCAATATGGGCTGTTGAGGCGAGGCTTTTTTAATTAAATTTTTACAACCTTTTAACAATGTTTATGTCGGTTGACTAAGTAACAATAAAAAATAAAACTTAAAAGTAAACAAAAAGAACACTTCTGGAATGAACAAAACAAAATTAACCTATGAGAAAATTGACTTATAAATATAACATAAGTAGTCATATATTTCATCACTAATTAACTACCTACATACGTGTTGGTACTTGTGAACCTAAGTAAAATAAATAATGCTGGACAATTCACACAGCATTATCTAGCCCCAAGGTAAGCAGAGCTTGTGTTATGGGTACTAGATAACTGATATACATAATAATATACGAGTAGGTACATAGATAGATATTTTTTTATTATACATAGAAAACATCCAGAACGCCCTGGACAAATGTCTGTAGATCGTACAAACATTTGTCCCGAGGCGGGAATCGAACCCGCAACCTCCTGCGTCGCAGGCACACCTTCGCCCGCTGCGCCACAGAGGTCGTCAGCCTTCAAGTTGCCATTTGAGCCAGCACAGTTCGCTAAATAATACAATAAAATACCTGAATACTTAAAAAATGAAGATAAAGATGAAACCTTTTGTAACAAGATAAAATTGTTATTCTTTGAAAAATGCTATTATTCTATTGACCAATTCGCTACGGACAGACTAAAGTGACACTAACCTATGATGAAACAATGACTTAGTATAAGAATTCTGGCTTCTAGATTCAATTGACTCAATTCTATTAGTAAACTTATTTTCTGAGTGACATTAATGTTATTGTTTAAATTAAGTATTTTTAACTCAATTTGACATGGTGTAAATAAAGTACGTACGAACTCAGTTTTGCAGTGCTCTTCCAGGGTGCATGTACCTAGCTAGTGATAAGCCTATAACTAATCATTCACTTAGACCTAAGAATGAATGTACATGCAAGCAAAACTAAATAAATAAATAAAATAAATAAATCGAATAGCAAAGGTAGACTCTCACCTTCTTGATGTAGACCTCTGCGACCGCGCGGTGCGCGTGTACTCTCCTCGCCGTCAGGTGCGCGATATGCGCGTGCAACGCGGCCGCCATGCGCCGCAGGGCACGCAGCGACGCGCGCAGTGCTCGTGCACTTAGGCCCACTAGGGCTCCGCAGTCACGGACGCCTATTACGTAGACGCAGGAGCCTCCGCCGGAGACGAGGCGCCATTTCAACTGGAAAATAATTCAAATTTAAGGTTTTTTGTTATTACAGTGCGTAACCCCACACTAAGGGTAATTTCTAAGAAATCAAATAATATCGTAAAAAAAAAATTGGTTGTTTGTAAAGTCGGTTTACTGACGATAGTTGAACGTGACAACGTCTTAAGAAAATACTGATGGAATGGTAGCATTTGATACTCGATCAAAACATGTAAATGTACTATAGTATAGCAGCTGTCCACGCAGACGCATCGCTCACTCAAGTAGGAGAGAGACGGATGTCGAGCGCTCTCGCTTGCACTTCAAGCCTTACATGGAACGCCTCAGAGCGAGGTAACGCCGCATGACGTCATGTTTTTTCGTGCGTGCAGCCGGCTCTATCGAATTATAAGACGTCACGTCAAAATTTCACGACATTTGTCACGTCAAAATTTTCGACTTCGACGGGACTTGAACCCGCATCCTTCCCTCAGTACGGGAATGTGCTAACCCTCAGTACGGGGATGTGCTAACGAAAATCTTTGGGACTTCCTACCGACTCAAGCGCCGTTAGCTCCACCTACAGGGGAAACATTGAAGTTTCTCCAATTCAAATTTATTAATTCATAAAGATGTCAGGTATACAAAAATGTCATCTTATCGCTAGTTAGGTATTAGATTCACTGCATCTTACCCTAGGGGCATTTGAATATGTCTACATTTGAGCGAGTTTCTATTAATTTAGCTAGACCACAGAAATATTATGAAGTTTTGAGAAGTTATACAGTTTCAATGTTTTATAAATAATGCAAATACACTGCAAAAAGTGTCTAGCCATATTCTAGTATCCAAAATGTTTACAAATAACTATAATTTAAATGTTTGTTTTAAGAAGAAATGTTTGAGGACAATTAACTAACTTATGCCCTCTTTGGAAGTCGAATTGAGTTCCAAAACGTAGTAGCTTTGGAACTCAATTTAATCGACCATAAGCCATTTATTATCATAGAATAAATTATAGATACATTACAAAATTAAATATAAATTATTAAACATAATTATAAAATTAGATATTGAGCTTTATTAGAAGTAGATATTTTCATTAATCCATGATCTCTGTCCGAGTAAAGGCTCTCTCTGTCCGAGTTAATCGACCATAATAGGGTATAATGCGTAGATTTGTTTTTATTTTTTAAGGCGAATAGTAGGGTGGATAGTGGCGCCACTACATATTTAATTTTATAATTACGTTATACAAAGGAATTATCAAAAAATCGGACCGCGCGTAGACGATATCTATCATAAGCTTTTTTTAATGTATCTTTAATAGTTTTGTTTTGTGTTATTCAATCAAAAACCTTGTTTGGAGAGCTTGGTGGCCACCAATAGGAACTAAACTCTTGAAACAAGTATCTGCCTAAATAATACAGTACAAAACTATTAAAGATACATTTAAAAAAAGCTTATGATAGATATCGTCTACGCGCGGTCCGATTTTTTGATAATTCCTTTGTATAACGTAATTATAAAATTAAATATGTAGTGGCGCCACTATCCACCCTACTATTCGCCTTAATCGACCATAATAGGGTTATAATGCGTAGATTTGTTTCTATTTTTTAAACGATTATTTAGGTTATTACACTTATTACATTACCGAATAAAAATAACCACAAAATTTTAAATTATTAACTCACCTGCGTGACTAGATGCTGGAACCGTCTCTCTGTATGCGCAGACAGTCTCAGCTTGTACTCCACGTTCCCGAAACGCGGCTCGGGTGGTAAACTGCGGGTCACGGAGCCGCTCGATTCTGAACCGTCTGATGTGCTGGAATAAGGATGAAATTGGAGTGAAAACTGTAGTTTACGGCATATAATTCTTTCTGTCAAAAAGACAGAAAGATTATTTGTTTTTTGGCTAAGATTCTTATATGTTCAAATTCATTTATTAATTGCTAATCCCATATGATGATTCGAAGGGCGTATATCAAATGGCTTTTATGTTTTTCAGATCATTTTGAATACTCTAGACGCTCATTACAATTTGACGCTGACTGTACACAGCCCTGTCTCTATCTACACTATAGTATAGTATTACAGCGAGTGACTCACTCATCATCCACATAGTCATCATCATCTGTGCAGTAGAAGCAGTCGCTCTCCAGATCCTGCGCCGTGAGGTCCCCGCTAGGTACATGTCCTTCAACCCAACTCTCTCCAGTTTATCGTTGACGTGGTACACCGCCCTGTCTACCTTATCTACACTATAGTATAGTATTACAGCGAGTGACTCACTCATCATCCACATAGTCATCATCATCTGTGCAGTAGAAGCAGTCGCTCTCCAGATCCTGCGCCGTGAGGTCCCCCGCTAGGTACATGTCCTTCAACCCAACTCTCTCCAGTTTATCGATAACGTTGTTCACAGCCCTGTCTACTCTATCTACACTATAGTATAGTATTACAGCGAGTGACTCACTCATCATCCACATAGTCATCATCATCTGTGCAGTAGAAGCAGTCGCTCTCCAGATCCTGCGCCGTGAGGTCCCCCGCTAGGTACATGTCCTTCAACCCAACTCCCTCCAGTTTATCGATAACGTTGTTCACAGCCCTGTCTACTCTATCTACACTATAGTATAGTATTACAGCGAGTGACTCACTCATCATCCACATAGTCATCATCATCTGTGCAGTAGAAGCAGTCGCTCTCCAGATCCTGCGCCGTGAGGTCCCCCGCTAGGTACATGTCGTCCTTCAACCCAACTCTCTCCAGTTTATCGATAACGTTGTTCACAGCCCTGTCTACCCTATCTACACTATAGTATAGTATTACAGCGAGTGACTCACTCATCATCCACATAGTCATCATCATCTGTGCAGTAGAAGCAGTCGCTCTCCAGATCCTGCGCCGTGAGGTCCCCCGCTAGGTACATGTCCTTCAACCCAACTCTCTCCAGTTTATCGATAACGTTGTTCACAGCCCTGTCTACTCTATCTACACTATAGTATAGTATTACAGCGAGTGACTCACTCATCATCCACATAGTCATCATCATCTGTGCAGTAGAAGCAGTCGCTTTCCAGATCCTGCGCCGTGAGGTCCCCCGCTAGGTACATGTCCTTCAACCCAACTCCCTCCAGTTTATCGATAACGTTGTTCACAGCCCTGTCTACTCTATCTACACTATAGTATAGTATTACAGCGAGTGACTCACTCATCATCCACATAGTCATCATCATCTGTGCAGTAGAAGCAGTCGCTCTCCAGATCCTGCGCCGTGAGGTCCCCCGCTAGGTACATGTCCTTCAACCCAACTCCCTCCAGTTTATCGATAACGTTGTTCACAGCCCTGTCTACTCTATCTACACTATAGTATAGTATTACAGCGAGTGACTCACTCATCATCCACATAGTCATCATCATCTGTGCAGTAGAAGCAGTCGCTCTCCAGATCCTGCGCCGTGAGGTCCCCCGCTAGGTACATGTCCTTCAACCCAACTCCCTCCAGTTTATCGATAACGTTGTTCACAGCCCTGTCTACTCTATCTACACTATAGTATAGTATTACAGCGAGTGACTCACTCATCATCCACATAGTCATCATCATCTGTGCAGTAGAAGCAGTCGCTCTCCAGATCCTGCGCCGTGAGGTCCCCCGCTAGGTACATGTCCTTCAACCCAACTCCCTCCAGTTTATCGATAACGTTGTTCACAGCCCTGTCTACTCTATCTACACTATAGTATAGTATTACAGCGAGTGACTCACTCATCATCCACATAGTCATCATCATCTGTGCAGTAGAAGCAGTCGCTCTCCAGATCCTGCGCCGTGAGGTCCCCCGCTAGGTACATGTCCTTCAACCCAACTCCCTCCAGTTTATCGATAACGTTGTTCACAGCCCTGTCTACTCTATCTACACTATAGTATAGTATTACAGCGAGTGACTCACTCATCATCCACATAGTCATCATCATCTGTGCAGTAGAAGCAGTCGCTCTCCAGATCCTGCGCCGTGAGGTCCCCCGCTAGGTACATGTCGTCCTTCAACCCAACTCTCTCCAGTTTATCGATAACATTGTACACCGCCCTGTCTTTGTATTCAACCCCATCACTAGTGGGCTCGCTTTCTATCCTGTACTTGGCTTTATAATCTGAAAATAAATAAAACATCAAGTGTGAGTTGGACTCGCGCACCGAGGGTTCCTTATAATTATAAGAAAATTTTACGGTTCTAGACCAACGGGAGTACCCTATAGGTTTTGGTCCATGGCGAGAATCAAACATTTTTGTTGTGAACAACTACAAATTTACGGTTTTCTGATTTTTTCCCTTACTTTTGCTGTAAGAAAATTGAATATATTAATAAATTGAATATGAAATTCCTAGAGACATAAGAGAACTGCCTACTAGTTAATTTAAGACAAAACTCCGTAGGTGGTTCATAAATAAATGTTTTTATGACATTAAAGAATTTTATAATCAATAAATTACCTAGTTATACAAGTTAAATATTGTACATCCATAATTTATGAATAAACTGTTGTTCCACCTAGCTTTTAAGATCTTTTTGTACACAGTTTCTACAATAAGTTTCATTTCATTTCTCTCTCCGGCCATTTTCTGCGCATGCACCTGCAAGTGGGAGCAGTTTCACCTATTTATTCTCAGGTGTCAGGGGTTTCAATCTATTACGTAAGAAGCTTTGTATAACTGCTTAAAATCTAAACTAGAATACTAGCAACTCATCATCATCAATGGCCTTTACATCCACGAAGGATGGTTTATGTAGTGTTCGTTTTTCGGCACTTACATTATACTAGGAACTATACATATACATATAACTATACAATCATGTCTCACCTGCTGTTAAATCATTAACATTCTTCCCGACGTTTTCAATCTTAGGCATCACAGTGTTGTTAAGATTGTTTTTCGAAGTGTATATCTTCTCGAACGACGTGTCTTTTGCTGGCGAGATCTTTTTCCTGCGACGCGATTTTCGACCTCCGCTGCGTTTCTTAGGTTTTTTGTCTTCTGTTTTTGTTTCTGTTAGGAAATTGATTGAATTATCTATCAGTTTATTCCCCTTGGAGTCGAGACCCTAGGTCCGTGGGGTACCGAGGCTCTTCGAGTTTTTAACAATTATCTGAGCGTCTGGTCGAAGCGACGCGTGACTCGAGAGCTGGTGAGTATTTGGCGCAGCGCATCAGCATTGCCATACAGCGTGGCAATGCAGCGACGGGCGAAGGTTACATTTATTTGGACAAAAACAGGTGGGTACATAGATAGTTAGAAAATTCTTTATTGCACACTTATAGATAGAAACAATACAACAAAACAACTTAAAATCTAAGTGACAAGTGGCGGTCTTATCGCTCAAGAGCGATCTCTACCAGACAACCGTGGATGGATAGGATCATTGGATAGTACTAGGGGATCTGTGTGCTCGTGAAGGTTATATAAATAAATACTTTATACATACCTACAGATACAAGGGATGGTTATTTATAAGTAGGTAGGTACATTTATATACATAAACACAATTAAAAGCAAGCAGAGAGTAGGTAGGCAGCTATAGATAATTTTATTAGGTTACGAAGACGGACTAATTAAATTTTTTAGGACAATAGCCTAATATCTCGTTAGAAAAGAACTTACCATCGCATTGGTTGTTGATTTCGATGTAGCTGTCAATGTAGCTACCATCTTTGACCATGACCTCTGTGCTGAGGTCCGGCTCGTTCAAAAACGATGATTCTTCTGGTAGCGTCTCGTTCTTTCCGTTGGAACGGCGTCCGCGGCGTCTACCTGACAAACGAGGTAATGATGATAACACTTTTAAATCCATAATGGTTATTAACACTAAGCTGGCTCTCCTACTCAACAGTATCGACAAGCAGCGTGCCCCCCACCACCCCCGGCGCCTACGACCCGTGCTCTGCGTGCTCTAGCCCGTAGTGCGCGGAAGGACGTGGTACAGGCGCGACGCGAACCGCACTCACCCTGATGAAGTCCCTCGTTAAGGGATGAAACGTTGGTGTTCTTCCAACACAAAATAGGTTCGTAGTTAACCCGCTTACATTCATAATGAAAACACTAAAGTCATTTACAACGGGATATTTAGGTACCATGATTTGAGTTTTGAGCTTACCAATATTTTGGCATAGTTTCATGCGTCATGATCACGGATAGCCGTGTGGTGCCGGCTTAGAATTAGCACCACCCCAAGTCTTCCCGCGGGTGTCGTAAGAGGCGACTAAGGGATATCTACCGGGGGCGGGCAGCAGCGCCCCCTGCAGAACTATTCTACCACCGAACTGCGATCCCCAACGTGCCCAGAGTGGGGATAACGGGCATTACCCCAAGAGATAAAAGCTAATAAGACGCTTATCATGGGGAGGCCTGTGTTCAGCAGTGGACCAATATAGGTTGTTGATGATCACGGAATAACTGAAGGCATCTGCGGGTGAGTTTTTATACGTCCTTGACCACGAATGGCGGTCCTGGCGGCCTACTCCGAAAAGGAAAAATCGAAGTTTCGTTTTCGTGCAATACTCACTTGTATAAGAACTAGAACACCCCTTCCATAAGATTAGCGTTTGCACGAAAATTAATCAGAAATTTTGATTTAGATACTTTAGATAGATATAATCATCTAATATATAAAAATAAGTCGGGTTTTCCTTCCTGACGCTATAACTCCAGAACGCACGAACCGATTTCCACGGTGTTGCATTCGTTGGAAAGGTCTCGGGCTCTGTGAGGTTTATAGCGAAGAAAAAATTAAGAAAGTGGGAAACATAAATTTCCACGCGAGCGAAGCCGCGGAGCGCAGCTAGTTTATTCATAAAAAAACATTACCTAATGCCTTAAAGTCTATGTTAGGTTTGTCTAAGTGATGGGTTCTCATCTATTTTACTTAGGATTTCTACGCCGCACTATGGGTCAGGAGCGTAATTATCGTGTCAAAAATCTGTAACTTTCTCAGTTTTCAAAATATCTTAATGAATCTTTCGCGATTATAATCTTAGATAAATGGACTATAAATAAAATAAAAATAAATATATAAAAATCCTTTATTAGTATACAAAAATTGCCATTAAACTTAAGAAATCTTTTTTTTAGGTTCTCGTGGCTTTTAAATAATCTAATGGACATATAATTTAAACAAAATTCTACATTGACGTAATAGAATATAATACTTTAACATCAATAAATATAAATTGAGTAAAATTTTCTTTGCCTTAAATTAAAATTTACGTTTTAATGTGTAATAAGTAATAAAAACTTATTACAAACATTACAAAAGATAAATTGGAAACTAATTATATAATTACTATAATAGAAGTACATATTAAATATTAAATAAAATAATATTATGTAATAAAAATTCTAATAATCGTAAAAACGTAAATGCAAGGTTTTGTTGACTAAGAATCTAAAAGTTTTATAGCTTCCTGCCACAGTTCTTTCGGAACAGTTTCGCTTGGTCTCCTTAGGCTCGAGATATATGGATCGGATGTATATAGAATTTTTATGGTTTTCTTCTCATCTCTGCTTAATGGTCTTAGCATGGCTATGAGGGAAGCTTCTTCTGATTCCCCTTGTGATCGAAGTCCCTGTACATAAGCGTTCTGTATAAATTCGAGTCTATATTCTTGCACTAATTTCATGTTCTTTCGTTTCTTGCTTCTGTCTGAAAGGGCTTCATATGTTTTTGATGGTCGACCAGGACCCGAAAATGTTCCTGGTGTAGGACACGCTTCTTCATCATCGAACACAACTTTAAACTCGCTATCTAACCACAAAGCGTTTTGTTCCAAAAATCGAGATTTGGTTCTTTTAGCTTTCGACCAACGATCACGAAATTTTTGTGAGATATTTTTTTGTATGTTTTCGACAAATTTTTAAGATAAGATAAGATAAGATAAGATAAACTTTATTTGTAGCTGTAAAATATAACATTAATATGTACTAAAACTAATTAAATTACTAACACCATTTAAACTACATATACATATGATAATACTCGCATATAAAATACCTTAAAGCTACAAAATGGCGTTTAGTAGGTGTTAAGTTAAAGTTTTCTTCCAAATACTTAAGAAGATTTTCGGAAGTGGCATCGTTATCGAATAAAAAAGAACATAATTGGCGTTTTGATACGATGAATTCACACATTTTGGTTTTTTTACTTATTACAATTACTTTTTTGCGCCAAAATAGCAAACGCTTAAATATTTGTAGTTGAAACCTGAATCCCTTTTTATAGTGACAGTAATTGATAACATATTTGCACACGACAGTAAGTACAGATTTCCATTGCGGTTTCTTGCACACGTTCCTTGAAATATTTTCCTTTGGAAATTGATAACTTATTTATTTCTTTGCGGTTTCCGGTTCGGCAACCGCAATATTTTGTTTCTTTCTTTGATAAGGTTATAACTATTATCAAATAATGCGGTAATTCTCTATTTACGGTTAAAATAATTATAAAAAAGGTACTTTCATAAATTAAGATAACCATGGTTCCCGCGTCAATTTTTTTTTTATTTTTTTAATTTAAACAATCTTTACTCAATTTAGGGTCATCAAGTATATAAAAACCAGGATAATTTCTACAATTTCAATTAAATTTTTGAAAAAAATACACTTTTTTGATTTTTTGTATTTTCCCACGGTACACTTTTTTGCCCCTAAGTCAAATTGGGGCAAATCGGGGCCAAAATTTGTTTTAAATCCTGTTAGTATACAGATTAAGGAACGCTTACGTAGTCGTATCTCCTTGTCGGGAGACAGCGGCAAGTACGAAAACTCAATTTGAATTTTTAAAACTGAAAAAATAGGAGGGCTTTCAAAAAATGACTGAAAAAGCTAACTTTCTTAGTCATATATGAATATGCTTGAATTACATGGAAAGTGTTAAGTGCCACGCTTTTAATGATGTATAATATGTAATAGTTAATCAACAAATACTTGTAGAAAAATCGATCTGAAAGTGGCATCTTATAAATTTTGTAACATCAATCAATCTACTTCCTTACATTCAAGGTCAGGCTATAGCTTTAAAAATATGTTATTATAGCTTTTTTTGGTAGTATATGATAGTTCAGTTATCCTACTTCATATATTCACTGAGAAAAATGTAGAAATCTAACTTTTGTCAAAGTGATTTTTGGCACGATAATTACGCTCCTGACCCATAGTGCGCCGGTATCCTGCGCCGGTCCTGTGCCGCCTTCGTCCATTGCTTAAATTAGACCTACCTTTAGTCACCCCATCTTGTTTTTTCTTCACATTATCTTGTTCCTGTACTGGTTTGTGCTTGGTGATCTTCTTGGGCTGGCCTTGCGTACCGTCGCTCGGATCGAATAGACTTAGGAAGTCCATGGTTTCTGAGAAATAAAGAAAATACTTACGTATATTTTCATTGAATGTTGTACAGATAATTTGCGTGTTTTAAAAAAATATGAACCGACTCTAAATTTACATTCGACCAATTTTGGGGTATATAATCTTCTTCTTATATATAAAAATGAAACCCGTTTCGCGTTGTCACGGCATCACGCGTGAACGGCTGGACCGATTTCGCTAATTCTTTCTTTGTTGTGTTTGTTATTGTCAGGAGAAGGTTCTTATGAAAGAAAAAATTAAGAAAGTTGGAAACATAAATTTCCACGGGGGCGAAGCCGCGGGGCGCAGCTAGTATCCAATAAAAAAAGAATTATCAAAATCGTACTATACCGTAAAAAGTTATGCGTGGTCAAACATTACAGTCAGTGAGTGAACAAACAATCATCCCCTGTTTTCCTACCTCTAGGGTTGGATTTTTTATTTCAAATTTAAATGGGACCAACTTCGGGGTATACCCTTTCTAATAAAAAAATAATTATTGAAATCGGACTACTCTGTAAAAAGTTATGCGTGATCGATCACACATAAAAAAAAAAATACGAGTTTACTTGAGAACCTCGTCCGTTTTTCGTCGGTGGATAAATAAAATTAACTCGAGTCGTTCTTAAATCTGACTTGCGTTTGAGTTTGAGTATTTGAAGGGGAGAGACTAGAGACCTGTTTTTAACCGACTTCTAAGGACGTTCTATTATGCGGCTGTATCTATTTGCTATAGCTGTATGTTCGCCGATATCTCTCTCTAAAGTGGAGCCATTTTAATTATTCTTTTACTATTTTATAGAGAACTAGCGACCCGCCCCGGCTTCGCACGTGTGCAATAAAATACTACTATTACTATTATTATACATATAAACCTTCATCTTCAATCACTCTATCTATTAAAAAAAACGCATCAAAATCCGTTGCGTAGTTTTAAAGATTTAAGCATACATAGGGACAGAGAAAGCGAATTTGTTTTATACTATGTAGTGATGATTCCGAGATGGTCCCATCCCATAAAACTTTTATTCCAGACAGATTAGTATTTGTCTATTTTTAATTTTTTTTTTTAATGCTGGTCGAATCACACACCATTGTCTAGCCCCAAGCTAAGCAGAGCTTGTGTTATGGGTACTAGATAACTGATATACATAATATAATATACTACATAGATAGATTTCTTTTTATTATACATAGAAAAATATCCAGAACCCCTGAACAAATATCTGCAGATCGTACAAACATTTGTCCCGAGGCGGGAATCGAACCCGCAACCTCCTGCGTCGCAGGCAGACCTTCGCCCGCTGCGCCACAGAGGTCGTTTAATATTGTTCAGATAAATAAGAGTGAGGGAGTAGAGTGTGTCTGTGTTTACTCACACAAATGTCCTGGGCACAGATATATATTTACAATATATCTGTGGTCCTGGGTATATAGCTAGCCTACATTGAAACTGGTCTCCGTGGCCGAAATTCGGCTAGGAGGACGCTTTGCGGAAAATTCGACTAAAACACAATTCCACTAAAAACATTTCGACTAGTAACAATTTGACTAACGAGTAACGACTAAAGCAATTCGTTTCAACAACAACAAAAAACTTGAGAGGTGTCAAGGGACACCCGGATGGAACGAAGTTCATAAGAGAGAGACAGACAGAGAAACATGCGCACGCCGCATGGCTTACAATAGCTTACTATAGCAAAAAGTGTCGTTACAACTTTTCGTATGAATTTTTTCCGTCTAGCCCCCTTTCACAACGCGCGATAAGGAACTTCGTTCCAATTGTGTCAACATTACAAACATTCTAGATCGAGTTTGGAAGGAATAGGTAGATCTACTTTTTCCCCAAAATAAAAAGGTATCGCGATAGTCGCCATATCCGCTGATGACGTAGAATTTGTGTCACTCTCAGAGTATCAGACCTTGTTTTCATGGAACATGGGTAGGTGTCTTTGTGTAATTTATCTTAAGGCTCTACCTCCTCGAACACTAGCGCCGCCACATATTTTATCTTATTATTACGTCGAAGAAAGGAAATTCCAAAAATTACGTTGGGCAATTTGTGATAACTATCATAAGCATTTTTTTAATGCCTCTATAAATTTTTTAGTTTGTATAGTGTAGGTAGAGATGCGAAGTTGCTCTTTTTTGCCACCATGGTGGCCAAAAACAGCAACTTCGCAACTCTGCTTAAAGTATACAAAATAAAAAATTACAGACGCATTAAAAAAAAGCTTATGATAGGATTCACAAATTGCCCAACGTAATTTTTGGAATTTCCTTTCTTCGACGTAATAATATGATAAAATATGTGGCGGCGCTAGTGTTCGGGGAGGAGGAGCCTTAACAGGTGGATGGACAAAAGGGCAGACTTAAATCCAATCATTTTTGCTATTTGGCACCGGAAAAACAGACCTGAGACAGGTCTAAAACAGCTCCAAAGATTTTAAACTTTAGTGACGCATTTGCATTAAAAATATAAGGAAAGATTAAACAATCACAGCAACACCCTAGCTAAAGACCTACTTCAAGACAAAGACCACATAAAACGCCTCAAGAGATGGCATATACTGGAACTCGACCAAAGGAACTGAAGTGATCCAACATTGCAATGGCAAATCAATATTCCATTCCACCCAAGACCACATCTAATCATGGCTAAACAGCCGATAGTAGATAATTACAAGGAAAACAAAAAAAAAAAAAAAAAATTTGCATTAGTGAAACATTTAACGAAGTGACGCGAATGACGTCATCAAGTCGTCATACTGCTTTAAGTGTGATGTGGTGTGTGACAACAAATTGTGAAATTCAAATAACATCCAATTGGATATACTGATAGCTTTTAGCTTAGTAACTAGTTTATGACTCTAATCTTTATAGTTTATACGAGACGTTCGCCTCGCGGTTTCACCCGCGTAGTTCCCGTTCCCGTGGGAATTCCGAGATAAAATATAGCCTATGTCCCTCCCTGAAAAGTAAGCTTCCTAATGGTGAAAGAATTTTTCAAATCGGTCCAGTAGTTTCGGAGCCTATTCAATACAAACAAACAATCAAATATTTCCTCTTTATAACATTAGTATAGATAAAGATTAGAGCCATAAACTACTAATGAACAGGTCAAGAGAGTCTGACTCAGCAGTCTAAGCTTCCCATACCTACCAAATCTTTTAATCATTTTTGTTTGGTTGGTTATGGTTGAGGCCTGAATGACTGAGGTGATTTTGATTAAGTGTTGCAGTAGCAAGTAAATGCTTTATAATATTTATATTAACACATTATTCTGTGAATATGTTTGACTTAGGTTTACAATTAATTGTAGTAACTTACAGTCTAGTAGTGGGATAGGCTTTGCTGCCAACGGAACCCTATAGTTCCTACTTGCATAAATTGGGTACAGAACCCTAAAAATAAGATGTCTTCACCTCACCTCATAGCTTAGACCTTTACTTTACATTTTAATAATATCTTGGTAGAATTTTACCACAGCTCAAAATGTATTAGCTACTAGCTGCGCCCCGCGGCTTCGCCCCCGTGGAAATTTATGTTTCCAACTTTCTTAATTTTTTCTTTCATAAGAACCTTCTCCTGACAATAACAAACACAACAACGAAAGAATTAGCGAAATCGGTCCAGCCGTTCACGCGTGATGCCGTGACCAAGGAAAACGGGTTTCATTTTCATATATATAGATTTTTAAACAATAATATATTTTTTGTATTTGAATTACAAAAAATACATTATTGTTTTAAAATAGCAAATCAGCCCAGACTTTGACGAAGTGCCAAAAAGCAGGTTTCTGAATGATAACATATTAATCTAATTATAATCTCAATGTTATGCTTTGATAATATTGACATTGCAGGGCATTCACTCCTATTGTCTTTGGTCTAGTTTCAAGGTTAAACTTCGCTTAATGAATAAAGAATAAATAATGGTCTAGGCTTTCTTTTCTCAGGAGGAAAATATTTTTTTTTTTTTTTTTTTTTTATTCAATTTTTACAACCTTTTAACAATGTTTATGTCGGTTGACTAAGTAACAATAAAAAATAAACTTAAAAGTAAACAAAAATAACACTTCTGAAATTAACAAGACAAAATTAACCTATGAGAAAATTGACTTATAAATATTACATACATAAATTTCATCACTACTTAACTACCTACCTACGTGTTGCTACTTGTGAAGCTGAGTTGCCACTTGAGCCAGCACAGTTCGCTAAATCGAATAGCAATCCAGCCTCACTGGTATTGGGGTAAGCTAGTATTTGGTGGAAGGCGCCTACATCAAGAACATTGATGTTCAGTTCCTGGAGAACCTGTTGGCGCTCGGCCTGGTTCCGGACACACTCCACCAGCACGTGGTACACGTCCTCCGGCTTGTCGCACGTCTCACAGTTGGGTGATGTTACTTTGCCCATTAAATACGCAAATTTCCTTAGTGGCATGTGTCCGGAACGAAGCCTGTGTGCCGCAACAACGTATCTTCTGCTAATATCGCCCATGAACCACGGTGAACTGGGAGGCTGACTTTGTATAATTTTGTACCAAATTCCTTTTGTTTTTGACCGTTCGTCGAAATATTCTCGCCAAAATGCGTTACACAATCTTCTGTATTTAGGTATGAGTTCCGAGTATGTTTCTAAAATGAAAGTTTCCGAGCCATCTGCCCTCGCTAGCCGGTCAGCCTCCTCGTTCCCCGACAGGCCTATATGAGACGGGATCCACTGTAAGACAACTGTAACATTGCTCACAGAAAACTCCTCTATTTTTCGGAGTACATCATACGCAATCGAAGTACCTCGATTACCTAGAACACAACTAGTTAAATGTTGTAAGGCACTTTTGCTATCGCTGTAAATGACACTGTCCAAGTGAGAGTCTACGTTGTACTTAAGATACGTCAAGGCTTCCGATATAGCGAATAATTCCAATGACATAATGGACACATTAGACGTGTTCTTAAAACATTCTCCACGCTTATAAAATGAGTCATAGAAAGCGGCGCCAGACGCGCCAGCGCTCTTTGAACCGTCAGTGTAAATTTTAAACCAGTTACTATATTTTTGGTCCAATTCGCATAAAATGTCGTTTTTAAGTAAATTTTGATCATAATCTTTTTTCGCCATTTGAACACAGTCTAAACTATCTCTTACCATATACTCTACGTTAATATTCGACAGCCATGATTTTAGCGAAAACATTTCAAGTGGGTTAGAAGATGTAACTTTTTCTTTATCTATTAAGTTAAATGTACTAATTAATAACGGTTTCTTTTTATTCGACCAGTATATGTTTTCACCAAGAGCACAGAGTGATTTCAGGCTGCATGTTGTGGCACCGTTTGTCCAAGATTTCGCTTTAAGACAAAATTTAAAAGCCAGATATTGCCTTCTTACTGCTAATGGAGGCACACAGATTTCGCTTTCCATCACGTGTATAGGTGTTGTTTTTATGAAACCACCTATGATTCTAAGAGCATGATTTTGTATTTTATCCAATTTATAAGTATGACATTTAGCGCTATTGTCGTATAAATAGCTGCCAAAATCGATACGACTTCTAATAAGGTTGATGTAAAGTCCTCTCAAGTGTTTGGGATGGACCCCCCACCCAGAACCGGCTAAGACTTTCAAGATATTTAAAAACTTTTGTGTCTTTTCACTAACTTCATTAATATGCCTACCCCATCGCAGTGATCTATCTAGCCAAATACCTAAGTATCTGATGTTCGCTTCGCACGATAACGGTGAATTGTTTACGTTTAATTCTATTTGATGTTGCCTGCGACCCCTACTGTACAGACAAAATTTGGATTTATGGGCCGAAATATCTAAACCGATTTCAATTAAAATTGTAGCAATAATATTAAGTGAATTTTGAATGCTTGTTACACAATTTTCCACTTTCTTGTCAGTAGTAAAAATAACGAAATCGTCTGCGTATTGTGCAATTTGTGATGAAACACTGTTACAAATCTCATGGGTTACTATATTAAATAACAATGGAGATATCGGATCCCCTTGGGCTAAACCCTTGGAGGTCCATCTCACCAATATCGAGTCATCCATATCATCACACACATCCATAATTTTCAAATGCCGTTCACTCAAATATTCCCATAGATAATTACATAGTGTAGCGCCAACATTTAGGCTATCTAACGTCATTACAAGCCTATCAACAAGAACATTGTTATAGGCATTCTCAAGGTCAAGGTAACATGCAAGCGTTGGTATGTTTTTAGTAAAACCTGTTTGAATTGTTGACACCAATCGAGTAACTGAATCAAGACAGGACTGAGCTTTTCTAAAACCGGTTGTATACGGCGATAAGATATTATTCCTTTCAATGAACCATTCTAATCTTTTTGCTAACATCAAATGAAAAATTTTACATAAACAAGATATCAAGGAAATGGGTCGCAATTTGACCTCCGAAGGGTCAGAACTACCTACCTTTGGAATAGGAACAACTTTAATATCTCTCCATTGTTGTGGTATTAATCCCGAACGAAAAATGTCATTATACAAAGTAATTAAAATATTTCTTCCTATCGAAGGTAAATTATAGATCATAGAATATGTTATATTATCTTCCCCGGGGGCTGAATCCTTTTTTTTTAAACATGTCTCTAATTCATGTAAGGAGAAGTTCTGTTCTAATAAATCATTACGAGATCCGAAGCTAGGTTTACTAATTTTAACAAAGTCAGGAGCAAGATTACATAACAACTCGTGTTTCTTATCAGCGGGCGCCTCATACCTGTTTTTACGATATCCCTTTATCCAACGCATTCTGCGCCACATATCTGACAAAGAAATTGACTCATTTGTGGAATTACAGAACTCTCGCCAATTATTTGATTTTGCCTTAGATAATTCTGTTTTAACCATTTTATTCCTATTTTCCAAAACTAATAAATTATTAGGCGTTGGATTACGACGAAAAGTGCTTAATGCGAAACGACGTTGAGCTACAAGCTTAGATAATTCTGCGTTCCAATATGGTTTGGGAGTAAATTTACTTTGAGGATCAGTGTTTATTTTTAACCAAGGAATGCTACTATCGGCCGCTTGATTAATTATACCTACAAATGTATCATACCTATTTTGTATAGTAGTGATACTATGAGGATAACTGCAATTAATCGAGTCTTCTACACAATTAGCATATAAATTCCAGTCCGCTTTTTTATAATTACGTTTTTTAGTAAAATGAGATCTATCCTGAAAATGTGTACATATTTTGAGTATAAAGTGATCACTATTTAAATTTTCATTCAAAACAGTCCAATTAAAATGTATAACGATGTCTGCAGTTGCAAACGTTATATCGGGAGATGATTTTTGTAATAAGTTATCTACGTATTCAGCTCGCGTTATACTACCATCATTCATGTAAATATATCCATGTTCTAAAGCCGAATCTAAAAGCTGATAACCTCGAGTGTCATTTTTATAAGACCAATTTCTGTGATGCCCATTAAAATCTCCTGCTATTAATGTTTTAGTGTTAAATTTAGAAAAAAGTTCGTCCCAGTCCGCCTGGGAGGTATGAACGGATGATGGACAATACACACATACAACTTGAGAAATAAATTTACAATTTAAAATCTTTACGGCTATAACTTCAATACCTGAATTAGTTAAATTAAGTGGGCATACCTGTACTCTAATAGATCTGTGTGTGAGTATACCTACTCCGCCGTACGAGTCGTCGCGATCCTTTCGGTACCAATTGTAGTCGCTAATATTAATGTTTATATCCTCATTCAGCCACGTCTCACTAATTATAGCTATGTGCACTTTATGTTGAAATAGTATACACTCAAATTCAGTCTGTTTTGGCTTAATGCTCCGAGCATTCCACTGGACTATGTTGATAAAACGTTGACTAAAACAACTGCTATCCATTTGAAAAAATGGACAGGATTTTATCAAGATAATCCCCCAACTTGAAAAACTCGGCTACATACGAGTAGCATTCCTCGAACAATACAAACAAACATTTATTAATTTTTTCTTCCAGTGATTTCTCTGACATAAATATTTCCCTTAATTTATTATACAGTCTCACAAAACTAAATTTCTCCTTTTTAGGTTTTTCTTTGATTTCTTTTACTATGCTTCTCCTAGTTTCTGTTTCCATCTCGTCTTCACTCTGATTTCGACTATTTTTCCTGTTCGCTTTCTTCTTCTTTTTCGTCTTCAAAGCCGGCCACTCAATTCCAGATCCTTCCCCCGAAGAACAGTTTCCCTCATCCTTACTAACGCCATCCCTCTGTGACACTGGTTTCGATAGCAGAGCTTCTCTGTACTTTCTAGATTCTAATTGTGACGCAGTTTGTTCAGACACCTCCATCGATTCTAGATCTATCACGTAGTAATCTTTTTCATCCTGTTTCGACATTTCTTCGTATATCTGACAAGCTTTCTTGTACGAGTGATTTCCGTCACGCATTATGATTCTTATGTCCTTCTCTTTGCGGAAAACAGGACACTTAGACTTCTCGAGCGACATATGATCGCCTTTGCAGTTTACGCATTTAAACTGCTCAGTCTCACAGTTTGCATGATTGCGACCACACTTTGGGCAAAAGATTTTGTTAAGCGGACAATACTTGACTCTGTGCCCAAACCTCCAGCAGCCAGAACATTGCGACACCGGGAATATGTACGGTTCCACTCCAAACCTGCAACCATATGCTTCGACATATGGAGGTATAGTGGCACCTTTGAAACAGAAGCGAACTGTTTCGCTATCTACCCATTTGCCGTCTATTGTTTGCCGTTTCAAACGATTAATCGATATAATTTCGTATTCACAGACAAATGTTTTCTTTAACTCTTCATCATCGATCTCTAAGTCTACTCTCCTGACTATTCCATAACGACTATCCATGTCGTCCATCCCTTGGCATTTAAATCCTTTTGTCAGAAACACTTCGTTCTTCATTAAGTATTCCGCCTTCTCTTTGTTTTCAAAGGAAATGATAACCTTATAGGAACTCTTGTATTTTATTTTTGTTATGTCCCTGATCTCGAGTCCCCTTAATAATTTGGCTAAAGCCATCTGTTTGGGCAATGGATCTGTCGATGTCACATTCACGTCGTAAAACTCGTAAGCAGGGGCAGGTGACCGCAGTTGAGTCCGGACTTCTATTGTCTTGTTATCAGTCGTACCGCTTAGCCTTGACACATCAACACATTCTACCCCGTTCTTGTAACGTGGCCGCTTTGGTTTATTTCTCTTCACTAGAGTAAAATCCAGATTCGTGTCTAAGTCACTTTCCCCGTTGGCTGCCGGCACATTACTCAGCCTCTTCAATCGTTGCAGAGAACTGTCCGAGAAGATGTTCACCGGCGATTGTATATAGTCTCTCTCATTGATCTCAATATCCTCCACCTCGTCCACCATCGTGGCAGACAAAACGCGCGCGCGCGCGCGCGCGAAGTTCACGACAAAAAAGAATAAACGAAATACGTGCACACTCCGTAGCGATCGGCGCGCGACTGAGGAAAATATTGTTTTACCAGTCTTCAGTAGGGAACCTTAAGTTCCAGTTTCCCACTGAAGACCTAAGAAAAAAATATGGGGGAGAAAAACAATATTAGGTCACTTTCTGTATTAGATTATCTAGTCTAGAGGATAAAAAAGCTTGGGAGTGGTTGCTAGAACTTGAAAAATAACTTTTTCTAAGTGTACATTTATTCTTTTTATGGAAATAAAGAGTTTTAGATTATTTTTATTTTTATCTTATATTTACCTTATATTATTTATTTCATTTTTTATCTATACTAATATTATAAAGAGGAAAGGTTTGATTTTTTGTTTGTTTGTTTGTTTGTATGAATTGAATAGGCTCCGAAACTACTGGACCGATTTGAAAAATTCTTTCACCGTTAGGAAGCTTACTTTTCAGGGAGTGACATAGGCTATATTTTATCCCGGAATTCCCACGGGAACGGGAACTACGCGGGTGAAACCGCGAGGCGATCGTCTAGTAATAAATATTTTATAAATAGAATTCAGATGTCTCCCCCTAAGAATTTTAGGGGTAATTTTAGGGACTGGAATCAGCCATGCTGAGTATGCTTTAAGTATTTTGGCTAGCACACATAATAATGAGACATTAATTATTCTTATAAAATTGAAAGTGGATGTACGTATGAATGGATGCATGTTCCTACAATGGCAAAACTACTGACCTGAAATTTTTCTCAGTTACTACAAGCTGGCCCACTGCAGGGCTAAGGCCTCCCCCTCCTCCCTTCTTTCCTGCTTACTTCGACCAGGTGAGAACTCTGTGTCTAGTTAAACCTAACATAGACTTTAACGCACTTCTAACCGAAATGAAATGTTGTTTTTTACCAGAATAAATAATTCTATTCTATTCAGTATATCAGTTATCTGGTACCCATAACACAAGCTCTGCTTAGCTTGGGGCTTGATAATGCTGTGTGAATTGTCCAGCATTATTTATTATTATTATTATTTATTATTATTATTCTATTCAGCACTAAATAATGCTGTGTGAATTCTTCAGCATTACTTTAGGTAGATTATTATTCTAGACCTGATATGTATAATATGTTACAAGATTTTATCTGGCGCATACAAAGCAGTAATAGCTGCAAGTTGATAATTGCATCCGTTTTAAAGTTTTTAACCATATCAATACATTTTATAATATTTATAAAAAAAATTCCTCGGCAATTTGTAACCATATCAATACATGTTGTAACATTTATAAATAATTTACCTCTTAAGGCTCATAAGATACCTAGGTACAGAAAGTGTCAATGTTATAAATTTGATAATGATTTCAAGACTTTATTGAGACCACTAAGGTGATAGATAGTTCTATGAAAAATAATAATTATGTAATTTGAATAAATGGTTGTGAAATCATATAGGTAGGTAGGTACTTTGTAACCTATCTTCAATGGATTCATAAAGGAATAGCCAACCAAGGTCAATGGAAAGTAGAAAAACCTATTAGATTCTCTTTGTAAGAAAGTGGAAACTGCTTTCTTATTGAACAAAAAGCTATTTATGAAAGACAACCTAATACAGTTAAGTTATGAAAATGTCTTTTTTATCATTTTTCGACTGGTTTACAAAAGTTACTTACCAACAGCTGTTTTTTGAATCAAGGCCAATGAAGATGTTTTTAAATCCTGTTGCCAACACACTGTTTAGCACATAAGTGAACAAACCAACGCAAACAACAAGGGAACGACGCCAAAATATTTATTTCTGACGCAAATCCCTGTAATTTCAAACAACTGAACAAATAAATATACGGTAGGGTGGAATAATCGGTCAAATGTTAGCGGAACGAGTGTCTACGGTAAATGACCTAACTTTATTGCATTCTGATAAGAATTTCGTCACGGTTGCGATTATTTCATCACGAATTACACAAAGTTCTTTGAGAATTTGTAAATAAAATTTTACAAAAAAGGGAGTAAGAACGACGGGAACGCGATCGATCGATGATTGGTTGAACCTGATGTGTCAAATACGACTTTGACATTTACAAAGCCTGAAAGTGACGTGTTTGTGAATTGGACGATCGAAAAACCCATAGTTTCTCGTAGCTTGATCCTTTGCTTGATATTGTAAGCGTCGTAAACTTTGCAATCGTTAATAAGAACGAATGACTGAAAAAAGGAAAACCTCATTCATTCGTTCGGTTCCCGCTCGTCGCCCGCCCAACCGCGTTGTTCGTTTCATTCATATTCGTTCGTTCGTTCGTTCAAATGTTTGTTTTTGTTTACTTTTTCAAATTTGTGTAAAATGTCCATACAAGTAGAAAACAACTTGAAGAATGATGAAAATAACAAGTTATTCGAGCAATCCGCGCATTACGTGCCTTGCAAAATAGAAGAGGACGGTCCCGCGAACGTGGAAAAATATTTTGAAAAATACATTCAAGAAAACGATGGAGGTACAATATCTTTTCACAGGCTGAAAGAATATTATTTACATAATTTGTACGATTATCTATGATAGAGTTGGCTGGTTCACAATTCGCATTGATCATGGACAGGCAAGCAACTTGACAAATTTTCCACTGCACTTTATTCTATATGATCAGTATAAACTCGAGCGTAAGTAAATATATAAATTGGGATAAATTGAAAATAGTTTTTAATGTTGCATGTTATCTCTCTAAATTTATTTTTGCATAGGTACCGTTATCGGTCAAGCATGTTGTTTCTCTATTAATAAATGTAGCCTTTTTGTACACATGTTTTTGCAAATAAATATTGTACCCTTCGAGGATAACCTACTCACCTGCTCTACACTTTCTCAAGCAATTAAAATATAATATTTTTATTATGTACAATTTCAGTCGTGTCATGTCTGTCGGTTTTCTTTTACCTTCATATCTGCCTTATGGTGCTTCCTATAACCACAGACCAGTCTTGATATAAACTGGCCTGTGCTCTAACAAAGTAGGGACATGTGTGGTATTGTTATAATATGTACTTAAATACAGAATGTAACAACATCAAATGTACCTACGAGATGGAATGAATAAATACCTACAAATACAAATATCAGAATAACCTAAAAAAAATATTTAACTTGTACGTCTGTCAGAAATAATATTAAATGCTTTAGAACTATGCGCTCAGTGAACAAAACAATAAATAATTGTAGAAAAGAAGTGTGAAGTTTTGTAGAAAAGAGTTACAAAAACAAAATCAATTATTTTTATTTCTTCAGAGCTGACAGGAACATTCCGTGGATATCCTCTAGAAGGCACCAGGATGTCTTTCTCTGCAGGCTACCAAGCAGTTATAGTGACTGAAGCTAAGAGGCCTTTAGCTGAAGATGCAGAGAGGAGGTTCCAGGTATAACAACTCTTTTGACCTTTCCTTTCCTCGATTTCGACGACCGATGCGGCGCGACGGGCGAAGGTCCGCCTGCGACGCAGGAGGTTGCGGGTTCTATTCCCGCAGTGGGACAAATGCTTGTACGATCTGCAAACATTTGTTCCGTTCCGGGTGTTGTGGGTAATTTCTATGTATGATAAAAAAATATCTATCTACTAGCTGCGCCCCGCGGCTTCGCCCCCGTGGAAATTAATGTTTCCAACTTTATTAATTTTTTCTTTCATAAGAACCTTCTCCTGACAATAACAAACACAACAAAAAAAGAATTAGCGAAATCGGTCCAGCCATTCACGCGTGATGCCGTGACCAAGGAAAACGGGTTTCATTTTTATTTATATAGATGTAATGTATTGTATTATGTATATCAGTCATCTCATCTTGTACCCATATGGCATAACACAAGCTCTGCTTAGCTTGGGGCTAAATGATGCTGTGTGGGTCCCATGATTTGAAATAGCAGGCATCAGCGGAGAAGTGAGAGTTTAAACTACAAGTTTTCCGTAGCTTGTTTGTTCAAATAGCATACAGTTCTCTAAATAAACGTACTCAAAATCATTGCAAAATCAAAAATTTCATAAACACTACCAATTACAAGTGTAAGCTACACTTGTAATTGGTAGTGTTTATGAAATTTTGAGAACTGTATGTTTGTTGAAATAGCATACAGTTTTCCAAATGTACTCAAAATCATTGATAGCAAAAAATTTAGATACCTATCTAAGAAATCAAATAATATCGCAAAAATTTTCGACTTCGACGAGACTTGAACCCGCATCCTTCCCTCAGTACGGGAATGTGCTAACCAACTACCACGAGGTCAAGAGACGACGTAGGAGTCGAAAATCTTTGGGACTTCCTGCGATAGCGCCGTTAGCTCCACCTACAAGGGAAAAATTTATGTTTATCCAATCTTGTTCAAAGACTAAAGTTACATTTAGTTTGTTTGACGAGAGGGGTCGCGTTGCTTAATTCTAAGGTTTTTTGTTATTATATTGCGTAAGTCCACACTCAGGGTAATTTCTAAGAAATTAAATAACATCGCAAAAATTTTCGACTTCGACGGGACTTGAACCCGCATCCTTCCCTCAGTACGGGAATGTGCTAACCAACTACACCACGAGGTCAAGTGACGTAGTAGTCGGAAATCTTTGGGGTTTCCTACGGTCTCTAGCGCCGCCGTTAGCTCCACCGTTCGCTTCACAGAAGCCGTAAGAGGTAGACAGTTGAAATTTTCAAAGGAAGTGTATTTCTCTTGCTACTATAACAGCAAATAATAAAAATAAAATAACTATTAAATTAAAGGAGGTTTTCATACAAAGAACGTGATTTTTTTGTCTATTTTTCTCTTCATTTGTCAGGGCTGTATCTCTTGAACCATAATAGGTAAGGAATAACAATAAATACTAGTGATTGGTCTACAAACAAGTGAAAATTTGATGCTCTATGAAAAAATTCTGACGATGTAATTTTTACGGTACGGAACCCTTCGTGTGCAAGTCGACTCTCACTTGGCGGTTTATTTATTCTGGCCTACTCAAATTTTACAGGTTGTAGGGGGTTTTAAAGATTTCACTTATTGGAACTGGGACAAGAAGCCATCTAAGAATGACAACCTTGTAAAGGCTCTGGATTGGATAGATTTGGCAGATGCGGTATGTAGTATTTCATATTTATTTTTATTAGGATTTTATTTATTTATTTATTTAACAAAATCATCAGTCCATAATCTACATAAACTTAAAATATGTTTTTCTTACTTAATTACGGATTTACATCAGGATCAGTGTAGCTACCTCTAGATTATTTGCAACAGTCTGCTGTTAGTTCAGCTAGTTCTAATTTTGAATACTTAGTTTATTCTTTGATTGTAATTTTCTTTGTTAATAAGATATAATTTTAGGTAGGTACTATGATTAGGTGTAGTGTAGGCAAGCACGGGGATCCCTCCCCCCCCCCCCCGACAGATTTGACTCGGGATATAATTATCTATAACAAAAAAAACTAAACGAAAATCGGTTCATCCGTTTGGGAGCTACGATACCACAGATTAAACTTATAAATAACACCCCTCTCTTTTTGCGTCGGGGGTAAAAATTTACTCCTTCAACATCAATAATGTATGACGATGCGATGTCATTATTGTCTATTGCAGCATTTCCAGCCTAGAGAACAATCCCCGTCCTTGGCTTACAGGTCATCCCATGGCAAAGGCCTCCCTCATTCCCTTGAGACATTATTCATTATGATAAATATCATTTACAAGTTACCTACTGCCCGCGACACCGCATGCGTCTTTCCGAGATAAAAAAAAAACTAGGTACAATATCATAGACCTGGCACAAATTTCTCCAAAAAAATTCCTAATACACACACATAGATCTAAGTAAAAAATAATATGTTTTTTTACTTTAAACCCGGCTAGAAGTACAAGCAGGCTAGTAATAGAGAAATGGAATGAGGAATACAAGGCATTAGAAGTGGGAACTGTAGTTTCCTCGTTTCCTCAGGGCTTATTATTATTTAATAATCCTATTCTCCACTGCAGGACTAAGGCCTCCCTTTTCTCCCTCCACTTTTCTCTGTTAGCTACTTCCACCACACGGGCCACCCTTTTTAGTATGCATCCAACTCATTATCAGGTCCTCAAAAACAATTAAGTTAGTTGCTGTAAGTACTAAAATTTCGTACTTTAAGTTAGTTTAGTTGTAAGCAAACGCCTATTTATGGAGATATAAATGCTAAATGTTTATTTCTTCTGTTACAGATACATGGTGATTGATATATGAAAAGTACCTAGATGTAAACAAATAATTTTCAATATTATACATTTATAAAATAAACACATTGTTTTTATTGATTTCAATTTTAATGGTCTTCATCGAGTCTCGATGTTGGTCTTAAACCTAATACATATAAACTAGGAACTTAAACCTAAAAGGTACAAATTTTTAGTGAAGCACACGCGAACATTTCTTTTACAAGAAAAATGTCATTTGATATTTTGATGATTTTTATATTATTTATACGACCTCTGTGGTGCAGTGGGTGTCGGTCCTTATGATAGGCCTTTTGTTCTTTCTCTCTCTTTCTCTTCTTAATACGAAAGAAATGTAACGACAAAAGGAACTACGCAATTTATTCGCGGCATCAGGTACCTACACATAACACAAGCATAAGCATTAAGGCTAATGGTGCGTGAATGTCCAGCATTATTTATTTACTAAGGGCATAGACGCATTTTAACATTATTCTTGAGCCATTGAGACAGCAAAAAAAAAACAATTGTATATGTACAGGCTACGTTCTACTTAACAATCCATGAATAATAGTTTAAGAATTAACACTTATATCTAGTACCCTTAACACAAGCTCTACTTACTTTGAGGATAGTTAATTATAATATGTCAATGTCCTGTATTTTTTATAGGCAGATACTGCAATACATTTTTAAATTATTCTTGTATAATCATGACGTCACAAAAGAATTTCATATGTACATGTCACTTTTTACTTAAACGTTGAATAGTATTTTAAAATGATAAGTCTATGCAAGTCCCCTGCCACCAAATTCTGCTGAGCCAATCACTTCACTATGACAATGGTGACGTAGGAGAATCTCACATAGACTACGAAAACGTGTTTTTGGTGACGGCTTCGCAGATTGCACCACCCCAACTCTTTCCGCGGGTGTCGTAAGAGGCGACTAAGGGATATCTACCGGGGGCGGGCAGCAGCGCCCCTGCAGAACAATTCTACCACCGAACTGCGATCTCCAAACCCGCATGCCCAGCGTGGGGATTATGGGCACTACCCGGCCTGGCCTGCGTCCAGCAGTGGACCAATATAGGCTGTTGAGGTTGAGGTTAGCAGATTAGGACCTCTAGAAGACAGGCTCCTTTAAGGTGCACTAATTTTACTAAACCCTATATCTAGTACCCATGACCCATAAATAACACAATTATTTGATTGATTATAAAAAAGTCTCAGATCGCCATGCCTGGCCGGCATTTTACTTACACTAACATCATTTTATAACAGTCCTTATAGTAGAAACACACTATTAACTCGACAAAACGCAATGCGTGTTGAGTTGAATCAAATCATATTCATTTACAATGACCTGACTCGCGTTATAAACACCCAACGCGACGAAATTCTCGAATATAGTTGGGGTATCGGCACGTTGCGTCGCGTTTCAATAATGAGGAACTATATTTTAATCAATAGTGAATATTAGACCTTAACCTTTTTAGTCACACTCTCTTCAAAACTATCTTCTCTTTCCCTCTTCTTGCTTTTCTCAGAATTATTATTCACAATGACTTTATCACTTGCTTTCTCTTCATCAATATTTAAATCAACATTTTCTTTCTCAGTTTCCTTCTTCTTAGTTTTCTTCCCGACCCCTTTGCCTTTCTCTGAATCCTTTGTGTAAAACTCTTCTAGTTTACGACTGTTTTCTCCTGTAAGTGGTTCTAGTTCAATGGTTTCATCTAGTTCTTTGTTTTTGGGTTTTTCTTCTTCTTCCTCGTCATCAGATTCTATTATGTTGCGTCTTGGCTTTGGTTTTGAGGAACCAGCTGTAAACAAAACAGAGTTTTAGAAGTTTGTAGTCAGCATACTGTTTAATCCATGACAAAAGAAAACAATGACAAAAGTCCAGGATGTTGGTACTCGAGTCATGGAGCTAAAATGGAGTTGGGCTGGACACATTGCAAGGCGAGGTGATGATAGGTGGAGCAAAACAACTACTGATTGGTGGCCAATAATGGGCAAAAGAAACGTCGGACGCCCGGTTGCGAGGTGGGTCGACGACATAATACGCGTCGGAGGGCGTCAATGGAGGCGGTTAGCACAGGACCGTAGTGGATGGCACAACCTTCGGGAGGCCTATACCCAGCAGTGGGTAAAATCCGGCTGTGGATAATGATGATGATGATACTGTTTAACACAAAGAGAGATCAGAATTATAATGTACTAGCGTCTGCTCGCAGCTTCGCACCCCCTTGACCAGGATAAAAAGTTGCCTAAATTGGCCTCAGGATACCATGTAGTTTCCTGCCAAATTGCATTAGGGTAAACAAGTCACTCATCTCTCCATACAAACGTGGAAGGGTAACTATTACGCTGTTTGATGTTGACCATCCAAAACTAAAGATAATATAAATTTATCTCGTCATTATCTATATCTGTATACACCCGAAAGCGTAAAAAAAGTAAAAATCAAATAAATGTGTACAAGCTTCTAAAGCGTCTTGGGGACGCTTCCGACTGGTGTTGATATGGATCAGTTGAGCTCTCTGTAGACTGTTTGCAACAGTCGGCAGTTAGCTCAATTGTTTCAATTGTAAATACTAGTATAATTTTCTTTGTGAATAAATTTAGCTTCTAAACTTTCGTATTTCAACACCGATTTCAGCCCAACTTTGGGTGAAAATAAATAACATACGGAGAAAGTCTATTCCCATTTTTTACGTGGCCGTTTTACGAGTAAATTGATGTGCGTGGAAATATCAGATGGCATACATTTAGGCCGCGCCTACTGATGAGTTGGACTGGACAACTTGTGCAGCCAATCTGTTCAGCTGGTTGGGTATGAAAAGGTGACAAAATTACTTATGCTTTTGTTATATTAGTATGGATGTTCATGCACACTAATGGTAAGAGCCTCATCAGACTGACGATGTGCATGCTCGCAGCGCGCCCGCGGCGTCATCTTGTTGTACTTGCTGCGCACCGCATCGCGCTGCCCAGTCTAATAACATGGGCAGTGAAAGTGTTATTGCTAGTCCTAGGTGTAGACCTTATTGAGCCTAAGCTGCAGGTTACTACCTAAGAAAAGCAGAAATATGTGTAAAAACAGCAAATAATATCACTTAGCTGGTCTTAAATTAACATAATATAAAAAAAATAATAAATAAATAAATAAATAATGCTGGATAATTCACACAGCATTATCTATATCTCCACTCCGTTCACCATTAGTAATCAGAAATCAATAACTTAATTATTTCTTTTGCCTTCCAGAATAAGCTCATAGATGACTCGAATTTTAATCTTAACCTATCAGGGATTCTCACTTATTATAATAGCTTTCATCCCTCAAGGATTAGGGGTGGCGCGCGCACCCCTTTTTGACTGTAAATGCATCATTTTTATTTCATATTTACTCTAATTCCATGGATTGTACACATGTTTTTATTGCATAACTGGTGAAAGAACCATTAAAACTAAGTAATTGTAAATTCCAAATCAAATTAATTATAGACTTCAAGCGATTGTGACCCTTATCATTTGATAATCAGGTTTATATTGGCCTGAGGGATCAGATCCAGAGCAGGCAGCGTAATACCTGATGGTGTAAAAAATGTTTCGGCCCGCTCCAGGCCTCATAAAACCTTAACCAGTTAAGTAACTAGGTAAGTATCAAATTAAAACCATAATTATGACAAGTGGAAGAAGTGAAAAAGAAACCACTAGCACGTCTATTTGCTTACCTGATTCCTCCTCACCATTCTCTGCCTTCCGACTCTGTTTTGTAACAAAGAAAGCGCTGATCGCTCGCTGCCATTTCGGTGTTTCGCGTGGGCACACTGGGTTCCCGGCGCCAGACGACTTGGAGCTACGGTCTGAAGAACCTGTTATGAAAAATATTATAGACATCTAAATCTGAGCAAAGCCCATAAATTTCTATACAATAGTCTCTCAGACTTTCACTTGCTGTCCACTGCTGCAGTTTAGTAATGAGTAAGTATGGCCGGAGCATGCGAGTAAAGGGATAAGGAGACTGAATTAGACAATAATATAATAACCATGATACCTACGTTGCTAGATCGCCAAAAAAAATAACACGAAGGTACGAAACAGAGAGAATGCTTACCAGATCCACTAGAACTGTTAGACGGTGGCGCTACGGTACATCTAGCCTTATAACTCTTCCCAGAAGACACTGCAAGAAGTTAAATTAATTAGACCAACAAATAGTAAAATCTAAAATTCATAGGTTGAAATTATTTAGTTGAGAGTTGATACCAGTTTTTATTACCTTTAGCACCAACAGAAGCTTTTGTCCTCGCCATAACAGCACTTGATTTATTGGATTCTTATAAAAACAATAGAAATCCGGTTTCGTTTGTTTGTTCGCAAAATACGCGCATTACGCGGTAAACTTGTAAATAAAAAGTTAAAAACTTTATGTGAAAGCTATTTCTTGGGCAATGGATGAAAACTAAAATTGCTTCGTCTTTCTGTCAAGCACAGTAGTTTCGTTCGTTCAATACAAGCACGGAATTAGAAATTAGGTAGGATAGAAGTGAAATGCACCAAAATTACTAAGGGTAAGGGTAGGGTACTAGTAGTGAGCGTTGAATCAACGAACTGTTTTATAAAGCAGCTTTTCTACATTTAACGAATCAACCGTTTTCTCATTTCCGCGAAACAAGTTGATTCAATCAACTTATTATTTCGTTCAACGACATACTATGACGTTGACATACTATCTCGTTCATTGACGGACAAGTTACATGGAAGATTGAACTTTAAAAACACCTTACGAACGAACACCATCCGAAAATGAACGAACGAGCTTCGAATCGCTAGGTAAAAGTAAAACACGTTGTACACGAGCGAGCGAGACGCCGCAGTAGTCGACAGCTTAAGATTATTGGAGATTGAAAGAGATGAATGTATGTTTGTTCATTCCAGGGGCTAAGCGCTCCGTGCGCCGCGCGCCGGCCTTCTGACTGACCAAGAAAAACAGGCTAATTGTTTTCGTTCGTTTAATTAGTGTGTTTATGTGACACGTTGAGGTCAACGCTTTTTTTGCGCGAAAGTTTAATAATTATTTTATTATGTGTAGGTAGTGAAAGTTAGTTATAATTTAGGATATTTATGGCAAATAAGGACAGTGTTTTTTGTAAATAAATAATACTAAGTAGTTCAAAGGTAAACAGAGTCGAAAACAATTTGCAAAATGCTGGAATGCCAAGGCACTACAGTTTACGTTTCGACCAATCAGTAAAAAAAAATTGGTTGTCTGTAAAGTCGGTTTACTGACGATGGTTGAACGTGACAACGTCTTAAGAAAATACTGATGGAATGGTAGCATTTGATACTCGATCAAAACATGTAAATGTACTATAGTATAGCAGCTGTCCACGCAGACGCATCGCTCACTCAAGTAGGAGAGAGGCGGATGTCGAGCGCTCTCGCTTGCACTTCAAGCCTTACATGGAACGTCTCAGAGCGAGGTAACGCCGCATGACGTCATGTTTTTTCGTGCATGCAGCCGGCTCTTATCGAATTATAAGACGTTGTCACGTCAAAAATTTCAACAGGTTTTTCCACAAGTTGACCGTTTTAGACGTTAACGCGTCAACACTACTAGTGCAATACAGTTAACGTTTCGACAAACCTGTTAAAAACGTCAACCGGTTTTTCAACCGGTTGACCGTTTATAGAAAACGGTTTCGTTAACGCAAAAACAGTCAACGACCCACAACAGGGTACCGGTGTCGCCAAACTCACACAAATAAACCAGTAGTCATATTATGCATCAAGCTCAACAGCCTGTATTGGTCCACTGCTGGACGCAGGCCTCCCCCTGTGCCATGCCATGCCAGGTAAGTATGATTCCACAATGTCACTGAGCGGAGGTCGTTCCGAGCCGTGCGTTCTCGTCAGCGCGATCTAGAGCTTGGTCACTATTAGTAGCGACATCTAGTTATGCGCGGCTGGATTTGTTTGGGTGACGTCACAGTGGTGTGACGTCACTAGCTTTTGTAGCCGCCATTGACCCTGGCTCGATACAATCCATTCCGTTGTGAAGATTATTCCTTCTGAATGTTGTTTTAGATTTTGTTTTGAGTACATTACATTAATGTGTCAAATAAACATTAAATACTAATGAATGATATGAACTAAAAACAAGTTTTTGGCTAGTTGGAATCAGGCTTAAACAGTTGAAATTGTATTTTAAGGCATTTTCACTAAAAAGTGCGACCCCCACTTTTACGCTGTCCCATGTTTTATAGTTGTACAGGTGTATTTACATGTATGCATATAATTCGTTTTTTAAATAAATGTATCATAAATATATTAGCTAGGAGGCGACGTGGAAGACCCAGGATGAGATGGCAAGACGAGCTTGACGCACACCATCCATCATGGCCTGTGACAGCGTTATATCGCGAGGAGTGGAAGGAGAAAAGAGAGGCTTTTGCCCAGCAGTGGGACAGTATTGGCAAAAAAAAAACTTGTTTTATAACCAACAATCGTTGTGTAAATAAACTTAAATACTTAATTAAATAAAGACAATTCAAATAATGATGGAAGCCATATTGGCTTGTCCCAGTGCTATCAGCTTCGATTATTACTGAAATTATCGGAAATATTTCCTAAAAACTATTGTCAAATTTTTGTTTACTACGTAGTGGGCTATTTTTTCCGTTTTTGATTTAAAATTTCAAAAGAAACCCCAATAATACAGGCGTAAAATACATTTCTGTAAAGTAGGTAGGTACTCAAAACTTGATCCGACCGGACAGATCAGCACGGCGGCGCCGGCGGTCCAAATCCAAATATTTTTTCTACTATAACCGTTTTGTTTATTCATAAATAGCAAAACTACCATCCTCAAAGGATCATAGCTGCCATTTTTAAATCATCCAATTTTGTTCAATTCGTAAAGTGAAGACAGTGTTTCGCTGGTGTTGGTGGATGGTCAGAATTTCTTAAGTCAGGTTTGAAGCCTGTTTTCTTATTACATATTACAATATTGAACTATTTATAATCGAGTTTTGGTGATATTTGAGGAATGTTTTTAACAGTTTATTTAGAGAAATATCATATTGTTTGGTTAGAATGGATTTTTTTCTCATCTCGCCTGGAAAATGTGACGTCAGTTCAATGCCGTCACTTAGGGCGGACCACCAAAGTCACCAAATTGACTCATAAGGCTGGCTGTACATTTTGATTATTTTCATTTATTTAATTAACCTTACGAATTCCTCCTGAAAAACCTAAGTTCGGATTTGTTCGAACTCAAAGGTGGCCAAGTCAAATTGATAATTACTTACTGTTTTTCTTAAAGTTCATATAAAGTGCCTTATAATTTAGCAACACTTTTGGTTAGGTACATTTTATTTAGTTAGTATTAGTAGTTGAGAGTAAATATATTTCATGGATATTTACTTCACATAATAATTACCATGTCATTAATAACTCAATGTGACAAAATTTGTGTCATTACTTGTATAACATAAAATGTTAGTAGTGTGGTAATGAAAACAACAAATAAATGTTAAGTACTATACAAAAACCAAGACTTTTATTTCCAATTTGTACATCATGTAGCCTCGCCAATTCGCTCGCGTCCCAATTTGCATTTGGTTTGTTTTATTATTAATTATTTTATTTGATGCTTACTTTATACATAGGTATAAATATTTTTCTTATATTATTTCAAACAGGTTAATATACAATGTGTCTGGTCACCGGTGTCGGAGACTTTGGGGGGGGGGGGGGGGGGGTGAAATACGGTAAATTTTATCGACAAATCACTATCCCAATTTTTTTCTCTCTCCATGATCAAATGGCAGCCATTTTGTTTTCTGTTACCTCGAAGCACGGGTGCTTGTACTGATTAAGCTATGGCTAGCCATGTAGAGGTCTTAGAAAGACGATAGAGGACTCATTTGATAGCCAATAATGTAGACAATAAAGCAATAATAACATGAAAAACAAAAAATAGTTTTTTTAAAATTTTTTTTTGGTAAAGTTTAGTTATTTAACTTCAGATTTCAGATTTATTTATTGCATACATATACGTTCTTACTTATTACAGTTTTTGCTTAGGTGGTAATTAGCTTATAATGTAAGTACATGTAGGTACCCTGTAAGGGCGCAGCAAATGATGTAAAGATTTTTATAATACAGGTAGTTACACAATCTATCTCTTGCTAGGAACATATAAGTCGTAAAATAAAAACATTGTCAGCTACAAGAATCAAAAAATTGTACTTAGTAATAACTGGGTAGGTAGGTATGTCAATTTATTACGCAGGCAGTCAAATAATTATGGGTTAAATTTATCATTTAAAAATTCGTCAACGGAGTAATAACATTTAGAAATAAGGTATTCTTTGAGTCTGCTACAAAAAGCCGAATCTTTTTTAAGATCTTTGATTGAGCTCGGTATCTACTACATAAAAATAAGTCGGGTTTTCCTTCCTGACGCTATAACTCCAGAACGCACGAACCGATTTCCACGGTTTTGCATTCGTTGGATAGGTCTCGGGCTCCGTGAGGCTTATAGCAAAGAAAAAATAAGAAAGTGGGAAACATAAATTTCCACGCGAGCGAAGCCGCGGGGCGCAGCTAGTTTTGTTATAGATATTTACTAATCGTGAGTAAGGTCCTTTTTTAAATTGTGTAAGGGTAGTCGAAGGTAGAATTAGTTTATTTTCATTTCGTCTGTTGTAGTTAGTAAAGTGTTCAGATTTTTATTTAAAAAAATGTCTATATTTTTTTACGAATAAGGTCATTTGCATGATGTATATAAAGGGCAAGGTTAATATTTTTAGAGTTTTAAAGTGCGGCTTCAGCTTTGTCTTTGATTTTATGTTGGCTAATATTCTAATCAGTTTTTTTTTTGACGTGATAACGTCTTTAAAATCGTTTTAGTCGGGTGACATGTTCAGAAACTTGTGTCACACCAAAACCTCACGAGCGCGATCGCAGGTATAACGAGAGAGAGACGGACCGATCTCCCGTCTCATCTCGAGCGCTGCCAGTCATTCCGTGAAACTTGTCACGCGGAATCCTCACGAGCGGAGGCTGGCATAGCGTTCGAGTGAGTGGACCGATCTTCCGTCTCTCTCACTCTAGCGGAATCTTCATTAATTCCTTACTTCCCAAAAACTTATATCACCACTACGACGTTATCACGTAAACATCTCGATCGTAAACCTACTTTACAAACAACCAATTTTTTTTTTGTTTGTTAAAGATATCGTTGAAGTCAACACTACAACACACAACAACTTGAAGTCTTATCACACTATTTAATAGCGAAGTTGCGGGCAGATACTACTATGCAATATTAGTACCGTCGAAAATAAACTAGATGTCGCTACTAAACAGTGACGAGGGCTAGATCGCGCTGACGAAGCGTTCCGGGTTTTTGTAGTGGTTTGGAACCAAATTTTGATTGAACCATTGGCCAGACAGACCGTCGGATCTTGCGGACGTGACTTGTACTCGCGCACTGTAGATTCCGTACCAATGTCTTTTCTTTGATTTTTGTAAGATCTTATTAAAAAGATCTTTGTAAATTGAATTAATAGAAACTACGCTGCGGGGCGTAGGTAGGTACGGCGCGCCGTACCTATGTACCTAGTGTGAGTGATGTAGGTACTGTGGGGCGCTTCATCTTTGTATAACTAATTCGTACTGATAGGCTATATTTTATCCCGGAATTCCCACGGGAACGAGAATTACGTGGGTGAAACCGTGAGGCGCTGCTAGTGTGTTTATAAGCTGAGTGTACCTTTTGGTCAGGCTTTACAGATTTCCGACATTTAATAATGAAGACCGTGCTGTGATTAGAATTGCAGTTCTATTATTTGAGATTGTTTTTATTGGACCTGGGAACTCTACTATGGTGCCGTGGTCCAACTGCAAAGATAGTTGGACCACGGCGGCGGCCCCTAGTAAAGGCCCGTAGTCCAACTAATAGGACGGAGCAGTTGGACCACTGCCCCGAAACGTATAGAATCAGTCATTTCGGGAAAAGTTCTTGAAGTACGTACGTTACGTAGATCAGTACATTTTGACATTCAGACCTAACCATCCGGAAACGTGAGACTATAATTATCGCGTTATGTTATGTACTTATGATAGATAGATAGATAGATAAGGTCAACCGGGGCAAATGCGTCATATTTCTCGATCACTTCAAGTTATCGCCTCATTGTGATCAAATGTATGGCATTATCCACTTTTTGAAACTGTAGTCCAATATTATGGCTATTTCTGCACAAAGTTCAAGCAGCGATATCTTCGCCGGAGCTTTACAGATGTTTCAAATTGGCTATTTATTTTAAATTGGAATTTTAGATGCATTTGCCCCGCTTGGGGTAAATGCGTCTTTATTGAATAAAAACTTAATTGGTAAGCTTTTCGTGATAATAACTGGGTATTACTTTTTGGTTCAAATTTCTTTGCATTAGTATGATAGTTAAACTAGTCAAAAAGAATAATTGACGCATTTAGAGACAATTTAGTAAAAATGGGGCAAATGCGCCTATATTTTGATAGACGCATTAGCCCCTTATCAAATGCAGATGCTGTCAACATTTTACTTGGGTGGCTCGCGCTTACTACCTATACGAACAAACTAACAAAACTCAACAAAAGTCTAACAAGAACAAATGTAAGTGATAGGATGGGACGATAGTAGACAAATTTCTACGCGTGAGATTTTGATAGAACCGTAGAACAATACAGATTATAATAAAACACAAATTTGAAGGCTACACCGCATTTTTTTAAATTTTAGTTTAAGTATATTCAGACTTTTGTATATTTTCAAATAATAATTTAACAAAATAGATATAAAACACCTCCATGGGGCCAAAAGTTTTTTGAGGGGGTTCAGAAGATACCAACGCCATTATATTTTATCAAACAACCACCCTGTATTATATTACAAATAACCTGTATATATCTATCTATATAATGAATTGTATTAAGTATATTAGTCTAGATGACTGACCCATAACACAAGCTCTACTTAGATTAGGGCTAGATGATGCGTTGTGGATTGTCCAGCATTATTAAATTAAATTACGGATTTATCTGATACATTGATATGAGCATTTGATTTTCGTATTAAAATGTGCCGACATAAAAAGGTTGATGATATATGTTTTGGGGGCAAATGCGTCCCATAGTCGCAATTGCCCCATAACAGCAGACGCATTTACACCAAGAAATTAATCCTAACCTTATAAATGGAGACATTATTATTTCTTTAAATAAAGCTATTTCACTAAAAATAACTGTCTGTGTAGGTAGCCCATAGGCTATTCCTTACAATTATTATTGAATAAAATCAGTTAATTGAAGAAAACTAATGATTAACATGGATTTAGTAACTCACCTCCCGCAGTCACAAGTTGTTCAGAAACGTGCAATTTTAAAAATGGCCAAATACTCGAATATGTGAACTGCAACGCCATCCGCACGAACTACATGTTCAGTATTTAGTTCAAACAAATGCAACTAGATGGCAGAAGTCAACGTATGTTGAACAGTTTTCGAATAAATTCAAAAAGACGCATTTTCCCCATAGACGCATTTAGACTGGTTGACCTTAAATGTTTTATTTGGATCACCAATGGACAGCACAAAATACAATAAAACATAAACAAGTAGGTAGGTATATAAAAAACTAGTTTAAAACTTATGAGTAGGTACAAGTCATAGTTTATATATTATTCTTATAGCTAAGCTTACATTCTAAGTAGTTATACACACTAACTTATCCTACTTGTGACATGTAGGTGTGTCAGTGCTGCCGAAGTGAGCCAAAACGGATCAGTCTCAGCTTTATGCTGTTTTGCAACGGGGTACAAAACAGCGCTGGTTTTCAGACTGACCTTCGGTCAGTCTGAAAACCAGCGACTGACTGAATTTCGGTAACAATGCGTGGAATAAGTGCAAAACATGTGCAAAAAAAAACGCGCTGTTCCAAATTGATTTTGTATGACTAAACGTCATTTTCATTAAGCATTGAGACTAATTAGCCGTTAGTCGAATAAGCGTTAAGACTAATTAGCCGTTAGTCTAGTTGGCTTTAAGTTTAGACCGAGTTCTTAATAAATCTAAATAGCGTTTTGCCACAGATATTATAATACTATACTAGTTTTGCCTAAAATTGATATTTCTTACAAAACTAAATGAAAACTCCTTTATCCTTATCTTCCTCTTTACTGACTACTTCACTGGCCACTTGAAACTGAAGATCGCTTTGAGAATGACAAATAGGGCATAAAGCAATGATGTTATAAATAAACCGCTTCTTCCTCGTGCTCCTACTAAATTCTCCTACTGGTAGGAGCACCGGGACACCCATGTCCTGATGCTCCTACTGCAAAAGGAAATTGTAAAACGCTAAGTAGGAGCATCGAGGCATAACTAAAATAGATTTCCTTATAGGCATACTCTGATTCAAGTACCTACAGGTGAACAGTCACCTCACTATTTTGTGTCATCATATTATGGCTATGGGTGCAATTATACATACACACACCCTTTCAGTCACAGAGTCGCCACGAACCCGCTTCCCCCCTGCTTCGCGGGGGTTGGACGGGCTTCGTTAGGAGTAAGTTAATGTTGACCCCCCCCCCCCCGCTTCGCGGGGGTGGGAGGCCTACAAGGGAAAACATTAGTGTTTAGGTATAAGTAGTTATTATTTGTTTATTAGTTGCTTAAAGTAGTTGACTGTTCAATATGTTATGTGATAGGAGCAGGAGGAATTAAATTTAGAATATTACATTATTCCCCGTGGTTTTTATGTTCAGTAGGAGCATCAGGACATGGGTGTCCCGGTGCTCCTACCAGTAGGAGAATTTAGTAGGAGCACGAGGAAGAAGCTAAATAAACTGAGGTAAAATCTCATTGGCATAAAGTCAATCACGACATGTCAGTTTCAATATCTTTGTTACTGTCTTTGTAAAAAAAACATAATATTAAATAATATAATAAAAGTACCTAATGGACCAAAATAAAAACGTAGTGTTCGTAAAAAATAAAAAAGGAACACAAAATTTACTTTATAATGGTTATTGTATTCAAAAGACAAAGCAAATAACGACGGTACATCACTCTGGCGGTGCGGTAACGGAAACGAATGCACTGCGTCTCTCAAACTCAGTTCAGAAAACTTGGTTTTGAAAAAAGATGGTGACCGTTGAGAACCATGAAAAAAACGCTCTGTCACTTGTAATTATAGTAATTATTAACAAATGCAGTACCAAAATTGTCGAGAAAGTGGTATTAAAGGAGCTTGAACTTTCCTCGTCTTTTTTAATTGGTATTTAGGCTTACATAAATTACACACTTTCATTAGAGAACTTTTTTATAATTGTGGCCATTTTGAGTAGGTACTGTACATTTTTCTTTTTTGCCATTTTTCGTGCATCGTCCTAACGGAGGGATAAACACAACGATATTACATTTCTCAGGTTTACAGATTATTTCAACTTCAACCTGTAGGACTGAGAGCCTCTCAGTTTGTCTTTGGTACTGGATCTCAGTGAGAGGAGGAGTAATATTATATTTCTGAGGGCCGATCCCGGCGGCACTGCAATGCCGGGCCGACCCGTGACGGGAGTGGAGCGAGCCCGCCTCCCTCCTGATAGCGCCTTGGTGGTTACCGGGCAAATGAACGAACTAAACGAGACAGAGATAGGAATATGTAGGTTTCTCTTTCTACGGGAATATGCATGCATTTTAACACGAATGACAGATAAGACGAATCACGCCAAATTCTAAGGGCTCAGATTAAATAAAGGTTCTCTTTCTACGTCTAAGGGACAGCTGTATTTCGGTGATACCAGTAACGTAGAATCGTAACTCCCGAGCTCCTTAAAACAATGAGATAAAGCGGTTATGTACTTACCAATTATTTATCACATTAACTCGTGTTTTACTAAAACTTTTTTGACTGATCTAACAAACAAAATTGACAATTAAATAATATAATAATTAAATATTAAATAATGCTGGACAATTCACACAGCATTATCTAGCCCCAGCCAGGGCTTGTGTTATGGGTACTACATAACATAACTGATATACTTAATACAATACACTACATAGATAGATATTTTTTATAATAGGTACATAGAAAACATCCAGAACACCCTGGACAAATGTCTGCAGATCGTACAAACATTTGTCCCGAGGCGGGAATCGAACCCGCAACCTCCTGCATCGCAGGCAGACCTTCACCCGCTGCGCCATAGAGGTTGTCAGATTGACATCGTATTATGTATTTCAATTATCATTTGTTTCCCAACTTCCATTTTTGGTTGCAATAAAATGGCTACTAGGCAGTGACGTAGCTTGGGAAGATCTTAGAGTGTCAAAACAATAAATAAATAGTACAGTACTCCGACTCCATACTAGAGCGCCCGAATCGACGCACGCACACATAAGCGTCATTTACACGGCCGCGAACCAATCTTCGCAAGACAAATCAATCCAGTGTCACGCTGCGCGCCGCCGCCGCCGAGACTGGTCGCTGCGCTGGATGAGTTTGTTGTGCCGCGACGCCCGCGCTGTCTGCCCCCGTTTCAATACCTCAACGTTGAAAAGTGCGCGACGAATAATAAATTAAATGATGGTGGCATCACGACAACGAGTATACTGCAGTGTTTACGGGTGCCTTAATTCAACGTTGGTTAAACCAATACTCATTTTATCAACTTACTGCTAATTCTGAAAATAAAATAAATATTGCGTTTTTATTAGTCTTTACCACGTTTTAGGGTTCCGTACCCGAAGTATAAGTAATGTTACTAACAAATATTAAATATTGATGTACTTATCACTTTTATATTTTTTTCTCTTAAATTCCCTTATTTTTTCCTATCAACTTATTATGCAGTCAAAATGTTTTCTACATTAAATGTAGAAGACCGAATTTTGGAAAGGAACCCTAATTGTGCGAAGCCGACACGCACTTGGCCTTCGCTTTCTTGTTTGTCTCTTCGGGGGTGGGTGATGGTCAGATGATAGGTAGGTAGGTACTATCATTAAACATTTATGGGAAATTCTGCTACGTATTTAATGTAATATGTATGTAGGTATATATTTGCTTTTAGGGCCCTTTTCCTGTCATGCGTTTTGCGCCCGCGTGCGGTTCTCGACCGCGTGCGTGTCAACTCAAAACACGCTTGTAGGTACAACCCTAGCGCTCCGCTCAACTGTTGGTATAAAGTTCAAGGAGACGACTGAGTCATTGTACTGTAGGGTACTATTTATTTATTGTGGTGTCAGACCTTGTTTTTTTTTATCATATGTTCGTTCTTTTGTCTATTTATATAAGTCTACAGCGTCAAGCTTGCATCAAGCAACAAAAACGGTTAAATTTTGTTATTTTTACTCTGTGCTGCAGAAGCATTCGTAGATTCAATTTCATTCGTGTCGTTTTCTTTTCGTTTGTGTTTTTGTATGTAAGAGGTATTTTCATTTTAATTTTTTATTTTTTTGTCCCGTGCTTTCCGAAAAAAACATGAATCAACACTGGTGCACTTTTAATGTAATTTAACTGACCTAGGCGCTACGGTGTCTGTTATACAACTTTTCTTCAAAACGGAAGGATTGCAATGTAAGCAATGCATCTAGGAAAAACTACAAATTACAGCTCTTTTTTGCAAGTTTGCATTATTTTCCCTCTGACATCAGTCTTTCGGAGTTATCTACCTATGTCCATGCACGTGCAGCGATATTTTTCAACTTTGAAATACTATCAATGAGAAAATTTCGCGTACTCAAAAATAACGCAATGGTTGACATACTTTCGTTTAATTTCAGTTAAAAGCGCTTGAGATGGATGATGATATAGAGATCGAAGAGCACGATATCTTGGAGCACCCTCAAGTTAAGGCGGTCTTTCCAGACCTCTCAAAAATAAAGATTCAAGTACATACAGAAGGTAAGGATTTTGGGCATAACAATATCATTCCCAAGGTAATTTTCTTACTATAAGCCTTGCGAGTCCCACTGCTGGGAAGCTGCCTCCCCCACATCCTTTAACACATCTTGATCGCCTGCTGGACCTATGCTCTATCAAACATTCACTTCCCCAGTTTGTCACAATGCCTTAGGCAGTACGGGGTCTACTGAGCAGATATCTTGGTGCATCATCATCACAGCAGCCATCATCACGTTTAATTCACCTACTATTATTGTGTACAGGTCTTTTTAAATTTTGCCATCCTGTGCTCTTTACATCCAGATGGGTCCATGAACTTTCCCCGCAATTCTTTAAAATAAGTCCCCAAAAGCCTGTATTGCAATTACTGTTAAAAGTAATAGAACCCGATCCTCATATCACAAATCATGTGATTTCTAAGCTAACTGTGAAAAATTATGGTTATGGTACTTATGGCTCATGGCACTTGTATGGCATAGTACTCCTTCGCCATAGTTCAAAAGGCTAGATTTTGGTACCAAACTAAAATCGATCTTAATCATAATATGTGCAATAAAAAAATATAACCAGTTGAAATGTATTTAGAAAAAATATTAAAGCTAATAATTTTAAAGCATTTTTTTATAGTCTAGCATACCCATTTTAAATTAATGTTTATAACACTAGTAGAGTATATTTACAATCTAGCCATAGAATTGGCTAATGGGTTATTTAGTTTTTACTTATTTTTATTACATATAACTAAGAACATGTCCATTGGCACTTTTCTTATTCTCTCTACTTAAGGTGAGGACACATTGTGTTGCACATACATTACAATTATCTCTATTATTATTTTACAGCATATGACCCAAGTCTGCTTGATAATGAATCCAATTTATGTGAAGAAATACCAAACTACATTCAAAATAACTTTGCTGAACTTTACCCAGGAAACAGAGAAGAATTTGAAAATGGTGAAGAAAACAACCTTGAAGACGAATTCTTGTACCCCCATCAAGACGAAGGTAATATAAATAACTCATATAAAATTCTACCAAATGATATTAACAAAACTGTTAATAGACAAGATGATACAGTTCATGAAATATCTGACGATGAAGCTATGACTGAGGTTGCTGAAGAAAATGTTACAAATAAAGCAAATGAAATTCAAACTACTGTCAAGCAATACATAGTTAATTTCAAATCGCTCAACTGTATAGAGATTATAAATTATGTTGAAATTTCTGATGATGAAGACCCAAATATAAGGATAAATGGTCACAATTCAAAAAATTGTACTGCAAGTAATGAAAATGTTGACGGTACTGATATTGACGAAATCACATCTGTGATGGAAATAGCAAAAGATGATGAAGCACAGAAAAATGGAGATGATCATTCAGTAGACAATGAAACCTCCAATATTGAAAAAATCCATGATGCAAATGAGGTTTATTTGATTGATGGTGAAATTGTAGCTACAGAAGTTTCGAGTGATGACAAAAAAGAAAATAGGGAAGCTATAGTTGATGGACAAGATGAACTTATTGATGATTTATTAGATGAGGTTCAAAACTCTCCCCTTGATAGTATCCAGGAAAGTGAAGAGTCTTTGGTTATAAACGAAAGTACCTTACACAATAAAGTCCATAAAGCAAATCAAATGGTCAATGATGAATATATCACTGGGGATTTGTTGGATGAAGTTGAAAACAGACACAGAATAGTCCAAGCAGAAAATACAGACTCTGTAGTTGATGGTCAAAATGAAGTTGATCAAATGGATACAGAAATCTCTGAAGAAGCTCATATTAAACAAGAAATTGAAGATGTTCCTATCAAAGAAGAAGTCATGGATGACTTTGCAGAAGAATATAATTTCGATGAATCTGTATCAGAAATGGGAGCGAACTTGAATGTAACACCTACATTTAACGAATCAACAGAATATATCCCTAATAAGATTATAATAGGTTCAAAACCAAGTCCTACTATTAGACCTCACGATAAAAAATATTCTTATTTAATGGTATGCTTAGAAGATTGGGGCAGACATCTCGACCAGAACCCTTGTTACTGTCGTAAATGTAAAACTCTCTTCACAACACCAAATGCAATAGATTATCATAACATGTCAGCACATTCCTTACTCGCGCCTTTAACCAATCGAGCGGTTAAAAGCACTGCCAAAAGTTATAAACCAAACGTAGCTAAAAAGAGTACTAGCTCAACAGATCTAGATAAATCAACACATTGCAGCCATTGCAACGTAAACTTTAAAGATAATATAGCTTTAATAAAACATCTTTATGAATTATTACCACAGCTGTACAACTGCAAGTTGTGCAGCGAAACTTTTAACAGCCAAAATGACTTAGCAAACCACAGCACTGTCCACGTAAAACTAGAGCCGAGGAAAATTTTAAAAGCTAAAAAGAAATTAGATAACCCAATGTTAAGAAATTTATTGACACAGAAACCAAAAACACCTACAAAAGCTAAAAATATACCACACAAAGTAATTAAAGTTCCTGTTCAAATTAAAACTGAGCCAGTTGATGATTCAGGGCTTAGGTTTAAATGTATGGTTTGTAGTGATATACTAAGCACTTACCGTTTAGCTCGCAAGCACAGAGAAAACCATCCCGAGAAAAAAAACCAAATGATGTTCAAGAAAATAATAACCATTAGCAAACTGAAACGTACGAGAGATAAACTGGTTTTCGAAGATGAAAAACCTATAAAGAAACACAAATTCGCAAAATTACCGTTTTCTTCCAAATTTGAGGACTCTAAAACGAAGGTTGAATTAGTACCGAAATCAGCTTTGTTCCAATGCCCGAAGTGTCATCTACACTTTACTTCTACCACCGCTGGGATAGCCCACATGGTCCGTATCAACTGTGGCCTCAAAAGCAAATCCCCAATATGGACATGCCCAACTTGCAAAAAGAAAATGCGTATCAAAGATACAGAAATACATAAACGACAACACCAAATGAGCACCAAACTAAAAATCTACAAGATCACAAAAAACTCGCACGAGAGAACTCTTTGCAAATGCTCAAAGTGTAACGTTCATTTTGAGTATATTTTATTCAAGATGCACCTTAAAAATTGCGGGAAAATCCCAACAGCCAAGTGTCTAAAATGTAACATCTTACTAATGCAAAACAAACTGCTAGGTCATATGTCAAAACATAACATTTTGAAGTTAAAACCTAAAGATTTTATATTTGTTGAGTATATGATAGCAAATGATAAAAGCAAAAAGATTAATCAAGTAAAGTCGACTGCTAAAACGACAGCTTCTACAAGCTCAGATGTCGATATAACAAAGCCATTGGTCGTAAAGACAAAACCTGGAGTGGAACTAACGCAAACGTTGGTAAAGTTTGATCGATCAGAGAAAACAAGAACGAAGAAATATAGAATGTACTTCTGTAACAATTGCAAAATTTGTCTGACATGCATTCGCAAACCAGAATCACACTTCGCTAAGAAATGCGTTGTGTATAGTAAACAGTCCTTTGTTTGTAATAAGTGTGGATTATTCCTACCTTGGAATACTAAGCAGGCTCACGCACGCCTCCACCAGCAGAAAGACTATTCCCTAAGCGAAATCCAATTCTTGGATTTAGTAACAAAAAAACCTATTGCACTTCCTATGATAAAATACACTTCATGCCCAACTTGTAAAATACACTTCTTGACAAAAGGCGACAGACGCAGGCATATATGTGGGGAAGACTACGAAAATTGCGAATATTGTGGAGATATGTTCGAAATTTCTACACTTAAAATCCACAGGCAATTCCACCAAGCCCGAAAATTAACGAACAAACCAAAGACTGAGAAATCTAAGCCTCAAACCTCTGAATCGGTAATCCCAGAACTCATGATGAGGTATGAGTCTCTAAACCCAACCTGGAATATACTTTTCATATGCTCGAAATGCGAATTGGTCACAGATTTGTACAACAAAGCTGTAGAACACAGCCAAGAGCATTTAAGAAAAGGTTACAAACAACCAAAATCTATCACCTGCTACATCTGCGATTTAGTTTTTGACGAAACGTGCTGGGCTAAGCATAAAGAATTGCACACTCAGATGTCCATTGAACGCAAAGCATTCAATCTACTCACATACACCCCCGAGAATCTTCTAGAAGAGTCATGGTTTCAAATGTTCGAGTCGGTCCCTGAAAAAGAAATCCGACAGATCATAGACCAAAGCGTTTTCGGCGGCGAAAGGAGCCTCAAAATGAAGCTTATGAAATATGGCCTCCCTGAGTTTACGCTATATTGTTGTAGCAATTGCCAAGTATGCTACGACACCAACAATCTAACCGCGCACGTAAACGCGAAATGTAAATGGTCGAAATATAGATGTTCAGAATGTAGAATCGCTTTCGAGAATGAGTCGAACCTAACTTTCCACAAACTGTTACACGAAAGGGGGATCAAGAGAGAAGAGTTCCGAATCATACATTTTATCAAGACAACGCAAACGGTTAAGACAAATTCTAATAAAGAACATGCTGTATCGTCCAATATGCAAGAAAAAGAGTTAACACCTTCAAAGATAAACGAGAAAGTTGATCCTAGGGCACTAAAGGTCTTGATGGAAGTGAGAGAAAGAGTAAAGAATGATGAAATAGATCTGGATAATCCAGTGGAATTTAATCCACGTGCGAAATTTAGTCTGTACAGGTGCATAAAGTGCTCAGCGTGCATTCATATGAAGATACACAGAAATAAGCACAAGTGTGCACCTGTCCACGAACTTTACTTCTGTACAATATGTAAACAGAATGTTCACACCAGACGAAAAGGGAATCATAATGCAAAACATGATTTAAATCCAAATTTCAGACCCAAAAACACCAACGTCTTTGAGTTCGATTCAAAGGATCTATACCAAATTACTCGGAAGAAAAACTACAAAAGATCTGATTTAAACGCTAAGAAAAAATACAAAAACCTGAAAGTCGTCAGTTCTAAAGCTAAACCCACGAAAATTAATAAAAAGGTGATTGCTAAAAGTTCAAAACGCAGCAAAACTAAAAGGGCAAACTCCGTAGAATGCTTTGAAAATTTTGTCAAAACCATTACCAGTGATACCAAAACGAAAGATTCTAATCCAGAACTGAATTCAACCCAAGAATCCTACATAGATCAAGGAAATAGAAGATCCTTCAAAATATACAAATGCGATTGTGGACTACATTACACCTCAATTAAAACTATAGAAAAGCACATGGAGACGTGTAATAATGGCGTAGAAATATCAACAGATAATTGCAGTAAATGCGGTCTACTCTTCCCAACAGAAATCTTAGTAACCCATCTATGCAAGCACCATAGTGTAGAAACAAACCCTGATATAACTGTGGAGGAAGTCAAAAAGAACAAAAGCAATTCTAGTGAATCTCAAACTTCAGGAGCTAAGAACAAAAAAAATGCTAGAGAAACTGACAATACAGAAAGCAAAACGAACAAAAATAACGAAAACAATATTAGTACAGTAGTCGAAGACAAAAAGAAAGCAAGAGATTATGTAAAAATATACAAATGTGCTGAATGTCAAGTACATTATCTAAATCAAAATACTTGTTACAAACATGCGTACAAAAATCACGTTAAATTAGACCAGAGAAAGTTTATAGATTGCAAAGTATGTGGCCTTGCGTTCACGTTGGCAACATTACAAGTTCATATAACGAGGCATCATAAGACTGAATTAGATTTGGACAAAGTTTTAGTAGAGGAATATCACCCTGGTGTAGGGAGGAAGTCACTGAAAATTGACATTTATTTCGCTAGTGAAAAGGTTCAAAATGTACAGGTTAGTTCTAGTAACGACTGAATCCATAGCACCTAAGGCCTCTACGCTTGCTTACACGCCTATTTTTTAATCTGATATAAAAAAAGCAAACCTTTCAAAGGCAAAATTATTAGATAAATGGGAAACGGCCGAAAATGGAACTACATTTGACTTCTGATGCAGGAGAACACATGGATGAGTCCTACCGCCAAAATTTGCGTGTTTGTAGGTATTTGGTTACATAAAATGGCGGCCGTGCTCGTTGATTAAGGCGAAAAGTAGGGGTGATAGTGGCGCCACTACATATTTAATTTAATCATTAAGTTATACAAAGGAATTATCAAAAAATCGGACCGCTGGTAGACGATACCTATCACAAGCTTTTATTTAATGTATCTGTAATAGTTTTGTTTTGTGTTATTCAATCAAAAACCTTGTTTGGAGAGCTTGGTGGCCACCAATAGGAACTAAACTCTTGAAACAAGTATCTGCCTAAATAATACAGTACAAAACTATTAAAGATACATGTAAAAAAAGCTTATGATAGATATCGTCTACGCGCGGTCCGATTTTTTGATAATTCCTTTGTATAACGTAATTATAAAATTAAATATGTAGTGGCGCCACTATCCACCCTACTATTCGCCTTAATAGTTTCAAGCAAATCGGGACAAAACATGGCGGACAGGGCGTCTCCTTCTAGGTCGTAGGTTATAACTAGGTTATGTCCTAAAACTAAGCCATGCAGCACAGATAATAATAAAGACTTGTATTTTTGATGAAATAATATAGCTTAATGTATTTTCTAAGAGCTAGATCTAAGAGTGACTTTTTTTTAATCATTGGTGCGCGAGGGTTTTCCCAAACATGGTTATGAACCCAGTTATTAATAGAATGTATTTTTTTTATTGGATTAAGCACTATTGTAATTTAGAATTACGCGAGTGACTTATAGAATAGGTCCTAGTGTTAAAGCAGGCATGAAATTTTGCATGAGAAGTTATAAGTAATTTTTTTTTTTTGTAACGACTTGCTGCAGATTTGGTAGTTCTTTTGTATTTGTGTGAATTTGCCTTAAAATGAGCTATATTTTCTTGAAGCTTCTCGAAAAGAGACATACCTATGAAATAGTCTTAGTTATTATAATTTTTTTTAATCTCTTATTACTTATACTTATACTTATAGAAGTCGCGCAGATTAAGATTGAAATTGAAAATGGCAGCTTCTCATGCTGCCTTGCTTAAAACATCTTTGATCAAATATTAGAAGTGGGACAGTATGAAAGAGGCGGTAATTTTTAGTTCCATACTTTATCTACGCTAATGGACGTTACTTGTCCGTAACTTATGTTAATATACGACCTTAATAAACTCTAATAATAGTCACAAAAACCTCATTAAATGTCTTGTAAGTCTTTACACCAAAACATTCAACCGAACTGACATCCTTCTTTTTTAAGTTAATTATAAGTGTCTTAGAATATAAGTTAGTTATTAAACCAATTTCAACTGTGGAATACCAAAAATCCACCCATCCTGGACATTTGAAAGCCCTTTAAACTTTATTCACAAAGAAAATTACAATCACTACTTTATATAAGTACTAGAAATAAATTAGAACTAGTGTTTACTCTTAAAATAATTGAGCTAACTGCAAACTGTTGCCAACAATCAACAGGTAGCTCAACTGATCCATATCAATACCAGTCTTCGCGTCCCCAAGACGCAACATTACCCCCTGTATGGCAATGCTGATGCGCTGCGCTAGATACTCACCAGCTCTCGGGTCACGCGTCGCTTCGACCAGCTCAGATATTTTTTTAAAAACCGAAGAGCCTCGATACCCCACGGACCTAGGGTCTCGACTGCAAGGGGAGCAACTGTCAATCCTTTTAAATGGCCTTCGTAATTTGCTATTGTATAGATATTGAAATGACTTTCCAGGCCATTCAAAGGGCAGTGACTAGTCAAACATAATTTGATTTAATTCTGACGCAGCGCATCAGCATTGCCATACAGCGGGGCAATGCAAGCGTAGCGACGATGCGACGACTGGTATTGATATGGATCAGTTGAGCTACCTGTTGATTGTTTGCAACAGTCTGTCAGCTCAATTTTTTTAATTGTAAACACTAGTTCTAATTTATTTCTATTAGTAGGTAGTGATTGTAATTTTCTTTGTGAATAAAGTTTAAAGGGTTTTCAAATGTCAATATAGTATGGATGGTTTTTTCGTAATCGCACTTTTAATCAATTTAGTGTGCGATTTAAAAGGTAATATTACACAAATAATAACAATAAGCGATCACCAATCCGTCTGGAAACAATCTAGAGGTAGCTCAACTGATCGTAAAGTAAAAGGTTGAATTTAACTTCAAACTGTTGCAAGGTTGCAACCAATAGCACTATCGAAAGTTGATGTAGAATGTTTGTAAACAAACCACGACACAAATAACTAAAACTTGTAGTAAAGTTTCAGATATAATTGCAAGCAATATTGAAGGGAGGATCTCAAATCTACAAGTAATGTAAATTGCAAGACGCGGCTACATAGTGAATTTTAGGTCAAGTATGGGCGGTTTGTTTACAAACATTTTACATTGAGTTTGGCTAGTAGTAGCTCCATTGATCGTTCAGTAAAATATTGAATATTGGGTCTCGTCAAATACCAGATAGAATATTGCTTATTTTGTTTGCATGTCCATTTTTGTTTGAGCTATAGGATAAATGTTTAAAAGCTGGCGCGAGTTCCTTTTGTTTTTCGTATACTGGATGCCTGGACTTGTGACGTCAGCAGGGATAATTTTATGATGAAATAATGTAGCTTCATGTATATTAAAAACAAATGACAATCGGCCAGTTTAAAAAAAAACTACCTGTGGTGCCTTGGGCTTCCACATTATTTATATCTTTGTGTGAGTAAGAATTTAATAACTACTTAGTTTTAGTTACTTAACTATGTGACTTTTTATAATTTTTCGATGCTATTTTTATTTGTATAGTGTGCATTTGTTAATTTCTGATTTAAGTGCAGAATACACTGTGTTTTGATTGAAATGTCTTTCTTTTTATTAAACTACGGTTAATTGACCCCTTCATGTCCCTAAACTGCTGGCAGATGCTGCATGCTGCACGTGGCATGCTGCAGACAGGGCGCTGCTTTTTGCTCGATTAATGTACAAAATACAAAATGTCCAACTAGGATTAATATCCAACACTAAATAAAATAAAAAATAAATAAATAATGCTGGACAATTCACACAGCATTATCTAGCCCCAAGCTAAGCAGAGCTTGTGTTATGGGTAATAATCTCCTTTTTTTTGTAAAGGAGGCTTGTGACGTGTCGTGGATAATTGTACGTAAATAAGAAAATGGCGCCAGCTTTTAAAAATGCATCTACACTTTGCAGAGATGTTTGTTAGGTAAGTACCTACCTCTTCACACCAAAAGTATTTATCGAATCGGGCTATAAATTATAATTGTCTTATGTCTGGAATAAAACAGAAGGCCACTTTTTGTGCAATAATTTTTAGTTCCTATGGGTTAGAAAGAACAGAAACATAACAACCTTTGAACGTTTCTATAGAAACCACGCGTACGAAGCCGCGGGCAGTTCCTAGTGAAACATAGTAAGTTATTTATATATAAGTTATGATAAGTAACATAAATGTAGGTACATCGCATTAGGGCTTAATAAAAAATCATGTAATGATGTTATTCTCTCAATAAATAATTTGACGTTGACTAAAAGCCACGTCTTCAAAAATATATCAAAAATACCTATTACCTATGTATCCGTCCGTACTAAGGAGGGGTGCAAAATGCAACGCAGCCGTAACTAAGCAAATTCACAAACATAGTTTCATTCACATGCTATAAGTTCGTCAAAATCAGCGGGGCTGCCAGCTTGACGTCAAGATAGCAGCCACAGTGAAATACCTAAATATCTCCTAAAGTACTGAGGCACTATTAATTATACTTAAGGCATTAGGATGCACATTTATTAGCATAGTTGTAACCACCAAATTCCACGGCGGCGCGGCGCTGCTAACTTGACGGACCCCATTGAAGGGGTAGTTAAAATACACTGGACAACAATTAACCCGGGCCACCGACTAGATGCCGCCCCAGGTCATTACAGACCCTGCTCCTCAAACAACAGTTTCTCAATGCAACACTGATAATAACGTTCTCCAGGGCGACGATTTACTCTCTGACGTCGATCACTTCCTCGTAGACTCACCCTGGTCTCATCAGTGGCAAATGTTAGGGTAAAAATGTCACCAGGTAAAATCGTCATCGTAAAAATCTAGTGTAACTTTGTCATCGCTTAAATTATTTTAATATTTTTAGGGTAAGTTTGTCACTCCCTACTTTTAAACCGCTACAGTACAGTTAGCGAGATAGTGATAGACCTTTTGAATGCAAACTAACATAACACAGCTAGGTATTTAACTTGTATTATTATAACTAGACTTCTCGCTCTACATGAATCATAGAAAATTACATAAATTAGTAAAATGTAGATGACATTTTACCGAGAATTTATAATAATAATAATAATGCTGGACAATACCCCTCTCCTCGACCGTCCAACCCTTATTGTTCAAGTCGTGCTCGACGGTGGGCTGCCGTTAATGCTGGACCTGTTGCAGGTCTCTTTGGAGTCAGCGTCCATTGAGCAAGTCTCCTTCTGACGGTATCCGAACTTATGACCAGGCTACAGCCTGAGCTGCTTTCTCAGGTGTCGTATCCATTATAATAATAAATAAATAATGCTGGACAATTCACACAGCTTTATCTAGCCCCAAGCTAAGCAGAGCTTTGCTTGTCCCGAGGCGGGAATCGAACCCGCAACCTCCTGTGTCGCAGGCGGACCTTCGCCCGCTGCGCCACAGAGGGGCGCACGGGTAGGACGCACTGATTGAAAACTTTAGTTTTCAAGCATTGCGGTATGGATGACGAGAAGACTCGACGTAGTTTATCAAACGCTGCCCAGCCTAGCTGGATCATCCTCTTGGCCTCCTTCTCAAAATAATTTTTACCTAACTGCAGAATTTGCCCAAATTGTAAGTATTGTAAGTAGGTATACTCGGAAACAATTTCGAGCCAAGTCTTATACACAATCTTAGAATAAGAATAGGTAGTAACAGTTTTTTTAATACACAATTTACAATAGGAAGAAGGGGAAACCAGAATATTGAGTGAAAGTATTTCTTGTAATCATAGTCAAAAGTAAACATTTATTCAGTTTTTTTGAGTTATGTCATTCTTTTGACAAACAAGCAAAAAAAGTTATCATAAAATTGGTTACTACAAACTCTTAATAGGCTGCCAACCTTATAAACCTAGGCTCAGAGCCTGCGACCGCTAGACCTTCGATCGACCCGAAAGTCTACCACGAGATCTTGTTTATTCCATTAAATAATTTAAAGAACATAGGTTATGTATTTTATCAACCATATAAAGTTTTTATTCATTTTCTCTACGCCGCAGCCGACTGTACCTACACCGCGAAAAAAGCGAGATCGTCGTGAAGGGAATTCAGGCGCGGTCGCCTTTACAAGAATCAACATTACGGGAATCGACGTGCGAGGAACAATTCAATTCTGTACTCGTCTGTACTTTATGTAATGTATTTGTATGTATGTAATGTAGATGTTCAGAGTCTCTCTCAAACCGCAAATCTCTTAAACCGCAGGAGGTCTGTTTCTGAGCTTTGCAGGAGAACTAGATACCTTAGGGCACAGTTGATTGGCATAATTCATGATTCATGTCTCGCTATAGATATAGCAGCCACAGTGAAAGACTTAAATATCTTCGAAAGTACTAGGGCACTATTTATTTTACTTAGGGCATCGGGGGCACTATTTCAGGACACAATTATTGGCATAGTTGAAACCACGAAATTCCATGGCGGGGCTGCTAACTTGACGGACACGTCATTACGGACCGAAGAAAGTCGCAAAAGTAGGTACCTACTTACCTACATGCGTTTGAGCAAACGATGGATAAAAACTAAAGGAATGATAAGAAACATCAGACTATCCTCGTTGTAGAAAAAAAAAACGCTAAGCGCAAACTCTACTCTAGGCAAAATAGAACAAATCATTTAGCATTATGTTTGTTGGTCGATTACAATGCGAGTAGATACGACGGTTCTTTATAATAAATGTATAGGTAATATGGTCATATTGATCAGCATGAAACACACTTTCTGTTGGTATAACTTTCATATAAATGTAAGTTTTATACTTTTTGAGATAATCAACAGCGGTTGGCCCGATTTATTTGCCGTCGAGTGTAGTTGGTTTGACATCCTACATCACACTAATATTATACTTAAATGCGAAAGTTTGGATGGATGTTTCCTTCCTGGGCACTTCGTACAATTCCTAATTAGTACAACGATATCGAAAGTCTTTATTCGATCAAGTTTGTTACCTCTTCAAGCCAAAACTACTGAACGGATCGAGCTGAAATTTTGCATACAGGTAATTCTAATCCTGGAATCAAACATAGGGCTACTTTATATCCCATAAATCAGTTCCCATGGGACAGAAATCACCTTTAAGCGTTTCCAAAGAAACAACGCGTGCGAAGCCGCGGGCAGAAGCTAGTATTCTAAAATAAAACAACCTGTGGGTATTAAATAACTTTATTTTACTAAACTCGCTACAAACACTAGAAATATTTCGTAGAAAATTGGAAAAATCGTCTAAAGCTGCCGGATACAAAATATCTATTACATTTTGAGTACACACAGGTACATAAACTAGGTAGGTACAAGGTAAGGAGAACATAGAATATCATTTTCAAAAAAAGTAATTATAGTAAGGTACCTAGCATTTGCATACCTGCGTACTTAATCAGGGTTGTTGATAATTTAAATAGAAATAGAAATAGAAACGTTTATTTGTAACTCAAACACAGACATACATTTATTAGAGTCACAAAACGGTCCCTGTCTCAGCATGAGTTGGTTGTATTTGCGTACAACCAACGCTGGTCTTCCGACTGAGCCGTTTCGTGACATCACGGAGTTTAAACAAATGTACAAACTACTGTTGTTTGTTACTGTACAATTTACTGTTGGGATCATTACATTAGGTAGTAATGTTATGATCCCAACAGAAGTATAATCACAAAGTACTATAGAATAATCAATAAATAATCAGATAGAAATACAGAAGTCTGCAAAATTACATGGTCATGAGCCCAATTTTGCTAATCAATCGCTTCATGTTGTTTGTAACATTTATCGCAGCGGCACGAGTTTCTTTCATTCTACGAAAATCTTTGCGACTTGCTAACGGCGCTTGAGTCCATAGAAAGTCGCAAAGATTTTCGACTCCTACGTCACTTGACTTGTGGTGTAGTTGGTTATCACATTCCTGTACTGAGGGAAGGATGCGGGTTCAAGTCCCGTCGAAGTCGAAAACTTTTGCGATATATTTGATTTCGTAGAATTTAGAAATTAGCCAGAGTGCGAGGCTTACGCACTATAATAACAAAAACCTTTATGTCAATTTGTACGATCATATGTCAATTTGTATGATCATATGTCAATTTGTATGATCATATGTCAATTTGTATGATCATATGTCAATTTGTATGATCATATTTCAATTTGTATGATCATATTTCAATTTGATAGATCGTCCACAGCGACCATGCTCGGCAGCGCTGGCTTTGTGAGCTCAAAGATGGCGCCGGTTGTGACGTCACCTATGACGTTTCGCTATCAACTGTAGACGCGTTAACGGATATACGGACCACTTTTGTGAGCGCTCAAATCGATTTTATTTATATACGGACCGCAGCCGCGGTTTTAACTCCGACCCTTTTCACGTGTGTCCCTCCATCGCAATTCGGTCGTGCGACCGCTTACAGATCGAAAAACGAACTTCGGGTGTACCGCGTTTTGGCGCGAAACTGGAGCAAGGTAATATTATCCTATAAGTAATCCGACTTCATACAAACGGGCGAAACGCGAGCTATACCTACGCGCCTCGATCTCGGCATGCGCTCAGCATGCAGACAGTCGCGGCTGTGCCGCAGTGACGAACGGATGGTGTGATGTTTTTTTAACAATAACCGCGCGATTTTTTCTCTAAAAATAAGTTCAGGTACATATTTAATAAAGTAGCTGCAGGTATCTATAACCAAGTAAAAGATATTCCTTTTTCTCCAAAAAAATCTCCTAAAATTTAATAATAAAGCGTTTTGTAGGTACGTCTCAGTCGAGGCGCAAATATTTTTCGGTCGCAAATTTATAAGACCGATTTGTTATTCAAACATAAACAGGTTTTTTAATTAAATCTACCAATCAAAAAACAACACGCATTTTTATTGAACACTTCCCATTCAATTCACAAAGTATTTTATTTGTTTATATAAAAAAAGTACCTACCTATATTTACAATCACAAAACTAAATGGAAACACAAAGTAGGCAAATGTAATTAAAATGGTGGAGGCGGGCAGCCCTATCGCATGTTTACCTACCGCGCGGCTGTAGGCATTTATTTCAAAGATACGGCCGAGTCCAAATACTGTATAGGATAATATTACCGTGACTGGAGCGTGCGGTCGGCGTCAACGCAAAAGTGCTACTGACGAATATTTTTCAATGGATAATGATTATATCGGGTATTTATCGCGTACCTTTTGTTTTGACTGTACTGCAATCGACACGGTCAGTGTAGTGTGTCGGAATGTGAACTTGGACATTCCTGATTCTGAAGACGAATTGAGGGTAGTCGTGGATACTGCCGTCAATTCTCGGCGGTAACTCCGAGTACATCCAGTCGCCCCGTGACCACGAGCGCTGTAACGCGGTAGAAACGTAGGGGAAATAAAACAAAAGGTACGCGATAAATACCCGAAATAATCATTAACTATGTTAACAAATCGCGAAAGTTTAAAAAGTTTTACCGTTGTGTTGATCGTCCCTTGATTCAAGCTTTTTATGATTTTCAGTTTATTTTTCTGTGTTTGGGATGTTTTCGAAATGATAGATTAAAAACTTATGACAGCTGATACCGATACCATTGTCATAGTGAAGTGATTAGTTTAGCAGAATAGGGCTCCGGGGCAATTTTAAATTCCAAATAACCGTAAAAGAAAGAGAAATACAGGGGTAGGTAGCTGTTACAGATAAAATTGTGTAAGTTACTTAAAGGCGGGTTCTTTTACCTTTCATTTTCATCTTCAGGATATAAAATTGTGTAAAACACGCTTAGTACCTATATAAAACTACAATATGCATACTTAATTCATAAGAGCAAAAACATTGGATATATTTTTATATCTAGGCAGTAATTGAGTATTAATTGTACTGTCGCTTTTTAATAGCTATACTTATGAGATAGGCCTATTGTTTCCCGCCACATTATTCAAATTATACAAGTATTTGTATTGAATATCTGTCAAAATTGACCTACAGCCAATGACAAGCTTCGTCCAATTAGGAATTGGCCAATCAGGTGTCTTCCCGCCACGTCAGAGAGGCGCGCGAGCGAGCCTGTGGCGCCACCATTTTGATTCTCCATTGGCGTTTAGTTTCCCGCCGAGTACGGACGTGCTACCAATACGTAGCACGCTTTTGAAGAAATATCTATTTCAGATATATTTGAAGGTGCATTAATTCACAAAGAATTTATTATCAAAGTGCACAAATGTAAAGGTTTGGTGAAAAATGCGTAAGTAACCTTTTTCTTCAATCTTAAACCTTTTAAAGTTTAATTTGCGAAATTAATTTCGTAAAAATATTCCTTGGACTCCTCAGTCCATTTCATTTCTATTATTTCGTAGACTGACGACACGTGCGAGTCGCATTGCTATAACGAAAGCTAACGCTTTTACTACCTCGCACGAGGTGATACCGCGTAAATTATTTATGTTTGTGTGACTTTTTATTTCGAATTTAATAACACGTGCTCGCAAACACGTGGTAATTTTCATTATTTTAATGACGTAAGCTGAGGCTTGTCCCACCTAGCACGTGGTATTTCCGCTATTATTAGCGGCAGTTCTTTTTATTTTAAAACGATATTTTAACGGTTTTACCGTTCGTTTTGTTAATTTTATTTTCCGGTCTTTTGTTGGTTTTTGTTCCTGTATGCTGAAATACTGTTTTTTCTAGCAAAGATAAAAATGCCAAATTCCGACCACTGAAATCGTGGGATCGACGACGGGCCGTGAACAGCCGGAGAAAGAGTTCGACATGGATTGGTCATGGGAATAAAATCGTGAGTACTCTTAAAATATTGTAATTGGGCATTGTGGGCCACGAACGCCTACGTAGGGCGTTTGATTAATGCCCCTGATCATACATTATAAGTAATTGGCAAATAATACGTGGACTGTGCTCAACGTCTGCTAGATTTGCTTTTCATGACTCAACTCAAAAGCTTGGGTGTCCATGTAGTTCTAGCTTTCAGAATCGAATGTCCTATGTCAACTAAAGGAAAATTCCTTATATAATATTGAAACCAAGCTGAATGTAACAATATTTCTGAATCATTTGATACGACAACACACAGTTACAACTATCAACTACAATTTGTTTGTTTCTAGAATATGTTTTGTTACTGCCTTTAAAAATTATATCGCTGTACGAGTATAGTCACAAATAATTTGCGTGATTGGGTTGTCTTATCCATTCACTGCCCATTTGCTGCACTGTCCGAGCAGCTCTTTTGCAAGGGCACTGAAGGTGTTAACCTAGGATGGCAAAATTAACTTTCTTTTTTTCAGAACTTTTACATTATTTTGGTGTCTAGTGTTTGTGGTTATCGAACAGAATCAAGTGCACGCTCGAGAACATACGATTGAAGGATGAATAAGGAATAAAATCATATTAATAGTGTATAAGCAACACACCCGATGTATCTTCTTGCAAGTAATAAAAAAACCCTCGCAGGGTTTGTTTTAGCACCCTCGCAGGGCTGCAATAGCACATATTGTCATGGGCATCTTCTTGCAAGTATACATATCAAAATAACCCTCGCAGGGTTTATTTGCGCACCCTCGCAGGGCTGCGATGACACACACAAAATTTGATATTGTCATGGGCATCTTCTTGCAAGTATACATATCAAAATAACCCTCGCAGGGTTTATTTGCGCACCCTCGCAGGGCTGCGATGACACACACAAAATTTGATATTGTCATGGGCATCTTCTTGCAAGTATACATATCAAAATAACCCTCGCAGGGTTTATTTGCGCACCCTCGCAGGGCTGCGATGACACACAATATTCGGCCGCACCGAATATGTTTCAGCTATTATAATTATCATGGACGTGATGTGATGATCATATTTCTCAAACAACAAGTCGAAAGGAAGCAATAACGTAAGTATGTGTTCACATGACCTTCAGAAAGGTCTGACCGGTTACTATTGGATAAAAGAAGTCGTCGTAGTGCACCTCCTCGCGTATCTATTGACAAGAACTTCCAGGAAGGCCAACTTCTATCCATAATGATTCGGATATCCACATCATGAGTTTGTATTGAATGGAATTCATCGTGGTGCACATCCACCAGTGATGAAAAAATTCCAGGGTATCGCGTACCTACTGACAAGAACTTCCAAGAAAGCTAACTATTATCCATAATGATTCGGGCATTGCATACCCATCTATATAAACTTCCGGGAAGCTCAGTTAGTATTTATTTTTAGACAATTCGCATATGCTTGGTGCACTACCGCTTTATGACGATTTTCTTATCAAGGTATCCGATACCTATTGATGTTAAATTATAAATATTATTTATCATCTGTAACATTGGGCTATGTCTGTTTCCTTGTTTGACATAAACTTTTAGAAAAAGCCGTTTAGCTGTATGATTAATATAATCTTTTGGTATACCGCACTTGTGATAAAATCATCCTTGGATATCGTACTTTTTGTAAGAACCTCTTCTTATCCAACTCAGGTTGATAAGTTTGATGGATTGATGATTCATTGATTAACTGACTTACATTCACCATTGTTAATTAACCAGTTACTTAAACTTACTACCATCCGCGTAGTTTTTAGGATATGTAACTTGTATATAAGTGATGAGTAGGAGAGGATTTCAGAACATTTCTATGGGTTCATGAGATCGCAGAAATGAGTGAAACAGATTGACATTCCGTCTACCTACCTATAAAATTTCGTTGCCTACCAGACTTGTCACATTAAAAAGACTGATTCGCTAAAATTATCTACCCTCAATTTTATTTTTGTCATCCCGAGATGAAAATCTGTTGGGCACCATCAACATTTTTAAGGTCACGATAAGTAATCATAGAAATGCAAAGAAAAGATGAATGCTGGTTTGTCTACATTAAATATGAGTAATATTAGAAACTTCCTTATCCCTTTTTCCAACACGAACTGGAATGATGCGTGGGATACTTTTTAGTATAATCAGGCTAGCTTCTACCAAAAATACAGAATTTTTCGCCTAAATCTCTACATGCTGCACGGCTGTCACTCCTAGCTGGGTTTTTGGTCGCGTATACAGCCTCCACAAAGGGCCCGTCATTGTCCCTCAGTGTCACGACAGTGTCTATCCGTGGATATGCCCTCGCAAATGCATAGATCCAGCTTTAACTCCGACCTTGGCCGTTTTAGGTGTTCATTTTGTCTGACAAGTAAATACATATGACTACTCGATAATATTGCTGTCAGTGCGGCACTGACCTGGAGGCTTACAATCTATATGTGTCTGGCGTATGCTAAACAGTTACATACAAGGTATATCTGGTTTAAAATTAAACTCCGGCCATGTCCGGAGTTATGATTGTGAGAACGGCAGGGGTGTGTACGATAATAATCCTTCCGTGTTTATTAACGACTAACTACCCTCTTCAAACTTTTTATCATCGATACGTACGATCGTATGGTAATAATCCTTCCATGTTTATTTACGAATAACTACCCTCTTCAAACATTTTAATCATCGGTGGAATTTCTGAGTTATCTGCTTTGTATGATAAGTGGTTGAGTGGTTTCTCAACTGTATTTGATACATGTTAACTACCAATTTTATTACTAAAATTTTTTATAACTGGGAGAGTTTAATCTCTTAAAACATCAGTACCTACTTACTGCTTCTGTCCTGGTTTGACGCGCGGACCTGTTTTTATTTTCTATAGTGTTACGCTATAGAAGACTTCTATTTCTAAAATTTTTGTGGTGGAGCAAGCGATCATTGTCAGCTTCTGAGCTGATGCGCTATGTAAACTATGATCCTGAACGAGAAAAAAATTGCAATCATCGCTTCGAAAGCGGTATGCAGTCAGTAATTTGACATAATAAGAGATGTTTTAACATAACTATTAGTTAAGCGTTAAATCGTTGCTGTTTATTATTTAATTAGCATTATCGAGGAACAGTCACGACTGCATCTTGAACCAAAACTATTTTGGATGAAAGTACATTGGCAATGAGTGACGTATCTATCTACAAGTCGAGTACATTGTAACAAATAATGTATTGCTGGTTTTTAAACTAGGATATCTAGTGCCTGGTAGTCACAATTATGAGACATGTCTCGATAATTTTCTCTCTTTCAAGGAATGACATGCTTTTGTGAATATAATGTATATACTAAATATATATTCGGAATGAAGTCTAGATGAGATACAAAGGTACCCATGGCACGTTTCTAAGAGCAAAACATAACATGGTTGGTTTTCTCAATAGAGGTAGCTGTATTTTTATTGATATCGAATCAGATGATCCGTAAGCTTTCCTATAGTTGGAAATATATGCAAGTCTGTTATTTCAACACTTGTAACGTTGTATTCCAAACAATGTGGGGGGGAAAAGTTAATCATTTACTGAAACCCATTATAAGAACTTGCCATAACTGGACATCTTAGAAGAGCATAGCTTCACTACAGTTAAAAGGGTTCAGTGCGTAATTATACGTACTGCAATAATTTGAAGAGTGCTTCTAACCACCTACCTACATGATTTAAATGATTTAGAACGACCATACAGCCTGATGGGTGAGGCTTTTATTATGGCCAGTATAGCGATAAGTCCATTATTTTTATTTTGGATCAGAAATTTTATTTTCGTAACTCAAGGATGTTATAAATTACAAAATTAACTGTTTCTAAAAGAAATTGAGCCGTGGCCGCTGAGGTCTTATTTTACGGATACCAATGTATTGTATTGTGTATTAAGTTTATTAGTCATCTAGTACTCGTAACACAAGTTCTGCTAATCTTGGGGCTAATGATGCTGTGTATTTGTCTAGTATAATTTATTTATTATACTAGCATCGGTTGAACCTTCTATCATGGCATGGCAGTAGCAAAGAGCCAAAATCCAATTTTTCAATAAATTAATGAAATTTCACTGTTATTATTTAGGTATAACATGCCAACCTTTAAATGTGGCTATTTTTAATACTTGTGCTCTAAGCACAAGTGCATTAGCTATGTATTTCGTTTGAATGTCACAATGACTAATTTGCATTCAAAACTGTGTGGCTTACGAATCTTACGATTATAACATTTCTTATAGTAAGTTCACATTGGCGTTGAGTGTCTTCACCACCACCAGGCGATAACAAACACGTCTCATAAGTATAGCTATTAAAAAGCGACAGTACAATTAATAGAAGCGTTTTACATAAAATAAAACGCATATTAATTTACTTACCTTTTTAATAGCTATAACTTTTAATTCTGCCTGGTGATATTCGACGCAATGGAGAATCAAAATGGTGGCGCCACAGGCTCGCTCGCGCGCCTCTCTGACGTGGCGGGAAGACACCTGATTGGCCAATTCCTAATTGGACGAAGCTTGTCATTGGCTGTAGGTCAATTTTGACAGATATTCAATACAAATACTTGTATAATTTGAATAATGTGGCGGGAAACAATAGGCCTATCTCATAAGTATAGCTATTAAAAAGGTAAGTAAATTAATATGCGTTTTATTTTATGTAAAACGCTTCTATTATATCTAAGTATAATATAAATACTTTTATTATACAGTCAATGAAAAATAAATAATGCTCCATTTTTGTTCCTCCATGTTTTACAAGACTACAGGGGCCCAATTCTGGTAACCGATCGTTTTAGAATGACAATTAAGATCGTCACGTAGAATCCTTGTCTAAGAAACTCGAGAGCATAATTTTAGCAGAATAGGGCCCCAGGCTGTTGATGTCATATATTTTTGTTATTGACTGTACAATAACATTTCTAAAGGCAACGCAAAGATTTTTATATTATAAGCCTACCTAAAGGTTTTTTTCATTTTCCCAAACCATCGCAATCACGAATGGGAGCAAATGGGAATTGCGGAATTCTTGATCCACTCAATTGCCTTTCATATTGATTTGCTAGCAATGGTGTTGAGTCAAACCAGTTTTCTCAACAATTCCCATTTGGCCAGTGGCAGCAGCGGGGGATAGGGAAAATGGGAAAAACCGCTACCGATACATTAATTATTGTTATGTTTTATGATTATTCCATATTATTTTTAATTCAATACTATAATTTGGCTGCCTCGGTTTCAAATGGCTACAATCTTTTGAAATCTGTTACAAAAATCCATATATCAAAACATATTTCGATGTTTTATTGGAATGGTCATCAATTCTAGAAACAATGATTAAAAACATCGACTTTAAACTGCATGTTACCAAGAAAACAAATGTGAAAAGGGTGTATAATTAGTGCATACAATTTTTTTTAAATGCATTCAAATTCTTGAATTAGGTGATGGTTAAATCAAATCTCTGGCTTAAATTAATATATTTGTCATGCAATAAACATTTTTTGTCCTAAAAACATGTCTTTTTATAAAATTCTGGATATTCGGCCTCGCATTTTAAAGACCAAGTCAATATTTCGTAAAAAAAACTTTAAGCTACTTCATATCTTAGTAAAATAACTTAATCACACAATTTTGTATCACTTAAAACTAAAATCTATTAAGATATCCTATAGTCTACTAAATAGAGCTTTTTCCCTATAAATGATGCAAATTATAGGTATAAGGGTGCGGTTCTTTAAAAGATAAACGGACAATTACAAGCTTCGTGATAAAATTTGACACATAATGTATGAAAACAAAAAAACGGTAGCGCCTCCTGCAGAACAATTCTACCACCGAACTGCGATCCCAGCGCATACCCAGCGTGGGGATTATGGGCATTACCCCCATAAGATAAAAGCCAACAAGGCGCTTATCTGGGAGAGGCCTGCGTCCAGCAGTGGACCAATACAGGCTGTTGAGGTGAGGAGAAAATTATAAAATATTTTTTTAAGAGCGACCTTTGTTAAGGTATTAATTTAGTATATTCTATAGTCAATCATGATTTTTCCCCATCTTTCCGTAGAAATATTACTTGTCATAGAAACTTACGAATAATTATAAGCGATATTCGATTATATTTAGCGTCTTGGGGACGCTTCCGACTGGTATTGATATGGATCAGTAGAGCTACCAGTAGATTGTTTGCAACAGTCTGCAGTTAGCTCAGTTGTTTCAATTGTAAATACTAGTTCTCATTTGTTTCTATTATTTGATTGTAATTTTCTTTGACAACAAAATGATTTTATAAGTAACTAGCTGCGCCCCGCGGCTTCGCCCCCGTGGAAATTTATGTTTCCAACTTTCTTAATTTTTTCTTTCATAAGAACCTTCTCCTGACAATAACAAACACAACAAAGAAAGAATTAGCGAAATCGGTCCAGGCGTTGTTGAGTTATGCGCTTACCAACACATTTTGCGATTCATTTTTATATTATAGACTAGCTGCGCCCCGCGGCTTCGCCCCCGTGGAAATTTATGTTTCCAACTTTCTTAATTTTTTCTTTCATAAGAACCTTCTCCTGACAATAACAAACACAACAAAGAAAGAATTAGCGAAATCGGTCCAGGCGTTGTTGAGTTATGCGCTTACCAACACATTTTGCGATTCATTTTTATATTATAGATTATGGCCATGTGTACAAATAAGTTTGGCTGGAAAATTTAACGATAGTTGAAAATAGTTTTATATATGAAATTTTATCAGTGATGCCTACATATAAAATGATGTTACAATAGATAAGTACTAATTTATAGAATTAATTTTAGTCGTCGCCTAGTGTTGAGAATACGGGATTGGAGAATGCAGCTACTATTTGTATTTGTATGATATTTTTCTTCCTTCCTTTTATTTATCGTTTTATTTTTGCTGAATTTTTGACTTTCCTTGATTGATGGCGGCGTAGTGGCGAAGAATGAATGTGTTGAATGAAGGCTTGGAGTGAAAGGTTATTGAACGAACTGAACTGATCTTTTTTACGTTCGGATATTTGTTTGCCTAAACAATCTCCGCCTCATTGAAAAGTGAAATGTTGGTTGATTAGTTGGGAAGATCCATAAGCGGGCAAATTCTGTCAATTGCTCGCCTGATGATTCCCTTGTTACTGGTTTTGATTTCTGCTACACGACAATGTACTGATTGGAATATTGCTCTATTTCGTACTGAGTTAGTTTCAGATGTTTTCGTCCTTCCAAATTACTGTTTTCTATGTAAGTTACACTACTGCCACCTACCGAGTCGGTATCAGAGTTTTCCTCAAAAGAGAGTTGCTCAACTTCATCACAGATGGCGCTGTACTCAGCAAGAGTTACTTCAGAAGTTACGGTTGGCAAGCCTTTTAGGAGCAACTCAGGTTTTAATGAACACGCTCGATGCAGTCTTCTGTTTGTGTAGAGTTTTGCTAAATTCGAAATGTAGAATTCCTGATTTTTTTTCATATACATATGCATGGGTGAGTCTCCTCTAGAACACATGTCATTTCATCAACGAAATTCATAATTTTTCCATTGATTTCAAGATACAGGTCGCCAATAACAACATCATTTGTTTTCGTGGAAAGCAGAGCAACAGGCACAAAGAAAGTGTTTTTGGCACTAGCAATGAACTCTTCTGCTTTTGCTATAGCTCCTAGATTCCAAGTAAGCGCTGTCTCCTTCTTAAATTGACACATGTCATCTAGTTCCAAACATACTGGTGCCACTCCATGAACGCTGGCTTCAAACACTTTGGATGGTAGTTTTTTGTATTCTGCAGGTAGATTAACATAGACTGTGTCTTGAGAAGGGCGAATAAAAACTCCATGGTCGATGAGCCATATCAAAAAGTTTACTTCCATGGAGATGATGCCACGGACCCATTTATGCTTCCACAGAACAGCAACATAGAGTCCGTGGCATCATCTCCACTCACGGTCGCCAACTTGCTGAGAATACTCACGGAATTGGAGAATGCAGATACTATTTGTATTTGTATGATATTTTTCTTCCTTCCTTTTATTTATCGTTTTATTTTTGTTAAATTTTTGACTTTCCTTGATTGATGGCGACGTAGTAGCGAAGAATGCAAGTGTTGAATGAAGGCTTGGAGTGAAAGGTTATTGAACGAACTGAACTGATCTTTTTTACGTTCGGATATTTGTTTGCCTAAACAATCTCCGCCTCCTTGAAAAGTGAAATGTTGGTTGATTAGTTGGGAAGATCCATAAGCGGGCAAATTCTGTCAATTGCTCGCCTGATGATTCCCTTGTTACTGGTTTTGATGTCTGCTACACGACAATGTACTGATTGGAATATTGCTCTATTTCGTACTGAGTTAGTTTCAGATGTTTTGGTCCTTCCAAATTAGTGTTTTCTATGTAAGTTACACTACTGCCACCTACCGAGTCGGTATCAGAGTTTTCTTCAAAAGAGAGTTGCTCAACTTCATCACAGATGGCGCTGTACTCAGCAAGAGTTACTTCAGTAGTTATGATTGGCAAGCCTTTTAGGAGCAACTCAGGTTTTAATGAACACGCTCGATGCAGTCTTCTGTTTGTGTAGAGTTTTGCTAAATTCGAAATGTAGAATTCCTGATTTTTTTCCATATACATATGCATGGGTGAGTCTCCTCTAGAACGCATTTCATCAACGAAATTCATAATTTTTCCATTGATTTCAAGATACAGGTCGCCAATAACAACATCATCTGTTTTCGTGGAAAGCAGAGCAACAGGCACAAAGAAAGTGTTTTTGGCACTAGCAATGAACTTTTCTGCTTTTGCTATAGCTCCTAGATTCCAAGTAAGCGCTGTCTCCTTCTTAAATTGACACATGTCATCTAGTTCCAAACATACTGGTGCCACTCCATGAACGCTGGCTTCAAACACTTTGGATGGTAGTTTTTTGTATTCTGCAGGTAGATTAACATAGACTGTGTCTTGAGAAGGGCGAATAAAAACTCCATGGTCGATGAGCCATATCAAAAAGTTAACTTCCATGGAGATGATGCCACGGACCCTATGTTGCTGTTCTGTGGAAGCATAAATGGGTCCGTGGCATCGTACTTATCTATTGTAACATCATTTTATATGTAGGCATGACTATGCTAGGCTATGTGGTAGCGGTATTGTATTAATGGGCGGATAGCTTAAACTCGCGAAGCGTGGGTTATGATTTTCGAGTGTTACTATGTTGTTGGCGGACACACTTTATACCCTCCAAGCATCAAAACGGCTGAAGCTATTTTGATAAATGAGGCATCAAAATACTTGTCTGGTATATGGTTCTTAGCTACATTTTTAAGGCGTTCCCTCTTCCCCTTATTTTGCAAAAAAAAAACTGAAAAAGCGGTGACCGAATCGAGTTTTTTTTATAGTTTTCAATTAATTACTTGGTCTTTCTTCTGAACAAAGAAAACAAAGAGCTCTAAGCTATTTTTATAAGTTGAGAAAGGTTTATAAGTAAGAGGTTTATAAATAATGTCTACTCTAATTCCTAAATGACCCAAATGGGTGTTTTGGGAATAGGCTACATGGATAAATACTGTCTTGTTTCGTCTCGTACTAACATCTGAAACAAAATGACATCATAAGAAAGATGAAAAATAAAATAATCAGGATCACACAAACGTTTGTCTCGCGGCGAGAATCGAACCCATCAGCGACCACTGCGTCACTGAGTGATAGAGATACCGTGAATGAACCCCCCCCCCAATCTAAACCTATCCCCCCAAATAAACCTAGCTCTAGGATGCATGAGGCTGGGGAATCTGAAACTCCGCCAGAGCTCTGACAGGGCCCGGCTGCAGCTTCTGACTGCCGCGGCACACCTTGTTTCTTGACCCCCCTTATTCTTAACCTATCCCCCCACTCTACACCTATTTCCTCCCAAATACACCTAGCTCAAGGAGGTATATAACTTTACCTCCTCTACACATGAGGCTGGGGGCTCTCAAACTCCGCCAGAGCTCTGTCATGGCTCGGCTGTAGTTTTTGACTGCCGCGGCGTACCTTGTTTTTTGACCTCCCATTCTAAATCTATCCCCCCATTCTGAACCTATTTCCTCCCAAATACACCTAGCTCAAGGAGGTATATAACCTTACCTCCTCTACATAAGAGGCTGGGGGCTCTCAAACTCCGCCAGAGCTCTGTCATGGCTCGGCTGTAGTTTTTGACTGCCGCGGCACACCTTGTTTCTTGACCCCCCTCATTCTAAACCTATCCCCCCATTCTACACCTATTTCCTCCCAAATACACCTAGCTCAAGGATAGCTCAAGGTAAGGTTATAAGGTATATAACCTTACCTCCTCTACACATGAGGCTGGGGGCTCTCAAACTCCGCCAGAGCTCTGTCATGGCTCGGCTGTAGTTTTTGACTGCCGCGGCACACCTTGTTTCTTGACCCCCCTCATTCTAAACCTATCCCCCCATTCGAAACCTATTTCCCTCAAATAAACCTAGCTCTAGGATGCATATAACCTTACCTCCTCTACACATGAGGCTGGGGGCTCTGAAACTCCGCCAGAGCTCTGACAGGGCTCGGCTGTAGCTTCTGGCTGCCGCGCCGCACCTTGGCGCGAACCTCCTCCGGCTTCTCAGGGCGAATGAGGGGCTTCTTCTCGGGCGCTTTCATGCGCCAGACCACGATCGGTGACTGTAATATGGAAGTTAGTTTTAATCGAGGGTTTCCTTACATTTCGGTTCTTTGCGTGTGGCCATGAATTGCTAGATCTAGGTATGAACAAAAATTGTATCACACTAATATTATAATGCGATAGTTTGGATGGATGAATGTTTGTTACCTCTTCACGGCAAAACTACTGAACGGATCGGGCTGAAATTATGCAAACAGGTAGTTCTAATCCTGGAATTAAACATAGGTTACTTTTTATCTCATAAATCAGTTCCCATGGGATATAAATAATCTTTAAACGTTCCATAGAAAAAAATGCGTGCGTTATCTTTACATAGTGCCTTAATGTAGTGTGTGGCCAAATCCGAAACCATGAGAGAAAGTCGTGAAATTAGTCATCGGCTCGATTTATGAGAAAACTAAAACTATAATAAAGCGGAATTTGTCATTTAAGTATGTTTACAAAATTCATTCCGATTAGGTAGCATTTCGCTTCTTAACACTAGCTAGCTAGATAAATAAAAATCATATACACAAAATAAACAATTTCATTAGAACACAAATAAATAACATATGAGAGGCCTTTGGTCAAGAGTAGGAAAGCATTCGCCGAATAAAAAAATTAAATACTTCTATTTTGGAGTACAGAAACACAGCTGAATAAAATTAGTGCAAAAGCTGTACTTACATAATTCTGTCCCTATTAGCGGCAGCGTGAATATCATATAAAGCAGTATTAGCGCTTGTTATAGCATAACAAAACCAAGATTTTCTACTTCCGGACTAAAAGTTTTGGAGCGTGGACCCAAAAGGGCCTTTGCTTCATGTTGGGATGATGATAAAAATAAGCCATATTACATTGCAAAATTAAATAAATACTAGCGACCCGCCCCGGCTTCGCACGGGTGCAATAAAATACTACTATTACTATTATTTTACATATTATGATTTCTCAATCAAAGAGCAAAGAGTTTTCATTCAAAGAAATTAGACCGAACCACAGATCACTATATATTTTATGTACCAAGCTACGATCAAGGAGTATTTATATACCCTGGGGAGCGATTTCTTCCGTCCACGGTACCAAGACCGAACCATAGACATGTTTATACTTAATTGACATGTTTACTTTGCAACGTTGCAATTTATTCATTTTCATATTGAAACTACTCGATAATCCGAATTTTCCGCCTATAAGTTGTTGACTCGGATCGACTAATTTTTCACGCTCTTCAATTTGATGTGCATTTCGTTCGAGTCTACCGTAGACCGGTCCGAAATTATTAATATAGACATTCGACATTTCACACCTCACCATAGCCCCAAAGTAAGCAAAGCTTGTGTTATGAATATCAGGGCCGTCACCTCCTCACTAACAGCCTATATTGGTCCACTGCTGGACGCAGGCCTCCCCCTGATAGGCGCCTTATTAGCTGTTATCTCATGGGGGTAATGACCATAATCCCCACGCTGGGTATGCGGGTTGGGGATCGCAGTTCGGTGGTAGAATTGTTCTGCAGGGGGCGCTGCTGCCCGCCCCCGATGGATATCACATAATCGCCTCTTACGACAACCGCGGGAAGAGTTGGGGTGGTGCAAACTCTTATCCCGCACCACACGACTTATCAGGGCCCTAATTCTACTAAATTAATCGATTTTACTTATACTGTATTACTTTGACGACCTCTGTGGCGCAGCGGGCGAAGGTCCGCCTGCGACGCAGAAGGTTGCGGGTTCGATTCCCGCCTCGGGACAAATGTTTGTACGTTCTGCAGATCTTTGTTCAGGGGTTCTGGATGTTTTTCTATGTATAATAAAAAATGTATCTATCTATGTAGTGTATTGTATTATGTATATCAGTTATCTAGTACCCATAACACAAGCTCTGCTTAGCTTGGGGCTAGATAATGCTGTGTGAATGGTCCAGCATTATTTATTTATTTTATTTATTTATTTACTGTTACTTATACCATAAATAAATTAAAACGGACGGGACACACTCTACGCGGCTCGGATAAATGGAGCAAAATCATTACAAACTGGTATCCGAGTGATAAAAGAGGAAACGCGGGAGACAATATAGAAGATGGGAGGATGAACTAAGAGAGACTACAGGACAGACTTGGTCTAGAACTGCACGAGCAAGGGAGGAATGGAAGCAGTTTGAAGAGGCCTTTGCCAAAACCGGGCAACCAGATACAGAGGTTGCCGATGTGTAAATTTAAGCTTACTGTAATTCAAAAAGAACTGTTGTGTTACTGTAATTAAAACAACTGCACTAGCAAGGGAGGAATGGAAGCAGTTTGAAGAGGCCTTTGCCAAAACCGGGCAACCAGATACAGAGGTTGCCGATGTGTAAATTTAAGCTTACTGTAATTCAAAAAGAACTGTTGTGTTACTGTAATTAAAACAACTGCACTAGCAAGGGAGGAATGGAAGCAGTTTGAAGAGGCCTTTGCCAAAACCGGGCAACCAGATACAGAGGTTGCCGATGTGTAAATTTAAGCTTACTGTAATTCAAAAAGAACTGTTGTGTTACTGTAATTAAAACAACTGCACTAGCAAGGGAGGAATGGAAGCAGTTTGAAGAGGCCTTTGCCAAAACCGGACACACAGATACAGAGGTTGCCGATGTGTAAATTTAAGCTTACTGTAATTCAAAAAGAACTGTTGTGTTACTGTAATTAAAACAACTGCACGAGCAAGGGAGGAATAGAAGCAGTTTGAAGAGGCCTTTGCCAAAACCGGACAAACAGATACAGAGGTTGCCGATGTGTAAATTTAAGCTTACTGTAATTCAAAAAGAACTGTTGTGTTACTGTAATTAAAACAACTGCACGAGCAAGGGAGGAATGGAAGCAGTTTGAAGAGGCCTTTGCCAAAACCGGACAAACAGATACAGAGGTTGCAGATGTATAAATTTAAGCTTACTGTAATTCAAAAAGAACTGTTGTGTTACTGTAATTAAAAATTTTAAGTATTAAGAGCTGGCGTCTTCACGAGTGTGTTCCTGATGATGGGCAGGACCTGCAGGTCGCGAAGTGTCAGTGAATGATCAATAAACCCTGTTTGGGGGTGGAATTTCCTCCGAATAGGAACAGAGGGAGATCTCCTCTGAACCAGGCCCGACCCATGTGGTCCACTGAGCGCAGTGGTCTTTCGACCGACAGTTGATGTTGGCTACTTGTATATGGTCAGTTGTAACTGAATCAAGCGTTTGCGCGATCTAGGAATGCTTTCTCTTTTTGCTTCTTACGATAATGTTGGAATTTTTGTCTTAAGGGTCCGGCGGAGGATGAATTTCCCATACAAACGTAGTACCAAAATGATTTGTAATTTAAGAATATATTCAGCATGGTCTGCTATTATTTGTAATAAAATAGTATTTATCTAGGTTCCTGACATAAGCTTTTTTCTAGGCATGCGCTAAACGTGTCCACGACTGGAGCGGATCTGGTCCGACTCCAGTTGGGTCCGGACACGTGTCCAGGAGTCGTGTCCGTGGATCTGTTTGGATCCGCGTGCAGTTTCGCTTCCTACATGTCCATTAGATCAGTGGAACTAGCGGATCGGGTAGGATCCGCTTTTATTAACACTTCCTACATGTCCATTGGATCTGTATGTTTGTAGGACACGTTTGTGTCGGTCGATCTAATGAATCAATGACTCGGTTTAAGCGCCGTTAGCCTTGTAGTTCGGCCGTTGTCGCCCAGAGGTCGCCTCCTCCCTGTATAGCGAGATAGTTGGTACTTACAACGATGGTTCCTTGGCGAGTGTACTTGGTGGAAGCTACGTAGGAAGCTTTCACGGTCAGCACTACGGCGTTCATTAAGTTCTTGGCTGCTTGGATGAGGGATGTTGCGCTGTCCAGCTGAAATTATTAGTGGAGTATTATTAGTTTTATGAAATTTCTTATGAGTACATAGGTTTGTAGGTAAATTATTATTGTGTCAGTTTATTATTATTACAATATTGTACATTATTTTTAGTATAGTTTGACAATGCCCATAAACAGCAGCATACTTTGACATACCCTTGATTAATTAATTTTTTATTTATTTCTTTTTTATTTAATTTTCAGTCATGTCTGTCTGTTTTTTCTTTTTTACCTTTGTACCTACCTTATGGTGTTTCCTATAACGAAAAACCTATAGATGTAATTATTAAAATAGTACATATATATAGAATGTAACGACATCAAGTGTAACACAAGTGTACCTAAGATAGAATAAATAAATAAATAAATAAAACGTCAAGTGCGAGTCGGACTCGCGCACTAAGGGTTCCGTAAGACCTTGTGTCTTGCCAAATTATCATGATTCTAGGTCAACGGGAAGTAGATACTCTAAAGTCATTAACAACGGGATATTTACCATGATTTGAGTTTTGAGCTTTCCAATATTTCGGCACAGTTTCATGCGCCATGATCACGGAATAACTATATAATGGTTATTCCGCCTTATAGGATTCCTCTATTGTGCGTCTGTCTGTCTGTCCGTCTGTCAACCCCCTTTTCTCAGAAACGCGGGGAGATATCGAGTTGAGATTAACACCAATTATTCAAGTCCGTTACCTCTTGGAGCCATGATATAAATAAAACTTCTAAGTCAACGCAATCAAAAGTTACATTTTATGTCCGAGTATTTAGAAATTTCCAAGGGAATCACGTGCACACACAACCTTTGGGGTACTACCCGTAGACCTGGAATAATGAAATTTGGCCAGAAGCAAGGTCTTAGTAGACAAGTGAAGGACAAAATGCGAAAATTTAAATTTCTTAGTTTATTTACGAAAAAAATAATTTTGTTTCTCGCCATGGACCAAAACCGAAAGGGTACTTCCCGTTGACAGAGACTCATAAAATTTGGCAAGAAGCAAGGTCTTATAGCACAAATAAAAGGAAAAATCTGAAAACCGTAAATTTGAAGTTAATTCACTAAAAAACAAATTCTTGATGCCATGGAACAAACCACTACTTCCCGTTTACCTAGAAACCATGATATTTGGCAAGAAACAAGATCTTACAATTATACGGAACCCTTGGCGCGCGAGTACGACTGGCACTAGACGTTTTATTTAAATTTGTCGCGATATTTATTACTATTTTTTGTCATTATTTTCTATAGTTAGGGTATAGTATTCGTTTGATAAATTTTAAACAGATCGTACGTCATCACCACTTTGGTGCATTCTGAAAATCAGCGTTGTGGGTTACTATTATACTCACAACATTCAGCTGAGCATGGACCTCTTCTGATAGCGCAGTACACTTGGCACAGATCTCAGCATATTTCCATTACTTATTTTTTAAGAAAAGCATGATAGTTTTAGTTGTCCTCGTTTTTTGATCTCTGTTAATTTATCTGTGTAATATCTAAGCCTAAATAAAATGGCGGCAAAAATTTACAATAAGATACCTGACGATTTAAAAGATACATCTGACATTAATTTTAATAAATTACTAAAGATTATACTACTAAAAAAATTTTTATTATAAACTTATTGAATTTTTTGATGATAATACTTATTAATGTGATAGTAAATAATTAAATATTGACTTTAGTAACCATCTTTTCGAGTTTCTACATCCTGACCGGGTACATAATTATAAGATCTACCAACTAAGAGTGTTAGAATAGTGAAATATTCCACTCCGGAACCGTGGTCCCACTGCGATGTCCCACTAACACACACTTGACCGTTCAACATATGGCTCTGGGTGCAATTATATATACACACACCCTTTCAGTCACAGAGTCGCCCCCCCCCCCCCGCTTCGCGTTGGACGGGCTTCGTTAGGAGTAAGTTAATGTTGACCCCCCGCTTCGCGGGGGTGGGAGGACGTGGACGGTCAAGTGTGTCTTTGGTGGGACACCGAAAAAGTTTTGTCCCACCAGTGGACATCGCAGTGGGACCACGGTTCCGTCACTAAATATTCATGTACCTACCTATAATTATGAATGCAATAAATGAAATATGAAATTAACGTATCTCATTTCATTTCCAATATGATATCTCAGTATTCAAACTGCAATGGCTTACCCCACTGACGATAAGTTCCCCGGATATATTCTGCACATCCGCCTTCACCTTGCTGGTGATCTGAATCTGGTGGCAGTACAGAGCAATGCGCTGAAGGTAGGCTAGCAGATCCTGCTTGGTCGAAGACTCTGGGCACTGGAAGGTACAGTTTTCATTAGTTTTTAACCCCCGACGCAAAACGAGAGGGGTGTTATAAGTTTGACGTGTCTGTCTGTGTATCTTTGTATCTGTCTGTGTATCTTTGTATCTGTCTGTGGTATCGTAGCTCCCAATTTTCGTTTAGTTTTTTTTGTGTCATAGATAATTTTATCCCGAGTGTTCTTAGCCATGTTTCATGAAAATCTGTTCAAACAATAAACGTCGGCGGTAAATTTTTAATTTTGTCTTGTTCTTTAAAATTGTATGTGACTAGTAAAACCAGTCATCCAAGTAAAGAAGCGCGGTTTTCTTTGGGGCTTAGTGAGATGTCCAGCACTAAAAACAAATCACGAATCAAAAGATATGTGCTGGACGAGCTTATACAGGGTTATTTGTAATTCACGGACACTGCCCGCAGTCGCCTTGGTGTAAAATGCACTATTCATTCAATAATAGTTCATTAGACTCTGACGGCTGTATCCTGAATTAACAGTGGGTGTAGGAGTGGTCGGTCTTTAGTAATTTGGGGGGTTCTGCACAAACGTGTTCTTAAATTTTGTATGAGAGTTAATTTACACAAAATTTTAGGAATGAAGACCTGGCATCTTCACGAATGTGTTCGTAGTGATGGGCAGAACCTGCAATTCACGCAGAGAGATATCCTAGTTCTTTGTCAATAATTCCAGACCCGGAAAAAATTAAAAGAAATTGTCAGATCATACAAACATTTTAACATTTTGGGCGGCCATTATGCTTACGTCCAGCAGTGGACAAATAAGGCTGATGATTATGACAAAATATTTTGGCCAGGAATAGCGAGGCGGCCGGGAACTGGGGGCCATTTTCTGGCTTGTGTTATCATTGGGGGCCCATAATCCCCACGCTGGGCATGCGTGTTGGGGATCGCAGTTCGGTGAAGTTGTTCTGCAGGGGGCGGTGCTGCCCGCCCCTCGGTGCGTGTGTCCCTTAGTCGCCTCTTACGACACCCGGAGTAATTGGGGTGGTGCAATTCTATGCCGGCACCACACGGCGGAAGAACCGACAACCGCTGGGGTAAACGTGATCTTGAGTGGAGACCACGACTCGGCAAACGTAGTGTAGGACGCCCTCCGGCCAGGTGGGATGACGATCTGCGCAAGACTGCAGGCAGATGCTGGATGCGGCAAGCTGACGACAGGGCACTATGGCTTTCATTAGGGGAGGCCTATGTCCAGCAGTGGACTAATATAGGCTGATGATGATGAAGTTATTTACCTGCTCCGCAATCTCCCTAGTAAGCTTGTCTAACTTGGTACCAGCTTCTGATATCTTTTTGGCTGCGTTGATTACATCCATTGTGGTCTTGAGAGGTCCACGCCCCCTGGAATACAAGAAGGAACTTGGTAAGTTAGGTTTATTAATTGGTGAGTTAGGTTTATTACTTGGTAAGTTAGGTTTAAACGATAAACTGATTATGTTGGTATGTAGTAATTTACAGTAATATGTACTGTACACCATACTATGTGGTTTGAAAATCTGTGAATGGGGATGATATTTCTTCTAAAAAGGATGGGTAATTTCCTACGACCATTTTCATGTAGCTTCAAGGGTTAAGGTCCTTACTGCACCGTCCGAAAATTTCACTTTGTATATTCTATTCATTGCTCCCCTTGGAGTCGAGACCCTAGGTCCGTGGGGTACCGAGGCTCTTCGGGTTTTAAAAAATTATCTGAGCGTCTGGTCGAAGTGACGCGTGACCCGAGAGCTGGTGAGTATCTGGCACAGCGTATCAGCATTGCCATACAGCAAGCAATGCAGCCAGCGTCTTGGGGACGCTTCCGACTGGTATTGATATGGATCAGTTGAGCTACCTGTATATTGTTCGCAACAGTTTGCAGTTAGCTCAGTTGTTTCAATTGTAAATACGAGTGTAATTTTCTTTTATTATTCGTAATTATGTTTAAAAACTCAGCTTATCTTGGCCACTAGACTAAGTTTTTATATATTTTTGTAGACTTTATTATCAGGCATACCCTAACCTATCCACCCTACATAAACGGTGTTTAAGCTTGATGGATATTAGGTTCGTTCATTAAATAGGCTTCTGCCATATAATTAAAAAAAAAATCGTACCTGGTGAAATCTGTCATCTCAAGCATAATCATGCACATATGCTTGGCCAGCATGATGATGTCATTTCCTGCGTCATCCCACTTGGCGACTTCCACGTCGAAGGTCATCTTCTCGCGACGGAACAGCTCCACTTGGGCGAGGATCTTGCGTTTGTCTTCCTCGGTCATCTTACGCATGGCTTCCTGTTGGATTTTAAATCTTTATATATAAATCACGTGTCACGTTGTTTGTCCGCGATGGACTCCTTAACTACTTAACCGATTTTAAATTAAATTTGCACACCGTGTGCAGTTTGATCCAACTTGAAAGATAGGATAGCTTACATCTTAATTTATAGCCGTTATCTTCTTCTTATATATAAAAATCAAGAATCAATTGTTGTTCGTTTGTCTCGCTAAAACTCGAGAACGGCTGGACCCATTTCGCTAATTTTGGTCTTGAAATGTTTGTGTAAGTTCAGGGAAGGTTTAAAAGGTGAGAGCGGTACGAAGTTCGCCGAGTCAGCTAGTTACTTATAAATAACCATCCCGTGTCAAACTTGGTTGTAACTACCTGTTTTTTTTTCAAATAAGCTATCTTTATCTTTAAATACAATAATAAGCCGGCCAAGTGCGAGTATGCTCGCACATGTAGGGTTTCGTCCTATTTAACCTATTATTTATTTTTAACCTATTTCTCAAACGAAACTATAAAAACACCGAATGTTTAGAGTACCCCTTCAATGTTTCACTTTGTTTTATTTTTAGTATTTGTTGGTATTAAAGTTGAACTATTACTTATAGAATGTTTCATGTGTCTATCTATTATGGTTCAAGAGATACAGCCTCGACAAATTTAAAACAAAAATAGACAATAAAGGCGTGTTTTTTGTATAGGACCAACCTTTCATTTCAATATTTATTTAATTTTTAGTTAGAGATTTGTTGTTGGAGTGGTAAGCGTAATACACATTCTTTGAAAGTTTCAACTGTCTAACTCTCACGGTTCATGAGATAAAGCCCTCTGAAAGACGGACAGACAGCGGAGGCTTAGTAATAGGGTTTCGTTTGCACCCTTCGGGTACGAAACCCTAAAAATCGAATATACATTTATCTTCATACAAATAGTTAGGTAAATAGTTTTTAACAACGACGTATATAGGTAGGTAACATTTAGCTTGGGGCTAGATAAAGCAGTGTGAATTGTCTAGCATTATTTATTTATTGTTTATTTAGGTGTTACGAAATAAATTGCTCAAAATGACCGCCGTATTCACGATAACATAACTTCAATGGAAGTCAAAACTTTTTATTACCTACCTACTTTTTCACTACTTTATACCCAAAACAAATAATTTGGCCAATGAAGAAGTTCGACTCTCTTACCGAAAAATATGGGAAATGTTTTTCACGATTTTTTCAAAATCTGTAAATGCAGTTCAGAATATCTCAAAAAGAAAATTTGGCCAGTGAAGAAGTTTGACTCTCTTACCGAAATGTATGGGAAATGTTTTTCACGATTTTTTCAAAATCTGTAAATGCAGTTCAGAATATCTCAAAAAGTTATCTTCTCCGGTGGCAAGAGGCCATAATATGGCCTGTCAAAAATACCGTTGCGTGGCAAGCGACCATATTGTGGCCGATTTTCAGCTTTTCTTCTGTTGTTTTTTGTTTCGTCGAATTTATGTACGTAGAGTCAACTTTTGAGCCATGTCAATGTCTCAAAAGTTGACTGACAGTTTCAAGCTGACGTCAAGACATTAAACTCTCCTAGGAACTGCCTCCTGTAACTATAATGGTTAAGGTACCTGCCCTTACTGTCCCGTCTAAAAAATCCACCCTGTATACCAAGTATATTACAGTAGGTAGGTGTGAATTTCCTTTTGCGGATTGCATTGGATGTATCCACCCTGTATAAAATAAACCGGACTTACCCTAGCGTTAGTAATTCCGCTGATATCCGGATATTCATCGACGCCATGCTCACCGGTGTGTGCGCTCGCTGAAACACATTTTAATCATTTATTTATTAACTTAATTTATATGAATAATTAATTTAGTTTAATGATGAATGGAAGACCAGGCTGTGTGGTGCCGGATTTGAATTTGCACCACCCCAACTCTTCCCGCGGGTGTCGTAAGAGGCGACTAAGGGATATCCACCGGGGGCGGGCAGCAGCGCCCCCTGCAGAATGATTCTACCACTGAACTGCGATCACCAACCCGCATGCCCAGAGTGGGGATTATAGGCATTACCGCATAAGATAAAAGCCAATAAGGCGTTTATCAGGGGGAGACCTGCGTCCAGCAGTGGACCAATACAGGCTGTTGAGGTACCACAAGTATATTTACAAACTTAAAAGGATGTGCTACCAATTGTTTAGCATGTAGAGTAAAATACATATACAAATAAACTATTTTTAATTTTTCTACTTCATTTTGGGCTAGATGGGGCTGCATAAAATGGCTGTTCTTGCATTGTAGTTTTACTTACGTTGGAACAGGTAGAGATGTATTGTGATCTGTGGTCCTACTCGTAAAAACAAAAATCGAAGTTTCTGATGCGTTTCCTTTGCACGACTATTGTCCTATTATGAAAAATGACCAATAATCTCATCATCATCAGCCTATATTAGTCCACTGCTGGATATAGGCCTCCTCTAATGAGCGCCATAGCGCCCTGTCTTCAGCTTGCCGCATCCAGCATCTGCCTGCAGTCTTTCGCAGATCGTCATCCCACCTGGCCGGAGGGCGTCCTACACTACGTTTGCCGAGTCGTGGTCTCCACTCAAGAACACGTTTACTCCAGCGGTTGTCGGTTCTTCGCGAGATATGGCCGGCCCACTGCCACTTCAGCTGACCAATAGTCTAAATATGTCCATTCATACAAATGTCCTACCATTTTTGTGTTAACATTTGGCTCTGGGTGCAATTATACATATACACACCCTTTCAGTCACAAAGTCGCCACGAAAGTGTGCGTAATAACGTGATATTTTATGTACTATATGGTAGTTTTAAGGTATATTTATAATACTATGGACCGTAGAATAAGTTAAATAAATCTGTAACTTCTATAGTCGGAAAAAAAAGTTTTTTTTTTATGGACAATAGATTTTCTTATTAATTTTTTTTATGCAAGTGCTTCGATTTTTGTTTTCCAAGTAGACCCACAGTTCGTAGCCGAATAAACTTGACACCTATTCCCAGACTGGTACACCAAAAAGAGGCCTTTGCCTTGCCCAAGAGTGAAAGCAAAAGGGAACCAAGGATTGTTTGCGAAGATTTACAGATGTTCCAGCTAATATGTCGGTACTCACATCGACTCCTGGTTTCCATGGTCATATCTTCGACAGGTTCAAACTCGGTGTCTGTATCGAGATCCTCGCTGCTCTACAAGCCACAAGACAACAAATAAAGCACATGCTGTCAACTACCACTATACTCCATTCCAAAAGCAGGGCGAACAAGAACAAAATTAGAAATTTTAAACCCCCCCCCCGACTGATTTTCATGAAATATGGCTAAGAACACTCGGGATAAAATTATCTATGACACAAAAAACTAAACGAACATCGGTTCATCTATTTGGGAGCTACGATACCACAGACAGATACACAGACAGACACGTCAAACTTATAACACCCCTCTCTTTTAGCGTCGGGGGCTAAAAATGGTCTTGTTAGGCATGTAGCCCCCGCCCTGGGTGGGCGGTGACTACCTGCCCTGCCCTCATTGTTACTATGGCGAGTGTAGTACCTATTAGTGGGTAGGTGCCTATTTTAAATTGTTGCTAAGCTTTTACTATAATTCATAATAATAATATTCATGTGTCATCAATTTATCAATTGACGACCGATGTGGCGCGGTGGGTGAAGGTCCGCCTGCGGCGCAGAAGGTTGCGGGTTCGATTCCCGCCTTGGGACAAATGTTTGTACGATCTACAAATATTTGTTCTAGGTGTTTTGGTCGTTTCTATGTATAATAAAAAATATCTATCTATGTAATGTATTATATTAAGTATATCAGTCATCTAGTACCCATAACACAAGCTCTGCTTAGCTTGGGGCTAGATAATGCTGTGTGAATTGTCCAGCATTATTTATTTATTTATACTCTTATGTTACTATTCTTTTGTTACTTTTCCTGTGCTGTTTGTGTGTGTACCCAATAAAAAATCTATCTATCTATCTTGTTTAAAATTTTTTACAACATATTTAGTGTCATGATAGATTGGTTAAATTTTACAACATATTATTTTAGTGTCAGGATAGATTGGTTAAATTTTAATGTGTTTTTCCGACCAACTAACTAAACTTGACAACAATACAGTAGGCAAACTCGATGACTAAAACACACTTGCCGAGAGCCAGTGCAATTTATTGAAGGAAGGATCTCAAATCGATAAATAATGTAAATTGTGTGTACAAACACGCGGCAACAGAGTGAATTTTAGGTTAAGTATGGACGGTTTTTTACAAACATTGAGTTTGGCTAGTGCATAGGAAGCGGCCTCATTAGGCAAAACGAGTAAAATGAATTCCTTCTACATGAATAATTTGGACGAAAAATCAGGTGGATATAAGTAAATTCATAAGCCAAAGCTCACGCTAAGAAGACAGATTTTCGCCCTGCATTTGGAATGGACTATGCAACACACACATTACAATGTCAGCTGTTACCCCGAGAAATGATTTTTAATCTCTTAGGTCCGTTTTCACCAGTATCTTAAAATTCGAGTATGTATAACAGGTCCCCAGTACATAACACAAGCTCTGCTTAGCTTGGGGCTAGATAATGCTGCGTGAATTGTCCAGAATTTAATGCATATAACACAAGCTCTGCTTAGCTTGGGGCTAGATAATGCTGTGTGAATTGTCCAGCATTTAATGCCTATAACACAAGCTCTGGTTAGCTTGGGGCTAGACAATGCTGTGTGAATTGTCCAGCATTTAGAACCCATAACGCAAGCTCTGCTTAGTTTGGGGCTAGATAACGCTGTGTAAATTGTCCAGCATTAAATGCCCATAGCACAAGCTCTGCTTAGCTTGGAGCACACGATGCTGTGTGGATTGTCCAGCATTATTTATTATTTAGCCTAGACTTCCAACTATTTAAAGAAATGATTGAAAGTCGGTTAATGTGTAGTTTTCTAAGTTTTTTAAATATCAGCTTTGTTTTATTTAGTTACGTTACATATGCGAAAACAGTGTTGAGTGGTTATATTCGAATAATTCGCTTTTCTGCATAACTGAACTTATATTAACTTAAAACTCTTCATGACCTGAAAATAGTTTTGTTTGGTGAAAACGGACCTAAAACCAACATTAGTGAACCAACAGTTAAAATAATGATGAACCCAATTTTAATTTAAACAGATTTTCTTTGTTCATGCTCTGATGATTATTAAACACATTTTTTAAATGAAATGCTTGCCCCAACATAAAACATACACATTTTAGCAGTAACACAAAATAATCAACAAAACACAAACCATACCACACACATACAAGTTAACACACAAAGCATACAACAAAACATTATAATACCTAAAATAGATGTACTTTTCCATCAAAGCTTTACTATGTAGTTAAGGGTACACAAGTCAGCGGCGCGAACTCGTCGGCGGGCGCGACGTAAATGTATGCTATCTCGGGCGCGACGTAAATGTATGCTATCTCGGGCGCGACGTAAATGTATGCTATCTCGGACGCGACGTAAATGTATGCTATCTCGGACGCGACGTAAATGTATGCTATCTCGGGCGCGACGTAAATGTATGCTATCTCGGGCGCGACGTAAATGTATGCTATCTCGGGCGCGACGTAAATGTATGCTATCTCGGGCGCGACGTAAATGTATGCTATCTCAACTGACATTGTGTGCGAAAGGGCGCGCTAGGATGAAATGCACAACGATTTATTCGTAAAACGGCCGCGTAAAAAAATGGGAATAGACTTTTAGCACAAGGGTTATTTTTATAGAGAAACTATTGAGTGTATCTTTTCAAAATAAATTTGATTCAGCTTTTGAATAACTAAACTATGGCGGAACTGGCTTTATTTTAGAGTTTTATTTCTGTGTATGTTATTTATTTTCGTCCAAAGTTGGGCTAAAATCAGTGTTGAAATACGAAAGTTCAGAAGCTTGTAATTTTTCCGGTTGAAAATTGAATCACTACATACAAACGTGGAAGGGTAACTACTACGCTGTTTGATGTTGACCATCCAAAACTAAAGATAAAATCATTTTATCTCGTCATTATCTATGTTTGTATACACCCGAAACCGTACAACAAGTATACGGAGGAGGTTCTCACGCGTATATTTTGACGTGACAACGTCTTATAATTCGATAGAGCCGGCTGCACGCACGAAAAAACATGACGTCATGCGGCGTTACCTCGCTCTGAGGCGTTCCATGTAAGGCTTGAAGTGCAAGCGAGAGCGCTCGACATCCGTCTCTCTCCTACTTGAGTGAGCGATGCGTCTGCGTGGACAGCTGCTATACTATAGTACATTTACATGTTTTGATCGAGTATCAAATGCTACCATTCCATCAGTATTTTCTTAAGACGTTGTCATGTTCAACTATCGTCAGTAAACCGACTTTACAGACAATAAATTTTTTTTTATGTATGACCACGCATAACTTCTTACAGAGTACTCCGATTTTGATAATTCTTTTTTTATTGGAAAGGGTATACCCCGAAGTTGGTCCCATATAAATTTGAAGTCGGTTGATAGTTATTTAAAACACGCTAAATTATGGTATATTTGCGCAACATTTTGTATTACTTTACAAACATACACAGGCGTTTAAACGACTTTATTTTTAACCGACGAAAAAACGGAGGAGGTTCTCAAGATGACGCGTATACCACGCAAAACTTTTTATAGAGTAGCCCGATTTCGATAATTATTTTTTTATTAGAAAGGGTAAGTACATCCTGAAGTTGGTGTCATATAAATTTGGAAAAAAAAATCCAACCCTAAGGGTAGGAAAACAGGGGATGATTAATTGTTCACTCACTGATTGTAATGTTTGACCACGCATAACTTTTTACAGAGGAGTTCGATTTTAATAATTCTTTTTTATATTTGGATAGGGTACTCGAAGTTGGTCCCATATAAATTTGTAAAAAAAAATCTACCCTAAGGGCGATCTATTGTTAAGGAATATTAATTAATTAAGTATATTATATTTTTGTAACTTATTAAAGTAGGATTATATATCAGTAAAAGATAAATTAAGGTAGGGTAGCTATTTTAAAAGTTGCCGAAAATCAAGCATGTAATAATTAGTAGATTATAGCCACAGAAAAATATAAAATAAAAACACGCTTTACGTAATTAATTAATTTACTTGTTTGGCGCCGACTCAAAATTACTTAGGTATACTTACATTAGTTAAGAACTTAGTTATTAAGCTTAAATAAAAAACGGTTTATTATTTTTTGCTTTTCACTTTTTTTGTCGGTTGTTTTTTTTTTTAAAGTTTTAATTTGAATCTGAATATTCAATACAGTAAAATAGTATTATTTTCGTTGTTTTATTTACTAGGTACTTGCTTCTGCCCCCAGCATTACACGCGTTTCCGGGATAAAAAAATAGACAGCCCGAGTTACTATGACTATAATTTGTATACCATTTTCAATACTGTTTCACATACTTTGCCGGCTCGATAAAAATTTACACTTTCGTAAGTCTTCAATTTCATACTGAGTGATTCTTTTAGCTTGTTTTCACACATTCACCCTTAGCTACATAATGTTGCTATTGTTGTCCGGGCAGGGCGGGCCGGCCGGCTTCGCGCTCGGTCCGCGGGTAGCGAGAAACGTTTGCCGTCCGCAATTAGCTTTAAGTACCCTTATATTTTTGTATGTTAGAATAGAAGGAATTAATTATGCCAAAATATTTTTAGTTTTTTAAGAATAACCTTCATTGTTTTAAAAGGTTACGAAGCTTGAAAAAAAAAACTCACCTATTAAAATGCGCGCTATACAAAGAGCTCATATGACGTTACTATTTATAAGTATCCAAGTACTGCTAAAATTTTTGTACAATTTTATTAGTTTATGATTTATTAAGTGTTAGTTTTTATAAATAGAAATTTTATCAAAAAACTTTTAAAGGCGTCCTTAGCCTGTTGAGTTATTATTCATTTGGTATTGTACTTAGTTAGGTTCTAAATAGTGTTTATAATCTACGCATGTAAAACTTTTATGTTAAATAAAGAACTTTGAAAAACAAAAACAAAAACCCTTAGCTACATAGCACATTTCTGACAGAACCCTAGAGTTAGCACATTCCGTTCGTGCCTAGACATGCTTCTTCACTAAACAAAAGCGTCCAGCTTTCTACGACAGCAAGATGAATACGTCCCAAACGTAACTTAGACATCCCGTTTAATGAAATGAATTAATCAGCATTCGTTTTGCAAGCGGCCAAGCCATTATACAAAGGGGCTGATTCTAGGATCCCCAAATATGAGATTCCAGGGCTCGTATTCTTAAAAGACGAAATCGCAGTTTCTGATTCGTTTTCGTGTAAACGCTAATCTTATGCAAGCGACATAAGTGTTGGTTTTGCACGAAAACAAAACTTCGATTTTGCTTTTCCGACCAGGCCACCAGTTTTATAAAGCACCCACGTGAACAAGACAACACAAAATTAGCACAAATACCACAAGACAAGTGTATATCGTATTCGCTCACATTTGCTGCGAGTTTCCAGTGTGTAGTGCTCGTCTAGTTCCACATCCTCTGGGTCAAGCTCTTCCTCGTCCTTTGAAACCACGGAGATAACAAATAAGGTTTTTTTTCAACAAAAAACATTTTAATGAATACTAACAAAATCCGCTTTCGCATCAACTCTCAGTTTTCTTTTATATTGATGGTTTTTCTATTAATGTGTATTTGTAAACCAATAAATTGATTTTCTTTCTTTATTTCTTTCATTTGCCATAACAGGGGTAGTCAATCGTCGCGCCTTTTTTGGTCGCATCGCTGAGTAACACTGTCAATACGATGGTGAGAACTACAAAAAATTACCCCCCCCCCTAAAGTCTACAGCCTCTGTTGTACGGTCGATCGTTTCGTGTTGGCGAGAGAATCAAACTTTTGTTGTTTGTAAAATAAGAGATTTTGGGCTATACATAAACATATTTCCCAATGCCCCCAATTAAATCGAAGTTGTTTCATCATGGGTTCATAAAAAATGGTTTACCATTTGCAGCTAATTACTTCGTCGTTAGTAATATTTTTTGTAAAACGCTAAAAAATAAAAACCACAAAAAATGGAATCTCGCGCCAACAGGAAACGATCGATCTTAACACTCTTTCTCGCATCTACTCTTTGTCTTATGTGTCTAACAAGACACTACCTGACACATTCCGTTCTTTAGCAACCATCCTAAGCATTTTATATCCTTCTTTCATTTACACACACAAGATCAAAGTCACATTTCTTTCAGCTTTAAGCATTCTACATCTCTCTTTCACACACATCCCTCTTCATCCGTATACATCTATATATCTCTCTTACCCGGTTCATGAGCACGGCGCGTCGTATCTCGCGCACGGCGTCGTACACGAGGCGAGAGGCGTCTATGAAGTCATTTTCGTCGAGCGCACCGCCCGCGCCGCCGCCGAGCGCGGACACCGCTGCGTCCACGCGGACCCCAAACTTGGACATCACTGGAAATTACACAAATTATGATTAGGATTGGGAAGTTGGGCATCCCTGGAATTACAAAAGAGATACTATGGAAAATCTGGAAAATAGTTAGAACTCAAATTCCTCCTTCAGGTTTAGTCTCTTTGATCACTACGCAGTAGGTTGCGATGCGCTATGCCGGACACTTAGTATAACGTTTCGTCCCTTAGCGATTTTCAGTACGTCATACTACCTACTCTAAGCTACAACTACCCGCAATAAACCAAAACGAAACTCAAACCTACGCGACAAAGTTCAAAGTTGACTGGCATGAGGTATGTTGTACAGCCCTGTTAGCTTTTAAATAAAACTAGAAGTAGATGAGAAGAGTGGAGTGATTGTTAACACGTTCACATTATAAACGAATTCGTAAAAATAACTAATTGAATATTTTTATTGTAAAAACTATCTATTCCATTATTTGTTTGCTATTATGACGCATTTGGATTAGAGAGGAACAAGATGTTGAATCGAATCCATTGATGGATATGAGTGAATTAAAATCGAAACTAATCAATCAATAATCAATGGATTAATAAATAATGCTAAACAATTCCCACAGCATTATCTAGCCTCAAGCTAAGCAGAGCTTGTGTTATGGGTACTAGATAACTGATATACTGTGAGTCCAGTTGCTTATTAGCGGGATATTTAAACTTTCAAGGGTCAGATTCAAATCGTCATAACTTCTAAACTATCTTACTCAGGACTAAGATGCATGACTTATTTTAAAGCACACATTCTTTACTATCGTTCAAAAACAAAAAACATGTAGCTTGACAGTTTCAATTTCATGAAAAAGCTAAAAATTAAAAAAAAATGTTGAAAAAATAACTTTTTTTTGTTTTATAAATTCTTTTTTCTTCTATTATAAAATAGAAAATGCAACAATGTTATCATTGCTTTATTGCCTACGTTATTGGCAATCAAATGAGTCCTCTATCGTCCTCCTAGAACCTCACATGGGTAGCTATAGCTTAAACAATACAAGCACCCGTGCTTCGAGGCAAAAGAAAACAAAATGGCTGCCATTTTATCAGGGAGCGAGAAAAAAAAAATAGGGATAGTGATTTGTCGATAAAATTTACCGTACTTCACCCCCCCAAAGTCTCCGACACCGGTAACCAGACACATTGTATATATACCTATATATATTTACATAAACTACATACGTACATAGGGACTCGGGTATGCATTCAGCGACCACAGGACTAATAGGGCTTTATCACTCGACACACATCGACGACCGATGTGGCGCGGCGGGCGAAGGTCCGCCTGCGACGCAGGAGGTTGCGGGTTCGATTCCCGCCTCGGGACAAATGTTTGTAAGATCTACAAATATTTGTTTCGGGTGATCTGGTCGTTTCTATGTATAATAAAAAATATCTATCTATGTAATGTATTAAATGATGCATATCAGTCATCTAGTATCCATAACACAAGCTCTGCTTAGCTTGGGGCTAAATGATGTTATGTGGATGTCCAGCATTATTTATTATTATTATTTTTCATGGTATGTACCTTAGACCAAATAAATAAGTTATGATATGTTCCTAGATATATCTTCTCTTATATATAAAAATGAAACCCGTTTCGCGTTGTCACGGCATCACGCGTGAACGGCTGGACCGATTTCGCTAATTCTTTCTTTGTTGTGTTTGTTATTGTCAGGAGAAGGTTCTTATGAAAGAAAAAATTAAGAAAGTTGGAAACATAAATTTCCACGGGGGCGAAGCCGCGGGGCGCAGCTAGTATAATATAAAAATGAATCGCAAAATGTGTTGGTAAGCGCATAACTCAACAACGCCTGGACCGATTTCGCTAATTCTTTCTTTGTTGTGTTTGTTATTGTCAGGAGAAGGTTCTTATGAAAGAAAAAATTAAGAAAGTTGGAAACATAAATTTCCACGGGGGCGAAGCCGCGGGGCGCAGCTAGTCATCCTAATAAAAAAAACCTGTAATGATGTTATTCTCTCAATAAATAAATAAATAAAAGTTCACAAGTCAAGTCAAGACAAGTACACCACTAGGCCACGCATGTTTACCCGAACACATGAACTTATGTGACAGAGTTCAATGCTGCGCCTGCGCTGCGCAATACCATCCATATTCAACAGGCCTTGGATCATCACTCATCTAGGAATTATATGAATTGGAGATTCCGTTGTTTTTAAATATTCAGATTGTTTTTAATCTTAAATCACACTATCACACTAATATTATAAATGCGAAAGTTTGGATGGATGTATAGATGGATGGATGTTTGTTACCTCTTCACGCCAAAACTACTGAACGGATCGGGCTGAAATTTTGCATACAGATAATTCTAGGCCTGGAATAAAACATAGGCCATAAATCAGTTCCCATAAATCAGTTCCCATGGGATAGAAATCACCTTAAAGCGTTTCCATAGAAACAACGCGCGCGAAGCCGCGGGCAGAAGTTAGTCATTTATAATTTGGTTATGCTTTTGATTTGTTTGGTTTTAGGGTTCCTGTGTCAATGGGTAGAAACAGAACCAATACAATGCAACCGAATTACCGAACATACCTACACAATAGATTGAAATGAAATGAAATGAAATACGTTTATTCTGATATAATATAACAGTACACAATATGATAACAAGTAGGTAGCTTAGATGTTACACAGATAAATTAAAGGAAATCAAAAAACGAGGACAACTAAAACTATCATGCTTTTCTTTTAAAAAAAATATGTAATGGAAATATGGTGAGATCGGTGCCAAGTGTACCTACTGCGCTATCAGAAGAGGTCCATGCTCATTGGATTGTGGAATATCGAGGTTCTATCTTTTGTCTCGTAGAAATTATCCAAATGCATTGTACAATTTAATAATTCTAACATTTATTTATAACTAGCTTCTGCCCGCGGCTTCGCACGCGTTGTTTCTATGGAAACGCTTAAAGGTGATTTCTATCCCATGGAAACTGATTTATGGGATAAAAAGTAGCCTATGTTTTAATCCAGGCCTAGAATCATCTGTATACAAAATTTCAGCCCGATCTGTTCAGTAGTTTTTTTGGCGTGAAGAGAAACATCCATACATCTATACATCCATCCCAATTTTCGCATTTATAATATTAGTGTGATACGAGTGTGAGCACAAACACCATCCTACTGTGGTTACATCATCATCATCATCAACCTATATTAGTCCACTGCTGGACATAGGCCTCCCCCAATGAGCGCCTTAGCGCCCTGTCTTCAGCTTGCCGCATCCAGCATCTGCCTGCAGGCTATCGCAGTCCGCAGATCGTCATCCCACCTGGCTGGAGGGCGTCCTACACTACGTATGCCTAGTCGCGGTCTCCACTCAAAAACACGTGGTTTAATGATGCAAAATTGATAAACACACGTATTCTTTCTAACTTTTGCAGTAGTTTTTTTCGCTTTCTTATGCATCTAAAGTCACAGTTTACAAGAGAAGAAGATATTACATTTAATTAAACATTGATCAAATAATTTTCTTAAACTATTCAGTCTCGATAAATTTGAGAATGAAAATGAATGAATGAGAATATTTTATTTGAAACTAAAAAAAAAGCTTGATGATCAGACTTATTTAGTACTGGTTTCTGCCCCCGGCTTCGCACGCGTTGTTTTCTATGGAAACGTTTAATGGTTAATTCGATCCCTTGGGAACTGGTGTATGGGATAAAAATCGCCTATGTTTGATTCCAGGGTTAGACTTACCTGTATGCAAAATTTCAGCCTGATCCGTTCAGTAGTTTTGGCAAGAGGTAACAAACATTCATCCATCCAAACTTTCGCATTTATAATACTAGCTGCGCCCCGCGGCTTCTCACGCGTTTTTTCTATAGAAACGTTTAAAGGTGATTTTTATCCCACGGGAACTGATCTATGGGATAAAAAGTCACCTATGTTTGATTCCAGGGTTAGACTTACCTGTATGCAAAATTTCAGCCTGATCCGTCCAGTGGTTTTGGCGTGAAGAGGTAACAAACATCCATCCATCCATCCATCCACTCAAACTTTCGCACTTTAATATTAGTGTGATGTGATTAAATTACAGAGCGTCTCTGTCTCAGCATGAGTTAGTTGGAAACGTAACGTAATTAAACGTAGGAATAATAATAATAACATTAGACAATTCACACAGCATTATCTAGCCCCAGGCTAAGCAGAGCTTGTGTTATGGGTACCAGGTGACTGATATACATAATACAATACATTACATAGATAGATATTTTTTATTATACATAGAAAATACCCAGAACACTCAGAACAAATATTTGCAGATTTATTAGAATATGATATTATAGATGGAAGTGCAGGAAAATTACAAAAAAATTGGAAAATGCCGTCTGAATACATTACTCAAAATATTACAAAAAATCTGAACAAATGAAATTGCAACGGAACCCCTTCACTATGCATGGTCCGACACGTTCACGCAGGTTTCTTATTTGAACTGATTTATAATTGACTATGTTGATTTGTTTACTTTTGTTGACTATTGAGAATCAGCCTTGTCCTACTAAAAATGCGAAAATGTTAGAATCATTATGAATGATTAAAATAGAATAGATTTTAAAATAGACCGATTTCTCACCTACATCATTTACAATTTATGTAATCACACTATCACACTAATATTATAAATGCGAAAGTTTGGATGGATGGATGGATGGATGTTTGTTACCTCTTCACGCCAAAACTACTGAACGGATCGGGCTGAAATTTTGCATACAGGTAATTCTTATCCTGGAATCAAACATAGGTTACTTTTTATCCCATAAATCAGTTCCCATGGGATAGAAATAACCTCAAAACGTTTCCATAGAAACAACGCGTGCGAAGCCGCGGACATAAACTAGTTAAATAATAATTCATCCTCTAATAATATAAATGCGAAAGTTTGTTATTACGTATCTTCGTAACTGCTTAACCGATTTCGATGAAATTTGGTATCTAGATAGTTAAGGGTCAAGTCTAGATTAACACATAGGCTAATATAATTTTCCAAAATTAACATATGAGGGTACCTAAAAATGGTGGTAAGCTTTCGATGCTTAGATTCACTCAAAACTCAGAAAAATAAACTATAAAGTAAATAATGAATCACGTATTTTTGTATTTTAAAGAGGCTTTTAAACGGGCAACATTTTACTGCAATATGTGGCTGCAATAGAGGCCGGCAATATTGCAAGCAATACCAACCAGACTCGCAATATTGCAGTAATGTCAGGGCCAAATAGCCAGTATGGCCAATGTTGCCGGACGATCGCTGAGCGATCGATATTACCTACTGCAATATTGCATAGCAAGTTCTTTTGTTGTTTCAGTCGCTCTCTATTGTTATGGTATAGTGTATCTCTTTCTATACGACATGAAGTTTGCTGTGAGTGACGACGTGATTAATTGCTATATTTATTGTGTTGTAAGTTGTTATTGTTATCATGTTGTTTTGTGATATGGTCAGCCATTGTTGCCCATTTGTGTAGCCCGTTTACGAGTCTGAATCATTGAGCATATTATTGCAGATACATTGCAACACATGGCCCAGCCATAAAATGCTCAGCCATAGGTGCAATATGATGGCCGGCCACTGTATTGCAGCCACATATTGCATAAAATATTGCCCGTTTAGAAGCCTCTTTAGAGCTTTAATTTTTAGAATCGGCCCAGTAGTATATATCATGTTCCTCAAAACTATTAATTGACAAAGAAAATTACATTCAAATAATAGAAATAAATTAGAACTAGTATTTACAATTGTAAAAGTAAAGTAAGTAAGTAAATGTGCGTTTATTTTGTAACCAATAAATACAAATAGCAAATACAAAAGATAAAGGTTAATATAAAAGTAACAAGATACAGGTAACGAAAATGGCCAGCACTCAGCAGATGCTATGGCATGAAACAATTGAGCTAACTGCAGACTGTTGCAAACAATCTACAGATAGCTCATCGGAGTCGGAAGCGTAACTAAGACGCTATACGCTAAATATTTTCAAACTTACGCGATCTGAACTGAACTACTTATTATTATTATTTAACAGGCATTTATCGCGTTTTTTTACCCATTTTTCCCCAAAAAACTTCCCTGGGGAAAAATAGGTAAATAAACGCAATAAATACCCGTTAAATAATACTTATAACAACGCTGTACGCTGTCCCAATAGTTTATCATCGAGATTTACATACATACATCACTAAACAATGTTATGTGAAGGTCAAAATAATCAATAATGTAAATCGAAACTTTGACATAGCCGTCATCAATGATCGTAGTAAACGGATTTGAATGGAATTATCACATTATTAGCATGATTATAAAACTTTATTATCTTACGCATAACATCCGACGTGACGCGTGACCCGAGAGCTGGTGAGTATCTGGCACAGCGCATCAGCATTGCCATACAGCGTGGCAATGCAGCCAGCGTAGCGGGGACGCGACCACTGGTATTGATATGGATCAGTTGAGCTATCTGTAGACTGTTTGCAACAGTCGGCAGTTAGCTCAATTGTTTCAATTGTAAATACTAGTATAATTTTCTTTGTGAATAAATTTATTTTCTAAAAAAAAAAACATAACATCAGAATATTCGAATTTTCTTGTTGAATTTCAAGGCGGAAAAGCCCCCGGTAGATAGGGCTACCGTCAAGGAAATAATGCTGGAAAATCCACACAAATCTACATCTACTATCACACAAATATTATAGATGCGAAAGTTTGGATGGATGTATAGATGGATGGATGTTTGTTACCTCTTCACGCCAAAACTACTGAACGGATCGGGCTGAAATTTTGCATACAGGTAATTCTAATCCTGGAATCAAACATAGGATACTTTTTATCCCATAAATCAGTTCCTATGGGATAGAAATCACCTTTAAACATTTATAGAAACAACGCGTGCGAAGCCGCGGGCATAAACTAGTAGTATTATAATATCTGTGCCCAAGCTAAGCAGAGCTTGTATTATATGATTCTGGTCATAGAAAAATGATACAATTTGATTCGACTCTACACGCATCGCGTTTTGCTTTATCAATAGTGTGTGGAGCCCTTAAACGTGATGCCATAATATTGTAATAAATAAGGTTTAGTGAATTAGTAGTTTTATTCAGTACTAAAAATACATATAAATAGATAGATAGATAGATAGATTTTTTTATTGGGTACACACACAAACAGCACAGAAAAAGTATCAAATGAACAGTAACATAAGAGTATATAAGGTACACATAATTATTAGATAGGTAGGTAAGCAGGTAGGTACACAATTATTATAAAATTGATGACACATGAATATTATTATTATTAATTAAAGTAAAAAAAAACTTAGCAACAATTTAATATAAATAGGCACCCAACTAATACTACACTACACTCGCCATAATAACAATGAGGGCAGGTAGTCACCGCCCACCCAGGGCGGGGGCTACATGCTTAAGGGCGTATACAACCTCAAATTGCTTATTTTCAACTCCGTCGGACCTCCATATCTTCCAAACTACTGAATATTTAACTTTGAAATTTATATATGGTAAAGTTCAGGACTTATTCTATCGATCATATGTTTCGAAAACACGATTCCATAAAATTTTCTCGATAGAAAAAAATCGCAAAGTTACCTCTATTTTTTTACTAAAACCCTAATTTCTCAATAAATACAGATGATACGATCTTGAGATTAAGCATAGTAATTGAACTAAGTATAAAGAACATTTTATATGTTGCCTTTTTTTCAATTAACTATTCTAATGTTTGTGGGGAGCAAATAACTACTAAAAACTTGATTTTTGGGCTTACGCCGCTTTGCTCTGTCCCGCTCCTGTGAACGCGAAATCCTATGCCTATCCTCTTCACACAATAACGTATGGGCCCTTAAGCGTTTCTGCGCTACCGTGGTGAGCCCAAAAGGGTCGGTCTCAGCTTAATGCTGTTCTGCATCAGGATAGGTACAAAACAGCGCTGGTTTTCAGACTGTATAAATAGTCTAACATTATCTTCTTTAGATCCGGCATTGGTTTTTACGTGACCAGCGTTCACAGTACCCATAAATAAGTAACATTTCGTCTATCGAACGAAAAACATCGAAAATAGAAATAGGTATCGTCAAAATCTTCAAAACTATGGTAAAGGAGCACTATTTGTCCTATTGTCGCTGAGCGTATACCTGAGTCCCTATGTATATAAGTAGTTTATGTAAATACTAGCTTCTGCCTGCGGCTTCGCACGCGTATTTTCGGCATAATAAGTAGCCTATTATTTAAGTTAGGCTTTGCTCTAAGCGTACGCCAAATTTCATCTTGATCTGTTCTGTAGTTTTGGAGATCCTAGGTAGCAAAAATTCAGATTTCGCAAACTTTCGGCTTTATAATATTAGTAGGATATGTAGGTATATACGAGTATATATATAAATAATGTTATGTATGTATGTAAATAATGTTATGTATATAGTATATTTAAAGCGAAATATATATTAAAAGTATTTATATATATAACTTTCATGAGCACACAGATCCCTTAGTACTATCCAATGATCCTATCCATCCACGGTTGTCTGGCAGAAATTTGAGCATTAAGACCGCCACTTGTCATTTAGATTTTAAGCTGTTGTGTTCCATTGTTTCTATCGATAAGTGTGCTATCTATCAATCTATCTAATGAAAATTAATCCTACAAATACTAAGTTTCTATCTATCTATCTAATGAAAATTAATCCTACAAATACTAAGTTTGTATTACCAAAGTTTGTGAAGATGTGTGTGTTCTCACGAGCACAAACTACTGAACGGATCGGGCTGAAATTTTGCATAGATGTAGGAAGCTTAGATCTAAAATAGGCTACTTTTTATCCCAGTTATTTTCCATGGGTTCCAAACACAGAAATCTTAATAACAAGGCACTAGAAATGCTGAGTACCATCCGATCTATCGGGAATGCGTGTCGCCGGCTCGCCCCCTCTACTACCTTACCACTACATACACAGACAATAACTACGGAATTACGGCTACGCCCATCCAAAAATGCAGTGCAAACCAAATTAAGCCTTATGCGTAGTTGCATACGTTCGCTTACTCACACATGAGTGACAAGTTTGCATTTGTTGTCGTTATGACGTCATTTTAATGTAATCTACACTAGTGCTGGGCACGAAATATCAGGTCACGTACCTATCGTACTGTTATTCTATGACTAGGTCATTGTACTAATAAAATAAAAATATAGTTTGTACTTCAATATTCATTTATTATTAACTAGCGACCCGCCCCGGCTTCGCACGGGTGCAATGCTTATACTAAATATACCTACTGCAGAATTGGTACTCCGGCCGATAACGCAATCGCTATGTCCCTGTCATTTTAAATCTGTAATATCTTCGAAAATATTCATTCAAATTACATGCTGTAAAGGGCAATATTAATCTATATTAAATGCACAATGTATCTAAGTTACTTAATTGGATAAGGATTAATGCTGTACTGCTTAAAATCGCCTCGTAAATAAGCCATTATTTCTCGTAAAAAGTAAAGGATAAAAAATGGTTATTGTGGGTTATCCCTAAGAGATAGACATATACTATCGTAGACTTTTTTTGTAGACCTTTTTAAGTTGTAAAATACTGTAGTACATTATTCTGATCTATCTCGTAGGGTTCAGCCAGCGTTTGCAATGTAAGGCATCCAGTAGCACTCTCAAAAAGGGGGGTCTTGGGAGGAACGGGGGGGTAAATTTTTTTTTGGAATCGAAATCATATGACCCCCTCTATACAACCCCCTAAAAATTTTTCATCAGTGTGACTCTGCTTGGCGCCCCCCTGGGGGGCGGTGGTTCCGGGGGGCAAATCTCAAAAAGTCGGAATTTTTCCTAGGTCCCCCGGACACCCCCTACATGATTCTGCAAAAAAAACATACCTCCCCCTCCACCATCAAGGAGAACAATTATGTCAGTCAGTCAGTCAGTGGTAATCGAGCTTTATAGATAGTTAGTTATTATGATAATAAATCATAAATAAACAATTTTAATATAACATCGTATTCCTAAAATACTATGTTAAATTATGCAAAGTTGTTTTACAAATCACAACCAAGGTAATATTAAGGATAATATTACCGTGTCACAACACTAGCTCGCGACCGAGTTCTGCGGCCGTACCACGATAGGAAATCGAGCGCGCAACGTTATCGTTCACTGTGCAGTACATTGCTTTTTGTAATGAGGTACCTGCCCGATGTTGACAAAAATAAGAGGCAATGTATAGTTAAACGTGATAATAAGAACGGTCGACTGTGACGTTCGTATTACTTTTAAAGATTCTATAATTTTAAGGAAAAACGGCATTATTTAGAAAAAACAATACTTACCGATGAAAAGTTATTCCTTTATTAATATAATTACAACTTGTGGAAGAATTTCCGCAATGGGAAATGCTGCAACACACCATTTTTACACACGCACGTTTCGAGAGCAACTGAACAGCAACGAACGCACTGGTGGCGTGAGAGTCACCTGAGCGGCGACAAGGTCACGCGCGCTTACGATTTCTAGTGCCTTGTTATTCAGATTTCTGTGGTTCCAAATAATATGATTTATATATTCATTAACATGCGTTTGCAACAAGAACGTGCGCGATTTTTTTTAATTTTAAAGTTCTTTATAAAATAAAATTAAAACGTGTACTAGATAAAACTCATCACTCATTATTTGGTTACGGATAACCTACATACAATGTATTTTTTATGATGGAATAAAAAACCCAGAAGTCCTCTTCAAGAATAGGTAGATAAAATACCTATATTATTGTTTACGAATAAGTAGACACACAACAGATGGGAACACAATTATTTAAGAAAAGGTCAAGGTGGTTATAGATCTTTGAACTAATAGAAGTGGCAGGATTTATGTCTTTAAAGAACGCCAACAAAACTGTTTAGCTTAACAATTTAGATACTACCCTGTATTTTAGATGTGACCGATTTAAACATCACGTCTAGAATTTAGGGTAAATTCAACAAACTTATTTTATTTTTCTTGAATTTTTTTTCTTTTTCTTTGATGAAATCATCAGTAGTAGATACGCTTGGCATGGAAATTGTAACGTTGGTTTTCTCTGCGGTGAAATGTGTTTTGTGTGCCTTGTCTTGTTAAAAATATGAATTACTTGTAAAAGCTTTTCGCAAGATCCAAGAGTTATGATGTTCGGTTGGGAGATTTTTGTTTAAATACTTTTTATCAAGCACTAGCTTCTGCCCGCGGCTTCGCACGTGTATTTTCGGTATAAGTAGCCTATTAACTAATTTAGGCTTTGCTCTAAACGTACGACAATTTTATTTTGATCTGTTCAGTAGTTTTGGAAATCCTAGGTAACAAAAATTCAGATTTCACAAACTTTCGACTTTCTAATATTAGTAGAATACGAATATCAAGTTATTTTATCTGGCAGGTACATAATAACATCAATAAATAAATAATAACGCTGGACAATCCACAGCATTATCTAGCCCCAAGCTAAGCAGAGCTTGTGTTATGGGTAGTGGTAACTGATGCGCTAACTTTAAAGGCTAGATCGGCACTCTCGTGTCATGTTAAATTCCGTTGCCGATTCTATACATTCTAAAGTCAACCTCAAGGTACGTAATGCGGGTCACAGGTGACCCAAAACACGACCCAATCCATTATTAAAACTGGTTTAAAGCTTATTATAATGTTGATGATATAAGTTTGTTTTGATGACGCGTTATTTGTACGTATGTCATCATTTTACAAGGATAGTGTGATTTATAGGCCTTGTTTCCTTCTTCTTCTTCCTACCACCCTTGTCACCTACCAATCTAAGATACCAGATTTTATTGACTAATATAAATTTACACGTCAAATTAAATTATATTATTGAATCGAGATTGACTCTAAGATTGATAACTATTTGTATTCATTGTTTTTGTATTGTATTGCCTATTTTGTTATTCTTATGTATCTGGATGGATGGATGGATATATGGATGGATGTTTGTTACGTCTTCACACCAAGTCTATAGTCGCCTGTGTTTTATTCCAGGCCTAGAATTATCTGCATGCAAAATTTCAGCCCGATCCGTTCAGTAGTTTTGGCGTGAAGTGGTAACAAACATCCATCCATCCATCCAAATATTAGTGTAATTAGAAGAGTCTAGTTACAAACAAAGAAATAAATTAGGCAGGTAATAATGTGATTGCACTTTACAGCTGTCAAAGAATAGTTACGACCATATATCTCTGGGCATCAGCTGCGATTCTTCAGTGATGCAACTCGACGTGTCATCGCCAGAGGCTGTTTCGACACGAATAAAATGACTGATGACTGGGCGCAGAGGTACTGTATTACTGACAGAGAATAGTTACCATCCCGGTGGTATAGATAGGACTTTATGACATAGATATACATAAGTAAAACTCTGTAGATACGGTACTACCAACTCAACAAATGACCTGTTGTGTTACAACTGTCATAATAATAAAAATCAATGGCCGCTTGAGCTGGCTTCGCGGCCGGCGATTCACCGTTAGGATATATTTTTTACTGTGGAATAGTTTTATAATTTTTTTTTTAAACCCCGACGCAAAAAGATAGGGGTGTTTTAATTTTAACGTGTCTGTCTGTGGTATCGTAGCTCCCAAACGGATGATTCGTTTAGTTTTTTTTGTATCATAGATAATTTTATCCCGAGTGTTCTTAGCCATGTTTCATGAAATCTGTCGGGAGGGTTTTTATAAAAATTTTAATTTTGTTCTTGTCTGTAATAAAAAATGTATGGATGGATGTTTGTTACCTCTTCACGCCAAAACTACTGAACGGATCGGGCTGAAATTTGCATACAGGTAATTCTAATCCTGGAATCAAACATAGGATACTTTTTATCCCATAAATCAGTTCCCATGGGATAGAAATCACCTTTAAACGTTTCCATAGATACAACGCGTGCGAAGCCGCGGGCATACCTAAACTAGTAAACAATACATTTGTCTTGCTAATTTAACCTCATCTGAACGTCTGTGTACTCTCTGGCCAGACATACCCTTTGAATAAATCCTTTCATAAAGAAAGTTGTGTAATCGACAACAATAACATATTATTTTATTACTCAAGACACCTGGTACGTGTCGCCTGTGAGGTATTTAATTTGTTCATTCATTCATTTATAATTCTTTATTGCACAATATAGGTAACAACGCACAGAGAGCCATGGACCGCGCCATGCTCGGCATCACATTGCTAGATCGAGTTCTTAAGGTGGTACCCTACCTCGTTATTGTGTGAAGAGGATAGGCATAGGATTTCGCGTTCACAGGAGCGGGACAGAGCAAGGCGGCGTAAGCCCAAAAATCAAGTTTTTAGTAGTTATTTGCTCCCCACAAACATTAGAATAGTTAATTGAAAAAAAGGCAACATATAAAATGTTCTTTATACTTAGTTCAATTACTATGCTTAATCTCAAGATCGTATCATCTGTATTTATTGAGAAATTAGGGTTTTAATAAAAAATTAGAGGTAACTTTGCGATATTTACCTATCGAGAAAATTTTATGGCATCGTGTTTTCGAAACATATGATCGATAGAATTAGTCCTGAACTTTACCATATATAAATTTCAAAGTTAAATATTCAGTAGTTTGGAAGATATGGAGGTCCGACGGAGTTGAAAATAAGCAATTTGAGGGTAGGTACCCCCTTAAACTGAAATTCGAAAACGGACTAAAGTTCGAGACGTTAGTGAGCGAATGTTGGGGCTCAAATGGAGTTGGGCAGGACACTTGTCCAGACGAAATGACGACAGGTGGACTAAAGCACTGACTGAATGGTGGCCAAGAGACTGTTCTAGGAGTAGAGGACGTCCACCGGCGCGATGGGTCGATGACATACGCAAAACCGTAGGCTACACGCCCAGATTAGCACAAGATCGAGGTGAATGGCATAAACATAGAGAAGCCCATGCCCAGCAGTGGGTCGACAAGTGCTGATATGATGATGATGATAGGTAACAAGACAAAATTAAAATTTTAAAAAACCCGCCGACGTTTATTGGCTGAACTGATTTACATGAACCATGGCTGAGAACACTCGGGATAAAATGATCTATGACACAAAAAACTAAACAAAAATCGTTTCATCCGTTTTGGAGCTACGATACCACAGACAGATACACAGATACACAGACAGACACGTTAAACTTACAACACCTCTCTCTTTTTGAGTCGGGGGTTAAAAATAATCGTTACTGGACCATTTTAAGACTCTTCGAAACGGCCCAGGAACAATTATTTGCACAAATATTTGCCCTCCGGACTTGAAGAGAGTACTGGTTTTCAACAAAAGGATATATTGTGTGGTGGTTGTGAAACACATTGGTCGTACGCCTACACTTTTAACGTACGTTTCGACACAAATATTAAAGGCATGCTGACCCGACAGAGCAAATAGTAAATCACACTAATATAAATGCGAAAGTTTAGATGTTGGATGTATGGATGTTTGTCACTTCTTCACACCAAAACTACTGGACACCTTGGATGTATAATTTAGATTTTGGTCTAATCACCTTGGATGTAGGTATAATTTAGATTTTGGTAAATAAGATAGACGTCGAGAAAAATCTCTTAGACTAAGTTTCTGTTAAGTTTATTTTGTTTTGTTATATAGAATGTATTTTTTGTTGGATTAAGCACTATTGTAATAAAGAATTAAATAAATAAATAATGCTGGACAATTCACACAGCATTATCTAGCCCCAGGCTAAGCAGAGCTTGTGTTATGGGTACTAGATAAATGATACAAATAATACAATACACTACATAGATAGATATTTTTTATTATACATAGAAAAACACCCAGAACACTCTGAACAAATATCTGCAGATCGTACAAACATTTGTTCCGAGGCGGGAACCCGCAACCTCCTGCGTCGCAGGCGGACCTTCGCCCGCTGCGCCACAGAGGTCGTCTATTGATTTCCATCAGTAAATTAATCTAATTTCGGAACAGTGTAAAAACTTTAAAACATGCAAAGTCGCGCGATGAAGCTAGTTCATCAGCAAAAACAGGATTGTTATCGAAACCGCTGAATTATGAAATAGTTAAATGCCTTTCCCTATACCAAAAGAAGACCCACGAGGATGTGTTAACTGCGTAGTGTGGTATCTTGTCTTTTACTTTATCGAGAAATCACTTAGCCAACTTTGCATGTTATAAGTACAGTTAACTTCTAAAATCCTATCCTACTAATATTAAAAACGCGAAAGTTTGTAAGTATGGATGAATGGATGTTTGTTACTCTTTCACGTAAAAACTACTGAACGGATCGGGCTGAAATTTTGCATACAGGTAACTGTAATCCTGGAATCAAACATAGGCTACTTTTTATCCCATAAATCAGTTCCCGTGGGATAGAAATCACCTTTAAACGTTTCCATAGAAACAACGCGTGCGAAGCCGCGGGGCGCAGCTAGTAAATAAATAATCAGAATAATCAGAAGAACATAACTTTTTAGGATTGAGCTTAATACATCTATCTCTTTCTTGGGTCGCTCTCTTCTACACTGCCTTGCAACAGGACGTTTAGGCACTCAGTAATTTATTATTTAACAAATCAATTTTGTGTGTAACTGGCCCTTAATAGTGTTTAAAATACAGTGAAAGCTGCTTATTCGCGGTTCCCTTATTCGCGGGTAAAAAAAATTGCGACTCGTTTCCTGTACTCGCAGATTCGCGGAATCGCAAGACGAAGATTAAACAGAAGCCGACCAAGAGGAAGTGTTAAATCCGCATTTTATCGAAGAGGAGCCTTCCACAAGCACTGAAAAGGCGTCATTAAACCTGAAAACCTTTATTGAAGGTTTACGAAGGGCAAATGAAATGTGTGATTTTTTTATGAAAATTGACCCATTTATGGAGAGAAGTCTTAATTTTCAAAAGGAAAATTACCAACGCCATTGCCGACTATCAATTTGAATTGAAGGACCTTTTAAAAGCGGCAAAACAAGAGAAAATAATTAAGTTTTTTAAACCTTTGTTTACGCCAGATAATAATTAGTAGATATTTTTAAAGAAACGAGTTACGTTATGGGATTAAATTCATTTTTAGTGTGATTTTTTCTTTTATTTTGAGTTCTTGGAACGTATCCCCTACATTCCCATACAAACTACCGTTCCGTATCTACGGTTTTTGTATTCGCGGCATATTTATGAAACGTATACCCCGCGAATAAGGAGCTTTTAAAGTCATGACAAACAGTGTGTGACACAATACAAGTGAAATCCCATACCAAACGTCTAACAATCATCCACAAATTTCATATAATAATAAAAAGTTTCTGCTTAATCTTGACCCTAACAGTCAAGTATCTCTTAAGGCGGTACCCTACCTCGTTATTGTGTGAAGAGGATAGGCATAGGATTTCGCGTTCACAGGAGCGGGACAGAGCAAAGCGGCGTAAGCCCAAAAATCAAGTTTTAGTAGTTATTTGCTCCCCACAAACATTAGAATAGTTAATTGAAAAAAAGGCAACATATAAAATGTTCTTTATACTTAGTTCAATTACTATGCTTAATCTCAAGATCGTATCATCTGTATTTATTGAGAAATTAGGGTTTTAGTAAAAAATTAGAGGTAACTTTGCGATTTTTTTCTATCGAGAAAATTTTATGGCATCGTGTTTTCGAAACATATGATCGATAGAATAAGTCCTGAACTTTACCATATATACATTTCAAAGTTAAATATTCAGTAGTTTGGAAGATATGGAGGTCCGACGGAGTTGAAAATAAGCAATTTGAGGTTGTTAAGGCCGATTTACACTTCAATAAGTACAGCAGCGAGTTAACTTGCGTCATCGGCGAGTTAATCTGATAATATCGTTTGAACGGCAAAAGCGAGTTAAGTAGCAAGCTGTTGATTTAGTTAAGTTGAATAAGTATTATTTTTTGGCTAGTCCAAGTACGAAGTAGCACCCTCTCTCGCGTCTCCCGCACCCCGCAGACTTAACTGGCCGGCATGCAGACGGGCGAGTTTAGTACAGTCCAGTAAGTTTGCACACAGGGGCCAGGTACTCGTGTTTTTAGTATAGAAATGAAGTGGTCTGATAATACTATCTTCACTATTCTACAAGAATACCTTAAAATGATGGTCTGCTCATTTCTATTAATATTTCATTTTTAAAATTTTGTACAAGTATAGACAGTAGGTATTTCTCTACGCACGCACGTAAATTTTTGTCAAGCAATTCAACGTCCATTTTCTGGGTTAAAACAACTCGTTTCGGAGGAAGTCGAGTAAAACAATCGTTATCGCAGTCGCGTAGACTAGTCGGATTTCTTTCCGGAACCGCAACTTATGACTAGTGGACTAAACCCCGTTTGGACGCTACTTCATACTTACTATTTATTATAGTTAATGATTTTATCGGGTATTTATCGCGTACCTTTTGTTTCATTTCCCCTACGTTTCTACCGCGTTACAGCGATCGTGGTCACGGGGCGACTGGTCCAGTCCAGTCCCAGGCTCCAGTCGCCCCGTGACCACGATCGCTGTAACGCGGTAGAAACGTAGGGGAAATAAAACAAAAGGTACGCGATAAATACCCGATATGATCATTAACTATGTTAACAAATCGCGAAAGTTTAAAAAAACTTACTATTTATTACTTAACAGTCTAATTTCTTAACTCGCTACTGTACTTATTGAAGTGTAAATCGGCCTTTAGTGCGAGTGTGATTAATAATTTCTTATGGCATGTAGCATATCGTTGGAAAGCGTAATAAAGGAAGAACTTTATGAAAGAAAATTGAATTCAATATTTTTGACGTGACAACGTCATATAATTCGATAGAGCCGGCTGCACGCACGAAAAAACATGACGTCATGCGGCGTTACCTCGCTCTGAGGCGTTCCATGTAAGGCTTGAAGTGCAAGCGAGAGCGCTCGACATCCGTCTCTCTCCTACTTGAGTGAGCGATGCGTCTGCGTGGACAGCTGCTATACTATAGTACATTTACATGTTTTGATCGAGTATCAAATGCTACCATTCCATCAGTATTTTCTTAAGACGTTGTCACGTTCAACTATCGTCAGTAAACCGACTTTACAGACAACCAATTTTTTTAAGTTTATTACGGACGTAAGTGGGTTAACTACGAACCTTATTTCTGTTGGAAGAACACCAACGTTAGTCGTAGTTTACCCGCTTTCATCCGTAATAAATTCGTTAAACTACGATAGTTTTTATAGTAAACATTTTTAGTTACTACTTTTTGAATTTAGAAGTTGTCACGATTTATAACTTTTACACCGGTTTTTTTGTTTGAATGCACGGAACTTTTTTTTTAGAGTTTATCCTGTGCACCTGGCTTGTGTCCGTTGAGACTGGCGGCCGTGGCCGAATATTCGGCTAGGAGGAAATCAATTCTTCGGCTCCTAGCCGAATATTCGGCTAGGAGGAAATCTATCGGAATTTGGCGTACGTTTAGAGCAAAGCTTAGATAATAGGCTTATTTCACCGAAAATACGTGTGCGAAGCCGCGAAAAGCTAGTTATCTACATACAATATAGAAAGAATTTTCAAAATAGGAAAAAATTAAAATCTGTGAATGGAGGTGAAAATTTCTTTAAAAATTATGGATGACAATGGACCATTGTCGGGAGGAACTTTTTTTTATCTCCAATGCAATATCTTTTACTCTAAACGATATATCGGTATGCAAAGAATATGTTGAGACTATAGGAATTGATACTTAATCATAGACAAAGGAAAAGTATTAGAGTGTAAATCATTATTATAATTTGATTGTATGTCTTTTATAAAATACATCATTTAGAAATTCCTCAATATGATAATAATCTATTACAATTTTTTTTTTAATTTTGTTCTGAATAAGATATTATTTTCTGGCTTAACTGTTCAGGCATTTAAAAGTTATGGTTGAATAAAGAAATTATGATTTTTTTTTTATACTGCGTTTATTTTTTGTAATGAATTTTTAATTGTGAATCAACGTTAAGACTAGGTACACATTGCATTGGGTACGCCTGTTAAAATAGACTACATGTACATTTGATAAATAAAAAAAAAAACTCTCATACATAATACATCAATACAATAACCCTGGAAATTCTTTTTTTGGAAGCCTTGTAAAATTACATCGAATCTTCATCTTCATCATCTTCAGTAAAATATTTGGAATTCATTTCTTCAAATCAATAATTTACGCATTGTTTTGTTTATCATTTTCTCTATTTAACTCTATGTTCTAATTTTTCATTATGTACCTGCAAAAACATAACAATCCCACAGTACTTAACCTCAAATCAACTTTTTTGCTGATGACTTTTAAACACAACTAGCTTCTGCCCGCGGCTTCGCACGCGTTGTTTCTATGGAAACGTTTTGAGGTTATTTCTATCCTATTCTATTTTTGAGGCTATGTCAAGTCACACTTGAATGCTATCGAACGGAATAAATAGTATCCTATGTCCGTCTCCTGGCTCTAAGCTACCTCCTCGCCAATTTTCAGCCATATCGGTAAAGCCGTTCTTGAGTTATAAATAGTGTAACTAACACGACTTTTCTTTTATATATATAGATTTAAGTACTTGCCGAATTGACATCTTTTCTTCAGTAAATAAGTTAACAATTATATCTATAACGCGACTCCATGCATGTGAATTTTAGTTTTTAAACCGATTTCGAAGAAAGATTGAGGTTCTATGTTCGGCTGTATGTTTTTTTTATGTACAGTCAGCTGCACAGACATGTATACACTTCCAAGGTTTAACTTTTATTTTTCTCGGAACTTTTCAAATAGAAGGCCGCGCACACGTTTTTCGTACAAAGTAGTCATCGTACTTGTCAGAATGCAGTACATAAATTATCACAAATTACTATACACTTACTATTTAGTCAAATTGAAAACTTGGGAGTGTATACATATTTTTGCAGCCGACTGTACTGGCAATGCAGCTAGCGTCTTGGGGACGCTTCCGACTGGTATTGTCTTAGCCTATAAGGCGCTTATCTGGGGGAGGCCTGCGTCCAGCATTTGTTAACATAGTTAATGATTATATCGGGTATTTATCGCGTACCTTTTGTTTTATTTCCCCTACGTTTCTACCGCGTTACAGCGCTCGTGGTCACGGGGCGACTGGATGTACTCGGAGTTACCGCCGAGAATTGACGGCAGTATCCACGACTACCCTCAATTCGCCTTCAGAATCAGGAATGTCCAAGTTTACATTACGACACACTCCGAGTATTGAACACGCATCTTTCCCTCAGTACGGGAATGTGCTTTACACCACGAGGTTAAGTGACGTAGGAGTCGATAATTTTTTAATTTATTAAGAGACTAGACGATCGCCTTGCGGTTTCACCCGCGTAGTTCCCGTTCCCGTGGGAATACCGGGATAAAATATAGCCTATATCACTCCCTGAAAAGTAAACTTCCTAACGGTGAAAGAATTTTTCAAATCGGTTTAGTAGTTTCGGAGCCTATTCAATACAAACAAACAATCAAATCTTTCCTCTTTGTTTTGTTTTGTTTTTATTTATTTAGGAAACAAACAGTTATAATAACAAAGAATACAATTCGGACTTAGAAATAATACAAAAACCAATAAGTGTTTCCACCGTTAAAAAATAGTACACATGTAGTGGCGCTTAGACGTGTGTGAAACATAACATAACAGATAAAGATTACCTCTTTATAATATTAGTAGGTATAGAAAAGGTAAGTTATAGTTTTGAAAACCCCTCAGTATTTTCCTAGAATACCATCTCCGTAGAAACAAATTCCACGCACGACCTTGCTCAAAAGATGCGTACGCGTATTTGACACGAGGTTTAAAAACTCGCGACACGCTTGCAGGACCGCAGTTCAGTGAGCGAAACGTAGCAAAATGGTGAGTTTACCGAATCGTGTGTGATACTTTGCAAAATGTGTGGATATTGAAAGTGACTTGAAGATTGGTTAGAATTTCGAAATGTAACCAGGAAAATTCTATGGATATACTTTTTTTATAAATTTTAAAGTGTGCTGCGAAAAATTCTTTACTATTTCACTGTTTACAGTTTAATTTGTTTTTTAATTTTATTTATGAAAAGAATATACATTCGCTTAGAGAAGATCTTAAAGTAACATTTGCAAAACGGATTTAATTAAGTTTTGAGTAATTAACCTAGTGTTTTATTTAATACAAAGGACACCACAAATTACCACATTTCCTATGGAAATATTCTAGATTCACAATTTTCAAAGCCAATTAAAATAGTATCACTTTGTTGTATTATTCCCGCGAGATGTAGAAACGTATAATTCAGAGCGTAAAATTTACTAAAACCACTGCGATGTTTCATTCAATGAACAAAAGTCAGGCAAAATTGAATCAAAAATATTTTGGTTAATCTGAAAGTTGTGCGTAAGGTTATTAAGTTAACTTCGGGACATTACTTTAATTCCTAAGGCTTCCCTTAAATCGTTCCACTCGTTGCAATCACAGGCGACCTTCCAATCTATCGGGCAGGCTTTAAATTCGCGTTAGATTTTTATTGCGCGACAAAATGCAATAAAACTAATTTTGAAATAGAATATTGTTCAACAAAATTCTGCAGTTAGCTCAATTGTTTCAATGGTAAATACTAGTTCTAATTTATTTCTATTATTTGATTGTAACTTTCTTTGTGAATACTGTTCTAAAACTTTAAAAATCGAAAACGGGAAGTATCGTATAGGTTTTGGTCCCTTGCGAGAGTCATTTTTTTTTTTGTGATATCACAACAATATTGCGGCTGTCGGATATTTTTCCTTTACCTATGCTATAATACCTTGCTCCTTACAAAATTTAAAAATTCTAGGTCAACGGAAAGTAGATGCCTACCCTATAGGATTTAGTCCCTTAAAAAAATTAAAACCCTAGAAATTAACTAATATTCTTTCCCAGGATAAAATCTATCTCCACGACAAATTCAACTGAAACCCGTTCAGCCTTTTAATCGTGTAAATTATGATCAAACTTTTCCGATACTTTAGTCCTTCCTTCCTTATTATTTATTTAAAGATAGGAAACCATACATCATGTGATTTAAATCTACATTACAAAATGTCAAATAGACAAGTGACCTTAACATAGCCCTCAGGTCACTAATATGACCTTTCAGAACTAGCATTAGGTTTATGATTATATCATCATTTGTGTTTACTTATAATTAACATGTCATTAAAATCCGTCTAGTGTAGTACACATATTTTACGATTAACTATATTTTCCATGCGGATTTGCACGCGTTTTGCGTAAACAAAAGGCAACGTAGTAAGTTAAAAAACATATATTTGTTCCGGGTGTTCTGGGTATTTTCTAAGTATAATTAAGATATGTAATGTATTGTATTATGTATATAAGTCATCTAGTACCCATAACACAAGCTCTGCTTAGCTTGGGGCTAGATAATGCTGTGTGGATTGTCCAGCTATGTGGAGATAGATTTTATTCTAGGAAAGAATAATCTTCCCCAGAATAAAATCTATCTCCACGCTAAATTCTACTCAAACCCGGTCAATTGAAAATGTATATCTGATACTTGTTCGAAATATTTAAAACTTTAGTCCTTTAGACATCAGAAACTATAAACACATCGGTGTTGATTCTGTAGTTTTAGAATTAGCTAAAATTAGGATTTAGGAATGTCAAATAGATGAAAGCTATTCTGTTTCAAAAATTAGACTATCAGGTTTAAATTTAGGTTGACAGATATAAAACAACTGAATTCAGTTAAAATAGTTCAAATCCTATTCTTTGCATTGCACTTTAGCTATGATTAGAAACATCTATCTAATTTTAGCAGGCATCTAATTTGGTCGTGTTTAAAATTTATTCTATTGAAAAACGGGCAGATTCTTTTGTAAAATGTGAAATATGGATTTTGTGGTATTATTAGGATCTGTACAGAGAATACCATAATTTTAGGTCAACCTAACTTAGAAAATTTAGAAATCGTAAAATTTATGTTAGGAATCCTAAAACAACAGAATCGAAACAACATCATAATTATGATTATTAAAAAATTATCTTTCGCGTCTGGTCAAAGCGACGCGTGACCCGAGAGCTGGTGAGTATCTGGCACAGCGCATCATTGCCATACAGCAGCGTGGCGATGCAGCCAGCGTAGCGGGGACGCGACGACTGGTATTGATATGGATCAGTTGAGCTACCTGTAGATTGTTTTCTACAGCCTGCAGTTAGCTGAATAGTTTCAATTGTAAATACTAGTTCTAATTTATTTCTATTATTTTATTGTAATTTTCTTTGTGTAAAGCTTCATATGATTTAAATCTACATATTAAAACAAAATGTCATATAGACAAGCAACCTTAACATAGCCCTTAGGTCACAGATTTGACCTTTCAGAACTAGTGTTAGTTGTCCATACAGATAATATAAATGCAAAAGTAGCTCTATCTGTCTGTCTGTTACGACGAAAAGGCAGAACTTTTGGTAATAATTTGTAAAATCATCCAAAAACAAGGGATATTTTGCTATAAAAACCATCGTAGTTTGATGAATTTATTACGGAAGTAAACAGGTTAACTACGAACCGCATTTGTGTTGGAAGAACACCAACGTTTCATCCCATAACGAGGGAAATCTTCAGGATCTTCTAGAACCGCTTCTGACGACCGATGTGGCGCGGCGGGCGAAGGTCCGTGCGACGCAGGAGATTGCGGGTTCGATTCCCGCCTCGGGACAAATGTTTGTACGATCTGCAGATATTTGTTCAGGGGTTCTGGATGTTTTTCTATGTATAATAAAAAATATCTATCTATGTAGTGTATTGTATTATGTATATCAGTTATACAGTACCCATAACACAAGCTCTGCTTAGTTTGGGGCTAGATAATGCTGTGTGAATTGTCCAGCATTATTTATTTATTTATTATTTATTTACCGCACTCACCGTGAGGGGGTATAGTACCTCAAATTGCTTATTTTCAACTCCGTCGGAACCTCCATATCTTCCAAACTACTGAATATTTAACTTTGAAATTTATATATGGTAAAGTTCAGGACTTATTCTATCGATCATATGTTTCGAAAACACGATGCCATAAAATTTTCTCGATAGAAAAATATCGCAAAGTTACCTCTAATTTTTTACTAAAACCCTAATTTCTCAATAAATACAGATGATACGATCTTGAGATTAAGCATAGTAATTGAGCTAAGTATAAAGAACATTTTATATGTTTCCTTTTTTTCAATTAACTATTCTAATGTTTGTGGGGAGCAAATAACTACTAAAAACTTGATTTTTGGGCTTACGCCGCTTTGCTCTGTCCCGCTCCTGTGAACGCGAAATCCTATGCCTATCCTCTTCACACAATAACGAGGTAGGGTACCGCCTTAAGGGATGAAACGTTTGGTCACGGTAATATTATCCATAATATTACCGTGGTTTGGTGTTCTTCCAACACAAATAAGGCTTGTAGTTCACCCGCTTACATCCGTTATGAAAACGAGGGTTAATTATGGAAGGCTGACTTAAAGTTTTCGAGTAAGTAATTGAAAAATGTGTTTTAGCAAATAAAAACCTACTTTGAATATATGTCAAGTAAAAGTAAAAAGATTTTATTCCGTGTCACAAAATTAAATAAATAAATAAATAATGCTGGACAATTCACACAGCATTATCTAGTCCAAGCTAAGCAGAGCTTGTGTTATGGGTACTAGATAACTGATATACATAATACAATACACTACATAGATAGACATTTTTTATTATACATAGAAAAAACATCCAGAACCCCTGAACAAATATCTGTAGATCGTACAAACATTTGTCCCGAGGCGGGAATCGAACCCGCAACCTCCTGCGTCGCAGGCGGACCTTCGCCCGCTGCGCCACAGAGGTCGACGCATAAAAATTACAAGCAAAGTTGGTAACAAATACAAGTCAACAATGACATCAAAAAAGGACTAGGACTATTAGCGGACGAAGCCGCGGGCACCAGTTAGCATAATTATATAATCAAGTGTTTATCCTAATTTACATATCATTAAAGGTTAAGTGGGCTTTAAGAGCCGCGAGGTCGAAGGTTATCTTGGCCTTTAAGGATTTGGTTATTAACTTATTAAATACGTTTTAGGATGATTTATTGTTATCGCCCGCGGCTTTGCGCGTTATATTGTGAGAAACTAGACGGTATTTGTGAGATATTTTGAAAGTTGAAAAGTTTTTAGATAAATACATTATCTAAAAATTTGCGGATATTTCAGCTAGTAATTCTATAATAATTCTGGACAATCCATACAGCATCATCTAGCCCTAAGCTAAGCAGAGCTTGTGTTATGGGTACTAGATGACTGATACATATCATACATTAGCTGCGCCCCGCGGCTTCGCTCGCGTGGAAATTTATGTTTCCCACTTTCTTAATTTTTTCTTTGCTATAAACCTCACGGAGCCCGAGACCTTTCCAACGAATGCAACCGTGGAAATCGGTTCAAACGTTCTGGAGTTATAGCTTCAGGAAGGAAAACCCGACTTATTTTTATATAGTAGAAGATTACATAGATAGATATTTTTTGTTATACATAGAAACGACCAGAACACCCGGAACAAATATTTGTAGATCGTACAAACATTAGCCCCAAGGCGGGAATCGAAACCCGCAACCTCCTGCGCCGGAGGCGGACCTTCGCCCGCCACGCCACCGAGGTCGTCAAAATCGTGATGAAACGCGAACGGAGAGCTGAGTTTCAATGATTTAGTGTAAAAATTGTATCTATATTTTCCAGAAACTCCTAATAATCTCTCTCTGCGTGGCGGCCGCGGTCGCCGACGTGTCACACATCCTCGCTAAAGGCGCCAAGGACGAGTCACACGCACAGATAGTGGAACAGTCCCTGGATATATCACCTGATGGTAAATACCTAATTACTATATCAAGAGGCGCAAATATGCAGGTCTCGACAGAGCCTACACATTTGCTCCCTTTGGAGTCGAGACCCTAGGTCTGTGGGGTAGTAAGGCCAAAATGCCAAATGTAAACAAAAAAAAGTCATGTTTTTTCGTACAAACAACGTTTCAGCACTAAATAGTTCAAATTATTTCAAACTAGACGATCGCCTCGCGGTTTCACCCGCGTAGTTCCCGTTCCCGTGGGAATTAATATAGCCGGGATAAAATATAGCCTATGTCACTCCCTGAAAAGTAAGCCACCTAACGGTGAAAGAATTTTTCATATCGGTCCAGTAGTTTCGGAGCCAATTCAATACAAACAAACAATCAAATCTTTCCTCTTTATAATATTAGTATAGAATAAAAACTAAAATAGTTGTGACGCTTTTGAGGGTTAAAAAAGCCGCCAAGCTTGGTTGCACCTACCCCCAGTTTCAATATGACAAACGTTGTGCCAAACAACCTGTGGCACTTATGTGTCTAAAAATAAACCTTTACATGGTTTTTTCTGCCTCTCTATCTAAATATAAGTATAGGTCCTAGCTCCCAAGATAGCTCCTAGCCTCAATGGTTTTCCCTCTATGTCTCATGGACGAAGAAACATTTTTTTTTGACGTGACAACGTCTTATAATTCGATAGAGCCGGCTGCACGCACGAAAAAACATGACGTCATGCGGCGTTACCTCGCTCTGAGGCATTCCATGGAACGCCTCCGCGCACTCGCTTGCACTTCAAGCCTTACATGTAAGGCTTGAAGTGCGAGCAAGAGCGCTCGACATCCGTCTCTCTCCTACTTGAGTGAGCGATGCGTCTGCGTGGACAGCTGCTATACTATAGTACATTTACATGTTTTGATCGAGTATCAAATGCTACCATTCCATCAGTATTTTCTTAAGACGTTGTCACGTTCAACTATCGTCAGTAAACCGACTTTACAGACAACCAATTTTTGTTTTCTATATTTTTCTTATGTCAATTAAATGAAAATTTGTTTGCATTTACAGGAGAGTACTTGTGGTCTCTGCAAACCGACAATGGCATCGCGGCCGGCGCTAAGGCAGCCCTGGTTAATGTGAACGCTGTGAGTAGTTATTGCTAGTGCGGTAGAGTCTTTAATAGAACATTAAATGACCAACTATCATGTAAGGTTAGTGACGACCGGAAAAAAAATATCTGGAGTTACTATTTTCTATGTTCTACAAGTAATTTAGGCAGCCGATAAGTTCTCTTTTTTAATGTCGCCTTTTATGAGTTTTAGGTAGGGTTGCCATCTCTAAAAATCTTTAAAAAATAAACATCTCAATACAAGAGTGAATAGGTATCTTCTAGACATTTGTTTTTAAATGACCACTCATGATCGTTGGTAAAGTTGTTACAGCTATCATGGTTTTGAAGGTTATCAACACTCGAAAAAAAATCTGGAGTTACCATTTTCTAGGTTCTACAAGTAATTTAGACAGCCGATAAGTTTTTTTTTAATGTCGCCTTTTATGAGTTTTAGGTCAAGTATTTACTTTAAAAATAAACATCTCAATACAAGACTGAATAGGTATTTTCTAGACCTTTGTTTTTAAACGACCACTCATGATCGTTGGTAAAGTTGTTACAGCTATCATGGTTTTGAAGGTTATCAACACTCGGAAAAAAATCTGGAGTTACCATTTTCTAGGTTCTACAAGTAATTTAGACAGGAGATAAGTTTTCTTTTTTAAAAGTCTCCTTTTATGAGTTTTAGGTCAAGTTTATTTGTTCTCATTTTCGAATATTTGCTGTAGTATTTTTAACCTAAAAAAAACATCTCAAGACAATATACGCGTCGACTTGAGAATCTCCTCCATTTTTCGTCTGTTGAAAATAGTGTGGAATTTGGAATAAAGAATAGTATTCAACTTGTTGAAAAAAGTAATAATGAAATCGGAACATACCAGCAACCTTCATAGAAAAAATATTTCATCCGTTTGTGGTCTGAAAGAGGTTTGTAGCATTTTACCCTCCAAGGTTGTTGACCAAAATGAGTTTCTGACATTCGACCTCTTTTATAAATTACAAAAAACATCTCGCTAGTCGTGGTGAAAAGTTCTATGTTTAATTCAAGGGCAAATATTTTTCGTTTCATTCCTTTTAAACCCCTCGCTATCTCAGCAGTCTACTTTAGAGCCACTCGCTACGCTCGTAACTATTCAAGACAGCTTCGCTAGCTCAAGATTTAATATCGACACGCTCAACAAAAAATCGTTATGCCCACTTGTTGAACCTAGGTAAAGTAACTTAAACTACACTGTAATACCCATTTAATATTAACTATATCAGACAATGCCATTTTACAGCAGCACCATGAATTTATAATTATGTATTATTATTTTGTTTACATGACTCTAACGATGCCCATTTATAGCTGATCCATTTATCAATTTACCTATTTTTGTATGTACTAATATTAAGACGTTGTCACGTTCAACTATCGTCAGTAAACCGACTTTACAGACAACCAATTTTTGTTTTCTATATTTTTCTTATGTCAATTAAATGAAAATTTGTTTGCATTTACAGGAGAGTACTTGTGGTCTCTGCAAACCGACAATGGCATCGCGGCCGGCGCTAAGGCAGCCCTGGTTAATGTGAACGCTGTGAGTAGTTATTGCTAGTGCGGTAGAGTCTTTAATAGAACATTAAATGACCAACTATCATGTAAGGTTAGTGACGACCGGAAAAAAAATATCTGGAGTTACTATTTTCTATGTTCTACAAGTAATTTAGGCAGCCGATAAGTTCTCTTTTTTAATGTCGCCTTTTATGAGTTTTAGGTAGGGTTGCCATCTCTAAAAATCTTTAAAAAATAAACATCTCAATACAAGAGTGAATAGGTATCTTCTAGACATTTGTTTTTAAATGACCACTCATGATCGTTGGTAAAGTTGTTACAGCTATCATGGTTTTGAAGGTTATCAACACTCGAAAAAAAATCTGGAGTTACCATTTTCTAGGTTCTACAAGTAATTTAGACAGCCGATAAGTTTTTTTTTAATGTCGCCTTTTATGAGTTTTAGGTCAAGTATTTACTTTAAAAATAAACATCTCAATACAAGACTGAATAGGTATTTTCTAGACCTTTGTTTTTAAACGACCACTCATGATCGTTGGTAAAGTTGTTACAGCTATCATGGTTTTGAAGGTTATCAACACTCGGAAAAAAATCTGGAGTTACCATTTTCTAGGTTCTACAAGTAATTTAGACAGGAGATAAGTTTTCTTTTTTAAAAGTCTCCTTTTATGAGTTTTAGGTCAAGTTTATTTGTTCTCATTTTCGAATATTTGCTGTAGTATTTTTAACCTAAAAAAAACATCTCAAGACAATATACGCGTCGACTTGAGAATCTCCTCCATTTTTCGTCTGTTGAAAATAGTGTGGAATTTGGAATAAAGAATAGTATTCAACTTGTTGAAAAAAGTAATAATGAAATCGGAACATACCAGCAACCTTCATAGAAAAAATATTTCATCCGTTTGTGGTCTGAAAGAGGTTTGTAGCATTTTACCCTCCAAGGTTGTTGACCAAAATGAGTTTCTGACATTCGACCTCTTTTATAAATTACAAAAAACATCTCGCTAGTCGTGGTGAAAAGTTCTATGTTTAATTCAAGGGCAAATATTTTTCGTTTCATTCCTTTTAAACCCCTCGCTATCTCAGCAGTCTACTTTAGAGCCACTCGCTACGCTCGTAACTATTCAAGACAGCTTCGCTAGCTCAAGATTTAATATCGACACGCTCAACAAAAAATCGTTATGCCCACTTGTTGAACCTAGGTAAAGTAACTTAAACTACACTGTAATACCCATTTAATATTAACTATATCAGACAATGCCATTTTACAGCAGCACCATGAATTTATAATTATGTATTATTATTTTGTTTACATGACTCTAACGATGCCCATTTATAGCTGATCCATTTATCAATTTACCTATTTTTGTATGTACTAATATTCCTAAGTTCCTTGGTTATTTTCTGTCTTGTCTGTTTTATGGCCTTGAATTATAACATAGGCACCACATATTGTAATCCATGTATATTTAAATTGACATTTCCGTGTGCCTTGTGCTCCTACGGCGAATAAATGAGTATGAGTATCATAGATATAAGTAAAATTCAGTAGATATGCTATGGTACGTTCTCCCAGCGCTAACTCAACAAATGGCCTGTGTTGTGTTACAACTAAACGCAAAGACACTTCCTACTTCCAATCTTTTGCAATATACCTACCTAATGAACGACAAAGATGGAAAGACGTACCTAGACAGAAGTGCGATCGAGAGAACAATACACGCAAAACACGTACGCCGGCCGCGCCGGTCCGACTGTGACTGAAGCCGGGTCCAGACGAGTGTAACGTGTAATGTAATGCACCGTGTAATGTAACACGAATTCTACGTGTGGACGGCACTACGAGCATTACATGTAACGCTCGCGCGGCGCTCGGGGTTGATCCATCGGCTGTCGGTTTTTCGCGCGAACACAAAGACGCTCGCAGTGCTCGTTTGGACGGCGTTCGTGACGGTTGTGTCGTAAGCCGCACCAGCTATCACGACCTTCCTATTCGGCATGTTCGTAGCAACTGAGTGGAAACAGCATTTGAAATATTTTCGCGGTCACAATTCGCTTTGAGTTCGTGTGCCGTCCACACTGTTGATGCTAAATTACACGTAATCTTACATTACACGTTACACTCGTCTGGACCCGGCTTGAGGTGGGTGGACACAATTGGACTCAATTTGAGCGTTCCACTTTCGAGAAGCTAGTGCCCAATCTTCCGAATTTTACTTACATCGATGATGAGTATGAACAAATAACAATTAATTGTTTCTTTCCAGGACGGTCCATCTCAATCCGTGCAAGGTCAAGCATCATGGACTTCCCCGGAAGGAGAACAGATCAGTCTGCAGTACATCGCCGACGAGAATGGATACCAACCTCAGGTAAGGGAAAGCGTACCCAAACTACGTAATCCATTTATTTTAAACAAGACGATCGCCTCGCGGTTTCACCCGCGTAGTTCCCGTTCCCGTGGGAATTCGGGGATAAAATATATCCTATGTCACAAAAAAAATTACAGAACCAAAGAGACTCGGTTTTGAGAGACCCATCGAAAGATATTTTTTTTTTAATTTCATTCGATGGGTCTCTCGAAACTGTCTATTTGGTTTTGTAATTTTTTTTCATAGTTTCGGAGTAAACCACTAAAAACTGATATCTGCCTACGGTTAACGGGCGGCGACCGAGCCAGTGACGTCACACGCACCCGCGGCGGTCACTCAGTGAACTTCGCTAGTAATTTGGTCATAACTTCGTACGTAATGGTCCGATTTGGATAATTTAAAAACATGTATCATTCTCATGTCATAAAAAATAACGTGGATACTAGTTCTATTGAAATTGCGATAACGTTACGGATTCTCATTGGGGTGGTGTAAATTCTAAGCTGGCACCCAACAACACGTCATTTTCTAATTTGTACTATTTTGTTCCAGGGTTCCCACCTCCCGACTCCCCCCCCAATCCCGGAGGCGATTCTCCGCGCCTTGGAATACATCCGCGCGCACCCCCCACCGCCAGAAAACTAAGTTTATTAACTCTAAGTTTTAATAACTATACTCCAGCCAAACTCAAGATTTACATAACACATCCCCAAGACGCAGGTCACCTCCACCCCCGGATTGCGGGGATAGCGAGGTTGGGCAGTGAATGCGTTGACCTAGAAATTACTCTTGCTGAAGATATTTTCAGATAATTCCACAACCTCTCGTTTTATGATGAACAATGAGAGAATTTGCAAAATTTGTCGATTTGAGATCTACCCAACAATGCACAATGCTCTCAACTGCCTGGAAGAGATCGCTTCTAGCGATAAGACCGCCGACTGTACTGGTGTCTTATGTAATGTCTCTTGTATTGTATTTTTGTTGGTGTACAAAAAAGTATTTTTATTTACTGTCAACTCGACGACAATAAGCAATTTTAGATTGTTTGAATTAATTTAAATTTTATTTGTATTTGGATGGAGTATATAATAATATCTTAGTGCCGTTAAGTTGTTGTTGGCTTATATTTAAGCTTTAAATAAGTTTGTTTATGTGAATATTGTGCCTTTTAATATAGATAGACGATTTACCCCGTATTATCAAACGCTGTTTAGTTTCAACCATGATCTAAGAAAACAAGGTCTAACATTCCGAGATCTTCCCAAGTCTACGTCACTATCCACTTGCCACAAAAAAAGGGAGGTTACGTTCATTTGCCGGTGACTATCAAACTTTTATTGTCGCGTCACCAAAATCAAATCAAAATCAAAAACTCTTTATTTCCATAAATACAATAAATGTACACTTAGAAAAGGTAAAGTAAAGTAAAGTAAAAATGCGTTTATTTTGTAACCAATACACACATAGCACATACAAAAGATAAAAGTTAATACAAAAGTAACATAAAGGTCACAAAATATAAAACTAAACACTGACACGGAAATAAAGTGATATTTTTTTATTTCTGTCGCTTCGGTATGTAGACTAAAGTAAAGAAGCGACGAAGAAACCTTTAGCCTGTTAGTTGTTATTTTTCGAGTTGGAGCAAAACCCGTCCCAAGCTTTTTTGTCCTCTAGATAATCTGATATTTTATAGTAAGCCTTTTTGCACAGCAAGGTTTTGACAATTTGTTTGAATTTATTTACTGATAATTTTTGCACCGGGGCGTCACTCGCGTTGTTGATCGGATAAATCTTTAAAATAAAATGGGCAGTTGCTCTATCCGTAACTGTAAGAGTGTACGTGTGAAAGGCGGTAAAATAAGGTTCTTTTCATTCCCAGAAAAAGAATCTGTGGCTGAAGAATGTTCCTGCGATTGGAGAAATGTCATTTCAAGGGGAAAGTTGATTTATCCATGTACAGAGCTATGCTCATATTATGGAAACTAAGTTTAAAGAATTTCATGGGAAACCTAAAACCTAGATCTAGACCTCGAATTTTCCCTCACTAAAAAGTTTGCGACACCTGGCCCAGATTAGCACAAGATCGAGGTGAAAGGCATAAGCATAGAGAGGCCTATGCCCAGCAGTGGGTCGACAAGGGCTGATATGATGATGATGATGAAAAAGTTTGAGAACCACCGTAGCGGATATGACGTAGCTTTGGGAAAACCCACGTGACCGTTGTTTCTCGGAGTGTTATACCTGACGAAGTATATTATTATACCATGGTTTTAACCAGAGTTTTAAGTCACGATTTTTTTGACAGTTTCTTATTGAGATCTGTCAAATTATTATCGTTTAAGTTTTGCTGAAATCTTTTGTTGTTTTAATAGTACAGGGGTTGTATTCGTTGAAATAATGTAGAATACTCAATGACATATTACTGTGATACGAGTAAATAATGTTAAATGTATACGATCTTATTGTTTTTTTCTTAACCCAGCAACAATCATTATATCTGAAACAACAGATTGCCTTCATACGTAAATTGTTAAAACCTCTATTTTTATATATAATTATTATTATTACAATTTAGACTAGACCCCTTACCCTTGTTACTTAAATAACATACAAACAATAAACCAACCAACTACACTAGCTGCGCTTCTTTGGTGCCGGATGATGCTGTGTTAATCTTGGGTTATTTGTTTACAATTTTTTTATTGGTTATTTATTAATCTAGGATCTCTGCGAAAGTATTTATTATACAATAATAACATAATTCTAATTAGACCAACCTGCATTTAAATATAAGCACAATTCATGAACACCTACGGTCGTCATTCTTTCATTAAAACATGTTTAGAAAATTTCGTACTTTTCATATATCTATGAACGATGAGGAGCGAGGAGGAGCGCACTATCTGTCGAGATACAGTGCTTAACTAGTTCGGCAGGTAGGGTAACCCTATTCAACCACAGTCGGTCCATAGCATAAAATAATATACTTCTATAATATCTTGTTTCTTCTGCCCTTTCTTCTAAGATAGATCATTATTACCCTAATATATTGTATTAGTATAGATTTTAATTTTAGTTTTATGTTAAATTGAGTTAGTTATTATGTAGACTTGAGTGGTTTGTCCTGTAAAGTTGTTTGAATAAATAAATTGAAATTGAAAAATACTTCAGGCATCTGCCTGAAGTATGAAGGCAATCTGTTGTTTCGGAGTGGCGTGGACGAAAGTCATGGCAGGCGGGACGGGGCACTTCCTTGGTGTCCGTGGCCGGTGATAAACGTTGCACGACACAGCGAACCAATATTTAAATTACGTGTTATTGTGTTGTTATAGATAGATAGATAGATAGAAAATTCTTTATTGCACACTTATAGATAGAAACAATACAACAAAACAGCTTAAAAACTAAGTGACAAGTGGCGGTCTTATCGGCGATCTCTACCAGACAACCGTGGATGGATAGGATCATTGGATAGTACTAGGGGATCTGTGTGCTCATGATGGTTAAATAAATAAATACTTTTAATATAATACTACGCTTAAAATACACTAAACACATAAAGTTGTATATATACCTACATATACTTACATAAACTACTTATATACATAGGGACTCAGGTATACGTTCAGTGACAACATAAACATCTATCTATACTAATATTATAAAGAGGAAAGGTTTGATTTTTTGTTTGTTTGTATGAATTGAATAGGCTCCGAAACTACTGGACCGATTTGAAAAATTCTTTCACCGTTAGGAAGCTTACTTTTCAGGGAGTGACATAGGCTATATTTTATCCCGGAATTCCCACGGGAACGGGAACTACGCGGGTGAAACCGCGAGGCGATCGTCTAGTATTTTATAATGAGGAAACAAGGTTGTGGTCACAGCAGGACAAATAGTGTTATTTCCCGCATCAAACGGGACAATAGTGTACACTACATATTATTGCTCGTGTCGGTCTAGCTTTAGCTCTCGGCTTCGCTAGCCAGGTACCCAGATAAAACGTTGCCTAGTGACGTCACGCCATGCTAAAAGTGTCGCAAGGTGTGACGTCACGCGGAACTTTACCTGGCTATATTTTCATAAATTTTTGTTCAATCGACAAAAGAAAAAATACGCGTCCAATATCTTCTGATCTAACTGGCGGACGAATTAGAATTTTTTAAGACACTAGCCTATTACTTTCGAATTTATAATATAAATATCGAAATATAAATAAATAAATATTGCTGGACAATCCACACAGCATCATCTAGCCCCAAGCTAAGCAGAGCTTGTGTTATGGGTACTAGATAACTGTTATACTTAATACAATACACTACATAGATAGATATTTTTTATTATACAAAGAAAACATCCAGAACAAAATATGGATTAATACTGTGTTTTGTGATGCTGCAATAAAGTGTGTTTAACCCATCGATCAAGTATGCGGCCTCCCCCGTAGATACCTAGAACCTTACAAGAATGACACTCAAAAGTGTCCACGTTTTGTTTTGACGCAGACAGTTTGCGCCTGTCAAGTTTTTTGCATGCGGAACAAGAGATTAGTGGAGTCGAATTTATTTTATTTTAATTTTAAAAATTATTTATACACTGTTTATTTTTATAAGGATTATGAAATCAACAGAATTCAGGTAAAGATAACGAATCATTTATTGATACAACTATAAATTAGCGACACAACAGTCAACAAACAAAAGGGTCATTTTGGACATACAATAATATAAATAAGTTAACAAAAGCTAGTGAAATAAACCTACAATACAATTTCAGGCACGTACTTTATATTGGGTATCATTTAAACGATCAGCAGATTAAAGAGGTTTTGGCCAGCCGAAAAATTGATTTTGCAAGCAGAAAAAATATTTTGAGCCGCAGCTAGTGGTCGGCAAAAATGACTGAATTGATCAGCAACTAATGTGACAGTGGGCAGCCAAAAAATTTATTTCACAGTAAATTAAATATTTGTGCAACCATATACTAGTGAAGCAGCAGCAAATCGTGATTCGTAATATAAAATTTTGGCATGACTTAAAAATGATATTGCAGCAATATATGAATGAAAAAGATTAGCAAATCCTGGTTCGGATTTTATAATGTTTTGGTTTGCTAATCTTAATACACCCTTTATTATTATTAATCTTCTGTAGCTATCTATCTACATGTTGTCTCTGAGCTCCTCCTCAACGGCTGGACCGATTTTGATGACATTTAATTTAATGGTGTGTTTGAGTGGGTCACTGGATGATCTAGATTTACAACTTGACCCGGAAGGTGGCGGCCGGGTTCTAGGATTTTTGACTGGGAAATATCTGTCGGAAATACGTAGGTCATAGATAATGTTTCTAACGGCTCTGCTCGCTGAGAGAGGCGGTTCGCTCAAAACCACTCATGCCCTGCTACCTGTGCAGTCACCACAGGTGCCAGGTGACAGGTGGTCGTGGAATCGGTAGGAAGGAGGAAATTGTGGGTTCAATATAAAGGTAAAATCGCGGTAATATAATTTTTTAGTTGACCAAAAAGTAGGTTAAATTAGAAGGTGCCAACACGCGCGAACTCGCGTGATTCTTTCAAGCGAGTTGACGAATGAGTCATACATTTTAAAGCAAACCCATTGATTGGCTTATACCTATTTTTTTTCAGCTTAACGATTTTCTTATTCGGCTGACCAAAACATTAATTTTGCTGCTCAAAAAATAACTTTTTGGCTGATCAAAAATAATTGTATAATCCTTCAGATCATATAATTAATTCTGCTGATCAAAACATTAATTTCGCCGATCAAACAGCTATTTATTTTTTGACCAAAAATAACTTAGTTGCCGACCAAGTGTTGCTGGTGGTTTTTATTTTACAGCCGATCAAAACTTAAAATGCTGCTCAAGTAGTTTTTAAGCTGACTTTTTCAGCTGATCAAATGTTTAAAATAAATACCAATAAATTTACTCCCCTTTATATTTAAAAGAACTAGTGTCTGCCTGCGGCTTCGTAAGAGTTTTTCTATGGGCCAATAAACATATGGTTCACATCGCTGTTGTGCTAAAATGGACCTCCATTTTTCTGAACGCACAGGATGTCGAGGGTAACTAAAAATTAAATACTAAGTTGATTAAATCTAATCTTTTGGTAGTCTTTCTTTTATTAGAGAGTCCACGCAAATAAAATTGAGGGCGGGTCAGCTAGTTATTTTATAAACCTCAACCAGTTATTTTAAATGTCTTTTCAATAAAAAAAAAATTATCACTTACAAATTACCACAAATAAATAAAATAAAAAATTAGAAACAATAGCCGCTCCATTCATCAACTTAGAATAAAATAAATATTTTTACATAGGCAAACCCAACAACAATATTTAATGCTGATTTCTCAAGTATGTAAGGCTCAATTGGCTCATATCACAATACACAGGTAAAAATTACATTTAAACTTACTGAAAATAAGAAATTCCATCCTTTTTCTGTTGCTTGGTCGGTCGATTATTGCATTTTTTATACGAGCACTTGATCATGCTTTCGGTCCGAGAGCTAAAATGACACAAGTTGAAAAGGTATCCCAAAATGCCAAATGGGATACCTTTTGATACTGACGTTTTCAGGGCGCGCATTGTGCATCTAAGGGGGGACGGCCGGAAATTTTTGATCGATGGTTTAACCACATTAAATGTAAGAAACAAATGCACTTAAACTTTTTTAGGGTTCCGTACCTCTAAAGGAAAAAAAAGGAGCCTATAAGGGTTCCTATTCTCTTTTTGAGGTACGCATCACTTTGTCGTCTGTCTGTCAACCCAGCGTGGAGGTTGGAATTAACATCAAATACTCAATTCCGTAACCTCTTGGAGCCAAGGTATAAATCAAACTTCTAAGTCAACGCAAACAAACGTTACAGCCACGTTCAAGTATTTTGAAATTTCCAATGGAATCACATGCACGCAAAACCTTAACTTTCCATAGAACTAGAATCATGAAATTTGGCAAGAAGCAAGGTATTACCTATAGCACAGTAAAGGAAAAAATACCGAACTGAAAACCGTAAATTTGTAGTATATTCAATAAAAAAAGTAAAGTGCCTCCCGTTGACCTAAAATCATGATATTTGGCAAGAAAACGGGCCTTACGATTATACGGAGCCCTTGTTGCGCGAGTCGTCGCACTTGTCGTTTTATTACTTTGGCCATCTCTATTACGTTCCGTTCAACGCAAAACTAAAGGAAACAAAACCAAGAAACAAACTTAAGGTAAATTCATTATGTACCTTAAGTACCTTGCACGATTTTGCATTGTAGACCGAATTAAACTTCACTTCACTTCAATTCACCTTTTTTGTTATACCACGTTTTATAGTGACTGATGTTTTATGTCAAGTCACACTTGAATGATATCGAACGGAATAAATAGTATCCTATGTCCGTCTCCTGGCTCTAAGCTACCTCCTCACCAATTTTCAGCCATATCGGTAAAGCCGTTCTTGAGTTTTAGATAGTGTAACTAACACGATTTTTTTTTATATATTATAGGTACTCACCCTGATCTCGTAAAACTGTGACAGCCTCCAACACTCGCTTGGTGTAGATACACGGCTCGTAATTATCCATCTCTTGAGTTACAACCGAGCATACTCTGTATAACAAGAGATAAATAAATAAATAATGCTGGACAATTCACACAGCATTATCTAGCCCCAAGCTAAGCAGAGCTTGTGTTATGAGTACTAGATAACTAATATACTTAATACAATACACTACATAGATAGATGTTTTTTTTTAATATACATAGAAAACATCCTGAACAATGCAGATCGTACAAACATTTGTCCCGAGGCGGGAATCGAACCCGCAACCTCCTGCGTCGCAGGCGGACCTTCGCTCGCTGCGCCACAGAGGAATCATAATGAATTTTACTGAAAGAAGACTTCATTATGATTTTGAATCAAAATCATAATAAAATCTTCTTTCAGTAAAATGTTCTATCTACAATATTTCAGATACTTTCCCTCCATGTGGCATAGTCGTGGGACAGCCTGTATAATAGTGCGACTATATTATGTACTAGCTTCTGCCCGCGGCTTCGCACGCGTATTTTCGGTTTAATAAGTAGCCTATTGTTTAAGTTAGGCTACGCTCTAAGTGTATGCCAAATTTCATCTTGATCTGTTCAGTAGGTTTGAGATCTTAGGTAACAAAAATTTCACATTTCACAAACTTTCGGCTTTATAATATTAGTATGATAGTTTGGATGGATGTTTGTTACCTCTTCACGCCAAAACTACTGAACGGATCGGGCTGAAATTTTGCATACAGGTAAGTCTAACCCTGGAGTCAAACATAGGCGACTTTTTATCTCATAAATCAGTTCCCAAGGGATAGAAATTACCTTTATACTACACCTGCTCGGAAAGTTGCCTATTCCTTTTCCATTTAAAGAATAAATAAGTAATTCTATAAATGGAAAAGGAATAGGCAAAATAAGAAAGTATGTCTTTGCAGGCCTATAGGAAACTGGGAGGAAAAACTCTATGGAATTTCATTTCACGTGTTTTAGCGGGAGGAAAAAGTGTATGAAAATCGCGCGATTTCAATTAATAATTACCTAATTCTGCTTTTTATTTTCCTCGAAGGTGTAGTATAAAGCACTATTTATCACTCGGCAGAAAGCGCGATTCCTACCTGGTGTGTTTTAAGACCCTCGGTTGCGCCTCGGGCCCAAAACGACACACTCGGTAGGAATTGATCAGTTTCTCGCCTTGGTGTCAAATGCACTATTAAACGTTTCTATAGAAACAACGCGTACATAATACGATGATGTAGGTATTACCTGGCGCTGCGCCCGCGGATCGCGCCAGCAGTGCGTTCCAACGAGTCCGGATCTCCCTCTTGCAAAGCCACCACGCACTTGTTCACGTCCTCCAGTATGTGGTTCTCTGTTGAAGAAAGTACAGCGCATCAGCATTGCCATAACCATAGATAGATAGATAGATAGATTATATCTTTATTGCACCATCAATACACAGAACAATTTAATAAGAACTTAATACTAACTATATAGAATATGGCACAATCGGCGGCCTTATCGCTAACAGCGATCTCTTCCAGGGAACCTTTGGATGGATAGGATCGGTACGTATTGAAGCTGACGGTGGCGTTATTGACGATGTACTAAAATAAGTATTAAACAATCAAGTAGGAGCTATAGAAAGCAGAAATGCAATCGTTTATTAATAATAGAGAGATACAAGAGAGCAAAAAGACGCAAAAAAAAGGAATAAATAACAAAATAAATAAAGAATATCAGAAAGACTTATCAAGAGTGGACAGATACCATCAGCCTATATTAGTCCACAGCTGGACATACACACACGGATGCTGCTGGGGCTCCCGCGGTTCTGCAGCGCATCCGGCATGTTCGCGGAGGCGCGCACGGACGGCTTCCATGCATGCATGCGGAAGAAAGTCGCCTCGTTGCTATACAGGCTGCACGGGAGTACCAACACCATCCTGGATGCATTATGCAATAAATGGGATAGCCCGTTTCTCTTTATTAACGCTACCCAAAATAAGATTAGCGAAAGCACAACACAAAATTGACTACATAGGAGTGAAAATCTACAATAATCTACCGGACTCTATAACTAGTGCCGCGTCGACTGCAACATTTACGGACAAACTGAAGAGGATCCTAGTGGACAGGGCATACTACAGCTTAGAAGAGTTCTTCGATGACAAATTTGTTGACGCCGATGTCGTAGATCCACACTTACAATTATAGTAATATTTAAACACTCTTGGTAAGATTACCAAGGACAATTATATGTACTTAGTTTTTACATTATTCTGTACCTAGCTAAGTTAGTTTGACGTGTAAGAACATTTTCTTATAAATAAATAACTGAACTGAACTCTCAAGCACTGTAATCGAATAATGATGAAATAGTGCATGCCTGGAAGAGATCGCTTCTAAGCGATAAGGCCGCCCATTGTACTTGTATCATAAGTAAGGTTCTGTATTTTTCTCGCGTTTTGTATTTTTGTTGGTGTACAATAAAGTATTTTGTATTTTTTTTTTGTATTGTAAATAGTTTCATCTTTATGCCATTGCAGTGTTTGGTTAAACTTGTATTTTTCATGACTACTACTAACATAGAATTAAGAAAAATTTGTGACTAACATAATATGGACCTAATTGATTTTTTGTTCTCTGAAATAAATTTTATTGAATGAATTTTATTTTTATTTTTTATAGGGCTCCCCTAATGAGCGTCATAGCGCCCTGTCTTCAGCTTGCCGCATCCAGCATCTGCCTGCAGTCTTTCGGAGATCGTCATCCCACCTGGCTAGAGGGCGTCCTACACTACGTTTGCCGTCGCAGTCTCCACTCAAGAACACGTTTACCCCAGCGGTTGTCGGTTCTTCGCGAGATATGGCGGCCAACTGCCACTTCAGCTTGCTAATTCTTTGAGCTATGTCGATAACTTTGGTTCTCTGTTGGATGTATTCGCTACGAATCTTATCCTTCAGAGAAACTCCGGGCATAGCTCTTTCCATAGCTCGCTGTGCGACTGCATTGCCATACAGCGGGGCCATACAACCAGCGTCTTGGGGACGCGACGACTGGTATTGATATGGATCGGTTGACCTACCTACCTGTAGATTTATTGCAACTGTCTGCAGTTAGCTCAATTGTTTCAATTTATTTTTTATTTTCATTTTATTTTACAAATTTTCGGAAAACTTACAGCTATGTTTTTACAAAGGTCTTTGCTTAATATAACATGCATGATACATGCATTGTAAATACTAGTTCTAATTTATTTATATTATTTGATTGTAATTTTCTTTGTGAATAAAGTTTTATTATATAAGAAAGTACTGATAAGTTTCACCTATTTATACTAATGAGGATCCGTAATGTTATAGCAATTTTAATAGAACTAGTATCGTCAACAGCGTCAGTCAAGGTTGCCTGGGAGAAATCGCTCTCAGCGATAAGGCCGCCTTTTGTACTATGTGAATTTGTCATTTAGATATAAGACTTTTATTAACTTTATTTACTTGTAAGTACAATAAAGTGTTAATTCATTCAATTAATTCATTCAATTCATCCATTCATTCAAATCATCCATAGCGTCCTATCTTCCCCTGGCCACAGGGCGACCTACACTACGTTTGCCGAGCAGCGGTCTCCACATGATAATGCTACTCACCGCTAACAGCTAAGAAGTCATCAATAGTAGTGATATCGTCAACTGCGTCAGTCAAATCATCCATAGCGTCCTGTCTTCACCTGGCCACAGGGCGACCTACACTACGTTTGCCGAGCCGCGGTCTCCACATGATAATGCTACTCACCGCTAACAGCTAAGAAGTCATCAATAGTAGTGATATCGTCAACTGCGTCAGTCAAATCATCCATAGCGTCCTGTCTTCCCCTGGCCACAGGGCGACCTACACTACGTTTGCCGAGCCGCGGTCTCTAGATAATGCTACTCACCGCTAACAGCTAAGAAGTCATCAATAGTAGTGATATCGTCAACTGCGTCAGTCAACAGGCGCACGGCGTGCTCCCAGGCGCGCGCAAAAGCCGCCGCGTTTTCTCCGGCCACGCGCGAGCGGTGACGCGCGCATAGCACGCGCATGGCGTTGATTACCTAGGAATAAATGACAATACAAATTAGAGCGACAGAAACGAGTGCCCAGGCGGAGATAGCGAGATGAATCCAACTTTTTTTGTCCCTAAAAACGGTTTAACTAAATAACTACTATATAACATATTATTAAATTCAACTTCACACTAATATTATAAATGCGAAAGTTTGGATGGATGTATAGATGGATGGATGTTTGTTACGTCTTCACGCCAAAACTACTGAACAGATTGAGCTGAAGTTTTGCACCGGTGTAGCTCTATGCCTGGAATCAAACATAGGCTACTTTTTATCCCAAAAATCAGTTTCCATGGGATAGAAATTACCTTTGAACGTTTCCGTAGAAATAACGCGTGCGAAGCCGCGGGCAGAAGGTAGTTTTAAATAATTAAGTACCTAGTTAAATCACATTGCTTCGATTTTCACATTTTCATAATCGATTCATTATAGTCTGTGGTTAAGATGACGCAGTGGATACCCCTACTCTATGGTAAACCAACTCCTACCACCAATGAAGTATGATATTGTCTTGGGTACATATTGACGGAATAAAAATATGGAACTTCATGCGCGTGATTACTACGTGTATGTCAACGCCATGAATGTCCCGCGTAGATATGAAGCTATATATCAAACTCTAATATTGTTCTATAGTGAGAGTTTTGACAGAGTAAACGTCAGTTTTGACAAAGCGCTCACAGTGATTTTAGTTTGTGGAATGGTCGGTGATATCGCGCAATGGCGCATGTAATGCTTGACGACCTCTGTGGCGCAGCGGGCGTAGGTCTGCCTGCGACGCAGGAGGTTGAGGGTTCGATTCCCGCCCCGAATGTTTGTACGATCTGCAGACATTTGTCCAGGGCGTTCTGGATGTTTTCTATGTATAATAAAAAATATCTATCTATTTAGTGTATTGTATTAAGTACTAGCTTCTGCCCGCGGCTTCGCACGCGTTGTTTCTATGGAAACATTTTGAGGTTATTTCTATCCTATTCTATTTTGGAGGTTATGTCAAGTCACACTTGAATGCTATCGAAAGGAATAAATAGTATCCTAGGCTCTAAGCTACCGCCTCACCAATTTTCAGCCATATCGGTAAAGCCGAACTTGAGTTATAAATAGTGTAACTATCACGACTTTCTTTTATATATATAGATATCAGTTATCTAGTACCCATAACACAAGCTCTGCTTTGCTTGGGGCTAGATAATGCTGTGTGAATTGTCCAGCATTATTTATTTATTTATTTATTTAATGACGTCTACTATGACGTCACACGGGACATAGTTGTCGCGCTCACAGTAATTTGGAACGCTGGTGAGCGCGCTATTATCGATTTTAGCGTAAATCGGAATGCATTCTTAGTATAGTCATTGTGTCGCAAACCCGATCCCACTGCGCTTTAAATCGACTGCACACAATAAAAGTTAGTATACCTGAGGACACAGGGACTCGATGTGCTCGGAGGCGTGGCGCACCATCTTTACGCCATCTTCGTTGTTAGACATAGAACACACAAGGCTGGCCACCTGTGAACAAAAACACAAGTATGTTTTAGCGTCTCCGGAAATTTTTACTAAAACAATTCGTATAACACAATTCGACTAAAACAGTTAGACTAAAACACAATTCGACTAAAAACATTTCGACTAAAGCACGAAGACCTTGATTTGACCCGACTTGGAGGCCTCCCACCCCCGCGACCCCCATTAACTTAGCAGAAACTTAACGGAAGCCCGTCCAACCCCCGCGGGGGGGGGGGGGGGGGGAGTGTCTTCGTGGCGACTCTGTGACTGAAAGGGTGTGTATATGTATAATTGCACAGAGCCATATGATGACACAAAATTTTTCGTTGTCAAAACGCATTGTTTTAGTCGTTTGTAGAATAATTCTACTGTTGTTACTAGTGAAATGTTTTTAGTCGAATTGTTTTAGACGAACTTTCCGTAAAGCTGTTTTAGGATCCCTGGTATGTAAGAAATGGCGATCTTCATCAGGACCTGAAGATTGAATTCGTCGACAGAATAATACACAAATACGCAGAGGCTCATGAACAGAGGCTTCATCATCATGTGAACGTCGAGGCTGTCCAGCTCCTCGACAACACGGACATAGCGAGAAGGCTCAAAAGAACATAATGACAGTACCATGTCAATATATTTATGAAAACTTGTTGTACACTCATAGAAATATAAGTCAGTCAGTTCCCTAAAAATAGCGATAGACATATTTGAATACCAGAAACAAACATAAGCTTGCTGTGCCCACAACTAGGCTACACAAAATTAAATTATCTTTTAAAGGGCAATGTGTACGCTTCTACAACAAAACTCCTAGTGAGTTGCAAAAATTATCAGTAAAAAAATTCAAACAAATTGTTAAAACCTTGCTGTGCAAAAAGGCTTACTATAAAATATCAGATTATCTAAAGGATAAAAAAGCTTGGGACGGGTTTTGCTCCAACTCGAAAAATAACAACTAACAGGCTAAAGGTTTCTTCGTCGCTTCTTTACTTTAGTCTACATACCGAAGCGACAGAAATCAAAAAATATCACTTTATTTCCGTGTCAGTGTTTAGTTTTATATTTTGACCTTTTCTAAGTGTACATTTATTGTATTTATGGAAATAAAGAGTATTTGATTTCGATTAAACTAAACCTTTTCAGTTAGTGTAGTGATAGTTATAGTGTAGGAGCATATTAAGTGCTAATTTTAAAGAACACATGAACCAAGTGTCTTCCCCTTAAATAAAGTGCCGATGGACACGATCTTAGTGATGTTCTTATAAAATTAAGTTAAAACAAAATTACCCATAGTCAAATCTTTGTAGATTGTTATTCTAATGTATTTCAATATGTATGCTAGACTAGAATAAAAAATAAAAAATGATTTAGGATTCGTGGCCAGTTTGTACGTAAGCTAAGCGCGCTACTGTAAAAATAGAATCTCAAATACAAGGTACGACGGCAATAAAAAATCGGTTTGTAAAAGAATAGTAGATACGTTGTTCTATCTCACGAAGTATGTTTTGCTATGTATGTCATAGTGAATGCATGTACACATTGTTTTAGTGTGCGTAAGCTCAGAAGCAATCAGTCTCGCCCGAGGCGCGGTCCGGGTCACTAGTGCTCATTGTATTCACGTCAGATTTTGGTAGCGAGTACCGTCAGCATGACAACGAGGTTATTGAACCAATGTATATTATTTATACTTTAATTCCCTTTATCTAAATAAGTTTGAAAAGCGCATAGTGCTTATAAACGTGTTTCAATTTATGTTTAATGTTAGGACAAATGTACGCTAGATTTGTATTACTTTTAGTCTGCAGTTAGCAATTATTTCAATTGTAAATAGTAGTTGTAATTTATTTCTATTATTTGATTGTAATTCTTTGTGAATAAAGATTTCCTGTATTAGACAAGTTCATAAATAAAGATCTTTTAAAATTGAAAAACTTCCTCAGGACATTCGAAAGGCAGATACACGAGATGCTCTTAAACAAATGGTGCGCACGCTTTTTCTTAAGATAAATAAATAAATAAATAAAAATAATAAATAATAAGCTTTTTCTTAAGAGGTTATACAAATACCACCAAAGAGCTCAACACCCTATAAATAGTCCGAGTTGAAAACATGCTCGTCCAGTACTTAACCTAAAAGAAAAAGTTGCCTGGAAGAGATCGCTTCTAAGCGATAAGGCCGCCCATTGTACTTGTCTTATGTAATGTCTCCTTGTAATGTTATTTTTATGTACAATAAAGCATATTGTATTGTATTGTATTAACACAGTCACCGTAGCCGAAATCGGTTGGGATACATCAAGCAATCAATCAATCAAAACAAATAGTTTAGTTGATACTATGCTTATGCTTTATAATTAGAGTTATCTATCTGTAAAACTTATATTAGCACGCCAACCCCCTGTAAAAACATGTGTTTTTGGTCGGCAGGTAGAAAATGCCTCGGCATTAAGCCAACACAAAGGTTTTTGGCTGAAAAACAGCGCTGAGCGGCGATCGCTCAGCACATGCTGAGCCAAAGCCTATTTCGGCACAGGGTCATAGGGGCAAAGCTGGATTTGACGGTCAAAATTTGTTTTTTAATTTAGCTCCTTATTATTTGTTTGGTTTTGTTTGATTTATATTATGTGTGTCGAAATAAATGCTTTTCTATTCTTTCTATTCACCCTTTGTACCTCAGTGCAATAAAGGTTTTAATAAATAAAAAATAGTCTACACCAAGTTTGGTTGGTGTATAGGCATGTAAATACCTCGAGTAGTTTATTGGCGTGTTCGGTAAAGACTGCAGCGTACTGCTCCACTTCTTTTTCATTCCCGTTGCGAGCCGCTTCCATCAGAACCAGTAGAGGCACGTTTGTCTCCAGGAAACTGGAAATAACATATACACAATGGTAATTCTTTATTGACAACTAGCTGCGCCCCGCGGCTTCGCCCCCGTGGAAATTTATGTTTCCAACTTTCTTAATTTTATCTTTCATAAGAACCTTCTCCTGACAATAACAAACACAAGAAAGAAAGAATTAGCGAAATCGGTCCAGCCGTTCACGCGTGATGCCGTGACCAAGGAAAACGGGTTTCATTTTTATATATATAGAAGATTGACAATGAAAATTACAATTGAACATTACACACCTTGCCGTGCAAAAAGGCTTACTAAAATATATCAGATTATCTAGACTCTAGATTCTAGAAGATTCTAGAGGATAAACAAGACCCGTCAACTCGCGCGCCGAGGGCTTCGAACGTTTGTCAACAAGTAGGTATGTACTAAAGGTAACGGTTAGAGACTTCGCAATTTAATGAATACCTAAAACTAGTAGGTACCAACCTACATTTCAGATGGATCTCTCTGCATGCTTCGGTGATAGGGGGGGGGGATGGAGAATGGGTATTTTTTCGACTGTTTTCAAAAAGTATGAAACCTACAGAAATTAAAAAAACTGTTTTGAAATGTACGAACCGACATCTTTTATATGATACTCCCTTTTGAAAATTATCCCACCTTTTTGACCACTTTTCAAAAAGCGATCTGTTTACAGACTTCTCTATATTTTTCCTGTAAAATAAAGATCCATAATATCTACAAACGCTTCATACATTTCAAATGGATCGCTCTGCAAACTTCGGAGATAGGGGGGGAATGGGTATTTTTTTGATTTCTTGGTACCATACAGCTATATGGGCATTACCCCACGAGATAAAAGCCAATAATCGGAGCAGTTCAGAGCTTATCAGAGGGAGGCTTGCGTCCAGCAGTTCTTTCTTAAATTCAAATAAATCTTTCCATCCAAAGGTTGCCTGGAAGAGATAGCTTCTAAGCGATAAGGCCGCCCTTTGTACTTGTCTCGTGTAATGTCTCCTTGTACTGTTATTTTTATGGTGTATAAAGTAAAGCATTTTTGTATTGTATTGTAATACAGGCTGTTAATGTGAGGCCAGCCCAACGGCGTGTCTTAAGGCGAATAGTAGGGTGGATAGTGGCGCCACTACATATTTAATTTTATAATTACGTTATACAAAGGAATTATCAAAAAATCGGACCGCTCGTAGACGATACCTATCACAAGCTTTTATTTAATGTGTCTGTAATAGTTTTGTTTTGTGTTATTCAATCAAAAACCTTGTTTGGAGAGCTTGGTGGCCACCAATAGGAACTAAACTCTTGAAACAAGTATCTGCCTAAATAATACAGTACAAAACTATTAAAGATACATTTAAAAAAAGCTTATGATAGATATCGTCTACGCGCGGTCCGATTTTTTGATAATTCCTTTGTATAACGTAATTATAAAATTAAATATGTAGTGTCGCCACTATCCACCCTACTATTCGCCTCAAGGTCTCACCTGTCCGAGACGTGGTCCACGACCGCCTTGCGCAGCTGCCGACGCAGGTCCCGAGTCTTACGGCACATGTTCTCGATGGCGCGCTCGAGGCCCGCCGACTGCTCGGATTTACCGGTCTGGAATAAGAAAAAGTAATTTATGAAGATTCCATAATTATAATCATAATAAATATTGTATACTAGCTTCTGCCCGCGGCTTCGTGCGCGTTGTTTCTATGGAAACGTTCAAAGGTAATTTCTATCTCATGGGAACTGATTTATGAGTATTAAAAGTAGCCTATGTTTGATTCCAGGCTTAGAGCTACGTCGGTGCAAAATTTTAGCTAAATCTGTTCAGTAGTTTTGGTGTGAAGACGTAACAAACATCCATCCATCTATCCATCCAAACTTTCGCATTTATAATATTAGTGTGATGTGATGATTATGGTAAACCAATAAATAAATAAATAAATAAATAAATAATACTGGACAATTCACACAGCATTATCTAGCCCCAAGGTAAGCAGAGCTTGTGTTATGCAATGTTTTTACACGTTGGATGAATTTTTGTCACGTAAAAGTACGTACTTAATTTTATTTTGTTAAATGATTTGTTCACATTTGATCACTTATTTTATACCTATTTACTATTATTTCATATTTAGAAAAACTTATGCAATATTTAGAAGCCTCCTTTTTAGTAAAGAATACTAGGAGCTTTCGTTCTTCCTTCTTTAGTTACATTAGCCAGAATTATGATAGTTGCCTGGAAGAGATCGCTTCTAAGCGATAAGGCCGCCCATTGTACTTGTATCTTATGTAAGGTCTCGTGTTTTGTATTTTTGTTGGTGTACAATAAAGTATTTTGTATTGTATTGTATTGTAAATAAACAAAAACTTTTTACTATAAAAGCTATAAAACAAAACTATGCAACAGAATCATAAATATGTCTTGATATTCTTTTTATAAAATGTTGTTCTCACTTATAATTTTCCTTTATTTTCTTTTCATCTTTTTTTTTTTTTTTTTCGTAACCACATTTATTCACAAAGAAAATTATACTAGTATTTACAGTTGAAACAATTGAGCTAACTGCCGACTGTTGCAAACAGTCTACAGATAGCTCAACTGATCCATATCAACACTTTTCATCTTGTAAATATTTTAATTGTAGACCTTCTTTGTCCTTGTTTATAGTTTGACGCGTGTGTTACAGCTGCTGCTGCTGCGCCCTCTAGGTGTCGCATGCAACCAGCGCACAGCAGCGTCATAGTTGCCGTGCATCATGCTGAGCGACGAACTTTTCTGATGTCACGGTTGTAACTTATATTTGTTTGTACAAACTTTATTTGTAATTTTTGTGACACAGAATAAATACTGTTTACTTCTCTACATAGTATAAAACAAAGTCGCTTCCCCTTGTCTGTCTGTCTGCTTAGATCTTTAAAACTATGCAACGGATTTTAATGCAGTTTTTGACGTGACAACGTCTTATAATTCGATAGAGCCGGCTGCACGCACGAAAAAACATGACGTCATGCGGCGTTACCTCAACATGACGTCATGCGGCGTTATCTCGCTCTGAGGCGTTCCATGTAAGGCTTGAAGTGCAAGCGAGAGCGCTCGACATCCGTCTCTCTCCTACTTGAGTGAGCGATGCGTCTGCGTTGTCACGTTCAACTATCGTCAGTAAACCGACTTTACAGACAACCAATTTTTTTTAAAGATATAGTGGTTCAAAATGAAGGTTTATATGTACAATACATGCATAATATAGTAGAGAAACACTGATCATTTTAGAAGTTTCTAATGTGATGTCATAAATAAGGGTGATTCTCTGTAAGGATGTTTTTTGCTGTCCCAGGCATTTTTTTGTAAGAAAAATTGTTATTTTGTTACTAAAACAAATTGATTACGAAAGTAAAAAAACATTTCTATTTGGACCATTGAAAACTAAAATGAAATAAGTTTTGGTTTTTTTGCTATACATTCGTAAACCATCGAAATAACAGTCCCCTGGGCTGTCCCATTCCCAAAATTAAAACTTCAAGATTAAATTTTAAGTTATTCGTCCATAATATATAATTTGGTCCCTAATGTTTATAAACTTAATTATTTAACTAACAATCTTATTCAATAAAAAGTACCGAAAATTAATTTGTTTCATTAAATCCATTAAACCAAAGTTTGTCCCAACATTTTAAGAACAGTCCCCTGCCAGAAGTTCAAAGCCAAAAATAAAAAAATCCAGCATGTTATTTTACCTTTTGTAAGGTTTATAAGGACCTAACTAGCCTTGAGTTAATAACCATAGGGCTGTTAGCGCTTTATCGCCATTTTATTTAGTGCCAATGCACCGTTTGTGCTGGAAATATGTGTCTGGGCCACGAGAAACTCAGTCCTCTGGCAACTATTTTTATTCATAATTTATTTATAAAATTGGATCCATAAGTCTTAATATTATTCTAATTAATGTAAACATTCATTGAGAACTTGAAAAGTTGAATGCATTGAAATAGTTTGCTTGATTTTTCACAATTTGATAAAAAAAAACAGTCCCCTGGCAAACAGTCCCCCTGTCATGTTATAAGGCAAAATATACACAAATATCGAAAAAGCAAAATTTCAATCGGCCGTTCATTTATTATGATTAAGCTGATAGTTTTGTAGCCCTTGTTAATTTTTTTTCTAATAAAATCAAAAATAATTTGGTCGGACAATTTTGTACAGATTTAAGACGTCTTTACAGAGAATCACCCATAAACACATTTTTTGCGCTTTTATAACATACGTTGGCTGAACACTACGAGATAGATCAAAATAATGGCCCGTTAGACTTAATTCACCTGGAGTAAGTCACCTGGGTGCATTAAGTGCTATGCATGGTAGACTTGGTGCACCTGGGTGAACAAGCTTCAGTTGAGCTATCTGTAGATTGTTTGCAACAGTCTACATTAAGCTCAATTGTTTCAATTGAATACTACTTCTGATTTATTTCTATTAGTTGATTGAATTTTTTTTTTTAATAAAGATATCTACAAGCTTCCAATAAAGTTAAAACTCCATTACGGTAGAATTTGTTAGCGGTTCTTTCAAAAAGCGATTCGTCCAATAAGTAAAATGCAGGGGCATAGCGGTTGCGGCGGTATCAGCCGGGGGCCGATTCTGTAGTATATTTACTATAAGCATTGCACCCGTGCGAAGACCCTGGGCCCCCCTGGGGCGTGTCGCTAGTCTATACTAATATTATAAAGAGGAAAGATTTGATTGTTTGTATTGAATAGGCTCCGAAACTACTGGACCGATTAGAAAAATTCTTTCACCGTTAGGAAGCTTACTTTTCAGGGAGTGACATAGGGTATATTTTATCCCGGAATTCCCACGGGAACGGGAACTACGCGGGTGAAACCGCAAGGCGATCGTCTAGTGTACTGTAAAACTTACATTGTTCATATACTCATGCAGAAGATCTTGCAAGGCCTGTCTAACTGCGTTACACTCTGCCACTATGCGCTCACGACGCTCATCTCTGTAAGAATAACAAACTAATTATAAATATTGTTTACATTCATTTATTCAAACGTAGTGTAGGACTCCCTTCGGCCACGTGGGATGACTGCAGGCAGATGCTGGATGTGGCAAGCTGAAGACAGGGCGCTATGGCGCTCATTAGGGGAGGCCTATGTTAACAGTGGACGAATATAGGCTGATGATGATGTTATGGGTACAAGATAACTGATATACATAATACAATACACTATATAGATATACATATACATCTATTAGCCCTAACATAAAATAATTTTACCTGGTACAGGAGCTGTCGGCCATGAGGGCTGCCCCGGATATAATAGACTCGAGTCGCTCCTCCAGCGAAGGTCGAGTGCGTAGCTCCGAGTACGCCAATGGCTCCATCACCATGCGTTCCTGGGGGAGAAAACATGTCTAATTATATGGGGGAAGTTTGGCTCTGGTTAGGCAGGGGGAAATTAACAAACTCTCAAATTCTATCCTACCAATCCTATTCTACTAATATTAATGTTTGTGTGAATGTTTGTTAATAATAATAATAGTTCTGCACAATGAGGATCCGTAGTTGAGAATGCAGATTTATAGAGCTAAGAAATCCATAATACACAGTGCAAATATTTTTGTTCTACGACAAAAATTGACGAAGTTATGACCAAATTACTAGCGAGGTTCACTGAGTGACCGCCGCGGGTGCGTGTGACGTCACTTGCTCGGTCGCCGCCCGTTAACAGATATCAGTTTTTAGTGATTTACTTTGAAACTATAAGTTTAGAAAAAACGATAACAGAACCAAATAGACTCAATTTCTGAAAGACCCATCAAGTGAAAAAATAAATTTAAAAATAAGAAATGCACCCGCGGCGGTCACTCAGTGAACTTCGCTAGTAATTCAGTCATAACTTCGTACGTAATGGTCAGATTTGAATAATTTAAAAAGATATATATATCATATATATCATTCTTATGTCATAAAGAATAACGTGGATACTACACTTGCGAGCTTTAAACTGGAATCGCTTCAAGGGTTGTTCAAGACTAATTTTTACAATTTCTTTGCAGTGAACTATGAGTTAAGTTATGTTTTCCCTTACGTAGGATTTATTGGCGACGATAAATTTTGATTTAATGCACGATAATGTCCGCTGCCACACCGCAGCAGTGACTAGACAGTACCGACAGACGTCTTCCATGTCGGCATTCCCACACTAGACTGGCCAGCCCTTATTCCTGACTTGAACCCAATCTGGCATATGTGGGACGAGCTAAAACAGCGGATACGAGGGAGAAATCCAGCTCATCCAGCTCCGGCGCCGATAGAAACCGATAGATGCAACTTCGACCTATTGCAATAATTCCCAAAATTTAGGTAGCCAATTTAATTAATTTTCAATCTTCTTGATATCACTTGAAAGGTAACAAATTTACCTTTCAATTGATATACCACAATCTATAGTTCATTGTACATAAATTGTAAAAAAATTGTTTTGATCAACTCGCGCGATGAAGCGATTCCATTTTAAAGCTCGCAAGTGTAGTTCTATTGAAATTGCTATAACGTTACGAATTCTCATTCACACAGCATAACCTAGCCCCAAAGTAAGGAGAGCTTATGTTATGGGTACTAGATAACTGATAAATGCGAGGGTACAGATCACAGAACCTCGATTCAGAATTCGGAAGAACTTGGTGTTGATCAAGTCATGTATGTAATGTAACTTACATCGAAATCATCGAGAGCCTGAGCTAGCTCGCCTGGGCCTTCAACAGGACGATTACCTGCAAACAAATATACAGTCAATATATTAGAAGCGGAGTCTCTCTGAAGGATAGGATTCGTAACGAATACATCCGACAGAGAACCAAAGTTATCGACATAGCACAAAGAATTAGCAAGCTGAAGTTGCAGTTGGCCGCCATATCTCGCGAAGAACCAACAAACGCTGGGGTAAACGTGTTCTTGAGTGGAGACTGCGACGGCAAACGTAGTGGACGCCCTCCGGCCAGGTGGGATGACGACCTGCGAAAGACTGCAGGCAGATGCTGGATGCGGCAAGCTGAAGACAGGGCGCTATGGCGTTCATTAGGGGAGGCCTATGTCCAGCAGTGGACTAATATAGGTTGATCAATCCCAATCAAAAACGTTTCTTTGTAACTAAAACATTACCTTTAAACGTTTCCATAGAAACAACGCGTGCGAAGCCGCGGGCATACACTAGTGGGCAATGAAAATGTGTAATATTCAAAGGTTTTTTGTTATTATAGTGCGTAGGCACACTCGGGGTAATTTCTAAGAAATCAAATAATATCCTAAAAATGTTGACTTCGACGGGACTTGAACCCGCAGTAAATAAACATTAAGACAGTACCATGTCAATATATTTATGACTAGCTGCATTAATACTACCCGTTTTCCCGTAGGAAGAAAGCATTTTCCCGCGGTAAAAAGTAGCCTATGTTCATCAGGCTTATGTGGGCTTCTAATGGTAAAAGAATTTTTCTAATCGGTCCAGTAGTTTCGGAGCCTATTCAATACAAACAAACAAACAAACTGTTAACTCGCGTACTAGGGTAAATAACACAAACTTTTTCCTTTCCATTGAGAACTGATTTATTCAAAATTAAGGTTCTGATGTGGTCCAATACGTGAAACCAAGTGATAGCGAGATCTAGCCTTGGTGCATTTTTAGTAGCGACATCTAGTTATTTCGTGGTGAATTAATTTTATACAAAGAAACTAATGCCATCTAGGGGTGGTGCTACTGTAAGGTTTTGATGTGGTCCAATACGTGAAACCAAGTGATAGCTAGATCTAGCCTTGGTGCATTTTTAGCAGCGACATCTAGTTATTTCGTGGTGAATTAATTTTATACAAAGAAACTAATGCCATCTAGGGGTGGTGCTACTGTACTAAAGCTGAAGTGCTTTGAACACAGTTTATTTCAATTAAACACAAACAATCAAATCTTTCCTCTTTATAATACTCATAGAAATATCAATTGATTCCCTAAAAATAGTGATAAACATAATATAAATACTAGAAATAAACATAAGCTCGCTGTGCCCACAACTAGGCTACACAAGATAAATGTATCTTTTAAAGGGCAATTTGTATTTGTATTTGTATTTATTCCATCGTAGGTACACTTGATGTCGTTACATTCTATAAATAAATAAATAAATAATGCTGGACAATCCACACAACATCATCTAGCCCCAAGCTAAGCAGAGCTTGTGTTATGGGTACCTAGATGACTGATATACATAATATAATACATCACACAGATAGATACTTTTTTATTATACATAGAAACGACCAGAACACCTGGAACAAATATTTGTAGATCGTACAAACATTTGTCCCAAGGCGGGAATCGAACCCGCAACCTTCTGCGCCGCAGGCGGATCTTCACCCACCGCGCCACATCGGTCGTCTATGTTTATGTACTATTTTAATAATTACATGTATAGGTATTTCGTTACAGGAAACACCATAAGGTACAAAGCTAAAAAAAAACAGACAGACATGACTGAAAATTAAATGAAATAAATAGGTAATAAATTGTGTGTATACGCTTCTACAACAAAACTCCAAGTGAGTTGCAAAAATTATCAGTAAATAAATTCAAACAAATTGTCAAACATATCCATTTGTAAAGAGGCTTTAGATAGAGGATAAAAAAGCTTGGGGGACGGTTTTGCTCCAACTCGAAAAATAACAATAAACAGGCTAAAGGTTTCTTCGTCGCTTCTTTACTTAAGTCTACATACCGAAGCGACAGAAATCAAAAATATCACTTTATTTCCGTGTCAGTGTTTAATTTTATAATTTGACCTTTCTAAATGTACATTTATTGTATTTATGGAAATAAAGAGTTTTTGATTTGATTTGAATAATTGACGTCGTGAACGTTAGTGAACGAAAGTCTTCGTTTCAGGTCTGGCCAAAATGGCGTTTTTGTCAGTATGTCCGTACTCCTCTGCAGGTCGTATTTTACAACCAATCGGTATGAAATTTTGTGTACAGATTCTATGATTTTATAGAATTTTATTGTCGTCGGGATTTTTTGATTAAAGGCGTACTTCTTCCACAATAAGGCAAAAAGGCGGATTTGGAATATCTCCGCTTTAAGAGATCTGATTTTGATGATTGCACTTTTAATTGAAAGGTAATAACTTTATACTGTTTTTATAAAAATTTGGTAAAGATCTGATGAGGATTTTCGGCATGACGAGCAGAATCTTTCTTCGCAAAATGCAGTAATATGCAAGAGAGCATTTACAGTACAGCGCCACCTATTAGAACATCTTTGTAACACTTCGAGAATTATATGAAATAGCGCGGCCGCATACACCGTCGTCGTCGGTTAAATAATAAAATAACAAAAACTTTGGGCTGATGGATCAACGCCATCTATTGATACCAGGTACAGAATTTCGAGCTTTGCTGAGGAACGTAACTTAGGTACTTTGTATGGACAATTGGTCTAATGGTTGATGTGTTTGTGCAACATTTCGTTCAAAAATTCCGACAACAATCGTATCGCAAGTGAAGTGATCTGTAATACCTACCTACCTTTCCAAGTGCACCTTACCTACCTCACCTACCCACCCACAAACAAGATTGAATCCGTTCAGGAGAAACAGACGCCTATTCTTGCACGGTGGGCATTATTTCAAAGGTAGGTACCTAAGGAAATCATTTCATTAGTTTTGAGCTAGGTATATAATTATACCTACTAAACAATTACCCTTAGGTACCTACTTACCTACCACCTAAGGTTGGTAAGTTGCCCAATGCACACCACACTAGCGTAAACCAATATTTAGGTAGGTACCTACCTACCCATAGGATTTTTCTTACAACGCGTCCAAAAGTAAGAGGCACCGCTAATTACATAGATATTAGGTACCTATAACACTTATGACAAGTTTAGCGCCATTAAAGGAAGGCTGGCGCCTACCTATGCTGGTGCTTATTCTGATAAGAGGGCACTTTTGCTCCGTGATAAGATGCTTTCACACTGGCATGGCGATTTGCAAGGAAGGAGTCACCGCCTAAAAACATGGTAGGTACATATACCTAAGTACCTAAATATCCCGTTTTATATAACTTTAGTACGGGTAGGGGGGTAAAGTATGAACCCCACAGAAATTCTCATTATACAGGTACCTACCTAGGTACCAAAATATCCAGTTTTAAATAAAATTACTTTAGTACATTAATTAGTATTATGTAAATTAATTGTTGAAAAAAGTTAGTGTTCGCGACGTCTACTGTTCGTAGAACTACTAGTATTTAAGTGTACTAACCATGCGGCACGTCCCTCCCATGCGCGACGCTGGAGATGGTATCAACGGCAGCGCAAACCGCGCGCAGCACATAGTCACGGTTGGCTTTAGCAGCAGCCAATTCCGGGTGACGGACATATACCTAAAGATAAAAATATGTTCAGATGCGAAGTTGTATATGGCTGCATCGTGGCCAAAAAGAGCAACTTCAATTTCAAATGAATTTATTTAGCGCATTACTGGCTTTATCTCATGGGGGGTATGCCCATAATCCCCACGCTGGGCATACGGGTCGGGGATCGCAGTTCGGTGGTAGATTTGTTCTGCAGGGGGCGCTGCTGCCCGCCCCCGGTGGATATCCCTTAGTCGCCTCTTACGACACCCGCGGGAATAGCTGGGGTGGTGCTAATTCTAAGACGGCACCATACAGCACCACGCAGTCATCATCATCATCATCATCAGCCTATATATATAGCACCACGCAGTATTATTTATTAATTATTATTTATGACAATATTTGTATGAGGTTTCACTTGTGTTGAGTCACACACTGTTGCACATTACTTTAAACACTATTTAGGGCCAGTTACACACTAAATTGATTTGTTAAATAATAAATTACTGAGTGCCTAAACGTCCTGTTGCAAGGCAGTGTAGAAGAGAGCGACTCAAGAAAGAGATAGATGTATTTAGGCTCAATCCTAAACAATATCAGTAGGATAGTTTATGTTGACTTGTTTACCTTGGAGGCAGTGAGAAGCATGGTGCTGTGTTTCTTCAGCATGGCGCGCGCCGCCGCGAGCTGGTCGCGCGCGTGCGGAGACCTGGAAATAATGAAATAAAAGATCAATAGGTACTAGGGTAAAACTATGACTTATCTCATAGGTAAATTAAGTTTAACCTGGACGAATTAACATGGTACCTGGTTCGAACAACAATCATAAACAATCCAATAATTACAAATAAAGCAAGATAATAACTATAAATGTAGTATACAGGGTGGTTTTTTCCACCTCTGCACCACGTTAAGTCCGAAACCATGAGAGTTAAAGAAAAGTCGCGAAAGGAGTCGTGCCCTCGATTTATAAGAAAACAATAACTGCATATTTAGTTTTTTTTTTTAAACCTTTTACTTTTGACGGAAATCGACGCGAATGATTTTTCAAAAAAACGATACCCTGTATTATTGAACCAATGGATTTTGTTGCTGATAAGGATGTATACCCTGTATACACTTATATCTATTTAATAAAATCTAAGCCGTCACCAGAAGGCAGAGTGCTCAGAATGTATAATTATATACCTCAGTTCGTGCTGCCTCTTAGCCGCCGCGGCGCCGAGCGCGCCCGCCGACCGGCCGAGCGCCGCCGCACATTCGGCTAGTTCGGCTTGCGAGGAGGCCGCCTTCAGCTTCTCCAAATCGGTCTCCACCTGGTGGAAACATGGTGATTTAAAGATAAATATAAGATAAAGATAGTTTATTTGCTTGAACACAATGTGGGTAACACAGATGTTAATAATATTTTAGTTTAAATTATGTTCTACTAGGATTAGCATGCAAATGTTACAGTAAGTTCAGATTAATAAAATAAATAAATAAATAAATAAATAATGCTGGACAATACTCGATACATTGTAATTTTTAAACAACGCTGCAAACATTACAAGGCCTTTAATTATTACTATTAATTAACGGGTATTTATTCAGTAATTCATTTATTTGTTTGTGAATCAGGTAGATACAGTCAGTTATTCGGACTTAGTCTAGATCGCTAGATTCTGCCACTAGAGCATACAAACATTCAGGAAATGTAAGCAGTCTTAGTCTAGGAAAGTGTGTTTTACAGGAATCCCGCTTTTGTAAGCCACAAATTGCTCTTAGACAGCGTTTTTTTGCTTTAAATACTCTAAGATTGTCTGTCGAGTTCCCCCAAAACATAATGCCGTATCTCAAAACGGAGGACACATACCCGTGATAAGAAGTGAGTAAGGTGGATATGTTAGAAGCTTTACTTAATTTAAAGAGAGCATACGAAAATTGTTTTAGGGTATCATTTAAACGATCAGCAGATTAAAGAGGTTTTGGGCAGCCGAAAAATTGATTTTGCAAGCAGAAAAAATATTTTGAGCCGCAGCTAGTGATCCGCAAAAATGACTGAATTGATCAGCAACTAATGTGACAGTGGGCAGCCAAGAAATTTATGTCACAGTAAATTAAACATTTGTGCAGCAATATACTAGTGAAGCAGCAGCAAATCGTGATTCGGATTTAATGAAATTTTGGCATGCCTTTAAAATGATATTGCAGCAATATATTAATGAAAAAGATCAGCAAATCCTGGTTCGGATTTTATAATGTTTTGGCGAGCTGTCAAATTAATTGTGGTTTGCTAATCTTAATACACCCTTTATTATTATTAATCTTCTGTAGCTATCTATCTACATGTTGTCTCCTGTCCTGAGCTCCTCCTCAACGGCTGGACCGATTTTGATGACATTTAATTTAATGGTGTGTTTGAGTGGGTCACTGGATGGTCTAGATTTACAACTTGACCCGGGAGCGCTTGAGGTGGCGCTGTACCCGGCCGGGTTCTAGGATTTTTGACTGGGAAATATCTGTCGGATATACGTAGGTCATAGATAATGTTCCTAACGGCTCTGCTCGCTGAGAGAGGCGGCTCGCTCAAAACCACCCATGCCCTGCTACCTGTGCAGTCACCTGGCCGCCGCCGCCGCGCCGCCGCCGCGCCGGAATCGGTAGGAAGGAGGAGGTTGTGGGTTCGATTCCCGCCAAGAGACAAATGTTTGTACGATTTATCTAGGTAAATATGCTAGATAAATCGTACTTAGGTATAAATAGGACATAGGTATCTTTAACGATATAAATCTTTGGGAGTACTTAACTCGTTAAAAACTGGTTATAGAAATGAAATGGAAAGAAATAAAAACCTACCTACCCAGGTGGGTACCTATCTACCTATAAGTACCTTCCTAATGCTGGACAATTCACACAGCATTATCTAGCACCAAGCAAAGCAGAGCTTGTATTATACCTAGGTAGGTAGGTACAGTACGGCTAGATAACTGATATAAGTACCTACTTACTTAAGTAAGTACCTATTTACTTATTTAAGTAAGTAGGCACTTACTTATGTAAGTAAGTAGGTACTGATATACTTACTTAATTAAATATGTACGAACTTTTGTGAAAAACAAATGTACTAATAGGTAGGTACACTGAAATCCAGAATGTCTGAATGAGTGAGTCAAATAGCCGACGACACCCGCAACTACCTACCTACCTACCTACCTACCCAATGAGTCGTGAAAAATAGTGTTATTGCTTGTAAAATGCCAAATTGTTTTACCTATGTAGGTGCAATGAAGTATAGGGCTTATTCCAATAATCCCCTGCCATAATACCCTGCGAAGGGGATTCCAGTACTTAATCATTAATCAATCTATCTAATTGTTATTATTTTCATTTATTGTGCAGTCCTATCCTTTTGTGTTAAAATTAAAGGCCTATATAATCGAAAATGTGTCTAGGTACCTATTTCTAAAAAGTGTATACCTACCTACCTAATCTGTGACAACAAGGCTAACGAGAAAAAAGTGTTAAGTAAGTATCTCTTTTTCTCCCACATTAGTTGCAAACACTACCTTCGCTAGTACCTACCTACCTATAGATAATCAACGAAACACAAAGGATCCTCTGTTAAATCCTCTGAAAATTACTATTGTCTACTTTGTAGGTAGGTACGGTTCATGAGATACCTACAGTCATACCTAGATGTAAGTGTAAGTAAAATTCAAGAGATTGGGTCCAATTAGGTTCATCCACCTCAGTCATAGCATAGATAGACCGGTCACCGCCGCCGGCGTTTGTGTTCCACGTGCATATTGTTGTCTTGGTCGCACTTTGGTCTAGCTACGTCTTTTCATCTTTGTTGTTCATTTCATTAGGTAGGTATTTCGTGTAGGAAGGAACGACCACACCACTGCGCGGCGACGAGCACTCACTCACACTAACTCACGGCAAACGAAAGTACCTAAGTGTGAGTGCTCGTCGCCTGCGCACCCTTCCGCGTCCCTTTGACCCAATAAAATAAGGTACCTACACTGCGCAGCCACGCCCGTACTTCCGAGAGTTCATTTACATATCGCACCCCTAGAATAAAACTCCGGTAACTCAAAAAGTAGGCATTTTGACTTAGTGGCGTTTTCAATTTCTTCTTTAGAATACCTACACGGGAAAATTACTCGCGTAACGATACCTTGAACGGTTGTCAAAAGGTGGCGCCAAACGTTCCTTTACTTGAATGAACTTGACACGGACAGCGCAAATACTAAGCCACCATTTTGAGTTGTCTCGCGGTGGTCGTAGGTGGAGGACGTTTGCAAAGTGGGTTATTTTGAGTTGCTGGAGTTTACGTGAAATTTTTTGGATAAGTTGCATTCTTTATTTCGAGTTGATTGAGTTTTACTGAATTTTCCCTGATAACAATAGTTATTCATTTTGACTTGCGGTAGTTTTGATGATTTACGATCGTCATTTTTTTTATGTCATTTCGAATTAGTCAGATTTACGTGAAAGTAAATGATAATTTCGATATACGGTACTTTTGTTGAATGAAAATGTAATCTTATTTATTATTGTTTATTTAGCGAAATCGATACTTTTAGCACAAAAAAATGGTTGTGTAAGGCATATTTTATTAGATATTTTACACGGTTTAAAGTTTTAAAAAGTAGTAGATGGTATTTTTGCATTTTTTGAGTTGGTGGACTTTACTTGATTTGTTATTGAATATAAGTCTTCATGTATTTTTAGGACGATGAAAAGCCGAGGAATTCATGTTATAGATGATACGAAAAAAGAAAAGCGAAGCTGAAAGCGCTGATCAGCCTAGTATAGAAATGCTCAATAAAGAAAAGGAGCCTGAGTTACCACCTGAAGGGAGGTTAGTCTCATAGTCTTATTCTCACTTTTTTTACTAGCGGTCAAAATTAAAGTGTATAATCAAAATATTGTATTGTCCAAGAACTTAGTTTCTAAGTATAACTAATTAAATTAATTTCAATTTCAGTCCTGATCAGCCAGCAGCATTGGATGCTTCAAGAACCGTTCTTAGCCCTGGTATAGAAACAAGTATTTATTATCTGCTTATGCCTACGCTGTGTCCAATATGAGAGTGAAGTCCACCCATAAGTGTTTAATCGGTAAGAGGTCATTCTCAAAACGAGGGAGACAACGTTCACAGCGTCATAGAAAAACAAGTGAAAAGACAGATTAAGTCGGGACCTATTTACATACCACAGCAGTATATAACATTAATTCGAACTGCTAAAAAATCTGGACCTTCATACAAAGTGCACGAAATGACATAATGACCGCTTTTATGACTTGAAAGTGTTGCAAGAAGCTTGGGGCACAAATTTTAATATGGATGAAGACAACAACCAAGCTATGTGGCATGACATAAAAATACTCAAAGTTGAAAAGGAAAGTCCAATGGTCTATTTCTATAAAATATCCCTTGCAAAGACTGAATTTAATTTCTTTGGGTAAACAAGAGAAAGACTAGGCGAACTGTAGAATTCACACCTGATATCGCAATGAATTGGAGTAATGCGTACACAGAAAAAAATCCTTTATCAGCAGCTAAAAAGAAGGACATCAAGGAACTTGTCGACAAAAAAGTGATTCCAAGACAGTAGTATGACTGTTTCTATAAAAATGTAATCTAAGTAGGTTTAGATTCTTTTATAATGTATAGATTTTGAATTCTTAATCTAGACTGATTAGGAATTCAGTGTCTATATTAAACTAATTTTAATAGTGGCTAAAATGTTATACTGTGATTGTTAAGTTATTATTAAGCTAAGTACATAAGTAGAATTAACATTAAAAATGAATATGGAGACTGCCCTAAACCTTAAGGATAACATTTTAGGTTCTTAGATTTTTTTGCCAAGCCATTAAAAACAATTGTTTTTATAGTTCATTGAGATTTAAAAAAGTAAATAAACGTTGACTTTGTATTTAAATATACAATCATTGTTTTTTTACACCATAACGACCATCCCCAGGTTTAGAGTTATGCTAAGAACTCGTCAAAAAGTTGTGTAATTTTTGAGGTGAAAATTAACGTAATTCAATACTTTTTCAGGTTAACCAAAGTAACTCAAAATAGTGCGCAAAAAATTGGTTTATTCTCCCTACAAAACTAGGGTAACTAAAAAAAACTGATTTTTACAGCTTGGTTACAGACAATATACAAATGAATGAATTAAACAAGCTTTAAAAAAATTTACCCTTCAGGAACAATAATTAGATTTTTTTTTACTTGTCTAGCAACGCAGATATCAGTTTTTTGTCATTTCTGAAAAATCGGGTTTTTTGAGTTAACGGAGTTTTAATCTAGGGGTGCGATATATAGATTTGCGCGTAGGTAATAGGTATGTAGGTAAGGTAAGGTACCTTACCTACATACTTACCTATTACCTATCTTACACCTACCTATCTCGTTTGTACGTACCTATGCCACTACCGGTGTCACACACGGACACACATGACCAATAACAATCAAGGGTTCCTTCAATTGCTAACAACAACGCGAGGTAAGGTAGGTACCTACCTACCTATCTCCTACGTGCGTTTGTATGTCACTGTCGTGCCGGTGGTGTTACAAATACAGGACAGACATGACCAACAACGAACAAGGGTCCTCAGTGCCTTGATACCTTACAAAAACAACAATGCTAGGTAAGGTAGAAATAGGTACCTTACCTACCTACCTCGTATGTGCCTCTGTATCGACTCGACTATCAAAACCCCACCTTCTTTAACGCATTCACCGCCCAGCCGCGGCGGTGCGACTCGCAGGGGCGTGCCGCCGCCGCCACACGAGGGTCGAGAGGCTCGTCTGCGTCTTGGGCCATGAAAGTGTTAACCGACTAATGCTTTTTTCAATAAAATCGCGGTAATATAATTTTTAGTTGACCATACATTTGAAAGCAAACCCATTGATTATGGCTTATACCTATCTTTTTTATCAGCTTAACGAGTTTCTTATTCGGCTGACCAAAACATTAATTTTGCTGCTCAAAAAATGACTTTTTGGCTGATCAAAAATAATTGTATAATCCTGCAGATCATTATAATTAATTCTGCTGATCAAAACATTAATTTCGCCGATCAAACAGCTATTTATTTTCTGACCAAAAATAACTTAGTGGCCGACCAAGTGTTGCTGGTGGTTTTGATTTTACAGCCGATCAAAACTTAAAATGCTGCACAAGTAGTTTTTAAGCTGATTTTTCCAGCTGATCAAATATTTAAAATAAATACCAATAAATTTACTCCCATTGTTTTAGTCTTTTATATATCGCGTTTATTTACCTATTTTTCCTGGCGTTACAAAAGGTTTACACACTTTCGTGGTCACGGGATGACTGGTGTATTGGAGGTACCGCCTCTGCCGACCCGTTAAATAATGCCAATAATTATGTGTTCAGATCACATAAGTTTGAAAATATTTAAGGCCTTTACTCTACTTACAAGCTTTTTTCCAGGCAACCTTTGGATGTGAAGAAATGAATGACCCGGGATATTATTTGAGAGTATATTTTAGTTATAATTCACACTAAAGTTAGAGCAAATGCTATGTCGACGTGAGACGAATGGGAAGAGGTGTTTTCATACTACGTGCAAATAAGAGCAATCTTAGGGAGCGATTGCTATAACAAAATGTCTAGGGGTTTCGTATCTACATAGATACGTTTTGCGTTCTATGAATTCCAACAAGATGGATAGGATCGGCACGTATTGAAGCTGACGGTAGCGTAATTGATGAAGTATTAAACACACAAGTAGTATCAAGTAACACAAATAAGGTTTGTAGTTGACCCGCTTATATCCGTAATGATCAAACAAGTAGATACTTTAAAACAGGAATGCAATCTATACTAATATTATAAAGAGGAAAGATTTGATTGTTTGTTTGTATTGAATAGGCTCCGAAACTACAGGACCGATTTGAAAAATTATTTTACCATTAGAAGCCCACATTATTCCTGATGAAGATAGGCTAAAACTTTTTAAACTTTCGCGATTTGTTAACATAGTTAATGATTATATCGGGTATTACTATACGGAAGATAGGCTACTTTACCGCGGGAATAATTCATTCCTACGGGAAAACGGGTAATAGGGCAACGGGTAGTAAGAATGCAGCTACTCATTTATTATTATTATTAGCCGAATTTATCCCACTGCTGGGCAAAAGCCTCCCCCCACTCTCTCCAGGCATCACGATCACTGGCCAGCTCCGTCCAGTTGACCGGGAATTTGTTCAATTCGTCCTGCCATCTCCGTCTAGGTCTACGCGTCGCGAGTACTCATTTATAAAGGAGCAAAAAGACACAGAAAATATGGAATAATTAAGAAAATATTAAAAAGAATATTAGGAAGACTTATCAAGAGTGGACAGATAGTGATGATCCATACTTTTGAAGATACTATAATTTTATCCCATAAATCATTTCTTATCGGACAGAAATAAACTTAAAACGTTTCCATAGAAACAACGCGTGAGAAGCCGCGGGCAGAAAGACACGAATACTAAAATACTTACGGTAGTCAAGTTGGAAATGAGAAGGTGTACATCCACCATGTCAGCCAGAATCAGCAGGCGAGTCACGGCGCTCAGCAGCGCGCGGGCGCAGCGCACCTGTGGACGAGTAGCTTTACTTACAAACGATTTATTATATATTTATTTACCAGTTCTCTCACAAAACAGGTCATAAGGTAATAGGTACTTTAGTTTTCCTATTTAGTTATATAAGCACCTATTGTGAGAGAAAAATAAACGCTTTTATTATTATTATTTATTATTCCAAGAAATCAAATAATCAACATTATATATCCGTGTAAAAATTTAACGAATTTTATTTAAATCAATCCCTCTCTGAAAAGCTTATTTTATTTACAGAAAACAATGAACAAAAAGCATTTTCGACTATACGAGTATAGATAGACAGAAAACACTTTATTATACCACACAAATACAGGAAACAATACAGAGAAAATGCTTAGAAAAAAAAGGAAGCATAAAGGGCGGCCTTATCGCTGAGAGCGATCTCTTCCTGGCAACCTTGGGGTGGACTGGAACAAAAAGAAGAAAAAAGACGGTGGCACTGAATAAACATATAGATACATAATTACAGAAAAGGAAATAAATACTTACACGACATACCTACCATAATACCTAAAAAGATTAGTATGTAAGGTACCGCCGGCTTTTATGTGAACAACTCACCATACCACCGCGAACAGAAGACGCGCAAGGCTCTTCAGAAAACTCCCGGGCTGCCACACTCATGGCCGCACCTGGAAAACAATAGTTGTTTGTTCAACAAGTGGGTAAAACGGTTTTTGTTGAACGGGCCGATATTAAGGCGAATAGTAGGGTGGATAGTGGCGCCACTTGTGATAGGTATCGTCTACCAGCGGTCCGATTTTTTGATAATTCCTTTGTATAACGTAACTATAAAATTAAATATGTAGTGAGTGGCGCCACTATCACCCCTACTATTCGCCTTAAATGCCGAGCTGCGAAGCAGTCTAGAATAGAGTCACGAGCGTAGAGAGTGGCTACGCTCGGCTAAAGTAGACTGCTGAGGTAGCGAGGGATTTAAAAGGACGAGAAAATATTTGTCTATACTAATATTATAAAGAGGAAAGATTTGATTGTTTGTTTGTTTGTATTGAATAGGCTCGGAAACTACTGGACCGATCTGAAAAAATCTTTCACCGTTAGGAAGCTCACTTTTCAGGGACGGACATAGGTTATATTTTATCTCGGAATTACCACGGGAACGGGAACTACGAGGGTGAAACCGCGAGGCGATCGTCTAGTAGTTTATAAAAGAGGTCGAATGACAAGTCTTTCAAACCATGAACAAACAAAAATTGAAATTAATTTTTCTATGAAGGTTGCATTGTTCAGATGAATCAAGTTACTCTTTTCAACAAGTTGCATGATATTTTTTATTCCACATGTGAGCATAGCCCGATTTTGCTTACTGTTTTTGACTAATTAGTAAATTATAGTCCAGTGCTCAAAAGATACCAGATCCAGTCCCCCAATCAGAGCGGCAGGGGCGAAGCGAGACGCGCTGTGCCACGACATACCATCTCAGTACAGCACGCGAATTGAGCCGCAGACCTTTCTAGGAGGCGAGTGATGTGAGCCACACTCTTTCATACACAGCGTGGCGAGCAAAGCGAGCCGCAGTCTCACATATAGTAATAAATAAATAAATAATCGACTATTCACACAGCATTATCTAGCCCCAAGCTAAGCAGAGCTTGTGTTATCGGTACTAGATAACTGATATACTTAGTACAATATACTACATAGATAGATATTTTTTATTATACATAGAAAACATCCAGAACGCCCTGGACAAATGTCTGCAGATCGTACAAACATTTGTCTCGAGGCGGGAATCGAACCCGCAACCTCCTGCGTCGCAGGCGGGCCTTCGCCCGCTGCGCCACTGAGGTCGTCGAATATCTCGGTGAAACGCTCCGTGGTGGGAACCAGCGCTGACTCGCTTGTTTCCTAGTTCCATGTGCAACTCACCAGCTTTCCGCACATCCTCCACAGCGGTCAACATCTGCTGCGTTATATCCGGGTTCTCCAGCGCTATGCTCTGCCCGCGCTCGATGAATATCTCGGTGGCACGCTCCACGGTCGCTACCAGCGCGCTGGCTCGCTTGGACTTGCCGGCTGAAAATTTAATGTTTATTTAACAAAAAGAACTCTTTAAGAATTATCATCATCAGCATATAATAGTCCACTGCTG